>CM049795.1:22347773-22640928 GCA_027422405.1 Ptychobarbus kaznakovi
CTTTTTGTCTGTCTGTTTCTATCAGTCAGTCTGTCTGTCCAGCTGTGTCTCTCTGTCTGTCTGTCTGTCTGTCTATCAGTCTGTCTGTCTGTTTCTATCAGTCTGTCTGTCTGTCTTTCAGTCTGTCTCTTGTCTGTATGTGTCTGTCTGTCTGTCTTTCAGTCTGTCTCTTGTCTGTCTGTGTCTGTCTGTCTATCAGTCTGTCTGTTTCTATCAGTCTGTCTGTCTCTTGTCTGTCTGTTTCTATCAGTCTGTCTGTCTGTATTTCAGTCTGTCTGTCTGTCTGTCTGTCTTTCAGTCTGTCTCTTGTCTGTCTGTTTCTATCAGTCTGTCTGTCTGTCTCTTGTCTGTCTGTCTTTCAGTCTGTCTCTTGTCTGTCTGTTTCTATCAGTATATCTGTCTGTCTTTCAGTCTGTCTCTTGTCTGTCTGTTTCTATCAGTCTGTCTGTCTGTCTGTCTTTCAGTCTGTCTCTTGTCTGTCTGTCTGTCTGTCAATCAGGCGCAATGCACGCATACAGAGCACGTGATCTCTGAAACACCCAGATGTACAAAACAGACCCTCCCACCTCTGTAATAAACACGAAGATGTTAGTCCCGTCCGAATTGGTACATGAAAAGGATTGTCGTTGAGGGAAAACCCCGTTTGTGCCTATTCGCTGCAAGAAATATCATTCCTGGAGAGGAACTCACATATGACTATGGAGGAAGTGACTGGCCTTGGAGAAAGGTTTGGCAAAATTTGACTACTTTTATAATTTGTACAGTAGAGGGAATGGAAAGTTTTTAATTAAAGACTCAATATGTGCATTTTTAGATTAAAATATTCCAAAATATTTAGAGAAATTTGTGTTTCACACACGTACTTGGTGATTTTAATCCTGTCCGAATCTGCCATATCTGTGTTTTTCTCACACAACCTCTTTAATAATTCCAGAGCAAATGACCTACTGTTTTTCAGCAAACTCAGTGATCCTCTGAGAAAACTAATCCCTGAAGAAGGGGACTCTTTGTAAGGTTCAGCTATTGGTGTTTTAGGGCTTTGAAACGGTATGTGCTGGGGTCCCTTGTCTTTAAGTGTTTCCAGAATTTAAGGGCTCTTTTTTGGATGTTGAGAAGGAGAGGGTATTGGCTTTATTTTGCCCTGCGTTTTGTTTTTCTTTGGATTTTGGGTGTTCTTTTACAGAAATCTACTGCCATTTGTTTTTACCTGCCTCATACTTAAATGGCATTATTTTTTGTAAAGCTGAATAATGTGAAGTAAAGTAAAAATTTAAAATGACCAATAAAAATTGAAAGAGGACCATCTTTTGGACCAACTTAAAATCTGTTTTCTAAATGCATGTTACTATTGTGAATAATTCAACATTTCCATACATACGCTGTTTATTTATTTTATTTCATTGGTCGTATTTTTAATCTTAATTTATTTTATAGTGATGTGGGAATTCTCCAGTTGTTTACTCTGTATAAAATACAACACCCACTCCTCAAAATCCAATTAATAACTAACTAAAATTCTGCTGTACATCACAATAGAAAAGATTTATCAGTACTACAATTATATTGCAATATTACCTCATAGTCACAGGTGTATAATTGATGTCACTAGGATAGTCTTAAGCTGCTTGGTGACTATATTGTTTGCTTTATTATATTGTTTGGTAATGGTTCATGTCCATGATGTATGTTGTGAAAGGGTTAGTTCACACACGAATGAAAATGGTCATTAATTACTCACCTTTACGTCGTTCCACACCCATAAGACAATTGTTCATCTTCAGAACACTAAGATATTTTTAATGAAATCCAAGAGCTTTCTGTCCCTCCATCAGGAGCTAAGAAACTTACAAATTTAAGGTCCAGAACGGTAGGAAAGAGCTCAGATTTCATCAAAAATATCTTAATTTGTGTTCTGAAGATGAATGAAGGTCTTGCCTGTTTGGAACGACATGAGGGTGAGTAATTCAAGGTAAAATTTGTATTTTGGGGGGAAATATCCCTTTAACTTGAAAGACATGGATTGAGCATTTTTTTCTGCAGTTTAACCCTTAAGAGATGTTAATTTAATAGATGCAGATTATACACTTTAATTATAAAGTGTAAAAAATGCAACAGTTATTTCTCATTATAAGCATACATTTTTCTAGATCATTCAAAAACTTGTCATTCTGATTTTTTGTTTGTTTGTTTTTAGAGATCTGTGATTCATGATGACTCGGATGATCTCTTTGAAAATTCCAGTGTAAACAGTAAAGATGACCATACAGACATTCAAGATGACATCAGATGCAAGCATGCACCTTTTGCAATGAGTGAACAACATTCCACTTGTACCACAACATTTAAAAGAGCAAAAAACACCAGAGTAAGTGTTAATAACTTTTCAATAGCTTGAATAGAATAGAATATATTAGGGATGCACCGAAATGAAAATTCTTGGCCGAAACCGAACAAAATGAAACACTGGGCCGAAGGCCGAATACCGAACACGGTTTTTCACATTTTTTTTTTTTTTAACCACTGCATAAATTAAATGGCCAAAATGTGCTTTTTACTGTTTTGTCCTGCTTTTCAAATAAATAAAAAATAAATTACAAAACAACAATTTAAAAATATTTACTTAACACTGAACATTTTTTAACATTCTCTCAGACATTATACCAACAAAGCACAATTTAACTTAAAATTAATAAGTTACTAAAATAATATTTTTGGGCCATTTTTGAGACCCCCTTCTTGAATCAGGCATGTATTTTTTACTGTACAGATAAATCCAGCCTTGCTGAGCAGAAAATAATTATTTTAAAACATATTACAGATCCCAATTTGAACACTATGTGTGAATGTTATAATAAATGTATAGAGCTGTTGTAGGGTAATTATTAGTATTATTATTATTGTCTTATTTTTTAACAACAGTAAAATTACAATACTAACATTTATGAATGTTGATGGAGTTGTTGTCAGGGTTCTGTTATGTGTCATCTGTTCCTGCCTCCTGTGTCCATATTTGGTTTGTTTCCTGTCCTTGTTTAATGTGATTATTAGTTAATTCTCGTCCAGCTGTGTTTGTCTCGTTATGTGTTAATTACCCTGTGTATATTAGTCCTGTCTTTTGAGTTTGATGTCGTCTGGTCTACTCGTTACTCCCCGGTGTTCCTGTCTGTGTAAGCCTTGCCGTGTCCTGTCCTGCCTCGATGTCTGTCATTAAAGCCTGTTATTTGCGTTATATCCTCGTCTGCGTGTTCCTGTATCCTTCTCGTGTGTGCACCGTGACAGTTGTTGCTTTTTCTTAGACTTTATTTTGACAGAAACCCTCGGGAAGATCTTATTGCTTCTTTTGGTTGACAACAGCATACAGATATTTAAATGATTCTCATTACGAATTTGGGAAGATGTTTGTCGCACTTATCACATTGTCACGTGTCTTAAAAAAAAAAAAAACTTTGAACCCTGGTGCCGTGAGCTTGTGAAGTGCTGTTTTAATACATGCAATCCGTGCATGTATTAGAAAACATAACATTCTGCAGTTTATTTACTAATCATCTGAGGCGATTTCGCGATTTCAATCATCATAGTAACCAGCATCAACCTCCTCTTCTCATCGGAGACATGAGATGCAGTCTCTCGCTGTCGGTGCTTCGTGCTTGTAATGATTTTTGCATCTTTCTCGGACAGTTTTAAATACTTTCTCACTGTAGATGTGTTTGCTGCATTAGTGCATGCCTCTATTTGATCGCGTCACGTCATTGTTCGGTACAATTTATTTGGTCTTTTTGCTTATTCGGCCGAACAATTTCGGTTGCCGAACATTCGGTGCATCCCTAGAATATATTATCATAGGCTATTCTCTATTCTAGAGGATTAACTGAACTGAATGGTCATTGTCTTTCAAGGCTAGAGGGAAAACTGCTGAGCAATCAGATGGTTCGAGTGAAGATGAGTTATCTGAAGTCAGTGAGGAAGAGTACATTCCTGACACATCAGAAGAGAGTAGCTCATCAGATAGTAGCATAAGCTTTACTGCTTCACCAAAAGGTAAAGAAAAGTTCCAGACTTTGCCAGTCCAGTGCAGTTCAGCTGTGAACAGAATCAAAAAGTTCACTGCTCAATGCAGCGGTGACTTAGGGAGCTCCCAGATCCACAGCGTAGCCTCAGTTTCTGACACATCTTCCATTCTTGACAGCGCAACTTCAGTGGTTATCCCAGCTATCGTTAAAAAGAGAGATGGGTTGAGATTGTATAACAAGAAACAACAGTGCTTTTTTTGTGACGGTGCTTTTACAAAAATTTCTAGACTGTAGCATTTCTGGAACGCAAGCATAGAAATGACGTAGAGGTTGCAAAGGCTTTAAGTCATCCAAAGGGCTTCAAAGAAAGGCTCAAAGAGGATGCAGCTTGAGTATCTACGTAACAACTGCTGATGGAACGATCATTTATGCTTTCAATAGTACTGTGGGAAGGGCGCGTATTAATACAGGTGCAGGAGATATATTAATATAGATGAGCAACTGGGATTGTGCCAGTTGGTGCCCTATGCAAACTGCAACTCTGCTTATAGGGAGCGGCGGTACACCACCACAACCACCAGAAATACCTACAATGAAACACAAGCTTATTGTGACCGATTCCCTGACATAACACATATTGCGGCCCATTTAACAGATGGCAAATTGAACTGCATTTAATGCAGCCCTCTGCTTAGTCAGTAGTGCTGCACCTGCAAAGCTTGCTCGGGAAGTTTGTGTGTCAGATGTAATTAAAATGCTTCAGACTGTCCTAAAGTAGCAATATTAATGCTAGAAAGCTATTCATTTGTGTGTTTTTTAAATAAACCATTATATTTCATAAATAAAATCTATTTTCACACTCATCTTGAGTGAGGGGGCATGTGAGTGAGGGGGCGACGCCCCCTCACGCCCCCCCGTTGCTTAAGCTCCCAGATTAGCCTCAGTTTCTGAGACAGCGCAACTTCAGTGGTGCTATCGAAAAAGAGAGCCTACGGTGCTTTTACACTAGACACCTGGAACGCAAGCATAGCGTAGAGGTTGCGTGTCATCCAAAGGGCTTCAAAGAAAGGCGGATGCAGCTTGAGTATCTACGTAACAAAGGAAACTTTGCGTACATTAATACAGGTGCAGGAGAGATGATTCCACGGAAACTCCCCTGGATGGGCACATTGCATTTACTGGAGTCTGTGGCGACATGTGAAGGTTTGTAAATTCTCCTAAACCTGGAAAAAGCCGTGTCCAGGTTCTTTGTGGCTTTGCGCAGCCTCCCCCACCAGGAGTAACTCATGGTGTTTGGAGGCTCTTAAATTCCATGAACCAAGACCAAGTGGCACTTGAAACTAGAAATGACTGGTGCATTTTAGAACTAGCAAAGCATCTTTACAACAAGTATGGGTCAAGAGTTAAAATGCACGAATACATCCGCCAAAAGATGAGGGAGTTTGGAATACTCCTAATATGTGCAAGAGAGGTATCACCCCTTACATCCATTAAAGAGCTCATCCATCCCAAAAACTTCATGCATACCATCAATGCAGTTAAAAGAGCCGCTGGATATAATGAACAGACCAATGTGTATGAAAAGGCTAGTGTGGCTGTGAAACTTGGACATAGTCTGAACAAAATCGCAATGTTTATTGAGAGCCATTCCACCATCGCTGGAGATGAAGAGACAGGAAAAGTTGCGAAAAGCTTCCAACAGCTGTATCAGTCCCGATGGCCCGAATACATTTCTTCAACAGCCCGGCGAACACTTGAGGAAGCCAAGTGGAATTCCCCACAATTGCTTCCATTCACTGAAGATGTTAAGCGTCTTCATGTGTATCTTGACGAGCAAGAGAAAATGTATCACAGACTCTTGTCAACACAGCCATCATCTCAGCATTGGTCAAAACTGGCCAAGGTCACATTAACTCAGGTTATGCTTTTTAATCGGAGCCGAGAAGGGGAAGTGTTACAAATGCCTTTCTCCACATACATCTCCAGCAACAAATCAGATGCTCATCCGGATATTAGTATGGCCCTCACAGAGTTGGAAAATAAACTGTGTCAGTACTTCAAGCGTGTAGAGATCAGAGGCAAAAGAGGCAGAAAGGTTCCCGTGCTTGTCACTCCTTCAATGCATGAGTCAATCAGCCTGCTCATTGAAAATCGGAGTAGGTGTGGAGTACCAAATGAGAACCCGTTCCTCTTTGCATGTCCATCTGCAATGACCTTCTTCAGAGGTTCTGATTGCATCCGTGAATTTGCAGTTGCATGCAAAGCTAAAAATCCTCAGACTCTTACTTCCACAAAGTTGAGGAAACAGATTGGTACCCTTTCTGAAGTTCTTAATCTAAGCAACACAGAGCTAGATCAGTTGGCGGACTTCCTAGGCCATGACATTCGAGTTCATCGTCAATTTTACAGGTTACCTGAAGGCACCCTCCAACTGGCCAAAATTAGTAAAATTATTCTGGCCCTCGAAAAAGGACGCTTGGCAGACTTTAAAGGCCAAAATCTTAATGAAATCAACATTGATCCAGAAGGTACTATACACTGTTAGCTTTTATTTATGAACTTTAATAATTTAGACATTAAATAGTTTATTTTTATTTTTTTTATTCAGTAATAGGTGGTTTATACAAATTCTAACATAGGATTGGATTTTGGGAATGCTTTGAATAACATGTATTACCTGTGTTTTAAATTATGTATTTCTGTATTTTCTACCTTTAGAGAAAGTTACAGTGGACAGTGATTTGGAGGAGTCCACTTCCAGTCCGAAAGGTGAATATTGTTCCATTTATTTTTGCCTAATACTTTACAGGGACATCGGATGCCCATTTTCCATGAGTTGGACTGATTCTTTAGGGTCTTCATGAAATATCTGCAAAATACTTTGGTTAAAATTTATCTGTGGGTTCATGAGAATGAGACAATATTTTTGGTAACACATTACAATAAGGTTAATTAGTTAACTACATTAGTAAACATGAACTAAGAATGAAGAATACTTCTACGGCATTCATTAATCATAGTTAATGTTAATTTCAGCATTTACTAATGCATTATTAAAATCACAAGTTGTGTTTGTTAACATTAGTCAATGCACTGTGAACTAACATAAACAAACAATGAACAACTGTATTTTCATTAACTAACATTAACAAAGATTAACAATTAGTGTAATGTATTGTTCATTGTTTGTTCATGTTAGTTAATACATTAACTAATGTTAACAAATGACACCTTATTGTAAAGTGTTACCATATTTTTTCTGTTTTATTTGTAAGAAATTTTTAATAACAAAATATGACTACTTTTTCGACTGAGACAAAAAATTCTAAACATTTCAAGTGAAATGTTTTACCTAATCTAGGATTGTCTGAGAGACAGTTTCTGAGCGCTGCTCATAGAGAATTGACGGGTATCGAACTTGAGTTATTTTTGCTGCTTTATAGGCCTTGAACGGTTAAATACACACACACACTTTTTTATGTCAAAATGCCCATATTTGCAAGTATCCTCATAAACACAGTAATGTAGGTCTTAAGTGAAAGCAAACACCTGAGAAAGAAAACGTGTGTGACATGGATCCAGGTAGCTCTTAAAGTGACAGCCGTGTCTGTCATTCATGTTGGGCCAATGAAATCCGTTAGATTTTTTCCCAAGTTCTGTTTTATTTTCCAAATTCCATTTTTTCCATTTAAATTTTTCTGGACTTATTAAAAGTTTAACCAAAATTGTCAATGTTTTGAAATGTGAAATGTATTTTTTTTTTTTCACCTCTCAAAACAACTTAATTGATTAATTCATGTTTACAATAGCCCTGTGAACATTTCCCTCGGTAATCAGTGTTTCCCACAGGATTTTGTAATACAGCTAATCATGTAACCGGCTTTACTGACGAGATGCGCATGACCAATCATGGTCAATATATCGCCAAGCCCTAATTTACTCTCCATCAGGTCATCTGAGATGTAAGTGACTCTTTTTATTCAGTGGAACATAAAGAATTTTAGCTGTCACTCCTTGGTCCTTGCTGGTTCATATAATGGGTGCTGTCACTTTGAGAGTCTTATACAGCTAAACAAAATTAATACCTGTGGCTGTTTTGAGGTCTTATGAAGCATGTAATCCACAACCTGGGCTGCACATATTCATGACTGTCTGCAGTGTGAACTTCCTGCCAAAATGATGCATGTGCCAGAGCTGACTCACACATGTGCTGATGCTGTGTTTGTTTACAACAGAGAGGGAGGACCTGTGTGGTACTTATCTTTAATGCCACATCCCATAAATAAGCACAAGTAAGGCCTCAAATCACATTTAATAAGACTTCTGATAAGACTCATTCTTGAGTAATCATATTCTTGTAGGCTAGAATACCATCTTGACTCCACAGAAAACAAATTATCCACAGAAAACAAATTTAAATTTTTAAAGATTTAAATTTTTAAAGACATGTTTTGTGATTGAAAGCCTGTATACCAGGGAGTGACAATGGGCATTAATATTTAGTGATTGTCACCTGAGAGACAAAGGGCCCTCCCCTAATGGCCCATTAGTGTGACTGTTACTGTGAGGCAGGTAAGAAAGAATGTGAGGAGATTGAAAAAATGTTTTTTTTTATTATTATTATTTGTATTTTATTTACAACACAGTATAATCAAAACATGCATAATGAGGGTCAAAGACACATTATTGTGGACACTAATCTAACAACAGAGATGTGAACAGACTTTGAGTCATTCCTGCAACAGATGCTGTCCAACAAGTAAATTATACCTGATATTTATGTGTTTTATTGAAGTGTTTCTGCTTCTCTCCATGGATTCAAGAAGAAGAAAAAAATCAGTAGTGAAGGAGCTTGTTTTACTATAGAATATCAGTGTAGTTGAACATCTGATGTTGGTACAGCGCTCCTAGAGGAAAACAGTTTGAAGAGACATCAGAATTCATCTGTGGTGCAGGTATCTTATTCAATAAAACACAAACAACCAAAAAAAAAAATTTGTGAGCATGCTAATATCAGGAGTATCTGTATTTATATAGGTTTTGTAGCCATAGACTCACGCATGCTTTCTACTATCATAAAAGAAAAATACATTTTATAGCTGAGAAACTAATTATTGTTTAGTACATTATTGAAATCTATTTTTGAACATAGTAGGCTGTTAATAATAAACATGTTCTAACATATTAGCATTCATCGTTTTAGTAAGCATTCATATTACTTTTGTTTTATGCGAAAACATCATTGCGCCATTTTAAATGCATGAATTGCAGATCATATTCAAAATGTTTTACTCGATTTCAAACATTTTAGTCAGGAATTATAGTTTTGGAAAAACCCAACTGACTTTGTAGTCATACAGCCTAGTAGCCCATGTATGATTGTATAGTACCCTATGTATGTGTAGCTTGTACTTGTACAGAATCTTGTACTTGTACAGAATTTTGTACAAAAAAAAACATATTTATATCTGAGAAACAAACATTATTATTGTTTAGTGTATTATTTATCTGTTGACTATTAATAATAAACATGTCTAAACATTCTTAGACAACCCAACTAGTAAATGTGTTTGTCACAATAACACGTTGTAGTTTGGAACAACCCAACTAATGTAAAAAAGTTTGTCACATAAACGTTAATATTGTTGTTCTTTTGAAAATCTTGCCTTCAAGCGCATCTCCTCTACTGAAACTAACAGTAGCTTCTCCTCGCGCTTTGTTTCCATTTCTTGCGCGATCAGCGCATCTTCCAGGGGATAACAGTAGCTGACACGAGCTCTCCTCGCGCTTTGTTTCCATTGGGCGTTTAATGGGAAAGACTGGATTTCAAGGGGATTTTTCATATCAACGACACGAGCTACGCGGGGGCAGGATTTTCACAGTGAATTAGATGGGAAGACTTTGTTTTCGATCAGATTGGTTTCATATGAGTTTAAACTTTACACAGTGCCAAGCTTTCTATAGTATATCGATAAGACTTGCTTAGTTTAAACTCTTTGTATTTGCTGAGTTTCAGTTCATATCTCTCATGTCTCTTTGGGTACGCGTTTCTAAATTTTAAGATGCAGACCAACACGGCAGACAGCGCACACTATTTGTTTTCTTTAAATGAAGATCACACAGTTTTGTTGTTATTGTGTGTACCAACACGGCAGACAGCGCACACTACAAATTATTATATAAAATCACACAGTTTTGTTGTTATTGCGATTGATTTCAAATAAAAGTACTCTTATCTGTGCGATCTATTTTCTCAAAATTCGTATACTCTTATCTGTATCTATTTTCTCAAAAGCCGCTTTGTCACCATTTGCGCATTGCGTGTGTTTTGCGCACACACACCACAAAATAAACCTGCTTAATCAACCATCGATAACTTTTTAATTTATTGCATCTCTTACCGACAATTATGTGACCGTTGACATCCCTAATACAAATTTACAAAAAAATCTTTCTATCTTAAAATAAGAAATTTTTAAAAAGCATTTTTGGTTTTCAGCCAAGTGCATTTGTTTCAGCCCATAATTTTTGTTCCGGTGCATCCTTAGTATTCATTTTTTTGTAATGATTTTTTTTGACATTCAAAGTGACAGAACAATTTTGAGAATGTGCGAGTTAAAATTTCGAGTTAGGGATTTTAGTTTCAATTTGGGGTGCGTGTGGCTCCTGCGCAAAACACATGCAATTGGCTGTGAGTGACGGAGCTTGGTAATAAAAATATTGTAAACAAATTGTATTTATTTCTATTCGTCTTGTCATTCGTTTAACATATTTATTTATTTTTCTCTGCGACACTTGTCCTACTGTATTAACAGAAAAATGTCAAACGAATTTAGTATTTTGACAAGACGAATAAAAATAGGCTTTTTTTGTACAACTTTTTTCTCTCTCTCTGCGACACTTTTTCCTATTGTGTTGTAAATGTTAAACGAATTGTATCCTGACGAATAAAAATAAACACAATTCAGTACCCCTTTATTAGTTTTTATATTATATATATAAATATATATTTAATACTATTTCGTTATATAATGCATTTGTTGAATAATGAAAGAACTTGTGAGTTTAAATTTACAGACGTTTTATTAATTTGTCCGGTATAGGCTATTTTGTTTCTTGTTTTGGCTAAATCGTGGCCAGGTTTTATTTATTCACTTCTTGTTTAATAATGGGAATTAAATAATACAATGTGCTCACATTTTCACTAAAATTAAGGAAGGAATTAATACAAAAAAAAAATCTAAGATTTCCTAATTCGGGCATGTCATGTGCAGGAGTTGTCTAATGTAGCTAGTTCCTGTTAAATAAGGACAGATAACAAAGTACGTCCGTGACATGTAGAAACTGTAACGTTTATTGTAGGAATTAAATGTAAATTTCAAACATTTGTATTTGTGACAAATATTAAGTAATGTGACACTGTCATTTACTATGCTGCTTGAGTTCGTTCTGAATAACAAATGCACTAAAGTACTAAATTTGCTTTGTGAATATGAATTATTTTAACTAGTTTATCTTAGATTATAGACCAACTGCAACCAGTTTCGGCAGAGTGCAATGCAAAACGCGAGGGAATGTGCTCCAACGTGTTCATATTCTTACTTTTCAAAGTCTGTGGTTAAAGCGCCACTTAGCGGTACAAGGCAGCAAATACACTTTTTTTATGTTGCCGCCGTGGGAATGGCGGCGGTAGAAGTATTATTCTGGATGAGTACCATCTGTATATGTATTGGAAATGCATGTATGTGATACTATTACTAATACTACGGTTTCAAAAATTAATAACTTTTTTTTTTAAGAAATAACCACACAAAAGTACTTCTACGTTTTAATTTAATAGTAGATCCCCTTTATTTACCAAAAAATAAAATGTTTGTAAATTTGATTAATTAAAAGACAAAATAAATTTGGGTGAAACTTACCATTTTCCATACTTTTATTACTTATTAAAAATTGTGTTTCAGGTTTTTCCACAAGTATAAAGAATGACATTGATTAATTTTGCTAATTTGTTCCCCCCACAGGTCACATTAAGAAGACAGCCTGGAACAAACATGAGATCCAGGCTGTGGAGAAGCATATGATGAAGTTTATTAACAACCGCAAAATTCCAGGAAAGGCAGACTGCACGAGGTGCAAAGAAGCGGAACCACTTGCACTTAAAAATAGGGAGTGGTCTGCACTTAAATTTTATATCAAAAATCGAATCTCCGCTCTAAACAGAAAAGATCTGGCACATTAATTGACTCACTGGCAGATTTAATTGTTCATCGGTAGAAACAAGCTTCCATAATTTTAAAACAAGCTTCCATAAATCACATGGTTATAAACTTAATAGACTGTATGGATATATGGATTGTTCTTTTGAAATTTTTCAAGGTGTTTTAAATAACTTTTATACTGGAGTCATTTTTTTTTCATCATTGTCTGCTTCAAATGTCTAAATGTTTACTATAAATGCAGGCATGCTAGAGTTCCATGCCGAAGTTCTTGTACTTGTTTTCAGAAATTTTAGAATGCAGTGATTGTCATGAAGGGTTTTAATTAATATTTTTTCTTTTTTAAACTCAAGTAGTTTTTACTCTGAACATTTTTAAAGAGTATTTTTAACTCTTTATTTTTACTCTGAACTCCGAAAGAGTTTTATGCTAATGTTTGTTGACTTGACATACTGATGTTATGAGTTTTAAAAATGTATGTCATGTACTGTGTAACACTTTATTTTTTACTAAACCTGTAAAAGTACTGAGATTAATGTTGTTTCTACATATAAAACAAACAGCTACAGAATCAATTAATAAAGCATGGAGCTAAACGGAGCTCCTGTTCTGTCTAAAGTACTGTAGATTCTCTTTAGTGTGTGAGTTCGATCCCCACAATGACCAAAAACTGGTGTTTGGTGTGTTTAGATTCGATCCCCACAATGACCAAAAACTGGTGTTTGGTGTGTTTAGATTCGATCCCCACAATGACCAAAAACTAGTGTTTGGTGTCTGTGTGTTTGATCCCCACAATGACCAGAAACTGTTTTTTAGTGTGTGAGTTCAGTCCCCACAATGACCAAAAACTGGTGTTTAGTGTGTTTAGATTAGATCCCCACAATGACCAAAAACTGGTGTTTAGTGTGTGAGTTCAGTCCCCACAATGACCAAAAACTGGTGTTTAGTGTGTTTAGATTAGATCCCCACAATGACCAAAAACTGGTGTTTAGTGTGTTTAGATTAGATCCCCACAATGACCAAAAACTGGTGTTTGGTGTGTTTAGATTCGATCCCCACAATGACCAAAAACTAGTGTTTGGTGTGTGTGTTTGATCCCCACAATGACCAGAAACTGTTTTTTGGTGTGTGAGTTCAGTCCCCACAATGACCAGAAACTGGTTGTGTGTTTGCCCGGACCCAAGATATACACAAAACCTGAAAGGTCCCCACAAGTGACCACTGTGTCAGGTTTATAACATTTGTAGTGAAATATTTGTAATCTGAAGTGATACTTTTAAACAGGCTTTTTAGCTTTTGTCAAATTATTTTTTTTTGGTCTCTAGGATCATAGGAAAGGGCGGTCCCCACTATGTAGCAATTCTGCCAGGTGGCCCCCACAATGCACAAAAACAAGTATGTGTGTGTGTGTGTGTGTGTGTGTGTGTGTGTGTGTGTGTGTGTGTGTGTGTGTGTGTGTGTGTGTGTGTGTGTGTGTGTGTGTGTGTGTGTGTGTGTGTGTGTGTGTGTGTGTGTGTGTGTGTGTGTGTGTGTGTGTGTGTGTGCGCGAGTCTCTGTGTGTGTCTGTGTGTGCGCGAGTGTGTGTGTGCGGGTGTGTGTGCGTGTACAGTATATTGCCTCATTACAGTAATGCACATTAGATTGTATTTATTAGACGTGTGTGCGCGCGAGTTTCTGTGTGTGTGCCAGTCTCTGTGTGAGTGTGTGTCTGCACCAGTGTTTGTGTGTGCGTCTGTGTGTGTGTGTCTGTGTGTGCGCGTGTGCGTGTGTGTGTGTACAGTATATTGCCTCATTACAGTATTGCACATTAGATTGTATTTATTAGACGTGTGTGTGCATGTGTGTGTGTGAGTGTCTCTGTGTCTACAATACGTGCTCCAAAGTCCTGATCTGAATCAAATGATTTTCAATCCACGCTCTGAAGTCCTGATCTGAATCAAATTATTTGCGATCAGAGCATGTGAGCGGAGTGGAGCGGGAGCGTAACGGTCATATTCCTTCACAGCGGAGAGCGCATTTTTGAAGATTCCGCTCCACTCACTCAATACGCTCAGCGCCGCTCGCTCAACCCAAAATGCCCATTTGGTAATTTGCTGGTTCGAGAATCTGTGGAAGAGGCTAAGCAATATTTTGTCTTAAGCTAATGTTTCTAAAAGCATATTCTAAAATCAAGTAAAGATTGACAGACATTTTAATAAACCGCATTTTCCCACACTTTTGGTCTATTTAATTTTTTTTTAAATTGTTTATTTTATTAAAGCCACAAAATAATTATTTGTTAGGTAGGTGCATTTCATCTTGTGTGTGCTTTCATGGGCCCAATAAGCAAGGAGTATTTTGAGAAATTCGATGTGTATTTCATCTTGTGTGCGTGTTATGAATGTTCTGTTGCACAATAACTGAAGTTATAACACAGCGTGATTGTGAGTATCTGAGTCTGTGTGTGTGTGTGTGTGTGTGTTCGGAAGTCCTGATCTGAATCAAATTATTTGCGATCAGAGCATGTGAGCGGAGTGGAGCGGGAAAATTCCTTCAGAGCGGAGAGCGCATTTTTGAAGATTCCGCTCCGCTCACTCAATACGCTCAGCGCCGCTCGCTCAACCCAAAATGCCCTTTTGGTAATTTGCTGGTTCGAGAATCTGTGGAAGAGGCTAAGCAATATTTTGTCTTAAGCTAATGTTTCTAAAAGTAAATTCTAAAATCCTGTGAAGATTGACAGGTGTTTTAATAGACCGCATTTCCCCGCAGTTTATGTCTATTTTAAATTTTAGAAAGTGTGTTTCTTTTATTTACGCCACAAAATAATTATTTGTTAGGTATGTGCATTTCATCTTGTGTGTGATTTCATGGGCCCGATAAGCAAGGTGTATTTTGAGAAATTCGATGTGTATTTCATCTTGTGTGCGTGTTTTGAATGTTCTGTTGCACAATAACTGAAGCTGCGTTTTCATGGAAAAGTATACTTTTTCAGCTATTTAATTTTTAAGAAGGTTTGCCAAGTGGCCTCAAAAACAAGTCACGTTTTTAAATTAATAATTATAATGTAATACATTTAAAGTAATACAATTATTCAAGCTGAAAGTCACACTGAAACATAAACGTTACTAATCGGACTACTGCTTTAATTGAGACATTTATTCAAAAATGTATTTATAAACAAAACAAAATAAATAGGCATACTGGAGAAATGTAATGTCAGAGCGTGATCTGAGCGGGATTTGGTTTACCGGTGAGCGGAATATTAACGGAGCGTTTGCTTTGGCTGTGAGCGACTGCGAGGAGCGCACGCACACAATGCGGCATATTGAGCTGAGCATCACATCACTTCACTTATATTGCCTCATTACAGTAATGAACATAAAGTTTTATTTATATGGCATGTGTGTGTGTGAGCAACTGCGAGTGCGCGCGTGTGTGCGTGTGTGCCTGCGTGTGTGTAAGTGTCTGAGTCTGTGTGTGTGTGTGCGCGCGCGAGTTTCTGTGTGTGTGCGAGTCTCTGAGTGAGTGTGTGTCTGCGCCAGTGTTTGTGTGTGCGCGAGTGTCTGTCTGTGTGTGTGTGTCTGTGTGTGCGCGTGTGTGCCTGTGTGTGTGTACAGTATATTGCCTCATTACAGTAATGAACATTAGATTGTGTTTATTTGACGTCTGTGTGTGTGTGTGTGTGTGTGTGTGTGTGTGTGTGTGTGTGTGTGTGTGTGTGTGTGTGTGTGTGTGTGTGTGTGTGTGTGTGTGTGTGTGTGTGTGTGTGTGTGTGTGTGTGTGTGTGTGTGTGTGTGTGTGTGTGTGTGTGTGTGTGTGTGTGTGTGTGTGTGTGTGTGTGCGCGCGCGTGTGTGTGTGTCTGTGTGTGCTGTGTATGTGTGTGTGTGTGTGTGTCTGTGTGTGTGTGTGTGTGTGTGTGTGTGTGTGTGTGTGTGTGTGTGTGTGTGTGTGTGTGTGTGTGTGTGTGTGTGTGTGTGGTGTTCGAGTCTGTGTGTGTGTGTGTGTCTGTGTATCTGTGTGTGCGTCTGTGTGTGTGTGTCTGTGTGTGTGTGTGTGTGTGTGTGTGTGTGTATTGGTTGTGTGTGTGTGTGTGTGTGTGTGAGTGTCTGTGTGTCGTGTGTGTAAGTGTCTGTTCTGTGTGTGTGTGTGTGTGTGCGCGTTGTGTGCTGCGTGCGCGTCTGTAATGGTGTGTGTGTGTGTGTCTCTGTGTGTGTGCATGTGTGTGATGTGTGTGCGTGTGTGTGAATGTGTGTGTGTGTGTGTGTGCGTGTGTGTGTGTGCATAAACGTACTAAACTAAATTGTGTGGCATACTGGAGAAATGTAATGTCAGAGCGTGATCTGATATTTGGTTTACCGGTGAGCGTGAGCGGAATATAACGGAGCGTTTGCTTTGGCTGTGATCGACTGCGAGAGCGCAAGCACACAAAGCGGCATATTGAGCTGAGCATCACATCACTTCACTTATATTGCCTCATTACAGTAATGCATGTGTGTGTGTGAGCAACTGCGAGTGCGTGTGACGTGTGTGCCTGCGTGTGTGTAAGTGTCTGAGTGTCTGCTGTGTGTGCAACAGTATATTGCACAGTAATGAAAGAATGTGTGTGTGTGTGTGTGTGTGTGTGTGTGTGTGTGTGTGTGTGTGTGCGCACGCGTGTGTTTGAGTGTGCTGCGTGAGTGTGAGCCTGATCTGTGTGTGTGTGTGTGTGTGTGTGTGTGTGTGTGTGTGTGTGTGTGTGTGTGTGTGTGTGTGTGTGTGTGTGTGTGTGTGTGTGTGTGTGTGTGTGGTGTGTGTGTGTGTGTGTGTGTGTGTGTGTGTGTTGTGTGTGTGTGTGGTGTGTGTGTGTGTGTGTGTGTGTGTATGTGCGCGTGTGTGTGTGTGAGTGTGTGTATGTCTGTGTGTGTGTGTGTGTGTGTGTGTGGTGTGTGTGTGTGTGTGTGTGTGTGTGTGTGTGTGAGTGTGTGTGTGTGTGTGTGTGTGTGTGTGTGTGTGTGTGTGTGTGTGCGCGCGCGAGTGTCTGTGTGTGCGCGAGTCTCTGTGTGTGTCTGTGTATCTGTGTGTGCGCGCGAGTGTGTGTGTGTCTGTGTGTGCCTGTGTGTGTGCGCGGGTGTGTGTGCGTGTACAGTATATTGCCTCATTACAGTATTGCACATTAGATTGTATTTATTAGACGTGTGTGTGCATGTGTGTGTGTGAGTGTCTCTGTGTCTACAATACGTGCTCCAAAGTCCTGATCTGAATCAAATGATTTTCAATCCACGCTCTGAAGTCCTGATCTGAATCAAATTATTTGCGATCAGAGCATGTGAGCGGAGTGGAGCGGGAGCGTAACGGTCATATTCCTTCACAGCGGAGAGCGCATTTTTGAAGATTCCGCTCCACTCACTCAATACGCTCAGCGCCGCTCGCTCAACCCAAAATGCCCATTTGGTAATTTGCTGGTTCGAGAATCTGTGGAAGAGGCTAAGCAATATTTTGTCTTAAGCTAATGTTTCTAAAAGTAAATTCTAAAATCCTGTGAAGATTGACAGGTGTTTTAATAGACCGCATTTCCCCGCAGTTTATGTCTATTTTAAATTTTAGAAAGTGTGTTTCTTTTATTTACGCCACAAAATAATTATTTGTTAGGTATGTGCATTTCATCTTGTGTGTGATTTCATGGGCCCGATAAGCAAGGTGTATTTTGAGAAATTCGATGTATATTTCATCTTGTGTGCGTGTTTTGAATGTTCTGTTGCACAATAACTGAAGCTGCGTTTTCATGGAAAAGTATACTTTTCCAGCTATTTAATTTTTAAGAAGGTTTGCCAAGTGGCTTCAAAAACAAGACACGTTTTTAAATTAATAATTGTAATTTAATACATTTAAAGTAATACAATTATTCAAGCTGAACGTCACACTGAAACATAAACGTTACTAATCGGACTACTGCTTTAATTGAGACATTTATTCAAAAATGTATTTATAAACAAAACAAAATAAATAGGCATACTGGAGAAATGTAATGTCAGAGCGTGATCTGAGCGGGATTTGGTTTACCGGTGAGCGTGAGCGGAATATTAACGGAGCGTTTGCTTTGGCTGTGATCGACTGCGAGGAGCGCAAGCACACAAAGCGGCATATTGAGCTGAGCATCACATCACTTCACTTATATTGCCTCATTACAGTAATGGACATAATATTTTATTTATTTGGCATGTGTGTGTGTGAGCAACTGCGAGTGCGCGCGTGTGTACGTGTGTGCCTGCGTGTGTGTAAGTGTCTGAGTGTCTGAGTCTGTGTGTGCGCGTGTGTGCCTGTGTGTGTGTACAGTATATTGCCTCATTACAGTAATGAACATTAGATTGTGTTTATTTGACGTCTGTGTGTGTGTGTGTGTGCGCACACGCGTGTGTTTGTGTGTCTGAGTGTGCCTGCGTGAGTGTGAGTGTGTCTGAGTCTGTGTGTGTGTGTGTGTGTGTGTGTGTGTGTGTGTGTGTGTGTGTGTGTGTGTGTGTGTGTGTGTGTGTGTGGTGTGTGTGTGTGTGTGTGTGTGTGTGTGTGTGTGTGTGTGTGTGTGTGTGTGTGTGTGTGTGTGTGTGTGTGTGTGTGTGTGTGTGTGTGTGTGTGTGTGTGTGTGTGAGCAACTGCGAGTGCGCGCGTGTTTGCGTGTGTGCCTGCGTGTGTGTAAGTGTCTGAGTGTCTGAGTCTGTGTGTGTGGTTGTGCGCGCGAGTCTCTGTGTTTGTGCCAGTCTCTGTGTGAGTGTGTGTCTGCACCAGTGTTTGTGTGTGCGCGAGTGTCTGTCTGTGTGTGTGTGTCTGTGTGTGTGTGTGTACAGTATATTGCCTCATTACAGTAATGAACATTAGATTGTGTTTATTTGACGTCTGTGTGTGTGTGTGTGTGTGTGTGTGTGTGCGCACACGCGTGTGTTTGTGTGTCTGAGTGTGCCTGCGTGAGTGTGAGTGTGAGTGTGTCTGAGTCTGTGCGTGCGTGTGTGTGTGTGTGTGTGTGTGTGTGTGTGTGTGTGTGTGTGTGTGTGTGTGTGTGTGTGTGTGTGTGTGTGTGTGTGTGTGTGTGTGTGTGTGTGTGTGTGTGTGTGTGTGTGTGTGTGTGTGTGTGTGTGTGTGTGTGTGTGTGTGTGTGTGTGTGTGTGTGTGTGTGTGTGTGTGTGTGTGTGTGTGTGTGTGTGTGTGTGTGTGTGTGTGTGTGCGTGTGTGAGTGTGTGTGTGTGTGTGTGTGTGTGTGTGTGTGTGTGTGTGTGTGTGTGTGTGTGTGTGTGTGTGTGTGTGTGTGTGTGTGTGTGTGTGTGTGTGTGTGTGTGTGTGTGTGTGTGTGTGTGTGTGTGTGTGTGTGTGTGTGTGTGTGTGTGTGTGTGTGTGTGTGTGAGTGTGAGTGTGCGTGTGTGTATGAGCGCCTGCATGTGAGCGCGTGTATGTGCGCGTGTGTGTGTGTGTGTGTCTGAGAGTGTGTACGTGTCTGAGTCTGTGTGTGTGTGTGTGCGCGAGTGTCTGTGTGTGCGCGAGTCTCTGTGTGTGTCTGTGTGTCTGTGTGTGCGCGCGAGTGTGTGTGTGTCTGTGTGTGCCTGTGTGTGTGCACGGGTGTGTGTGCGTGTACAGTATATTGCCTCATTACAGTAATGCACATTAGATTGTATTTATTAGACGTGTGTGTGCGTGTGTGTGTGTGTGTGTGAGTGTCTGTGTGTCTACAATACGTGCTCCAAAGTCCTGATCTGAATCAAATGATTTGCAATCCACGCTCTGAAGTCCTGATCTGAATCAAATTATTTGCAATCAGAGCATGTGAGCGGAGTGGAGCGGGAGCGTAACGGTCATATTCCTTCACAGCGGAGAGCGCATTTCTGAAGATTCCGCTCCGCTCACTCAATACGCTCAGCGCCGCTCGCTCAACCCAAAATGCCCTTTGGTTATTTGCTAGTTCGTGAATCTGTGAAATAGGCTAAGCAATAGTTTGTTTAAGCTAATGTTTCTAAAAGCACATTCTAAAATCAAGTAAAAATTGACAGACATTTTAATAAACCGCATTTTCCCACACTTTTGGTCTATTTAAATTTTTAAAAAATTGTTTATTTTATTAAAGCCACAAAATAATTATTTGTTAGGTAGGTGCATTTCATCTTGTGTGTGCTTTCATGGGCCCGATAAGCAAGGAGTATTTTGAGAAATTCGATGTGTATTTCATCTTGTGTGCGTGTTTTGAATGTTCTGTTGCACAATAACTGAAGTTATAACACAGCGTGAGTATCTGAGTCTGTGTGTGTGTATGTGTGTGTGTGTGTGTTCAGAAGTCCTGATCTGAATCAAATTATTTGCGATCAGAGCATGTGAGCGGAGTGGAGCGGGGAAAATCCTTCAGAGCGGAGAGCGCATTTTTGAAGATTCCGCTCCGCTCGCTCAACCCAAAATGCCCATTTTGTAATTTGCTGGTTCGAGAATCTGTGGAAGAGGCTAAGCAATATTTTGTCTTAAGCTAATGTTTCTGAAAGTACATTCTAAAATCCTGTGAAGATTGACAGGTGTTTTAATAGACCGCATTTCCCCGCAGTTTATGTCTATTTTAAATTTTAGAAAGTGTGTTTCTTTTATTTACGCCACAAAATAATTATTTGTTAGGTATGTGCATTTAATCTTGTGTGTGATTTCATGGGCCCGATAAGCAAGTTGTATTTTGAGAAATTCGATGTGTATTTCCAACCCAGTCTCACGGCAGTTCGTGATTTAGTCACGTAATTGAATCTATTTATTCGTGGCAGGGACACGTTTATTTCGTTATTTTCGTAAGTCCAGCACGTTTTTTAAACTAATGCATTTCAATTGGATGCATCTTTCGTGCAACAGCACGATTCTTTCTGCCAGTCGGGCTGCAGCAGAGAAGCTGTTCAATCAACATTTATTCACGAGATCTTATCACGGTTTATATATGTGCAGTGCTGCTGCTAGCCATTTTGGTGCCCTAACCATAATTCCTTTATGATTTTAAACATAAAGACAGTTTGCCAGTCTTTTATATACCTCCTACTGTCAAAGTCAAACTTCGTCAGGTGCTGCGCAAATTGCGCAATCCAACGGAGCACTGGGGGCACCATCTCTAGAGCAATTAAATACTCTTGTTATGCCTAGAAGGTGCCTAATAATATATACTGAAATAATATTGGCATTATAATTATTGACTATGATTATTGATTTTTAATTAGGCTATTTTTGGTGCCCCCTCAGCAAGTCGGTGCCCTACGCACTGTGCGTGGTGGGAGTGGCGGCGCTGTATATTAATTATGAATTATTATTTCGGTCTTTTTCGGTTATTATTTCGAAGCTGGATTGCTTTGCTGTTTATTGATATTTTTAAAACTATAACGCTACATCTATCGACATTTATTTAGATGTTATCATTGTATTCATTAATTTATTTATTTTAATAATATTATTTCGGTCTTATTACCGGTGAAATATTACAGTAAGCCAGAACACGGGCCGAGCGGGGCTCATTCTAAGCCCATTAGCCACAATGCAATGCGGACATTCATATCACAGAATCTGACAGCGATCAGCGGGTCATTAACGACAGTATAGGCTATCGCATTAAGCAGCCTTTACAATATATTTAGAGTCTAAAGTTTAAAAAAAAAATTGAAAAGCCCAAAGATCTGTAGACATATCTCTGCTAAATGAATTTAACATACGTTTGTGATGCCCTTTATTTATTTATTTTTATTTTTTGGTTATTTTTATTTAAACTATATTGTTACTAAATGTGAAAATGTGTAAAAGTAATGTGTCAAGGACTTGATATTGAATTCTGTAATTTTTAAAATTCAATAAAAAAAGTAAAACAAAAAAAAGAACCATTGCGCATCTTACAGCAAAAAAAATTATAAATAAATTACATTTAATCTGTGTTTTTGTCACCAGCAATACAGTATGTTGATCAGTTTTGTTACCGTAAGTTAAGCTCCAAATTTTTTGTAAAGTTCCAATGAGTTTCTTCTGTTGTCCTGTTGGAAATGTTTTTTATTTTAATTCGTTTAATTTAATTTTTCGCAATGTTTTTTTTTTTTTTTTTGCACAACAATATCCGGGTGACGGCGCTGCCGCCAATTAGCTACTACTTCCTCTGGAGTCGTTGAGTAAGGTAGGATAAAATTATTGGCAACCTCATGAACAAGTAGCCTATATAATTAGATGAAATATGTATGCAAAAGTGTATTATGTATGTTGCTGGGGTATTGTCATGACTGCCTTATGCCCTATTTGAACTTTTTGTGACATTGCTTTGGTGTTTCCATTTGTCTGATATAAAACCCTATAAAGTGCTAACTGCATGTCACATGTTAGTGTAACTAGTTCACAAACATTTTCTCAACTCTTCCTTTTCGCTTTTCGTGTAATTTAATAATGTGATATTAACATAAGGCATTCAGTAGATATTAAAATGTCACATTTTTCTTTTATCAATAGGACTATGTTCTGTCTCTCATCTGGGCAACACACACACACACACACACACACACACACACACACACACACACACACACACACACACACACACACACACACACACACACACACACACACACACAACACACACACACACACACACACACACACACACACACACACACACACACACACACACACACACACACACACACACACACACACACACACACACACACACACACACACACACACACACACACACACACACACACACACACACACACACCACACACACACACACACACACACACACACACACACACACACACACACACACACACACACACACACACACACACACACACACACACACACACACACACACACACACACACACACTGTAGTATTGTGTAAATGGCAGTTAAAAATCAGAGAAATGTTTACCCTTATCACAATGTCATCACGAACAAAGTTCAAAACTCAGAAGAATGACTGGTTAAGACAATTTGACCATTGACATTAAGAAAGCACATAACATCCCTTGCATAGTGTGATTTTAAATCCTTTAGTGTGATATTAATTCAGAATGTTTCTATGGGTAGCCTGTATTATACATAAATAACTTTCTCTTTTTTCTTTCTTTTTTTCTCAGACAACATGGTTTCTAATAAAAAGAAATGCCCCAACTGCCCCCAGGTCATGCCCTGTGCCACTAAGGTTTGTAAGGCCTGTGGGCAGGGCTGGACTGGGACAAAAAATCGGCCCTGGCATTTTTTTGGTCCAGGCGGCCCACCACCACTTCGAACTATATATATATATATTCAAGAAGAACATGTACCGGCCGATAGTGCGTTGGCCCACCAGGAAAATGCCCGGTATGCCAGGTTACCAGTCCAGCCCTGCCTGTGGGGCAGAGCAGCCCAAGAAGGCTCGTTTGATGAAGAGGCTGCAGGCCCTTGATATGAAGAAGGTGGAGTGGCTTGGCAATCTTAAAAAAAACACAATGAGGCAGCCATGCAGGATGAAGCCATCATTTTGGTGTGTACAATTAACACTACCTTTTTTAATAGGGTCGCCACATTTACCAGTCCTGATTGAGTGACATTTTTGACAGAAGATCATAATATATTTTTCAAATGCTTTTATTTTTATTTTTGAAAAGAGGGATTTAAACCAGATTTCTGAAATATAGGGTTTACCGACCTCTAAACAGAGTTTAAACACCAAATGCAACTTGAAGGTTCTCTTTCACACAGTTAAAGCCTAGTGCAGGCGTGTTAAACTCAAACACACAGTGGTACAAAATTAAAAACTGTCCAAGTTGCGGGCCAGGTAAATCTTTATTGAAAAACTGACTTAAATTGAGCATGTGATTCCCCCTTTCAGTAGTATGTGATGAATTTAATGTAGTCATGGCATTCATGTAATATTAATAAGGAATTTAGGTACTACTGTTAAAAGTGGAGTTTAACTTTAAACACAGATTCTTCAGAATAGAATAGAATAGAATAGAATAGAATATAATATAATAGAATAGAATGCCTTTTATTGTTATTATACACATGTACAACGAGATTGAAGCAACTCCTTTTCCAGTGTCAACATGTACGTAAGAGAAATGTAACAACAAGGAATAAAATAAGTATTGCAAAAGAGGGGGGGGGGGGTGTAAGGTGCACAGTTCTGAGAAGCTATATACATTAAAATAGAAAGATAAATATGGTTTGTATACTGTGTGATTTTGATTGTATCAGAAGTATTAAGTATTAAATATTAAGTATTAAATATTGAACAGTAATGAAATTGCACAGAATATCAGTGTTATCAAAAGTATTAAATGTTAAATATTGCACAGTAGGTGGGCAGAAGAAAGTCCGGGGATCGGGAGGTAAGTGTGGAGTCAGTGCCTATGTGAGTTCAAATTGGTTATGGCTTTTGGGAACAGTCCAGCAGATTTAACCATTAAGGTCACTGACTGTTAACTTGAAAGGCATATTAATGAACTAAGTACCCGTTGCCAAAAAATCACTCTCCAGAACATTCTCATTCACGGTTCCATGCTGGTGGAATGATCTCCCCACCATCATCCGGAATGCAGAATCCCTGACAACATTCAAAAGACAACTGAAAATTAATTTATTTCATGAGCACTTAACCTTGTAAAAAAAACATACAGTATGAATAGGTTCACCAAAGTAAAGAACACAGCTATATTGTGTATTTGACTACATCCTGTATCCTAGATGTCCCACCTTCCTCCTTGTAGAACTAATCCTGTTATGTATTTGCAATGTATTGAAATGCATTGATTTTCAGTGTAAACCTATTCATTTGGGGTGGTAAATATGAAAGATGGATGGAAAAAATCTATACATCTACAGGGGTCAACATTAATGGTTGCCCTTGGCTACCAAATTCATACAAGTGGCAACCAGATTTTGACTTTTAACCACTTTTAAAATTTAACGTTGAGTCCTGATCTGTTAATAATTCTAACATCAAATTCAAGCCAGAGATTATTTTTCATACACAGTAAATTTGACAAAATAGAAAATTCACTTTTGAGGATGACTCAGTAATTTTGCTTTTGCTGGTTATAAGTGCATTCAAATTCTGTCAATATGATCAGAGGAACATAGTATAATATGACATGTAATAATGTGCAGTTTATTGTCAATGTTTGGTCTTACAACAAATTTCAAGTCTTGCCTCAAACTGAATTTACACTTAGGTTTCTTGATAACATAATTTTTGTATCCTTTACAAATAAATGTCTTTGCAGCTTGAGAAGCTACATGCAATGGGCTACAAGCCACTCCTCCTCCTTCAGAAGGAAGGCAATGGCAAGAAACCTAAAATAACTTCCCTCACCCCAAGATGCGAGCTGGACCCACTGGCTACACAACACCTCAGCAAAATAACAGCATTTTATGAGTTGGTTTGTGCAGGCGAGATGTACAGTATATATTTTTTCAGTCGCCATACAGTGTACAGTTGATTGTCAATCCTTCCCTATTTTTTCAGCACTTATCAAATATTTATAGTTTATACAACAAATGACAACCTTATTACATTTCAACGTTGTGGAATGTTGGTTACATGGACGAGACAATCGTGGCAAACAAGACACTGTCCACTGAAGGTAGAACTACCTTTTGTTGCAGAGAAACTAAGTCGAAAAATAAATAAATAAAAAATACTCTGGTGTTTTAAGGTTATAATTCCAGCCATGTTCAATACATAGCCTTGTTAATATAGGTTACCAAGTGTAGTCTGAAAATTTGGTAAAACATAGTTGGGTTTTCTTTAGATGCCAGTTCGATATTTGGTGTATGTTGTACCAAGTTTCCCTGTTTTCCCCATTGTTTCGCCTTTAGCTATTCACGCCTTAAGCAAAATCATGTAAACTTGCATCCAGTGTGAAAAATAGCCTATAGCCCATTTTTTGCCTGTGTTTCAGAAATATGTAAATGCATACAAGCTAAGAAATATAGTCTTAAAATTATTGTGTGCCTAAATAAATAATCTGCCTGTTTGAATTTTATAATACATTATAGTTCAGCCTCATTCCTACTTTTTTTCTAATCAAATTTGAACAGGTTGGAAGGCGAGTGAGGACACTGTCCTCACCCTGACCCTCACCCCCTGTGACAAGCAGGGCACCTCAGGGGAGGCGGGGCCAGAAATCCTTGTGCAGGAGGCGGGGCCGGAAGGCCTCATGGAGGAGGCGGAGGAGGCGGAGCTGGAAGGCCCAGCTGTGGAGACTGAAGGCCTTGTGGAGGAGGTGGGGCTGGAAGGCCCCGGTGTAGAGGCTGAAGGCCTCGTGGAGAAGGCGGGGCTGGAAGGCCTCGTGGAGGAGGCGGGGCTGGAAAGCCCCGGTATAGAGGCTGAAGGCCTCGTGGAGGAGGCGGGGCTGGAAGGCCCCTCTGTGGAGAATGAAGGCCTTGTGGAGGAGGCGGGGCTGGAAGGCCCCGCTGTGGTGACGGCAGGCCTTTTGGAGAAGGTGGGGCTGGAAAGCCCTGCTGTTGAGGCTGAAGGCCTCGTGGAGGAGGCGGGTGAAATACATCTACCTAAAAAAGGTAACTCTTACAGCTAACTTTTAAAGCTCTTAAAGCAACATTCCGCTGTGTTTTGGTTAATTCGCTCACTTGCTGTCTACCAGAGAGTTAGATTAGGAAGGGACATATCATTTTTTTGTATTTGCATGCAACATCCCAGTTCGACATATCCCCCTATTAGCCTAATTCAATTGAAGTCGGAGGGGCCGACTAGCATGTAAGCTAAAGGCTAGTTGTCTCCAACTGAAATCATTAGCTTAGCTTGGCCCAAGTACTCCTGTGATTTGGCCAAGGTAAGCTAATGATGTCAGTTGTTACAATGGAGGTTAATGCACACATAAGAAAGAGTATGGTATGTACTGTATCCAACAACTTTTTCAGCAATTTTGCTGGGCAACTTCTCAACCGATTGATTTAGTTCTGATTGGGTGTTCATGATCATTTTTGTGGTATGACACAGGTTACACATGAGGGCTTGTGTGCGTATTGTTCTGTGTGTGTGTGTGTGTGTGTGTGTGTGTGTGTGTGTGTGTGTGTGTGTGTGTGTGTGTGTGTGTGTGTGTGTGTGTGTGTGTGTGTGTGTGTGTGTGTGTGTGTGTGTGTGTGTGTGTGTGTGTGTGTGTGTGTGTGTGTGTGTGTGTGTGTGTGTGTGTGTGTGTGTGTGTGTGTGTGTGTGTGTGTGTGTGTGTGTGTGTGTGTGTGTGTGTGTGTGTGTGTGTGTGTGTGTGTGTGTGAGCAAGTGAGTGTGTGAATGTGTGCCTGTTTTATGAACGTATAAAAAGACATACCTAGATAGTCCTTAATTGTTTGCCACTCCATACTTAGTTTGACATCTGACTTCTTCAAAACCACAGGGTCAACAGGGAAGAGAAAGCGGAAGTCAGGCATGTTTTGCATTTGTCAGGTTTTTTTAATGATATTGATATTTGTAATAAATGCTATGATGAGCAAGACCGTTTTTGAATTGTTTGCCTTTTTTGAGTGGATATATGTCTGTTTTTTCTATCCCACAGAGGCAGAAATGGATAAAAGCAAAAAAAAAAAAAAAAGTAAGTTTAAATGACTTAATACATTTGCATTCAGACTTGATATTTGATCACTTTGATGTGAATGCTTGACCTGAATATGTTAATGATGTTGTTGTGTTCGTAATCTGAGTTTTGATGCCTTCAGATTGCTCCTACCACACAGGCCTAGGTGTTTATCCAATTAGGAGTGCTCTGAAAGAAAGAGTGAGAAAGGTAAGACATGCATAACAAAACACCATACTACTCTTTATTTGTTCTATTTACGTCAAACTAAAGTCAAGATGTTAAGTTAAAATACCTGTCAATCACAGAAGTAAAGCTGGCAAATAGTCAAACAATGTAAATTTTGTATACAGTGAGTATAAACCGCGATTTCTTTACAGGGAAGCTCTCTTGAAAAAATGAATGGTCTAAAATATGTTAACTTTAAATGCGTTAAAACACGTCATGGAAAACAATTTCGTTCAAAACATACTTAGGTCGGCTGACTCGATTTCCTTCTCACATTCCCGGAAGTGCACTCTGTTGAAGCCCAGCGTCCATTGACTTCAATGTGCTTTAAACAGTTTTTTTCTGTTAGAAACCGGTCATTGGAAGCCTGTCCCGCCCACGGACGCTGCGTCTCTGGGAAAAAGTGGGCTGGCCCGGATATGTAAGGAGGGTCTGTCATCTCTTTTTAATCCACTTTTATGTAAAACGCTTTTTTTGTCGACAGCTTATAAAAACGTTCCTATACACATTGTCATAGCTTTTAGACATTTTTTATTTTTATTTTTTAAATAAATGCAAGGAGGCAGCTTCTCGCAACAGAATTGCTGATTGACTGGGAGCCTTGTGCAGCATGGTATGTTTTCTACTATATGACAAATACAGAAATAAGATTGCTCTGACTCTCTATTTCACTCTCACTCTCACACACGTTTTGAAGTCAATCGCGTTTACCTAGACCTGTTTTGAAGAATGTGCAAATGTGTTTGAAGTTAACATTCCCAATCGAATAATTGAAATATCACATGTAACTTAATTGTCTCCCTTCTGTTTTCAGTGGGAAACAGTGGACTCCTACTTGGGAGCCCAAGGAGTCATTTGTTTAAGTTAATTCATTTAGTAATATATGTTGTTTTATTTTTTTATTGTACATTGCATATTCAATAAAGTTTTTTATAGTAATTTTGTGATATTTCTATAGAAAGTAAATTGTTGTTTACAAGCCCTGTGTTGAAGATGGTAGATGTTCAACATTTCCTGCCATTTCAGAACTGGATAATTCAAGAATGCCTAACTCCATACAGAAACATGTTCTTCTTTTTGATATGTGGTTTATCAAGAGGTTAGTAAATTATTCAACCGAGCAAAATGCGTGCACAAATGGAAGCAGGACTCTGTACATGTTGTAAGTCAGATGCAATTTATTGTAAATTAAAAAAAAAATCCCTCACGAATGACAGTGTTAATAATTTAAAATGAACGTGCAATATCCATAATGGTCATCACAAACACATGTTTCCATATGTAATATGCATGGCAGTTTCCAACCTGCCAGTTTCCAACATTCATACAATAGAAGGTGATGTAGTGTGATTATTTACAATATTTGTTAATTTCGGATTGGTTTGGGGGTGTGTGTGTGTGTGTGTGTGTGTGTGTGTGTGTGATTGATTTAGCTGAAACTTGTTATTCTTGGTGGTTTAAATGACCTTACATCTGTCCCTTTTACTGATGTTTTACCAGTCACTGCTCCTGATAGACTGATGTGGTCCCACTCCATTATTTGGTTGCAGTTCCATCAGTGGTCCCTGGTAAGGTAGATAAGTAAGGCGCTTTTCCACTGTTGTACTGTTTTGGACATCCTCAATTTTTTACGCCGCCTTTGCCAACTTCGCGCCACAAACAAACTCACAACAAAGAAAGGAGACGGAAAGTACACCCACTGGAAAATGTCAGCTGAGCATTACATATTTGTCCCCCCCTACCAGAAACAAGCTGAAGAAGCCGGTCTTTGTCATGCCCCACTTCCCTGTAGTAGTCCCACTCCACTGTTTGGTCGTTGATCCTTGGTAAGTACATCTTTCACTTTCATTTCACAGCCACACGATATGCCTGTGAATGACTGTAGTAATTTAATAAGTAAGGGATAATGTGCAGAACGCCAGTCATTATATTGAAAATAACTCCCTACAAGGCGAACAGGTCTTGCTTCATCCTGAAGGGACTTATTTCCCAATAATGACCGGCATTTTGGGCATAAATCTATGTTTTTCCAATTTGATTTTTAGGCTCTCCTGTTATATTGTGGTGGTGAGACTGTAGAAGGACCCAAAAAGAAGACCCAAGACGATGAGAATGTTCCAGTGGACAATGGTGGTGGTGGTGCTGCTTTTACCTCATGCCGCTTTTTGGCTGTCCAGTCAAACAGCCTGTTAAGCCTAAACACAATCCCCACCCCCCACACACACTCCTTTTTTTCCACCTTTCATCTGCTTGCATCCCTGTAGTTTCCATTAAATGTATATTAAATACAATTTTTGCAAAATATTGAGAATTTTTGTCACTTTCATACATATATGCATAGAGAAGACAATAATTGTGATACTTTTGTCACTTTCAATATAGACGACAACATTCAACAAAGTACAAATTAATTAAAAGAAGCAAACAATGTCTGTAAATGAAATTAGTATGCATTACATTAATAAACATGGAATAGTTTTTAAATTTAGTATGTTAACAGTGTTTTATTGTTAAAGGTAGTTGTGCAGTTTGTGATCTGAGTTGATTTGATGGGTGTTGATGTTTACAGTCAAATAGAGTATGCCCACTACTCCGGGTGTGCCCCCAATGTGTGTGGAGTGGACACTCTTCCTCTGACTGAATGTTCATGTATTGATAATCCATAGCATAAGTAACAATACAAATTATTTCCTTCTAACAATGACTCAATGCGTAATTGGGTGATAACAATCTCATGATTCTTATGCATTATAATTTAATGCATATTAAATTATAAGTTTCTGTAGTTTCATGCAGCCTATTCATTGTTCTTTAGCCAAGCTGTACAGGGTGTTGCCTAGCAACAGGGGTCAGAAGTACACATTTTTGATATATTTTGTATAATTACACTGTTTTTATTGTTTGTCATTGTATGCTGTGGTTCATATAACATGTTTGTACATGAGATGGACCAATAACAGATATAATCATTATAAACCATATCTTAAGTAATTAGCATAACACACTTCACAAAGATCTGACCAGTGTTTCAAGGATTCAAGCCCTTTTGAATGTGTGGAGGTATCAAAGACTTTTATATTGAAGTTTTTTTAAACGGGAACCGGAAAGAAAGTGAGCGAGAGAAGAGCGAGAGGAAAAAAAAGAGAAAAAGAAGTGAGATGTGCTGGGCGATCGAGAGAGCGATATGTGAACAGCATTAGACAAGCGTCGAAGTGAGCTGAAGAGAAGCTGGACCGAGCTTGTGCTGTAGATCGAGTGTTTGCAGTCGTGAGTTTTTACGGAGTTTGATCACTGAGAAACTGGACTGCGCGTCTGTGGTAGATCAGGAAGAGCATTGCTCATCGTTCCAGCGGAGACGGTGTGTTTTGCACGAGTGTTCGTTTTCTACGGAAGGGAGCCGAGATATTGCAAGTTTTCTTCACTGCTGTTTAACCACAGTTGATGTTCTGAAGAAATACAGACGGTATTTGTTTATTTCGGAATCAAAGCAGCTTGTATCGAGTGACTTTGCTACTGTTTTCTAATCAAAATCCTCGTGTGTCGTTTTTGATACAAGAGTGCCGCCGTGTGGACACGAACGGCATTGCGGGCACATTGACGCTTTTCTGTTGACGATGTATTTTCCTCTATTTTTCATAGTTTATTTTTGGACATTTTGCAGTATTTTCGTTTAGAGACTTAAACATTCTTTGTTTTTGGAAGGACTTGAGAACTAAGAACTGAGTTGGTTGGAGTGAACGAATTTAATTTCTAAAAGGAAAAGGAAGAGACTTTGTTTTGAACTGACAGCTTTTGTTTTATTTAAATACCCTGCCATATCTGAACACTCCAGTGCCAGTCCAGTCCTACTGTGAGGTAAAACTTTAACTCCGGTATTGTGAATTTCACACAGGCAAGTGAATTGAAATGAAAAGTATCTAATGTGGAATGACGCATCTGTAATGTACTTTTGAGTGAACTGAGTATCATTTGAGCATTCTGTTAGAACTGTTGTTTTTTTCATTTTTGTTTGAGTATTATTGTTGAAAGAAAGGAAACTGAACCAAGTTTGAATCTGAACAAAACTGTTTTTATTTGTTTTGTACATTTCTTGGTGAATCATAATATAAGTAAATCAAAGAGTTTATTTCATGACTAGTTGTAATCTTTTAGTTTATTATTTTATAAGCCTTAGGAAATAAGGGTAAAACTACTGTTATCTTGGAGTAGGGGCATTCCTACTGTCTTGTGGGCTGGTAGAGGGGTTGAGCAACACCATATTACTCTGGGTAGCTACCGTGGTGTATGTGATTAGATTCCAGAGCCCCAATCCTTATCAGTCGCTGCTACAAAAGACAAATGAATAATTAACAATTCAGATAAAACATACTTATTAAAAAAAAAGTACAGGAATTAATTGTACTAGGGGGTGAGGACTTAGATCTTATCAATCCCTAGTCGTCCGAGATAAATTGGAGTTTTAGTTTAATTCACCCCTACATTGTAGCGAAATTTCCCGCTACAAATGTGCCATTTTTTATACCTTTGGTGGGCTCTACTGAGATAACCTGGGGTCCAGGGGCAGTACAATTTCCTCAGATGCTTCCTTCTATCTGGTTAAATAACATATGTCATTGTATTGCCACACACACACACACACACCAGGCATATCATATGCAGAGATACAGTACAATTTCATGAGCATTTCATGAACAATAATCATGACCATAAAGATATGTGCAATTTTGGCAAAATAAATTCAGATGTATGTTTTGCTAAAATATATCCAGTTTCATAGCTGACCTGCTTTGGCAAGTCAAGGGCCCAGACATCCTCGGATCACAAGACAGCATGTGGGCAGTAATTTTCGGGACAGACCAGTTCCTAAATAATTCTCCAACCATTGACAGAACATTTACAGGCTATAGGCTTTTAGAAAAATATATGGTTTTGGTGGTTGAATCAGCTGTTCCTCATTGGTAAATAGGCCAAAATGTACCACCTGTAAAGTTGGTTCCTCAATCTACAATATGGGGCTATGTAAACTGTAACCCATATGCTAAAAGCCTGTGCATGTCAATTCATATGAATTAAGACATGTTCCATCTTCCTGCTTACTTCGGTGCATCATACTGCATACATAGCCCCATATTCTATATTGATGAACTAACTGTCCAATGCATCAATCTCATCCATGCCCTCATCACCTCCAGACTGGACTACTACAACAGTACAGGTGCATCTCAATAAATTAGAATGTCGTGGAAAAGTTCATTTATTTCAGTAATTCAACTCAAATTGTGAAACTCGTGTATTAAATAAATTCAATGCACACAGACTGAAGTAGTTTAAGTCTTTGGTTCTTTTAATTGTGATGATTTAAGCTCACATTAAAGAAAAACCCACCAATTCACTATCTCAACAAATTAGAATACTTCATAAGACCAATAAAAAAAACATTTTTAGTGAATTGTTGGCCTTCTGGAAAGTATGTTAATTTACTCTATATTCACTCAATACTTGGTAGAGGCTAATTTTGCTTTAATTACTGCCTCAATTCGGCGTGACATGGAGGTGATCAGTTTGTGGCTCTGCTGAGGTGGTATGGAAGCCCAGGTTGCTTTGATAGCGGCCTTCAGTTCATCTGCATTGTTGGGTCTGGTGTCTCTCATCTTCCTCTTGACAATATCCATAGATTCTCTACGGGGTTCAGGTCAGGCGAGTTTGCTGGCCAATCAAGCACAGTAACACCATGGTCATTGAACCAGCTTTTGGTACCTTTGGCAGTGTGGGCAGGTGCCAAGTCCTGCTGGAAAATGAAATCAGCCTCTCCATAAAGCTTGTCAGCAGAAGGAAGCATGAAGTGCTCTAAAATTTCCTGGTAGATGGCTGCGTTGACTGTGGACTTCAGAAAACACAGTGGACCAACACCAGCAGATGACATGGCAGCCCAAATCATCACTGACTGTGGAAACTTCACACTGGACTTCAAGCAACATGGATTCTGTGCCTCTCCACTCTTCCTCCAGACTCTGGGACCTTGATTTCCAAATGAAATGCAAAATTTACTTTCATCTGAAAAGAGGACTTTGGACCACTGAGCAACAGTCCAGTTATTTTTCTCCACAGCCCAGGTAAGACGCTTCTGATGTTGTCTCTGGTTCAGAAGTGGCTTGGTAGCCCTTTTCCTGAAGACATCTGAGCGTGTTGACTCTTGATGCACTGACTCCAGCTTCAGTCCACTCCTTGTGAAGCTCTCCCAAGTGTTTGAATCAGCTTTTCTTGACAGTATTCTCAAGCTTGCGGTCATCCCTGTTGCTTGTGCACCTTTTCCTACCCAAATTCTTCCTTCTGGTCAACTTTGCATTTAATATGCTTTGATACAGCACTCTGTAAACATCCACACCTTTCAGTAATGACCCTCTGTGACTTACTCTCTTTGTGGAGGGTGTCAATGTTCGTCTTCTGGATCATTGCCAAGTCAGCAGTCTTCTCCATTATTGTCAAGTTATCTGGGAATTTCACACACCAGTATCTGTTCCTAACTCGAAAAGAACATCAGCCATTCACAGAGGACACAAGGAACAACTCCAAATCAGTTTCAGCCTTTGTATTTTCAGAATTCTGTCAGGTTTGACAATTACTCAGTTTGTTCAAGCAAATAGCATCAAATTGAATTTGCTTACATTGGCTTGAAATAGGTGAATTAGGTTGAAAACCTTAGAAAAGAAATAAAAGAAAATAAAACATAATTTTTATGACATTCACTTAAATAGAAATACAACACAATGGAAATAAATAAACTTTCTATACAAAAGTGTCTCATTATTTGTTAACTTACATATTCAAGTTGTTTTCTTTAGTTATTAAGACAAAACCTTTTCCGTTTCTCGTGAACTATTCACATAAATCAACGGTATAATTAACTGCGTAGCATTTCTAACGAACACACAAACCGTCGAATTTCACACTTAATAAACAACCACAGTGTAACAAAAATCACAGTTTTCTTCCAAATCGCACATTATTATGATTAAATAATGCATATCTGCATGACGATCAGTCCTTTATAATCAGAATGAGACATTGTCATACCATCAGTGTCCCTGAGATGACCAAGCGCTGATGCGTTTTCCCTCTCTGTGCTACACTCACTATAGCTTTTAACCTAGCGCATATGTTGTCCTCAGAAACACTTGTGCATTGCAGTCCGCTTTATTTCTCACTGGAACAATTGCATTTTCCAGCTTTAACTGCACTTTTCTGCACGCACGCACTTGCCATGTCAGTTTTTTCTCTTTTCTCCGTTCCTCCTCATACATCCGGTATTTTCCGTCATTCTTCGGCATGTTCCGCCACTCGGCATTTTCCGTCAGACAATCGTCCCCGCCGAATGATTTCAGCTCATTCATTCCACTCATCTCCTTTACCCATGCATTCATTAAGTACAAATTTGCGATTTAGCTTCACAATTATTGTCTCCATTATTGTGGTTTCAAAGAACAAGAGATACGGTGAATTTATACTGTAGGGATGGTCATTTATTGAAACTCAAATGTAAATATTCTAATATTTTGAGATACTGATTTTTGACTTTCATGAGCTGTAAGCTCTAATCATCAAAATTAAAACAACAAACTTTTGAAATGTTTTACTTTACATGCAATGAATCTAAAATATATGAAAGTTTCACTTTTTGAAATAACTTACAAGAAAAAAATGAACTTTTTCATGACATTCTAATTTATTGAGATGCACCTGTACTCTCTATGGCAGTGTTTCCCAACCCTGCTCCTGAAGGACCCCCAACACTCCACGTATTCTTTGTCTCCCTAATCAAACACACCTGATTCAACTCATCAGCTCATTATCACATGGGTTAATGAGCTGAGGAATTGAATCAGGTGTTTGATTAGGGAGACAAAGAAAATGTGCAGTGTTGGGGGTCCTTCAGGAGCAGGGTTGGGAAACACTGCTCTATGGTCTTAAAAAGCACTATACAAATTAAATGTATTATTATTATTTAATGCCTGTAGTGCTGCTCTGTATTAGCATATACATTTGATGTGTGTTTTATGCGCATTTAATCCACAAAAAATCTTCTAAAACTACCGTTCAGAGAGCATATTTTTTACATGTTGGTCAACAAAAGTTCTGAAATCATACACAAACCATTAAAACGTCCATATTTTGATTGATAAAAAGAGGTGTGCTTTGCTGAGATAAACCCAATTTCACTGACCTTACCTGCCGTGGCAAGCTTGATGCACCGGATATACTTATAAACTACAATTCAGACACCCATATTGGCCAGACAGGCCTAGGTAAGTGTTACACCCATTATTTCATGAAATGTCAGCATGTGGCACATATTTTGATACAGGGAATGATAAACTTGTTAGTCAAATTTTAGACCTCCAGCTGCTTGTGTGTTGTCAGGAGGCGGAGCATAAGATTGGACAAATTTAGATTTCTAGGAGGCGCTATAGAATCAGTGAATGTGTAAGGTGTGATTTTACTTAGCTCATGTATAAACCTTACAAGTCCAGAAAAATGGAACAACAGTGTAACCCTGACCAGGCTCCTTTTTGCACAGGCAACATGAAATGGGAGACCACACGTGGATAAAGATACAAAAAATAGTGATTTATTACCGTAAATATGTGAGATGAGAAATAAGCAATAATCAGTATAAATGATATGGTATGAAATGAAAGTGTGGCGTATTCAGTCATATGGCAAAAAGGCAAACAAAAAGCAAAAAAATGTGATACAGGAGAGAAGGAACCCGGAATGGCAGCCATGAAGTCCTTTTAAAACTGCCCAGGCCGCAATCAAGCGATTACAGACACCTGCCCGGTAGCTCCTCACTGAGAGACACAGACACAAACAGACCAAGGAGTAGACATTAAACATGTCCCTATTCAAACTCTGGAAAACAAATGTAGTATTAATGTTATCTTTACTCAATTTGACAGGTTACATAAATTAAGGATATTCAAATGACACTTTTCACATATTCATTACCTGCACTCCTCTTCATTTTCACTGGTGTCTGGACTGCTGAAATCACTTTCATTCTCCTGTTTATCTTCCAGTTCTATAGCAGAGCCCTGAGGGCCTAAAACAGCCTTGTATTGAAGGAGCACCTCTTTCAACGTATCCGAAACTTCAGACAGTCGTCTTCTGCAGAGACAGGAAAGGCCCTTGTTTCGCTTGTCTGTAAGTGAAAAGTGAAAAACAAATCCAAATTACCATGACATACCCACTTGCTTTGTAATATTTGTTATAACTCACCAAAATTAGATGGTCAGTGTAATGTTTTTCAACTGCTTTCTAGTAAGATACGTCTCTTGTTAGGTAAAGTTAAAGTATGGTGTCCTTATCACCATCACTTCCTTGTTTGATTGGTATGGTTACAAAGATGAAACTTGCCTTCCTCTGAAGTTTTTCTTTTAAGAGTTGCCTGCAACTTCTGCAACCATGAGCAGTGCTGGGCCATCTCCTGAAAAAGTATTGTCCTTTCCTCCTCCAGTCTCATTTTCAGCATGGCTTTGTTAAAATTTTTTAACTTGTCTTCGATTTGTGCTACAACAGAGGTAAAGAAAATGTATAAATAACAATTTTGACTTGAGTCTTTACAAAATAAATCGGAGGCCTCAGGAAACTCCGCGTACCGCTGCCATGAACCTCCCACGGCCATGTTGGGGACGGGTTGTCTCCTGATAGCGACTGCTCCACTTCATTAACATCAATTGGCATGGCAGGCTCATGACTGTTATAGGTCTCTATGTCTTTCAATAGCAGTCTCTTGCTCTCAGCAATTTTCCTCCGCAGGCGGTGACGGAACTTGCCACTATCTGTAAAGACATGAAGCAGAAGGTAAAAACTGTGACCAAAAATACAGTGAGCAATTATCTATAGACAATGTAATTATACCATTTTGGCGGTATAGAGCCTGCTTCCGCTGCCTCACGTTAAGGTAACGTCCCTCAATGGACTGCTCTAGGGAAGTACCTGTTGTGTCTGGAAACACAACACAAAAACACAATAGTGTAAAGAAGGACGAGTTGGGAGGGGGTGGGTGCCAAAAAAGGATTACAGAGATAGTGGCATGCAGCATAGTAAGCAGTAGGCAGCTTAAATATCATGATCTAAATGATCGCCGCCAATGAGGAAGCACAAAGTGAAACATGTTATTGGTTCAAACTTACCACCAGCTGCCCATTCCCTCACATCAGACACCCACACTGCTTCATCGGTGCAAGCCAAGCTTTCTTTAAGCTCCGCTAGACTTGCAGTCTCCTCCTGAAGCCTCTGGCAAGTCTAATGCGACAGTTAAACAATGCAGTTACACAAAGCTACACAATAACCACAAATTGAAACCATTTACAGAGAACACACCTTCACATATCTTGCAGACAATGCCCGATGTAGTGTTGTGATTTTTTTGTAGTTCCAGGCCATAGCATGGATTGTAAGCATATCCACACGTGCTGTTGAGAGTAAATGTTGAGTGAATGTCATGCAATAAAAAATTACATTAGAAGAGAAATACTACAATCACCTCCTTTCGACATGTATTTAGTCGTTAAGGCACAGCGGGAGAGGTAGCTGTTCACCTGTTCAACTTCCTCCCCCGCAGTTTACCCTGCTCCTTCTTGGTTTTTGCCACTCCATGTAATCTAGAAGTAAGAAGACATGTAAGGGATAATGTAATATCCGCCGGTCATTATCGGATAATAAGTAACGACAAGGCGAACCGGACCCTGACGCGCAGCAGAGGGACTTATTTTCCGATGATACAGTTAAACATAATAAACACTGAACATACCTCACACTTAGTGGAATGTGCTGTAGCGTGCATGACGCTTAGGAAAGGCCTGATTGATGTTAGCCCCTGGAGATCAGGAAGGATGTTTGCTGATTTGTGTAAATATGGCCAGTATTTACACATTACATCCATGGCGATAAACCTTGGCTTTGAACTCATCAACTCCTTGTGCAGATACATGGGGTAGGCAAAGATTTCACCTAGGGATATACAAATTGTATTAGAAATGCAAATATCATATTATTGTACATTCTAAAGAGAGCATCATAATGGGAAACTCAACCAAGCAGTGGTATAAGCTGAACTAATAGTGATAATTGAGATGCTTCTCCATATTATTATTTTATTTAGCTTTTAGCTTTAACCGGTATAGCTTTCTGTTGCCATCCACAGAGATTGCCAGCATGTCTGGGGTGCAAGCGGGGCAGGTGAAAGGTGCACCGCAGGACAAGTTATCTTCCTCAAAAGCACAATAGGAAAACTCCAGGAAGCTGCGCTGCAGCGTGTCCCCGCACACTGGTCCTGACTGAAAGATGCATTATATTAATTGTTACTTCGGAGATGTCTGCATATGTTAAACAATTCTATAATATGGTGAACACTTACCCACCCACCACACTTTGTACGATGCTCCAGCAGCTTTGCAAAGGCTTGTCTGGACAGTGCCGGAGCGATGACTTTCAGTTCTCTTACACTGCTGAAAAGGTTGAGGGAATACAAAGTAGAAGAGCTGGTGGAAGCTGGCCAGTATCCACTGTTTACGAGGTCCATGAACTCTGGAGCCCACTGCTGCTGGCATGTTTGGCATGCAAACAATGGCTGGTGCATGTCATAACGCCCTTGGGTTATAAGAAAACAAACCCATGGATACCTGAGCTTTTAGAAACAATCAGCTGGCACACTTTAAGACACTTGGGCTACATCTTGAGTAGAATCACACCAGCATAGTTCAAATTAGTATATTTTTGTTGGTTTATCATAGTGACAAGATGTATTCTGTAATTTTTGAGTACTGTTATTTTCATTGCAAAGCAAAGCCAAAAAAAGGGGGGAAAAGCTGAATATTGAAAAAAGATCAGAGTTTAGAAATATTACCATTGATGGAAATTAAAATGACCGCTTTGCCAGGTGACACAGTTATGCTGGGGACTTCACAGGGACATTTTTGAGTCACTCTCACCGTTGGCAAAATACAAGCTAGCAAAGGAAAGATAAACACAAAATTAGCCTACCAGATTTATTAGACAAGAGTACAAAAGAGTTTTGCAATTACCTACCTTGGTCGTGTGAGCTGTATCCTCCCTCCCCTCTTACAAAATATGTGGATGGGGGAATAGCTTTAAAAAAGCCCTCAAGGACTGACTCCCTATCGTGGAGTGGCCATCTCCTGTGATTCTTGGTATCGCAGGTTTCACAGAACCACTGATCTGGTAGACACTCTCTGCATCTAGGAACGAAATCAATGAACCAATTTAGTCATTGAATCAACTCTTTGAAACAGCCCTGATTCCACCATAAACATGCAGTTTATCCGAAACATGAAGACATCAATTAGTGATGCACTCTAAAAACCTACAAAGTATGAAAGAACATTAATGAGATCTCACCTAACAACCGCAGGCTTGCTGCAATGGCTACAAAATGGTTGGCCAACATCCTGAGTTTGGATGAGGCATTTAAGGTGGAATGGCCTTGCCTCCTTCCATCTTTGTGAGGCTTGCTGCTGCGTGAAAGTCCATGATGATGATGCCCTCTGGATTTCAGGGGAGTCAATCATAGCAGAGAGGCTCTCCATGTTTTTTTCTGCAAAGACAAATATTAATTTAATTGACAAAGGACCATTTCTATGCAGACCCATTATTTCATAATAATGGGTAAATATCTTGCCAATGCTTTCAGTAACATCAATTTCAGAACTTTTCCAAATCAACTTTCCCACAGTCTAGGGCCAAATTCAGCATACTTTGAAACATGGATCAGGGTAAATTGTATCAACGTGAAAATTGAGACGGAATTCCATTGGGACAAAATTGAAACTACTACAAAAAAGTGGTTCAATAATAGGACTCAGCCCATTGTGGACACAATTCGTGGCTTTGCTGATTTATAAAAAAAAAAACGAAAGCCCGAAAACCGCCACAGGTAACTAGGCACGGGAGGTCTGGCAAGCTTTCAAGTTTTTACATTTTTTTGCCAGGATTTTACATGAATGGCAATCTAGTCTCCAATGATACAGGTGTTACAGGATTTGTGTGAACCCTGCTTTCAGATCTGCCTCAGAAAATTACCTAATAATAATTCAAATGTATTTGACCATATTTTACCAAATTCCACTTGAGGATCAAGACTGGCTGCAGGAAGCTCTTCAGTGAGCAGGTAGTTCCCGATCTGGTTGTGTGTAACTACAACAGCACACAGAGGAATAAAACCAAGTTAGACCACCAATGCATACTTTTTTGGTTGAATCTACATATCTATACATTTCAAATACGGGGGAAATTACATTTAAAAAATGAATAACAACAGAACTAGGAAATAATAAATGGAAATAATAGTACAATTAACCTGTGGATGCAATAAGAAGTTGAACCATGTGGAATATGTTTATGCAGTATTTGATTTGATAACAGTATAAACATATTCCACATGGTTCCACCTCATTATAATGAGCTCATTATCTGGATACAAGTACATGTTACTTAAGTCTACCAGCAACACAACTTGATTTCTTGACAATAATGTGTAACCAATTACTATTAGTATTAATACCGGTAGCTGAGGCTTTGGGCCGCCCTCCACGCCTCCCCCTTGGCTTGCCAAGCCCTAAACACACCCTTTTTGGGATTGGCGGAGGGGCAACTTGCCTCTGCTCCTCGGATTTTTTCTGGGGGTTTAAGTGAAAATCATGATTAGGCTGTTAATTTATTTTTAACAAAAGATGCAATGGATATGAAAAAAACTCTTATCATACACTTCATACCCTATATATTTTGAGGGGGGGGGGGAATTCAAGAAAGAATCCTTGATCAATGCATTGAGTTTGGCTGGACCAAGGAGTTCAAAAGTAAAAACCAACTCTACACCCCTTTCATGAAAATGTTTGAGAATTGAGAGCAGCTAGATGCAATCACAGACTGAATGAGTCTGAGGTACCTAGGCTTATATAATAGCCTTATATAATACTGTTTTCTGATAAGCTACAGAGTGATTATTATAGCCTAAATATTTCTTCAACCATTAAGATACAATGGATAGTTGTTTTTTGTACGTGGCAATACATAGAATAGGACCCGATGTAGGCACTCTACTTCACTGCATCCGAAAATTCAACACCTAAAAAGCACCTACCCTGGCTTCAGTCAGAACATGTTCTAAGCTCATTTCAAGAGCCATCCGTCTCCCCTCCATGTAATAGCCATCTTGACAGTCGGTGACACGTGTAGTGTTCATCACAGAAACAGAGAGAGGGGCAGACAGACACTGAGATGGACAGAGGGGCAGACAGAGATAAGACACACAGACAGAAATGAGAGGCAGTGCACAAATCCAGATAGGTTGGCGCTTAAACGGGCCTTTGGTTGTGGTGATCTACTAGTAGGTAGGTTGGTAGAATCTAAAAAACAAAAAAAACACTCGTTTAGGGGAAGGGAGTTAATGGGACAGAGACAATGAATTTACTTAACAATGGATAAAATATAACATTTTTGTGACTGGTGCAGCTAAATATAACTTTTTTAATGAGCACTTAAGATCTCAAAAACTAAAATGTAAGCAGTTCTGTTCACTCGGAGTCTGGAGGACAACTATCAATCCGCTGAAAGAAGTCCGGATAATTAAACAGAAGTTTACGTTGCAGGATTACAACCGTAAAAAACTGAACGGACTATTTTCTTTAGCGGAAGCAATAAAATCGTATTTAAATCAATAAAATAAACTCAATATTTTGTGTCAAATGATTGATTTATTTGGTAAGTAGCCATGTAATAGGATAATGTAGAGAGATGCGGTTGTTATAGTGAATACAACCCCGAGAGGGTGATATCAGACAAATGGAAACACCAAAACAATGTCACAAAAAGTTCAAATAGGGCATAAGGCAGTCATGACAATACCCCAGCAACATACTTGACTAATACACTTTTGCATACATATTTCATCGAATTATATAGGCTACTTGTTCATGAGGTTGCCAATATTTTTTTTTTTTTTTTTTTTTTATTTTATTGCTTGAACATACAAAACACCAATTAACAAGTCAGAAAAATTATTGATACAATTCAAAAAAGTCCAAATAGCAGCATAACAAAATAAATACATATAAACAAAATAAACATAACAGATAAATCAAGAAAAAAAAAAAAAAAAAAAAAATAAAATTAAATAATGCAATACAAGGGGATTAATCATCAAAAAACACCTTCAAAAGGCCACACAATTTAAGGGCTTTTTCAGAGCGCATGATCTTCAAGGATTTGAAGAAGATCATTAAATCTTGCTGGAAAAGTACTAAAGTGGGAGGGTTATTAAAGAATCTACATTTATGAATGAAGTAATTGGACAAAATTACAATATTATTAATCAAAAATTCAACATCACAATGCCGACAAAAATACAAATATTTTACAGTTTTAAAATCAAAGTCAGGTATTACATATTTCAAACTTAACCAAGCATAGAGGTCATCCCATAACGTTTTAGAGAATTTGCAAAAATAAAACAAATGTTCCAATGACTCAATGTCTGTTTCACAAAAAGTGCATTCATTACAATCCAAATTAAATCTGTGTCTGAGGAACTCATTACAGGGATAGATATCATTAATAATTTTAAACTGAACTTCTTTTGCCTTCGGTAGAAGTGGAAAAGAGAGAAATCTTGTTCTAATTTGAACCACTTTATCTTCAGGAAAATCAAAAACAATGGGTCTCTTCTTTACTTTTGAAGGGAAAATCTGCGTATTTACTAATGTTCTTAAAACTTTATTATTACAGCTCTGCTCTGTGAAATTAATACCAAAGATGATAAGATTACCTAATCTTGGTATCACAGGTGAATAACACAATGCACCTTTAATCAACTGAACCAAACCAGCAGGAACAGCTTTCAACAAAGACACATATAAATCCTGCGTACAAATAATATTGTATTTTTCACAAAAATCATCATAACCAAGGAAATTTCCATTCCCATCCATAATGTGTACAATGGACCAGACAGCTTTGTCCATCCAGTCCTGAAAAAACACAGATTTCCTCTTAATAAGAATATACTTATTATTCCACAAAGAGCAACTATGCGGTGAAAAGTTGTGTTTGTATAATAATTTCCAATATAATAATACCTGACTATGGAAAGATGATAATTTACAACTTAATTTTAATGGCTCAAAATCACACCTTAAAAGGAAATCAATGCCCCCAAGAGAATCAAAAATTTTAGAGGAAAGGATAAACCAAACAGAATGTTTATTACTAAGGAAGGTTTGGAGCCACCTCAACTTAAGGGTACCATTCATAACATCGAAATCAATTACGTTCAACCCACCCTCACTAATCGGCTTCACTACATCTGATTTTCTTATATAATGGTGTTTGTTTTTCCAGATAAATTTATACTGAATTTGATTAATGTCTTTTATCCAACTATCAGATAAACTCAAAGAAAATGCCGGGTAAATCAACCTGGAAAGTGCCTCTGACTTCTGTATGAGAATTCTTCCAAATATAGAGATATCCCTTTGAACCGACATATTTAAAATATTTTGACTTTTTTTCATATTATCAATCAAGTTACGCTTTTCTCTAATTTTAGGGTCTTTAGTAATAACAATTCCTAAATATTTTATTTCAGTTTTTAAGGGAATATTAAACAAATGAGATTCGGCATGATTATGAAGTGCCATCAGCTCACACTTTTTTAAATTCAATTGCAGACCAGAAGCTTTTGAAAAATGAGACACCAGATTAATGGCAACTGGAATCTGCTCTGCATCACTAAGGAACAGGGTGGTATCGTCTGCTAATTGACTTATCAATACCGGAGTCCCTAAAACATTCAAAGGCCTGATATCTTTACTATTTTTCACATATATTGCTAACAGTTCGGCTATTAAAATAAATAAATACGGACTTGTCGGATCCCCTTGTCTAATACCTCTATTAATATTAAACCTCTTAGAAGTCCCAGATGGTAACGATACTGAGCTATTTATGTCTTTGTACAACATCTCTATTAATTTAACAAATTTATGACCAAAACCAAAATAATTGAATGCATGCAAAATGAATTTATGTTCTACAGTATCGAATGCCTTATAGAAATCAAGAAACAAAACAAACCCATCATCCTTAATTAAATGTCCATAATCAATTAAATCTAAGACAAGTCTAATGTTGTTGTGTATTAACCTTCCTTTAATAAAACCGGATTGAGTTTCACTTATAACTTGACTCAACCTAAATTTTAATCTATTAGCAATTGCAGATGTAAGAATTTTATAATCAACATTAAGTAATGTAATCGGTCTCAGATTGTCAATAATTCTTTTGTCTTTGTTTGATTTTGGAATGAGAATAATTAACCCCTGTTTCATAGTTGGAAGTAAAGAATTAGATTCAAAACACTCCTCTAAAGTAGGGATGCACCGAAATAAAAATTCTTGGCCGAAGCCGAACAAAATGAAACACTGGCCGAAATGAAACGAAGGCCGAAGGCTGAATACCGAACATGTTTTTACAAAATGTTTCTCCCCCATGTAGGCCTATTTAGCTATTTTTTTCCACTATTGCATAAATTAAATAGGCAAAATTGGCTTTTTACTCTTTTGTCCTGCTATACAAAAAATTAAATAAAAAAATTAACACTGAACATAGTCATTTTATACATCCTATCAGACATTATAGCAACAAAGCACAATTAATAAGTTAGTAAAATAATATTTTTTGGCCATTTTTGAGACCCCCTTCTTGAATCAGGCTTGTATTTTTTTCTGTACAAATAAATGCAGCCTTGCTGAGCAGAAGAGACTTCTTTTAAAACATTAGAAAATATTACAGATCCCAATTTGAACACTATTGGTGAATGTTATAGTAAATGTATTAATACAGCTGTTGTATGGTAATTATTATCATCATTATTATTGTCTCACTTTTTATTTTATTTTACAGAACAAAAGTAAAATTACAATACTAATATTTATGAATGTTGATGGAGCTTTTATTTTGTTGGAAATATGCAGGAACCAGGAAGTGCTTCTGTTTGTTGACAACAGCATGCAGATATTTCTCAGATATATCTCATTACGAACTTGGGAATATGTTTGTCACACGTATCACATTGTCACACGCCTTAAAAAAAAATAATAAAAATTAGAAAATGATGAGTAAGTTAAGTGTTTCAGAGCAGAATTTCCTCGCGCTTTGGACTTTGAACCCTGGTGCCACGAGCTCGTGCAGCGCTGTTTGAATACATGCCATTCGTGCGTGTTTTAGAAAACATGACATTCTGTAGTTTATTTGATAATCCATTTCACGATTTCAATCATCACAGTAACCAGCAACAACCACCCCTTCCTCTTCTCATCGGAGACATGAGAAGCAGCGCTAAGCAGTCTCTCGCTGTCGGTGTTTTGTGCTTGTAATGATGTCTGCGTCTCTCTCTCTCTGACCGTTTTAAATGCTTCCACACTGCAGACGTGTTTGCTGCATTAGTGCTCGCCTCTATTTGATCGCGTAACGTCATTGTTCGGTACAAATTATTCGGTCTTTTCGCTTATTCGGCCGAACACCGAAAGAGGTTTTTTTCCTATTTTCGGCCGAACAATTTCGGTTGCCGAACATTCGGTGCATCCCTACTCTAAAGCTTTAAGTAACAAATCTTTAATATCCTCCCAGAAGAATTTGTAAAAATTAGTGGTCAAACCATCCTGACCAGGAGATTTACCCAAATGCATTTTTTTTAATCGCAGAATCAAGTTCCTCTAATCTCAGGTCTCCATCACAAATTTCTTTAAATTCAATATCGATCTGTGGGATACAATCTTTTACATTTTCAAGAAATCCCTTACCATTATTTTCAGAGTATGATGAAGAGTAAATATTACTATAAAACGAGTATATTTCCTCAGATATTAATTTTGGATCTGTGATTACCTCATCGTTAATAATTAGACTATGAATTGCATTACTTTGTTGTCTCCTCTTTTCTAACCGACAAAAATAAGCTGTATTCTTCTCTCCTTCTTCCATCCATTTTGCACGAGACCTTACAAAAGCTCCTTGTGCTTTCATTAGATACATACGGTCTAATTTAGCTTGAAGAGAGAGCAACTTTTCAACATCTTGAGTCATTTCTTGTGTATTACAACAGGCATTAATTTCTTGAATTAACTTCAACTCCCTTTGCTTCAAATCTCTGCTTTTTTGTTTAGCTGCCCGAATTGAGATTTCCCTTGTTTTAAATTTAAAATACTCCCATTTAATCCCGTTAGAACGCAAAGAGAAGTCATTTTTAATCTCACTAACCAAGTTTCTTATTTGACTACAATAAACTTTATCCTTTAAAAGTTCTGCATTAAACTTCCAATAGTCTTTCCTAATTGTATGTCTAATTGCTGGTGTCAAAATTACTGAAATCAAACAATGATCTGTCAATGGCGCTGCAGAAATTGAAACATTAGTAGTAAACTCAGAATATTCCTCAGCGATGAGCCAAAAATCTATCCGTGTTTTAGATAATCCATTAGGTTTGACCCAAGAGAACTGACTAGCATTAGGATGCTTGACCCTCCATATATCTGTAAGGGAATTTAAATGGCAAAAATCCTGAATAATGTTATTGAAATGGTGGCTTGTATAACTAGAAGGAGATCTGCCCAGCCACTCATCGGGAGCCAAGTTAAAATCACCTCCAATTAGTACCAAATTTGTATTAAATTTCGATTTAATCTGTGCAACAGCCTCTGAAATATTAGAAAACAAAATCTTGTTTTGCCCACTACTGTTATAACCATAAACATTAACTAAAATAACAAAAATACCTTCACAGTTAACCACAGCCGTAAGCCAATGTCCATGAGCATCAGATTGAGAAGTCACAACCTTGCCAGGGCAATTGTTAAGGCATATGGCGACACCTGCTGATCGACTGGAGCCATGACTGAACAAAATCATGTCTCCCCACTGCATTTTCCAAAAAGCTGCATCTTCTTCTGTGGAATGAGTCTCTTGTAGAAAAACTAAATGTGTTTTCTGCCCCTTACAAAACAAAAATATACCTTTGCGTTTTACTTTGTCCTTTAGTCCCCTTGCATTCAATGAACAAAAATATAAATTAGATTTTAGTATAAGCATACTCCACTGGAACTCACAGTGAACAAACAGAAAATGTCACTGAACAGTCAGTAAAGAGATCTGAAGAATAAACTTGCAAGACAAAAAGAGTCTCTCAAAAATCTAGATTTCCCTTTTTCAAAATATTTATCATCACTGAAAAATTTGCTTTCCCTCAATGAAAGCAAAAGGACCCCGAAAGTACGCCGCTTTCCCTTCTGCTCGCGCTTGTTTAATGCGTGGCCACAGCACTTGCCTCGCGTCTCTGTCCTCTTTGTTTAAGTCCTCAGCAAAATGACAGCCTGCCTCCTTACACACGGACGATCCCTTGGACAGTGCCCAGATTTGCTCTATGTAGATTCTCTTTGAAAACTGCATGATGATCTGACGCGTGCGATTTCCTTCTTTTCTGCCAATTCGATGGACCGTGTCAACCACACCAGGAGCAATCTTGGAAAGCAAGGAGATCACCTCCTCTCTAGTGTTCTCGTTCTGTTTCTCTGGTAGACCTTTGATGCGTAAATTCCACCGTCTTTTGTAGCGATCCAATTCTCCTATCCTAGATCTCAGCTCTTTATTCTCTTTTTTGATATCAGAAAGTTCCAGCTCCAATTCAGCTGCCTTCTGTTTGTGAGCTTTCATCTCTCCCTTCATTTCAGAAATGACGTTACAGTTCTCTTCCATTTTTCTTGTCAACTCCTCCAACTTCTCTTCCTGCTTGTTAAATCTTTTGCTGAGGGAGTAAATAGCCTCGAGGATATCCGCATTAGAAATGTCTTCCTTACTATCAGGACGTACTTTCTTCGTAATGTGCACTTTGCTGGGAGTAACAGGTAGATTCTCAGCGCCACATTCCTCCAAGAGACGTTTATTAGCTCCAACACACACTTCCATCGCGTCAACATAATCATGATCAATTTCTGATACTGATCGCGACCTTATCTTTCACAGTTCTTCCTCTACCCGCCATCTTTAGATGATGAAAAATGAATTCGTTAACAAATTATTAGGGGAAAGTATACAAGCACGAATACAACTTTTGAGACTCGACTAGCTGTTACACAATGCCGCTATCTAGTACGCCATCTTGGCCGGAACCCCCCACGGTTTGGGAGTTACGAGCCATTATTTTAAGACGGTTGAGCGGAGTTCATCAAATGAACTGAGGAGGGCAGAAATACGCCACTGATGCATCTAAATCTCTAAAGAAGACGAACCTCTTATTTTATTTTCGAATACCGAATTTTCACAGCATGGCGGAAAAGTCTTTTAAATTATTAAATATATAATTTATAAGAAGTAATTATAATTAACAACTTTTTTTAAACATTTCACAGCTGGGGAGGTAATGGTGCACCTCACCGTATGCAATTTGTTAGCAAAAATAAACATGGTGTTACTACAATAAGTAATATATGCCTAATGGTAAATTTGTGGTTACGTATAAGCTCACTGCTGTCCCTTTAAATGTTTTGCATTTTTCAGCGTATAAGTTATCTGACACTTTTACTTAAGATAATGTGAAACTTAACGAGCTTCTGTCAGCTAACGTTACTTTAAATGTATTATTTTGAGGGAGCCCGTCTTTACTGAGTCATTATAAGTAACGTTATTTAAAAACTGTTTATTTGTGTGTAATCTGCAGTTTCTTAATAAATAAAATTAGGGCCCATGATATTTTTATGTGAGGATCTTCATACAACATCAGAGGTAACCGCTGAAGACGAAGAAGAACACAGCATTCATTTGCTGGGGATATTACCGCAATTTGTTAATCATATTCTCTAGCATTACAGAGTAACTTTAGTTGAACTCTCTGTTACAGACTACTAATTTGACTTCCACGTTAATGAATGAATGAGCGTGATACCTCTCTCTCTCTCAATTCAATATGTGCTTTGTAGGTGGATCGGCTGTTAGCATGAAACTGGTTCCCTCGACAAAAAACCAATAGGATTTTTCCATAGGCTTTTAGATTATCGCAAAACATAAGCTCTGTGTTCAATCATAGTTCATGAAACTTACACGTTTTGTCCATCAAGATAATCTTCACAAAATAATTTAACGCTGACGAATTTTGAAGCCTAAATAAAAGCGCCAGAACTGAAAAGCTGAACTTAGGCTATAAACGAACTACTGCACCACGGTCGCTCGCCTTCAACGTCACCACCAGCTCTTGACAACTTTCTCAAACTTATTTTTAACGTTCAGTGAAAAGGATTTACACTGTATATGTATTTTAATCCACGCTACATGAACCGTTTCATATAAACTATAATACATACAAAAGTATAGAGCCCAACTGAAATGAGACATTAGTTATAAATAGTATAGTGAATAAATGAAATAATCATAACAGAAGGACATATGAAAGCACGTGTTATTTTCGAAATAAGGGAGAGGCAGTTTTAACATTACGTGACATGACATCTGACGCACAGACGCCATGACACATGCCAAACCTGTGACATCTGACGCACCACATGCCAAATCTGTGACATCTGACGCACAGACGCCATGACACATGCCAAACCTGTGACATCTGACGCACCACATGCCAAATCTGTGACATCTGACGCACAGACGCCATGACACATGCCAAACCTGTGACAAACTGACATAAACCTGTGACAATGTCGCACCTTCGGTAGTGACTGACACCTGCCCCTAGGTGCCGCTGCATAATGTAGATTGCGTGACAAGCACGTCAGCACGATATTGATTTAATTAACAGTATGTTGCGGTCAAGTATACGATTTATTGCATCGCGAAATTCATTTGTACAACAAATATTCCTCTGTTAAGATTAAAATGTGTCTAATGCCCCTTAATGTGTATTTTGTCATTGTAAGTTTATTTACAGTAGCCTGCTTTGTACAAGAGCCATACATTCAAATACGTAAATAGGCTTTTTTTTCTGACACTTGCCTATCCGAAATTACATAAAAAAATATAATCTGTCCCGAGAAAACTCCACAAGCCATTATAAAGTGATGTCTACTATTATAACGTGATTTATGAAACTTACACAAACCATTCAGAAGTGTGCCTGACCGTGACACAGGCTTTTCACAATGCAATGCAGTGTACATTACGTGACATGACATCTGACGCCATGACACATGCCAAACCTGTGACATCTGACGCACCACATGCCAAACCTGTGACATAAACCTGTGACATCTGACGCACCACATGCCAAACCTGTGACATCTGACGCACCACATGCCAAACCTGTGACATAAACCTGTGACATCTGACGCACCACATGCCAAACCTGTGACATAAACCTGTGACATCTGACGCACCACATGCCAAACCTGTGACATCTGACGCACCACATGCCAAACCTGTGACATCTGACGCACCACATGCCAAACCTGTGACATCTGACGCACCACATGCCAAACCTGTGACATCTGACGCACCACATGCCAAACCTGTGACATAAACCTGTGACATCTGACGCACCACATGCCAAACCTGTGACATCTGACGCACCACATGCCAAACCTGTGAAACCTGTGACATCTGACGCACCACATGCCAAACCTGTGACATCTGACGCACCACATGCCAAACCTGTGACATAAACCTGTGACATCTGACGCACCACATGCCAAACCTGTGACATAAACCTGTGACATCTGACGCACCACATGCCAAACCTGTGACATCTGACACACCACATGCCAAACCTGTGACATAAACCTGTGACATCTGATGCACCACATGCCAAACCTGTGACATAAACCTGTGACAATGTCGCGCTGCGTGTCGCACCTTCGGTAGTGACTGACACCTGCCCCTATGTGCCGCTGCATAATGTAGATTGCGTGACACAAGCACGTCAGAACGATATTGATTTAATTAACAGTATGTTGCGGTCCAGTAGCCTGCTTTGTACAATAGCCATACATTCAAATACGTAAATAGGCTTTTTTTTCTGACACTTGCCTATCCGAAATTACATAAAAAATATAATCTGTCACGAGAAAACTCCACAAGCCATTATAAAGTGATGTCTACTATTATAATGTGATTTCTGAAACTTAAACCAACCATTCAGAAGTGTGCCTGACCTTGACACAGGCTTTTCACAATGCAATGCAGTGTAGCCTAAGTCTGCAACGTATAATGTAAGTCTAGATGCTATTTAAACAACATTTCTACTTATTAACGTGTCTGCAGAAAGTCAAATGCTTTGACAAAACATTCAGACAACTCCAGAAGAAATGCATGCTCATAATATATAGATTATGAGCATGCATTTTTTCTGGAGTTGTCTAAATATGACAGTTTATATTTTTTATGTAATTTCGGATAGGCAAGTGTCAGAAAAAAAAGCCTATTTACGTATTTGAATGTATGGCTATTGTACAAAGCAGGCTACTGGACCGCAACATACTGTTAATTAAATCAATATCGTGCTGACGTGCTTGTGTCACGCAATCTACATTATGCAGCGGCACCTAGGGGCAGGTGTCAGTCACTACCGAAGGTGCGACACGCAGCGCAACATTGTCACAGGTTTATGTCACAGATTTGGTATGTGGTGCGTCAGATGTCACAGGTTTATGTCACAGGTTTGGCATGTGGTGCGTCAGATGTCACAGGTTTGGCATGTGGTGCGTCAGATGTCACAGGTTTATGTCACAGGTTTGGCATGTGGTGCGTCAGATGTCACAGGTTTATGTCACAGGTTTGGCATGTGGTGCGTCAGATGTCACAGGTTTATGTCACAGGTTTGGCATGTGGTGCGTCAGATGTCACAGGTTTGGCATGTGGTGCGTCAGATGTCACAGGTTTATGTCACAGGTTTGGCATGTGGTGCGTCAGATGTCACAGGTTTGGCATGTGGTGCGTCAGATGTCACAGGTTTATGTCACAGGTTTGGCATGTGGTGCGTCAGATGTCACAGGTTTGGCATGTGTCATGGCGTCTGTGCGTCAGATGTCATGGCGTCTGTGCGTCAGATGTCATGTCACGTAATGTACACTGCATTGCATTGTGAAAAGCCTGTGTCAAGGTCAGGCACACTTCTGAATGGTTGGTGTAAGTTTCATAAATCACGTTATAATAGTAGACATCACTTTATAATGGCTTGTGGAGTTTTCTCGTGACAGATTATATTTTTTATGTAATTTCGGATAGGCAAGTGTCAGAAAATAAAGCCTATTTACGTATTTGAATGTATGGCTCTTGTACAAAGCAGGCTACTGTAAATAAACTTACAATGACAAAATACACATTAAGGGGCATTAGACACATTTTAATCTTAACAGAGGAATATTTGTTGTACAAATGAATTTCGCGATGCAATAAATCGTATACTTGACCGCAACATACTGTTAATTAAATCAATATCGTGCTGACGTGCTTGTGTAACGCAATCTACATTATGCAGCGGCACCTAGGGGCAGGTGTCAGTCACTACCGAAGGTGCGACACGCAGCGCGACATTGTCACAGGTTTATGTCACAGTTTGTCACAGGTTTGGCATGTGTCATGGCGTCTGTGCGTCAGATGTCACAGGTTTGGCATGTGGTGCGTCAGATGTCACAGGTTTGGCATGTGTCATGGCGTCCGTGCGTCAGATGTCATGTCACGTAATGTTAAAACTGCTGCTGAAATAAGGTGCATTAAAATTCAATAATTCCTTGATTAATAAGAATTAAAAACGTATAGCCGCATATTCAATCTTTTAAATAACAGCAGAGTGAGCAAGTTTTTGGATATGGTAAGATGAAACTTATTTTAGGGAACTAAGCACCACATTTCAGCTCATTTTGTTAGGGTGGGTACACAATATGTTAATTTATCCTTGCTTCTTGGAAATCCTCAATCTGTATGCTTTCTAACAGCTTTATGTGGCCTGTAAACATTTAATTTGAACGTGGCTTTAAGCACTATGCATCATTAAAGTTTCACTTTCACCACGTAAAGCTGGTAAATGTGGTGTTTACATGTAATAATCGTAATATGAGTTTACCTTATGGTACGAACTCAGAGTCTCCGCATCAGTAAGTGATAAAACGAACATGTTCCATCCGAAGCCTTGTGTCGCATTTCGGGACAAAGCAAAAAAAAAAAAACTTTGTTGAACAACAATATAAAATGCGGGAAACTATTAATTGGTTATTCTAAAATGAATTGTATTACAAATTATACTACAACTGGAAAGTACTGTAAATTGATAAATTGTTTGGCGTGATGACGTTGAATGTCTCCGACAGCGCCTGTAGTCCCATTTAGCAACTTGTTAGCAACTGTCTTTTTTAAGAAACGTGACAGCTTAAAAAAAATCACGAGTGTGGTGTTACTGGTGTGTTTTATGCCGTAGAATAAAACGTGAAAGTATCTTGAGCTTGTGTGAACCACGGACCTTATTTAGGGGATTTAAACAAAATCCCATAAAAAACAGCACTGATTTGTTGACTCCTCCCTCTTTTTGTGACAAGCATCAATTTATATTCCTGCTAGTAAGGTACAATCTTGTTTTTTTCCTAATAAATATGGAAATTGTGTTTTCTTGTTTAACATTTTGAAGTCAGGGCAAAGTGTTTCACATTTGGGATAAAATGTATTTCTAATTTCTTCGTAGATAGGGCAGCTGGTGAGGTACTCAGATATTCTGCAGTTGTGTAGTTTACTTTGATTTTCTGTTGTTTCATTCCAGTAGGTTAGATGCTTTTATAATTTGTGCTTTTATAATTTGGTTCGGCCCAACCCTGTCTTTAGTTAGGTTACAAAATAGTGCAAATCACATGATAAATAAAAAATAAATTGATTCAATGAAAAAGAAATGCTGATATGCTCTTAAATTGTTAACAAAATGTGGAGATGAGGCTGACATAAAAATGTTCAGTAGTGCAAGGTATACTACACATACTAGTAAGAATGTGATTCAGGAAAAATTGGCTTTCAAAAAGAGAACAGAGCTCACATCTTAATATGTTTGGTCAATTATACTAACATATTCACTATAGTTTGTTTCAGAACCTTTTATATTACTAGATTTCTACCAGCACTGAATACACTTCTTTGAGGGTGTACTTATGGCTAGGGCTGTGCAATTAATCACATGCGATTCTCATGCACATCTCGTCAGTAAAGCCGGCTCTGTGATTGCCGGTAAATCTAATTATAAAATGTGATTAATTTAAAGTGATAACCATCAGTTAATATTTAAATTCGGTTTATGAAGTATTTACATAGATGGTTAATGTGGCGGAGCTTAAAGAGAGCACACTGAGCTCAATTGGAGCAGGAACAATTTTTAATACATTTCATGTAATATTAAATAAAATAATTTTGCTAAATAAATAATCTAGTTCATGTATTAAGTTCATACATATTTTAATATGAACAACTGTTATTAACAATATCTATGCAATTATACTTTTTCTTATTGATGTCACACTGAAGCTGTGTGATTTTCATAGAAGTTCACCCTTTAAGGTCACCTTAAAATAATATGAAATCTTTAAAAATTACAGCAGTATAAAACCACAGACCAGCAATAAACTGTAAATGTATAATATTATGGATGTAAAAGTACAAGCCAGTACAGCCTGTGAAGTAATATGTTAGCGTAGCACACAATACAGCTAGTCCGCTTGCTGTGTTCAGTGGCATCTGTGCTGTGTTGCTAAAACTATCTTTTGGATCTAATGCAATTTCCCACGTCCAAGTTCCAGGTTATAATATGCAAAAGTCTAAACATTAATATCTTAGTTTTACAGTACGTAGTGAAACTTACCCAAGATAAAGCTTAAACATAAAAAAATCACATTTAAAGGGCTCCTGTTTTGGTGTAAGTTTTTAGACAGCTTTCAAAATGGCCGCCAGACAGTGTGAACTAGTGATTTGTGGATGGCGGTTATATCCGCGGGCGCTGCGGATGATCCGCGGGTCGGGTAATAAAAAAATACATTCTGATTATTTGCGAGTGGGTCGCGGGTGGATAAGATCAATCATTAACTACATTTTCTACATAGCCTACAGAAATTGAATAAAGTGGAAATTAACATATTAAAGTTATTCAACAAAACATTAGGCTATTTAGTCAAGAGCAGTGAGGGATTTTCTGTCTTTTGTTGTTTGATTAACATTAATGACAAACGGCACAGCTTTATTAGGCTGCTGTCACAATACCTATTTCACGGATTTTAAATTTTTGTGATGATGCAACAATGACCAATTAGGAAATTCTGTCAACTGTACCGAAACACGAAGCTAAAGTCTTGTATCACAGCGTTCAGCTTTTCAGATTTGAAGAGAAGGTCAAATAGAAAAGACGCGGTACAGCTGAATGACTGATGATTTGTGTGGATTTATTTACTCATCTAACCTACATTCTATTGAATAAATGTTTTGCAGTAATTTACCTCATTTTAAAGTTGAAAGCTGCTGGAATGAGTATTAGTAACTAATGCGATATAGCCTATGCGCAATCCCGCACCGAAATTGAGGACCTAATTAAACATAATTATATTATACAGAGGATTGTGAAATAGTTTTCCATGACTTTTCCAAAACTTTCCAGGCCTGGAAATTGCTGTTTTAAAATTCCATGACTTTTCCGGGTTTTTCATGACCATACAAACCCTGAATGTGACAATTGGGTGTGGTGCGGGTGCGGTTATCTAAATCAGACAAAAATATAGGTGCGGGCGGTTGGCGGGTAGATCATTTATTTGAAGCTGCAGATTCGGGTGATGTTTTAGCTCATCCGCGCATCACTAGTGTGAACACATGGAGACTCATATCTCAGTGTGCAATGATCTGATTGACTTGAAATTACAGGAGGTATGTAGTAGCAAATACATCAATTGGTTAAGATATTAAGTAGGATAATAAATATTTTTTTCTTTTTATAATCTGAGCTCAAAAAGTGTGCTTAATGGGTACGTGAGCTTAATAGGTACGTTTATCCTATATCATTATAAATACAAAAAATTACTGAACTATTTTATTGCCAATTTGTTTTATTAATTTGTGCAAAAAATACTGAAGGTAAGGCGTCATAAACATTGATTTTAATCGTCTCTGGGTTTATTTTCGTTGCAGGAACACCTGCTGATTCTCATATCATTCAGTTCAGAACCTTCTTTTCTACCATTAGAAAGTGCAAACAGACCTTAATATCAGTTCACACAAGCGCAAATCAGGGCAGTGCTGGGAGAGTCAAGAAAACAGACTTCAGCCGGCGTCCGATTTTTTTTTTTTTTTTTTTTTTTGTGGCATCACTGAAATGTCAAAAACACCTTAATTGTTTTGTAACTCAACATTCTGCCAAGATAAACCAGCTTATTTTAAGGACATTTTATGCCTGCAACGTGTCGAAATAATCCAGTCTTTGGATGTTGATCACGCTTCGGGTTTACGAGTTTCTAGATGTAAAAAAAAAAAAAAGTGAAACTAGCCTATAATACATATTGTACTATTTTATTTTAGGCTAAATAAAGAACTCATTATATTTTTATTAAAAAGTTGTGTGGCCCGTGGAAGCAAAACACTTGCGTGAATGGAATAGTATGGGACTTGCTTGATGTTAAAAGAGATATTGTGCAATAAGCAACAAAAAATATTTGATTACACTGTTTACAGTATCTCGCAATTACAGTATTACAAAATATCTGTCTTGGCATGTATTTATTTACGCAAACATAGTTGGTTATGTCTTAAGGGAATTTTGGGGAATAGTTGGAAAAAAATCTGATGTAACAATATATTAGATCTGTTGGATGTAACGATGCACCGCGAACCGGGTTGAAAAACGATTAAAATGTGACAATTCAAATTGGTTGAGGTGCTAGACAAATCGCGATACATTTGGGGTAGGAGTTTATATGAATGTATCTCTGATGGGAACTGACTGTCTTTAGAAAAGTTTATAATGCATTTTCTTGTCATCTTGCCTCTGAATGGTGCATAATAAAGCAGTGTTCATAAGTAGGCTACAGCAGCAGCTCTGCTTTGTTTACAGCAGTTACCAAGGAAATGCTATATCGCTGCTGTTCCATAAGTGCCACCTGCTGTCAGAAAGTGAATTTTCGTCTCATTCGGCCCATCTACTGTTTTTTTTTTTGTGCAGATATTTTGTTATGTATAGTTTATAGTATAGTTATGTATGAAGATATTTATTAAGTATTACTGATATTCTATTTAAACTTATTATTATTCTTACGATATTTGCAACTTCCTCCTATTTGTTATCTCCGAACTATTACTTTGCTATATCTGCGATCGGTTTGTTCGTTCGAAATTTGGCGGCAAACTTCTTGTAGTTTCGTAGAAACTTGTGATCACAACATTTGAAGAGGCTATCAAGCTGAGCGAGATCATACTCCGCAGATAACCATGGGGCGCAGCAATTGTCCCATAGACTTACATGGTGAGGGGACATGAAATAGCATATAGGTTTAAACTACAATGGTAATTTACATAGGAAATGATCTGACTCTTTCTATATATCTGTCTATCTATGTCTTAAAATCTCATTTCGTAAAAAGCTAAAATCGTATCGCAACATGAATCGCTATGCTAGCAACATGCTAATCATGCTGCTAGTGCTAATCATGCTAAAATCACGTTGCTAGCAACATGCTAATCATGCTAAAATCACTAGCAACCTAATCATGCTAAACATGCTAATCTGCTAAAATCATGTTAGCAACATGCTATCATGCTAATCATGCTAGCAAAATGTATGCTAATCATGCTAAAATCACGCTAGCAATAGCAACATGCTAATTAAACGCTATCAAGCAAGAAATGCTAGAGGGCAACCTACATGCTACATGCTGCTTGCTAATCTGCTAATCATGCTTATTTAACATGCTTAACAATATGCTTTTTTGCTAATTGCTAAAAACATGCTAGCATGCTACATAGCAACATGCTAATCATGCTGCTATGTGCTATGCTAGCAACATTAATCACAACATTAGCAACATGAATCACGCTAGCAACATTAGCAATGCTAATCATGCTTTGCTAGCAACATGCTAATCATATGCTATGCTAATCATGCTAAAATCATGCTAGCAACATGCTAGTGCTCACGCTAGCACATGCTAGCAACATGCTAATCATGCTAGCAACATGCTAGCAACATGTAATCACGCTAGCAACATGCTAGCAACATGCTAATCATGCTAAAATCATGCTAGCAACATGATATTAGCAACATTCTAGCAACATGCTACTGCTAAACATGCTAGCAACATGCTAATCACGCTAGCAACATGCTAGCAACATGCTAATCACGCTAAAATGCTAGCAACTTGCTAGCAACATGCTATGCTACATGCTAGCAACATGCAGCAACATGATGCTAGCAACATGCTAAACATGCTGATTGCTGCTAGCAACATGCTTGCTAATCATGCTAGCAACATGTTGCTAATCACGCTATGCTAGTAGCCGCTAGCAACATGCTAGCAACATGCTAATCAAGCTAGCAACATGCTAGCAAAATGCTATTCATGCTAGCAACATGCTAGCAACATGCTAATCATGCTAAAATCATGGTAACGACATGCTAGCAACATGCTTATCATGCTTGTTAGCTAATCATGCTAGCAACATGCGCTAGCAACATGCTAATCAAAAATCATGTTAGCAACAAGTTAGGCTAACTATGCTAAAATTTTCATATCATGCTATGCAATCATGCTATGTTAGCAACATGCATCTATCTACTGACTTTAAATCTATCTATCTATCTATCTAGGCTAATCTATCTGACTAGTAAACGTACTTCAAACTGCTAAAAACTAAGTCTGTCAGACTTTTCCAAGCCAACTTCGAAAGTTCTTTATTTGAAAATTTCATCTTAGCACAAAGAAACATTCCAAGCAATAATACAAGGACAAGGTCTTAAATCTCATTTCGTACGTGTGAAAATTGTGAGTTGAGTGTATTGTGTGCTTATAAGCTGCTGCGTCACTGAAAAGCTGAGATTTAAACTTAAAATGTCTCAAGATAAATGAAATAAAAAGAACATCTAAATTAAGTGTTTTAATGGCGTCATACTGAACATCTCATGGCTCAATGTCTTATGGACTTCTCCATTGCAGTCACATGCCCCTCTGATGGCGAAATCCTGTAGTTTAGCCTTCTTGATCTTTGGCCTTGGCTAAACCACACTCTCTCTAGCATCAAAATCTTCCAGACTTGACTCTACACTGATTCTTATCAGATCTTCCGCTGTGTCTGAATGAAGGGATGCTCTAGTGCAGTGGTTCTCAAACTTCTTTGGTCGCACCCCCCTTAAACCTATAAAAAAATCCGGCGTCCCCATCCCACCTCAGACTACCAAATAATTTCACTAAACATAATGAAAAAATAAATTATATTTACAGAAAAAAAACCTGTTTGTCTAATTGTCTCTCTGTGCTCATATACTGTATTTTAATGCAGCCAAATTCTCAATAAAACCGTTTTACTTTATATATTTTACTGTTTCTTTTGTCAGTCAACGGGATGAATATGAAATAGTGACTGAAACACAGCCCTTTAAGAATACATAACCACCTCTCCCTTCCAAGAAGCTAGTCTGCACAAAAATCCTAATTTATAATTTTGAGCCGTTGTCTGATTAAATCAAATAATACACACAAGACAAGATAAGACAAGACAAAGACAATTCCTGTGCTGTGATTTCGGCTATATTTGCATGTAAAATTAGAGAAGCAATAATATCTCTTTTAACTGAACGGGCTACTCCTCTCAGACGCTCACTGAACAAAGAAGATGCAGAGAAAGAGCTGCGTGCGCGCTGATCTTGCGCTGTTGCAGCAGTACCAACGATCACAGAGATTCACTAAAGTTTGTCCAAGAAGTTGCTAGATTTGTCACTAGTAATTTTTTTGGAAAAAAAAAGTAGCTAGGGGGGTCTGAAAAGACAAAGTTGTTAAGTTGGCAACACTGCGCGCATCTCTACTACTCACCTCTCTCTCTGTCTGACTGCAGCAGCACACGCATTTTCAAACTTACACACACGTACAGGAATATCTGGACCACAGCCAATCAGAGGGGGGGTCCGCCCTTAACTATCTCTGATTGGTTTAGACCACGATATGGGCCTTATGCGTGTGTTGTTGAACCACAGGGAGAATTTCAGAGTCACAGAGACTTTTTTTTTTTCTCGAAAGACTGGTCGCACTGGTGCGACCTCGTTTTTTTTTTTTTTGGTCGCACTCTAGAGCCCTGCAATGTTTTTGTGCTTTTTTAGACATGCGCATCATAATAAACCTGTTTTACTAAATGTTTTTAGAAATATGTCATGTATCACTGAAAATAGGAGAATTTCAGCTTTAATGTTGTATGTGTCACATAGTTAGGATGATTATGGTTCAAATGTGTTGTTAGCTTTTCTTTACATTGGAACTTCTCAAAAACATTGTTTTGAGCCCGAACTTGTCTTTAAAATGGTCTTGTTCAGTAAATATTAAAAATTATCGAGGTTATATTTTCACATAAAGTGCTTTAGATTATGTAAGATGATTTTATGTAGAAAACAGTAAAAACATTACATGGGTTTCTACAGACTTGGTCACATTTCACAAACGATGTCGCCCATCCTTAAAATGTATGTGTTTTTGTGAGATTCACAGAGCTGTTCTCTTTGTAGTAAAGGGGATGTCAGAAAAATTTCACACTTTAGTTGCATCCTGCTTCATGTAGTACAATTAATCTAGTTAGGATCATTCTTAGGACAAATGTTCCTTGTGTTATTACCCGTTTATCATAACTTTGGAAAGAGTCCCCACAAAAAAAAGAAAAATGTATTTAAGGTAAAATGGACAAAACAATATTTATTTTATATTCCTAATGAATTAATTAAAAAGAAAAACACTTGTTTAATAATGGTCCTCAAAGAATTATTCAACCACATAATGGAATTAATAATAATTTTGAATATTAATACATAATTGATCATTTTGACAAATGCTGAAGGCTTGAAGGACAGAGTGAGAAAACAGGGAAGCATCAATTACGTTTTGAGGCTCATCAACAGAAACCTTACTTGACCTTAAAACAGAAACATTTCTGATTACAAATTCAGTAGATCATGATGTCTAACTTGAACTTACATGTTCTTTCTTTTGTTGTGACTATAGATTAAGGATATGGTGGCACTTTTTATGATGGCCAGAACACTAGCACTGAGGCTGCATTTCCTGAGCCATTTGGATGGCCAGATCCTTCCATCACTGAAAGCCTGTGCTGGTAAGCGTCTGTCGTCTCCCTGTCTCTGAACCTCTCCTGTCTGCTTTCCCACATGTTCCAGCCTCAGGCCAAGGGGTATATGCACCACAGAACGAGGCTCAATGTTCCTTGTTGCTGGATCTGTTCGCCCTTACCAGGAGCTCCTCCCCAGTGGAAGTGGTCTGTCTTTGTTGCACCACCTGACTTCTGATGAGGACCACACCTTTATGAAACGACTCACCTCCTGTACTTCATCTCAGCAAGTTCTTCGTCTCTTGCGATCTTACCCTCTCCTCTCAGGTGCAGCAGCAGCATCTATACTTCACAGACTGGCAGACTTGGAGCATGATTCCACATGTAGCCTTTGGAAACCACAGATACTGCCATCAGATGTGGGCCTTGATAAACTTTGCCAAACACTGGAGCATGATTCAGCCAGATTACAGGATGAGGTATTGGTTAGAGCTCTCCTGGGCTGTACACGTCTCTACCTTGACCCTCAGAGCCACCTAGTGCTAAAGCTGATGTTCGAAAGTCAAAAGAGATTGAATTTGGAACGGCTCAGTGTTGAAGCGCTATGTGGGTTATCAAGAGCTTTATTTGCATTGGAAGGCCCTAACAGTGGCATGATAAAACAGGCTATGAATCAGCTCCAAAATAAAGATACAGCTCAATGGAATACTACAGAGCTAGTTGCTGTTTATTCAATGCTAGCAACTGGTTTGGGTGAAGATGGATTCTATCTGGAGCTTCTAAATGAAATGAATGCTCGGGCACTTCAATTAGTGCAACAAATGGGCCCAGGGGCGATTAGCGAAATTCTAGGTGCTTTATTCAAATTGAGACATAAGGAAGCATTACCACTTGTAATTGCACTTTGCAAGCAAGCTGTCCATCATGTGCCAAACTTTGCAGATCCAGAACTGATTGTGGTGTTGTCAGCACTTCTGCACTATGGACACAGTGACCACTTTCTTGTGGAAGCTCTTGAGCGCCATGTGCCCAAGGTTGCCTTTACTGCTCATGCAGAAACTGTAACCAAGGTGATGCAGTTTTTCCGGAGATGGCGCATTCTTTCTCCACCTGTTTTTAACACGGTGGCTGAGAGTTTTGTGTATCGTGCAGAGGAGTACTCAACGTGGCAGGTGTCACAACAGATAGCTGCACTGGGAGTTTTGGGATACCTGCCACCCGATGCTGGTAGATTGTTCCGAAAGGTGGAGTCTGTTTTGCATGCCCGGTTTTCCCAATTTCAGCCCAGAGCCCTGCTAGACCTACTGTATGCCTGTACCCTTCTACGGAGATACCCACTTAACTTTGTCTCAAAAGTCTTCAGCCCTTACTTCATGCAACAGCTACAGGGTAAGAAACAATTAAACATTTTCTACAGTACCTGGGTTAAATTTTCAGGAATATTCATGATTAATTGAAACTTATTTTAATATTAATTAATTAATTAATTCTAATTAATACGGAATAATGATATTTGGAGTTGTCCATGTTCATATGCACGTGGCCTACTTATTCATTGTTTAAATATGCTCAAACTTGAGTATTGGTATTTAGCTAATAATGTAAATGTAATTCTTTAATTTATTACTATAATTAGTGTATGGTATAGAAAATACAGATTGGTTGTTGAAACAGTGATTTCACCATCTATTTGCATAATTATTGAACATATGTATGCAGAAATTGGTTAATAGACAATATAAGCTTCATTTTTTTTTAAACAATTTAGCACTTAATCATTAACATCTCTATGCAATATACTGAACTTTTGAAATAATATATTTTCCATCTCTCTTTTGAAGAGGAAGAGGGCAGTGGGATAGATCACAGAGTGCTTGCACAGCTGACCCAACTTTACATGACTGTAAAGCTCGAGTGTCCATTTTATGATGTGAGTGAAACTGCATTATTATTATTATTATTTGTTACTATGCTTAAGACTTGATGCTGTTTTATACCAAATGTGAAATATGAAACAAATTGGTTGTTTCACACCAAGCAAACAGAATTGCTGTCAGGCTGAAAGAAATATAACATTCAAGTCAGTAAAATAGAGGGGACATCATACAGTGAGGGGAAAAAAATATTTTATATATTTTATTTTATTTAATCTGAGCAAGGGAACTACCACAGTCAAGGCACAGAAACAAATATGAACGTAGGTCTTATGGGTTTGGAACAACATGAGGGTGAATCATTAACATAATTTTTATTTTTGGGTGAACTATCCCTTTGATCTTGCATAATTATTGATTTCATACAAGGTAAAATTGCTTGAGAGTCCCCCCCCCCCATATTTAGAAGTATGGTTTATACATTATATTCACAATATAGAATGGCCATGTAAATAAGTCAAAGTTACATGCACAGTAGGATTTTTAGAAGGAAAATAAGAGAAAAAAAATAGGGGGAATGAATAAATTGTGAATAATTCACATTGTGTAAATAATATGTAAAAATGTAATCCATAAAAAGTAACTGTAATCTGATTATGAGCATTTTAAAATGTAATGTACTTTTAATTTTTGTTTGGAATCGGATTACATAATACAGATTACATGTCATCAGTTACTACGCTGCATTGAGCACGGTGAATGTTGATACAGAAGAGGTAACTAGCTGGTACTAAGCATGTGTTGAACTCGTTCTGTGGTCGACAAGCTGCATGGATACAGCTGTGCATGAGACAGAGCGAAATGCATAAAATGAAATATACCCAGCTTTTTAGGCTCCCAACAAGGAATACAATTTGAAAGGAGGGTTATATATGAATTATATACTAATGTTGCTTGCTTATTTATAACAATGCTCATTTACATATTTCTTACATTTAAATGAAGGGACCACGACTTTCGCCAAAGTTTCAAGTAAAGTCATTTTTGGCTTCTGGACAGTCTTTGGAGACTCCGGTGGAACCTCATTTCTACAATGCTGTGAAGTCCGCCCTAGTGGATCTGCTGGGAGCTCAATCTTACTTTGCTTCCAGAGTACTTACACCATATTGTTATACTCTAGGTACATATTATGCAACCATGTTGGTCCTAAAATTGCATAGCTGTAAATTTCTTACACCAACACATGTAAACCTTCTGATTGGTATATCTCTGTGGCTGTATATGCCACTATTTTCTCGTTTGTATGCAGACATTGAGATAAAACTAGATGAAGAAGGGTATGTCTTGCCTGCTTCGCATTCAGATGAAGTACATAAAAGGTAATAAAGTTTGCAAATTAAAGTAGGAACTGATGATTAGTTGTCTGAGAATACATGCATATTGTGATATTGATATACATTTTTTTTTAAATCAGAATTGCTCTTTGTATTGATGGATCAAAGCGCTTTGCAGCAAATGCAGAGAAACTACTAGGCAAAGAAGCCATCAAGCAGCGTCACCTGAGGATTCTGGGATATGAAGTTGTTCAGGTAAAACAAACTTAATTTCTCTTGCGTTTTTTTACCGACTGTGCTTTACTAAACTTTTTTCTTCTATGCCTTATGTATTTGCATGTTTCATAGATCAAGCTAAGATGTTAATTTAAAAGAATAGTTCCCCCAAAATACAATGTAATTTACACTAATATCTTTCCACACTCTTATCCTTTTTGTGTGTTCCAAAGTGGAAAGAAAATTAGAGTTGTGATCATAATTTTACATGCACCTTGCAGAATCAGCAAAACAATAATAATTTTAGCAAAATAGAAGAGGGTTCTTTAAAATGCATTAAGAGCTGGGGATTGTACATTTTTTCTTCAGAAATTACGTGTCATTTATAGTTCCCAGAAGACAAAATGAGGACAATTTACCCTAATCATCAACCTTTCTTGAACATCAGTTGTCCTCTGTGTGAAAATACAGTCACTGTTTAATAGGGTTGAAATATGCAGAAGAATGTTCAAGACCTGGAGGAAAATCTTTTTAGGATCCTTATCATTTTTAAAAAATTAACATTCTGCTGATTTTTCAAGGTGTAACGTAAGATGACAACAGTATTTAAAGTAGGGCTGCAACAATTAGTCGACATTATCGACAAAAAAAAATAGTCGACAAACATTTTTGTTGTCGAGTAGTCGTTTGATCTCATATGACCTAATGTAAGAGCCTGCGTGGCGCTGTAGCACAAGACTGTAGTTTAGCCCTCCTGGTGCAGTTTAAGAGAAGACAGCGCTTCAAACCCAGCCGAACGAACCTGAAGCTGTTGAGCGGTATTTGGAAGAATATGTAAATATATATTGCACGCTTTCCTCTCAATAACGAAAATAAACAACAAAAACTGACAGCAGTGTGAAAGCACTCAACGCAGCAGTTAGAAATGCATCTGATTACAACGATGTGGATGTTTGCATGAGCTCTGCAGTTCAGTAACGTTAACGTACTCCAGTAAAGTCCGGTCACATCATGTTTATTTATAACGTTAGTACTTTATGCAATAGATCGCCTTAATTCAAGCTGCTTTACTGTATTAAATATAAAAAATCAGAGTCAGTTTCTCTTTCATTAAGAATTACAACTTGATGTTCTGTTATAAAGCAGCTGTCTAGTGTGGGCTAGCAAATGATAAAATATTTGTATTATTGTGGAAAAAATACTTTCATTAAAGTAATAGTTTGGTTTACAGAGATCAAAGATTGATCTAGCTCAAGACTGTTTTGGTTATCATAACACTATAAAGGCATTTTAAGACATTATGTTGTGAATGAAATAGTTTATCCAAAACGTCTCATCACTTACCTTTATTTTGTTTATTATCCACGTTACTTCCAAAAGGAGATGTTTGGCAGAATATGCAAGATGTGTCATTCAGTTTCTTTTTTCATGTAGTTAATTAAATGGTGAGAGTGTCTCTGTCTGTCATCTCATTTTGTGTGACAAATACATCTATTTGTATAAGGAATTGGTAACACTTTACAATAAGGTATCATTTGTTAACATTAGTTAATGTATTAATTAACATGAATGAACAATGCATTAATCTTTGTTAATGTTGGTTAATAAAAATGCAGTTGTTCATTGTTTGTTCACAGTGCATTTACCAATGTTCAATAACACAAATTGTGTTTTTTTTTTAATAAATGCATTAGTAAATGCTGAAATTAACAGGAAATAAGATTAGTAAGTGCTGTAGAAGTATTGTTCATTCTTAGTTCATGTTAACTAAGGAACCTTATTGTAAAGTGTTACCAATTAATTGTATATTAATTTTAATTACCTAATATGCTTTTCTAAAGCTGAAGTGACCTTTTTTATGTTAGAATATGTATAACTTAATATTTTAACTAATTGCAAAAGATTAATAATCAGTCTACTGATTAATCAGTGGAATAATCGACTATCAAATTAATCGTTTGTTGCAGCCCTAATTTAAAGTATCGTTATTGTTTCAATCGATTCAATCCACAAACTACAAAACATTTCAAGCTCTGAAAAGAACACGGAGGTAGTGTAAAAGTTATCCATACAACTCCAGTGGTTTAAATTTAAGTCTTCTGAATTTTTATCAACATGAGGGTGAGCAAATAAGTAAAATACATGTTTGCATTAACTGTTCACAATGCTCCATAATGGCTGTAATTTTACTCTGTCTCTAGATTTCATTCTATGAATTTGAGAAACTCAAGGATAAAAAAGAGGTTGTGGAATATCTGCACAAGAAGATCTTTCCTCACAGCTACAGACTCAGCTGGTGATATCTGGATTATCAAATGGATATTGAACTACAATTCATTAGATTTACAGAAGTTTGTTTTATGTTTGTGTACAGAAATGTGATATTGTATGTAAATTATATTTATTTATGCTTTCAATAAAGTGTATTGCAGTACAAAGTAAACCACCAACTGGTGCATATCCTTCAGAAAATAAATCATATCTAGAGTCAAAAACAAACCAACCAACAGAAACTCTGAACCCAATGATTAATGTTGAAAGATATCATGGACAGATTTCCTATGAAGCAAAATATTATAATCTGAAGTAGATCAAGACTGATTTAAAATAAAAGATGAAATCTTGAAGGTCTGTCCCAGTGTTTATGTTTGTATATATGTCCAAATCTTTTGAGGGTTTAGCATATATTGTCATTTTGTTCCATTATGTAGCTGGAATCTGAGGAAGGCCAAACTCATCCACCAGTACTCCATCCTGTTGGCAAAAAGCAGAATTCTCATCAGTTTTCAAAAATCATTTTCTGTAACAGTGGATGTTATTCCACAAAGCAAAGAACATGTAACTAAAAATGCAGTGCTCGGTATGAAATATTTACATGCGATTTCATAAATACTGTATATAACACGATACAGACATTTTTCAGTAATCTGCTCTAATCTTAATCAGTATAGAACAGGGGTACTCAAAGTCTGCATTCAAGGGTCCAAATCTGAATTTTCAGTGTCAAAGGTCTGGACCAGAACAATTGGTTATTACAAAACTTGTTTTTAATAAACATTTAATAGCCTACATAACATGCATAACAAATAAACACAAATTTTTTGAACAAAATAAAGTGCCCTATGCATTCAAAATACATTAATAACAAGAGCAAAAGTGGCAAAACAACTAATTTAAGTGTCTGCAATAGAGGTCGACCAACAAGGGTTTTTCTCTGGCTGATGTCGAGATTTAGAAATCAGGGCAGCTGATATTAGATGCTGATTTTTTTTTTATCTCTTAAAAGAGAGTTTGAGTAAATGTTTATTGCAGGGGACAATATGGTAATAGTACTAGTAGCCTAATACATGGGTCAAAACTTAAGCACCTTCTCAAATCAGTTCTGAAGCATGCTTTTTGTTTATGTTAAACAAACATTTTGTTTGTTTGCTGACAGACACCAGTGTTTCCACAGACTTGCAAATGCAAATTAATTATCTGCCATCAGGAGACGCTGTTGTAGTGGGAGATATAGTGGTTTCTCCTGTAACGGCTGTGATCAAAGTAATGCGCTCAAATGCTACTTTATCAGGCCTTACAGGAAAAACTAAATTAAAATTACATCGAAGCTTTTCAGAAGATGCTCGGGTCTTTTCAAAAATACATTAATGTAAAAACACGCTCACCCGCACTGCAATTCAATGTTAAAACGTGCAGTGCACCGTTTATATAACCAAGTATAAGCCTTTTGGGAAATCTAGTTGTGGCGGTCAATTTTGATATTGTGACGGGCGCCACAAATAAATCAATGAATGGAAACACTGGACACTGCTATAAGTCAAATGGCCATAATCTAAGTGATAATAATAATAAAATACTCATTTGTAGAGAAATGTCACCCGATTATCAAACGTCAGACTCACTGGATGTCATGACAACAACTGTCATGAAGTAAAAGTTTCACCGCCTGCGCTTTCATTTCTGACCATCCCCAAACAGACATTTAAAAACTAAAATAATTTACAAGTTTAAAATGCGTTTATCAAAGTAGGAAATATAATTAGTGCCTTGAGATATGAAATTATAGGCGGGTCCAGATTGAATTCCCTCCGGGTCTGGATGCGGACCGGAGTCCGGACTTTGAGAAGCATCGAGATTATGCAGTCTCTTATGCAATAAAGTGACACCTTTTGGCATTCTAATAAAATTTTGATTCATGTATTTGACAAACGATCTCAGTGTATTTGTCAACTATACAATTTATTATTGAAATGAAAAGTTCAGCACATTGTGTTGATGGATGTAGCTTCTTCACACTGTGGCTTGTTTACTTTTTGTTTACATTTACTAAGCATTATATTAAAGGGTCATGAAACTCCCAATCTGAACCTCAGATTTGAAACTGGCAGAAAAAATGAGCATGTAATGCTATAGAAAGGTGGGATGGCAGAACATGCGGAGGTCTTATTGTATGTTAATTAGAGCACATGTTCTGTATTACCCCGAAAAAAGGGCATCACTAGTGGCTGGGAAAGTTGGACTGATTATAGAGGGGAACCACAGCTATTGGGAGCCCACAACAATTGAAATTGCCTTCAGAGCACTTTGATCAATTTAGAATGTTTTTATTTTTCACGTGTATATTGGCGGGTTAAGCAATCCTAAATATATACGCATTGTATAATAAAATTAATTGTAGTGGCATTCATTATAACATCATAAATTATAAACAGCCTAAACAAATTTAAAGCAAAATTGAATTTTTGGAGAGTAGGAAATGCGCTATGTAACAAACTTGACATACCTTGCCTAACAAGCACAAACTGTGGCAAAGTTCAATCTCGCATTGAACCACAGTTTGTGCTTGTTAGGCAAAAAGTTTGTTCTTGAAAGGTAAAAAATGAAAAATATGTTTTTTTCTATAAACACATAGACCAGCAATTTGTGAGTAGCTCACAAAAGAGAATACAAATTCAACATAAGGCTTAATGCTAATTTTTCCTCTCACTGTAATACCATGAACTATTTAATACTTTTTAATCTATTTTTAACTATAAAAAAGTGAAATTAGATCATTATTATTTGTATTAGTAGTTATAAAAAATACTTTAAAACATGAGCATGTAGCCTTCAGATGTTATTCAGTTAAGTTACAATTGCATTAAAAAGATCAAATAAAAAGTTACAAAATAAAATAATAATAGCTGTCTCAAGTGAAAATATCTTGCTGACATATCTTAAAATAGGTCAGTGTCATTGTTCTGTGTCAAGATGCACACCTTAATGTTTTCTAAGGTATTTTTGTAATCTTAATTTAACGAAGGTCTTGTCCTGGCTTAAACTAAGCCCCGTTTGTGAAACCAGGCCTTAATGCTCAGACTTATTTTCACAAATTTTTTTTTTTGTCCCATCCATAGCTATTAAAGATTAAAAAATGTAAGTATTGACTTGATACTGAAGTACCAGTACTTTTGACAACACTACTAGAAATTATATGGTATATGTGAAAGCATATTTGTTTACTTTCCGTGCTTGCCGTTAACTGCATATTACAAGTTGCTTTGGAACATAAGTCGCAGTACATTTCAGATTATAAATGTGACATTTTCTAGAAAACACTAAATAAATAGTTGTTGTTTTTTATTTATGGGTGTGTTTACCCGATTCGTGGTTCTGTCTCCTGGTACTCCTTCGGGTATAGCTGGAGCAGAAGAAGCTTCATCCAGATAGGAATTGTCATCGTCCAAAAGGAGTTCGTCACCAAGTGCATCCAGCTCTTATGGCACAAACAATCATGCATGCAAAACCAACATTATTTTTTTAATAGTAAACAAAGTAAATAAACACATTTATTAGTAACAGATTAAAACTAATTACTAATAAAAAAACAAAATGCACAAAATAAAACAAACTACCTTAACACCTGGTCTAACTAACCTGCCTCCAGGTCATCTTCATCGATGTCTGGTGTCCCATAGCTGCGGCTAAGAGCTTCTTGCACTTCATTAGCGTCTTCCATCATGTCCTCCAACTGGTCTTGCAGATCCTGCAGCATGAACAGCAAAACTTTCTTTACACGCATCCATTTTTTAATCAGTTCAGAAAATGTAGTATTTTACACTAAGTAATGAAAGGAATCTTACCTCAATCTGATCAATTTTTACATTCTTGTATGCTTTTTTCATTTCTTTGGCACCAATTTTCATTGCCTCCACCTATGTTAAAAACATTAACACGCACACACAGAAAACAAGTAATGCTTGCAACATATTGCTAATGTTGAAAAAACACATGAAGGGAAATATAAAATAAATCACAGTTTCTTATGACTGTGTTCTTACAGTGGTCTTGGTGTCTTTTAATGTCTGGATGGTGTAGTTTGCTTGTTCCATGTTAAATGACTGCTGCGTCAACTGATCTCTCTGCCCTTCATACCTGGAGACATAACAATATCCCTCAATGTCTTGTATTGTTTTTTTGCATCAACAAAGTTGAGAAAACACCATTATGATATAGACCAATAGTTTTTTTGTGTGTGGAGCACTTAGCAAACCTGGGGTGTCCAAACTCAATCCTGGAGGTCCACTGTGGACAGTGGCCCTCCAGGAGCAGGATTGGAAACCCCTGTGGATAACACATTTACGTACATTTTCATATTTCATTCAACTCTTTTAACCAAAGTTACTTGCAAAAGAAAACACAGCATACACGAGTTTAATGTATTAGCAGTGCCACAAAACAAATAGCAAGTAAATATAGTACAACAGTACATTATATATAATAATGCAATTTGTGTTTGGATCATAACTCTGGAACCATAAGTACTACAATAAAAATAAAGGAAAACCCTCCTAGGCTGTCTGTCTGATTTGCATGAAACTTAGCACACAACATCCCTAGACACTCATGAAAGAAGCTTAAAAACTTTTTAAATTAATTTGACAAATCTATTGTGGAGATGTAAGTTAGGATATAAATTAAATGGCCACGCAATACTCATTTTTTATTAGCCGACTTAAATATGCTGAAAACAATGACCAAGCTTAACAAAACTTGACAGACATGGACAACAGGACATTCTGACAACACACACAAAGTTTTGTAAAATTCTACCAATAAGATGTGCTACAATTGAAAAAACACTATAACTTCACAACTATATGCTTCATTAAGTTAAAAACTAGAATTTTCTTCAGGATCACACGTGTGAATTAATTAAGCCCCATGCTTCTGTTTGCAAAATTTGATGAAGATTGAACCAACCTAGGAGGAGTTAGTAATTTAAAATGACTTAAATTTGAAATGGCCGAAGAATTTTATAATTTGAAGGGCCTAACTCAAAGATTCAGAAGAACAACAGATTGTTCTATGTGCCAGAATAGTGTTTCAAGTTTAAGAAAATCCTGCCAAGCTTGTTTGATTTTTTTATATTTTGCCATGAAACAGAAATTATTGTTGAGAGGCTAGGGATGTGCAAAACACACCAGCACCCCCAGAGTGCACCAAGGTGAAAGCTTTGCAGCTTTAATTTACAGTGCAGATTTTATGCATAGACATTAAGAATGACTACAAATAAGGGCACTTACATTTTCTTCTGTTTGAGGACTCTCATGGCTTTCTGTTTCACCATGTTCTAGAATAGAAGCAGAAAAAAAAATGGACTACAATTTCCCCAATGTCCTGTTTGCATTGTTAGGTCAGATCTTCATACACTGCGTGGTCTGTGACGCTTTGCACTCTGTGGTGTGCTCTGTTAGACACCAGAGATATGCTATAATGTTGAATTTTTTTATTTTATTTTTTAAAGAAAGAGTTAACCAAATTAAATCAAAAAAAGGTTTATTTCGAGTATCCAAAAATCAAGACAAAATCAAGTAACAGAAAACTGAGAGCAGTAGCTCCGGCTTGTGTCTTCTGAACCCATAGAATATTTTTGTATGAAGGACAAAAAAAAAAACATCTTAAATCTCATTCACATTTGGATATATTCAAACCTAGCATATAAGAGTGTCACGCCAGGTTTAATGTCAAACAACACCATCACTGTTTTTTCTACCAACTGTGACACACCAGGTTTGAATATAAAGTATAAATGGAATTTGAGATCTATATAGGGAATTATTTCAAATCAAATCACTTTTATTGTCACATCACCACAAGTGCCTTGGTGAGTGAAAAAAACAACAATTTACATATAGACAGTACATATTTACAGACTGTACAGAAGACAATGTGCAAAATACACATACAAATACTCAGTACACACAGTGTACTATAAAGACATACTTAGTTACCAATACACATTATAGACGGTTTCAACGGCAACAACATAAACAAACGGTACTGCGCATGCGCGTGTTTGTGGCCCTAACTTAACTTCCGTAGACGTACAAATAGAATCAATAACAACAGCTAAGTCCCTCTGGTAGATTATTTTTTATAACAAGCAAATATATGTTTGCTTTGTAAATCAGACGGACTGAGATGCAGCAAATGTACTTGGACGGACTTATTATACACATGCAAATACTCAGTACTCTCCGCCAGCAGGAGTGCTTAAAAGCGGGAGAAAATAAACGTAATACTTAAGTTAGAGGTTTGCGCGGTAACGGCTGTAAACTGTAGTTTACGGTTTCAAACGCTGCTTTAACAGACATATAACATGCAAGTAAATGAATATGACGCATGCGCGTGTTTGTGGCCCTAACTATTTTCTACTTCCGGTAGACGTACAAATGTTCCTTCAGAAATACAATAACAACAGCTAAGTAAAAACACTGCGCCTCGTTTTGAGTAGATTATTTTTTTATAACAAAGCGTGCATTAAATGCTCATGTTTGCTTCGTAAATCAGACGGAAAGCCTGAGATTTGGAGCAATTTTGATATTCTGGTGGGTCGCCAAAATAAATAAATGTATGTATGTATGTGAAAACTTGGATCGGACTTTAAAAATGCACAACAACCTTCAGCCCAACTTCATTACTAATCACTTTAACTGCCGCACAGAGAGCTGTTGTAAAAGCCGGCGCCAGAAATAACTAACAGCCCGATAATGTTAACAAACACAGACCGGAAGTTAACTTCGAGGTTTGCCGGGCGCGTGCGCAACGGCTGAAACCGTCTAAACTACACCGAGTTTATGTACAAACGCTGCTTTATTATGTACAGACATCTATACATGCAGTAATATGACATCAAATATTTTCTAAAGAAGGTTCCTTCAGAAATACAGTGATATAAAAACACCTGCGCCTCGTTTTGATTTCTAAAGTGCATTACGTGCTCATTCATTCACAAAGCCTTTTGGAAAAGTTTTGATTTCTGGTGGGTGCCACAAATAAATAAATGTATATGTATGTGAAACAACCCACAGACAACAACCGAGCCCAACTTCATTACTAATCACTTTAACTGTTTTGTGCCGGCGCCACTAAAGCCCGATATACAAACACAGCCGGAAGTTAACTTTTCACAATGAGAACCGTTATACACCGTATGTACACGTCTGCATTATGTACAATCTATACATAGTAATATGTGAAGGTGCAACAGTTAGAAATTTACAACAGATTGGGTGTGCAACAGATAGTTGTGAAAAGGTGCAACAGATTATACATATGCAATGTCGTGGATGTGCTTTGTATAGTGTCCAGTGATAGCAGATGTGCAGTGTGTGCGTGTAGTCCGGTAGAACTGTGTTAAAGTGCAGTGCATGGCATGTTGTGTGAGTGGGAGTGTGATGTAGGGTGAATTATTTCTGACTGTTCATTAGCCTGATAGCCTGAGGGAAAAAGCTGTCCCTCAGTCGGCTAGTGCGGGATCGGATGCTGCGGAGACGTCTCCCTGAGGGCAGCAGAGAGAGCAGTCTGTGGGACGGGTGGCTGGAGTCTTTGATAATCCTCCGGGCTTTCCTCATACACCGTCTGATGTAGATGTCCTGGAGGGAGGGAAGCTCACCTCCAACAATGTGGCGGGCAGTTTGCACGACCCTTTGCAGAGCTTTGCGGTTGCCAGCGGTGCTGTTTCCAAACCAGGCGGTGATGCAGCCGGTCAGGATGCTCTCCACAGTGCAGGTGTAGAAGGATCTGAGGATGCTGGGGCTCGTTCCAAACTTCCTCAGCCGTCTCAGGAAGAAGAGGCGCTGATGTGCCTTCTTCAGCACTGCATCTGTGTGAGCAGACCATGTGAGATCCTCTGTGATGTGAACGCCGAGGAACTTAAAGCTGTTTACCCGCTCCACAGGTGTCTTGTTGATGGTGATGGGTGTGTGTTCTCTGCTCTGTCTCCTGAAATTCACCACCAGCTCCTTGGTCTTGTCGATGTTGAGTGAGAGGTGGTTCTCCTGGCACCATTTAGTCAGGGTACTCACCTCCTCTCTGTAGGCCGTCTCATCGTTGTCGGTGATCAGGCCTATAACCGTTGTGTCATCGGCAAATTTGACGATGACGTTGGAGCTGTGTGTTGCTGTACAGTCATGTGTGTACAGGGAGTACAGGAGTGGGCTGAGGACGCAGCCCTGCGGAGCACCAGTGTTGAGGGTCAGGGGAGATGAGGTGTTGTTGCCCATTCTGACCACCTGACTTCTGCCTGTCAGGAAGTCCAGATCCAGCTGCACAGAGATCTGTTCAGTCCCAGAGTCTGGAGCTTCGCAACCAGTGTGGCAGGCACTATGGTGTTAAATGCTGAACTATAATCCATGAACAGCATCCTCACATAGGTGTTCTTATTTTCCAGGTGGGAGAGAGCAGTGTGCAGGGTGAAGGCAATAGCATCGTCTGTGGAACGGTTACTGCGGTATGCAAATTGTAGTGGGTCCAGTGAAGCAGGCAGCACAGAGCAGATGTGTTCTCTGACGAGCTTCTCAAAACACTTGCTGAAGATGGGGGTCAGAGCAATGGGCCTCCAGTCATTCAAGCATGTGATTTTATTTTTCTTAGGTATGGGCACAATGGTTGATTTTTTGAAGCATGAGGGAACCACAGACAGAGAGAGGGACAGATTGAAGATGTCTGTAAAAACCCCGGCTAGTTGGAAAGCGCATGCTTTGAGAACACGGCCTGGTATACCATCCGGGCCCACAGCTTTACGGATGTTCACCCGTTTGAAGGATCGGGTTACATCCGCGACAGAAAGCGAGAGTGGACTCACCTCTTCTGCAGCAGCCGCGCTCTCTGTGTGGGCGGTGTTGTCAGCCTCGAAACGAGCATAAAAAGTATTAAGCTCGTCCGGTAGAGAGGCGGCAATGTTCACAGTAGCTGGTTTATTCCCTTTAAAGCCTGTGATGTTGTTAATGCCCTGCCACATGCTTCTTGGGTTGTTGTTGTTGAAATGTTCTTCAACTTTGTTTTTATATTGTCGTTTGGCTGCTTTGATGGATCTCCTGAGATCGTAACTGGCTTGTTTTCGATCGTCAGTGTCTCCGGATTTAGAGGCAGATGTCCGCACTGACAAGGCTGATCGAACATCGCTGTTAATCCACGGTTTTTGGTTGGGGTAGATGCGGATAGTTTTGGTCGGAATTACATCCTCTATACACTTCCTGATGAAACACATGACCGTATCTGAATATGCCTCTATGTCGTCATCAGACGCTGCCCGGAACATGTCCCAGTCCACGTGATCAAAACAGTCCTGTAGTGTAGCGTCCGATTGGTCCGACCAGCATTGGATTGTCCTGAGGGCGGGTGCTTCACGTTTCAGTTTCTGCCTATAAGCAGGCAGAAGCAGAACGGAAGAGTGATCCGATTTGCCGAAAGGTGGGCGGGGGAGGGATTTGTATGCGTCCCGGAAGGGGGAGTAGCAGTGGTCGAGTACACGATCTCCACGCGTGTTGACGGTGATGTGCTGAAAGTATTTTGGAGCTATTGTTCTGAAGTTGGCTTTATTAAAGTCCCCCATAATAATGAACGCTGCATCTGGGTACGCAGTTTCCTGCTTACTTATATTCCCATACAGTTCCTTGAGTGCCTGGTCTGTGTTGGCTTGAGGGGGAATGTATACAGCCGTGATTATGATCGCTGTAAATTCCCTCGGTAGCCAGAAAGGTCGACACAGAAGCATATAAAATTCCAGATCAGGGGAGCAGAAGGATTTAATAGAGTGTAAGTTCCTTTCATCACACCACGAGATGTTGATATAGAAACAAACACCCCCGCCTCTGCTTTTCCCTGTAAACTCTTTCGTTCTGTCCGAGCAGTGCACGGAGAAGCCCATGAGCTCAATGGCTGAGTCTGGAACCATTGCAGACATCCAGGTTTCTGTGAGGCAAATAACGCAGCAGTCCCTTGTTTTTTGTTGGTATGAGATGCGCGCCCGCAGTTCACAGAGTTTGTTGTCCAGTGACTGAACGTTAGCCAGCAAAATGGTCGGGAGAGGAGGTCGGAAAGCACGGCGTCTCAGTCTGACGAGGACGCCAGCTCTCTTCCCTCTTTTCCGCCTGCATTTTTTCGGTCTTGCAGCCAAGACAAAGGATTCTGATGCCGTGTCTGTGATCAGACCACCGGCATTCAAGAACTCAAAGTCCGGTTTGCATTGCGCGACGGAGGAACCAATGTTTAAGAGCGTGTCTCTATCGTAGACAGTTATACTATTTTCAACATATATCATCTTACATTTCTGTCTTTGGTCATCACACACAGCCAGAGCTGGGTGGTAACTGATTACATGTAATCTGGATTATGTAATAAATTGACATAATCCAAAAATTAAGTACTTTTATTTAGAGTAAAATTACATTTAAAAATACACATAAATCAGGCTATATTTACCTTTTTTATGTATTACATGATTACATATTTACACAACATCAATAATTTATTAATTCTCCCTAATTCCTCTTTTTCCTCATTTAAATTGTCCTTTCTAAATTGCCCTACTGCTTAAATACACTCAGAAAGTCTTACACATAGTTTCAACATTGCATCAACTACTGATGAACACATTAATTATTATTTGAATTATCACTGGTTATTTTACCATATATTACTTTGGAAGATGTTTGTCTTTCTAACACATGAAAATGCACAAATTCACAAACTTTTTTGTCACCTAATATATTTTTATTTGAAGTACCCTTGAGATTTTAAAATAATGATTTTAATGATGAAGTATCACGTTTGCATGTTCATGGTTCTCTGACGTTGGTTATGGTCACATGACGTGCAGGTAAACAAATACAATATTTCATTTTTTTGATTAAGTTTAAAATGGTTTGCTTTAATTAAAAAAAATGTCATTATTAAATTATTAGCTTTTCATTAACCTCATAAACCCCCTGCAGTCCCTTCACAAACTCAGTTTGGGAAACCTTGACCTAATATAATATTTAATGCACTTCATGTTGTTAATAACAACAACTGAATATATGTTCTTACTCTTCATATTTTTATATCAATATGGTGCAATCAATTTGAAAAACGAGATAGCTCAAAAGTAATCTAAAAGTAATCTGATTATATTACCTCATTTGTGTAATGTAATGAATTACGTTACTAATTACATTTTTTGTCATATAATTTGGAATCAGTAACGGATTACAATTTGTAAGTAACCTACCCAGCTCTTCACATAGCTCATATAGTTACAAAATCATATGGATTTAAAAGATGTGATCTATTATTTAATTTATTTTCGCAGCTTTGCAGTATAAATCACAATCAAATTACACTGTAATGGTAAAATGGTAAAAAGCAGTTAAGGCATTCTGTCTAACATCCCTTTTGTTTTTCATGGAATGATGAAAATGTTATAACTTATGGATACAAATCAAAAGAAACAGAAATGCAAGTAAATGTAACAGAATTTAAATGTTGCGGTGAGTAATTCCTTTAATGTTCAAACAGAAACATAATTTCACCCAAGTAAAATCTGAGCCAATTTTTACCTTTGATGGGCCATCCCTCATTTTCTTCATTTGATCTTTGTATTTCATCAGTTCGGCATCAAGTCTGGCTATCTTCTTATCGACAGACTCTGCTCGCGAGTCAACCTGGAATCCATAAAGGGAAAGAAAGATATTATATAGGATACAACTTATATTCATCCATACACATGCTTAATTTATTTACGAAATGAGAAGCTGTAATTGTAAATGTGGAAAAAAATTACACCCAGTGATAAGTCACTGAACTCGAAAGAAAACCAGCAGGACTGGTTCAAATTCAAACAACCTCAACACAAATGTTTTGCCATACGCAACTTTCGGAACAAATTTTGTGTGTATTCAAAAACACCAACCATGCCACTTATTTAACATAAGCAAACCAAGAGAACAACAATCAAATCAACAAAACAAATGTATAAAATCATGTTTATCTACATGGACAGAGTCTGCTTTACTACATGACACAGCAGAACAAATTTTAACCACTCATAACAAACAACATGAAAAATCTTTAGGCTGATAATATGAAGAAACATAATTCAGTGAGAGATTTAAGCAACACTGAAGCCATTTCAGCTCTCAGGACAACGTTCTTTTGTTTCACATTCTCCAAAGTTACATAGAAACAAACACATACACCCGATATACAGTCCGTCAGGTTTGGTGGCGGTGCTTTGGGGTTTCCTCGTCCGAAGATACGATTCATGCCGACACTACTGTAAATAAACACGCTAAATAATAAAAAAAAATTAAGGAAGAAAACAGTATCTCAACCTCCGCCCGAAAACAAAACACAGCCTAGAAAAAGAATCCGGAAGTAACGACGTTATGACGTCCAAGGGGTATCCCCACAGGCCAAGTCCAATCACCCAAAGCTGAAAAGCAGGAAGGCAAGCAACGAGTCACGTCCTAGTACTTTTTGAAACAATGCTTTACGCAGCTTCAAAACTTTTATGAATCTTTTGTTTTTGAATCAGTGGTTCGTAGCAAGTATCAAATCGGGCAAATCACGTGATTTCAGCAAACGAGGCTTCGTTACGTCATCACTGTTTCGAAACTCCTATGTTTGCCACTAGGTGGCGTTGATTTAAAAGTAAATACATAAGTGTCTATTCAGTCTAATCAGTTTTTGTCTGTTATTACGTTAATAAAACATAAATAAATAAATTGTATTTGTACTGATTTGTAGATTCTTAGGATTGCTAGATTCTTCGAAGCTCATTCCGGAGTTGCTGTATAGCGCCAATCCCTTAAACTCAAACCTGCTTGGAAGTAGGCTTATTTCACAATAAACAGGATTAGATTGCATCTTTTAAGCGGAGATGATAAAACTGGCCCAGCCACTGCAACTTTTTTTTACCCTATTGAACCAAGGACAATGCTAATTTTAATAATAATAATAATTTTGAAAATAATATTACAATATTGTGTAGTCTATAATAATAGAGACAGCCAATTTTACCCATTGAGAGATTTATTTGTGATGGAATAATTACCTTATAATAAAAAAAGTCTTACACACATGTACAGATAGTTTGAGCTGTGCATTAAAGGGGTCCTATTATGCTTTTTCACTTTTTGAATTTTAGTCAGTGTGTAATGTGTATGTTTGGGCATAAAACGATCTACAAAGTTACAAATCTCAAAGTCCACTCCAAAGGGAGATATTTTGGGGGGGGTAACGAACGGCTCGTTTGGACTACAAAGTTGTTTTCCTGTATTTGTGACAAGAAAAGACAAGACAAAGACAATTCCTGTGCTGTGATTTCGGCTATATTTGCATGTAAAACAGATATTATGTTGCTTCTCTAACTTTACATGCAAATATAGCCGAAATCACAGCACAGGAATTGTCTTGTCTTGTCTTATCTTGTGTGTATTATTTGATTTCATTAGACGACGGCTCACTAAAATAAAAAAACAGTCAAATATATAAAGGAAAACAGTTGTATTGAGAATGTGGCTGCATTAAAATACAGAATGAGCACAGAGAGACAAACAAATGTAAAAGGCAATACGACGCAATGACGTCATGCATATGCTAATTATGCGTATGACGCAGATGACGTCATCTAGCGACATTTTGCGACTTTTCAAATTGGCCTTATAGCTACTTTCCATCTAAAGAAGTTGGCAACACTGTGGTCATTGGTTAATGCTGGTTTTAAAAGTTGATAGTTATTTTTTTATCTTAACAAATATATATGGACATAAAACTAATGCCCAAAATAAACAAATGCTTGAGGATGTTACAATCAATGTTATAATGTTACACTATCGGAGCTCAAAACATTATACCCTACAGATTTTATTTTAATGGGAGGTGACTGGAACATGACACCGGATGAATGGGAAGATAGATGGCCATCTAAATTTGACAGTAACCACTTTAATTGCGTAATTGGAGAATGTATTACCAGTAATTATCTGGTAGATATATGGAGAAGGGTAAATCCAGGAGGAAGGAAATACTCCTAAATACAATTTGAATACTTCATAAGACATAAGACAATAAAAACAATTTTTTTAGTGAATTGTTGGCCCTCTGGAAAGTATGTTAATTTACTGTATATGTACTCAATACTTGGTAGGGGCTCCTTTTGCTTTAATTACTGCCTCAATTCGGCATGGCATGGATGTGATCAGTTTGTGGCACTGCTGAGATGGTATGGAAACCCAGGCTTCTTTGACAGTGGCCTTCAGCTCATTTGCATTTTTTTGGTCTCTTGTTTCTCATTTTCCTCTTGACAATACTATGGGGTTCAGGTCTGGTGAGTTTGCTGGCCAGTTAAGCACACCAACACCATGGTCATTTAACCAACTTTTGGTGCTTTTGGCAGTGTGGGCAGGTGCCAAATCCTGCTGGAAAATGAAATCAGCATCTTTAAAAAGCTGGTCAGCAGAAGGAAGCATGAAGTGCTCCAAAATTCCTTGGTAAACGGGTGAAGTGACGTTGGTTTTCAAAAAACAAAATGGACCAAAACCAGCAGATGACATTGCACCCCAAATCATCACAGACTGTGGAAACTTAACACTGGACTTCAAGCAACTTGGGCTATGAGCTTCTCCACCCTTCCTCCAGACTCTAGGACCTTGGTTTCCATATGAAATACAAAACTTGCTCTCGTCTGAAAAGAGGACTTTGGCCCACTGGGCAACAGTCCAGTTCTTCTTCTCCTTAGCCCAGGTAAGACACCTCTGATGACAACTGTAGCCAAATTCCTTGACACGTCTGTGTGTGGTGGCTCTTGATGCCTTGACACCAGCCTCAGTCCATTCCTTGTGAAATTCACCCAAATTTTTTAATCAATTTTGCTTGACACTCCTCATAAGGCTGCGGTTCTCTCGGTTGGTCGGCATCTTTTTCTTCCACACTTTTTCCTTCCACTCAACTTTCTGTTAACATGCTTGGATACAGCACTCTGTGAACAGACAGCTTCTTTGGCAATGCATGTTTGTGGCTTACCCTCCTTGTGAAGAGTGTCAATGATTGTCTTCTGGACAACTGTCAGATCAGCAGTCTTCCACATGATTGTGTAGCCTAGTGAACCAAACTGAGAGACAATTTTGAAGGCCCAGGAAAACTTTGCAGGTGTTTTGAGTTGATTAGCTGATTGGAATGTCACCATATTCTAATTTGTTGAGATTTAATCAATCTGCAGCTTAAGGACATTTGATTTATGTCTTCAGTTCTAGCTTTCCCTGGGAATAGAGTGGTTTTAGTTGTGACGTCAATACCTGAATAAACCTAATCAAGACTGATTCTCCACTGCTTCCATCTAAAATAAGGTCTGTGGTAAACAACTTGACAAAGCTTGACATTTTGCTATACAATGCAAATTACACTCACCCATGCAGAAAACACACATTTTGTTGTTCATTTTTCAATATGTTACTATGAATGTCTGGGGTGTGAGTGTGTGCAGTTTAAGTTGGACAACAACATTACAAAGTATAGTTATGTTAACACAGACCAGAATATGAGAATGTGTAAATACACATACAGTACATGAACCACATTAAACAGCCTGTGTAAATAATTTTATTGTGATTGAAGAAACTGGTTATATTTAAATATTTGACAAAAACGACAGAAACATTAACAATTTAATAAGCTTAATTATATTACATAATGTTGTTATAAAAATTGCCCTTACAATGGTAAACAACTATTCCAGGGGAAAAATTACCCCACAATGGAAAAGTTCATTTCTGACACTGGCAGAGATTGATAGACAGAGAGAGAGCAAGAGAAGTTTGAATATGATCAGGGCCATTCTGGCCATTCATTCAGGGCTATTCTGGGCTTTAACTAGTATAAATACAACATTAGGCTGTGCAGAGAACAGGCTTTCTTCAGATTTCTTTGAGGCTTGTGTTGTCCTGTTTGCAATTGGCTGAAAGGGAAAATATATAATCAGTCCACAGTTTTATGATAAGCTATCGGATCCTTATAATCTAGTGATGATAAACGTACTATTTGTAAATGAGTAGTGAAATTAAAGAGAGATGCTTTAGCTCCATCTCTATTCCTAATAGTCTGACACGGTCTTGTCAAAGTGCTCACTGTAGCCTAAATATTGTGCTCATAGCACAATTTACTTTATGATATAAAGTGCAATACAAGTTAAAACTTAAGAATTCATTTAAACTTTGATTTCTTATAAAGTCTCTGCTTCCATGGCTAACTAGCTATTAATCGGGCTGATACTGGTGACCAATTAAGCTGCCAAAATAATGTTAAAAATGACCAAAACACATCCAGAAACAACTGTACGCAGAATTTCCATCATTGTGGGCTTTTTTGATCAGAAGCCACAACTTCTGTATACTGTCTCTGTTCTCCTTCGTAAGATCCTCCTTGAACTGCATGCCTTGCCTCGAAGAAACTCGCTGCTTTTAGCCACTTTCCAAACTGCATCTCTGAATTTCCTGGCAGTGAACCGAATGACTGTTGTGCGAGGGCTCGTCTCATTAGAGCGTCTGGTACCCACTTGGTGAGCGACATCTATAACCTCTGGTAATTTTGCTGCTTCCTGGGGTAGTACTTCTTTACTCTTACTCTTTGGTAATTTCTGGCAGTCCATGAAGTTTTTCTTTCTCTGTTTTGACTGTCTCATTTGGGCTTGGACTCGAACCTCTTGGACTTGACTTGGACTCGAACCTCTTTGGACTCGGTCTAGACACGGACTCGATAGTCCTGGTCTTGAACTTGTTTTGGACTCAACAAAGGTGGACTTGACTACAGCCCTAAGTTGAAGGCGAGCGACCGTGGTGGTGTAGTTTGTTTATAGCCTAAGTTTAGCTTTTTAGTTCTGGTTCTTTTATTTAGGCTTCAAAATTCGTCAAAGTTATATTATTTTGTGAAGGTTATCTTGATGGACAAAACGTGTAAGTTTCATGAACTATGATTGAACACAGATCTTATTTTTTGCGATAAACCAAAAGCCTATGGAAAAATCCTATTGGCTTTTTGTCGAAGGGAAAAGTTGTCATGTTGTCATGCTAACAGCCGATCTGCCTACAAAGTGACGTCATAGTTCCCCCACTATATATTGACAAACTTGCTGCTTTGGTAAGAGCGGGGCAGTACTGAAACGCCGTCTAAGCTGTTCGCCAATCACAACGCACTGGGACAGCTAACCAATCACAACACATTTCGTTTTTCGGAATGCGGGCCTTCATCAAACCCGGAACTAAACAAGCCGTTTGTGTCAGGCTGGGGAGAAAGGTATTTTAATAATGTAAATTAAGTGAAAAATAATGCAATTTTCAAATCACCAAGCATGAGGGCATGTTCTAGTACACCCCCAAAACAAAATCAAGACTTTGTAAAAGAGTATAATATGACCCATTAAGTTATTGTGGATTTCAAAATGCATTCTGAGCCGAGCACGCCCCCTAGCTGTCAACCATTACATCAAGGCGGGGCTCGGCAACAAGACGCTGTTAACCAAACGCTTTTCACCTGCCTCAACATTTCTCGCTGTTTACACTCGGATTGATGCACATAAGCAAACAGACAGTGCTATTCTACACTTATTTACTACCTTACCTTATATTTAAATACTTTTTTATTTTAAATCCGTAAAATAGTGCATTTCGTGGCACTTGAACCGGGACGTGCAGAGAGTTCCTCAGGGGCAGGGACTTTGGGAGCTCGAGCCCCTGCCCTTTTTTCCTTAGCACGCATGGATATTGCAAAACATACTAAAGTGGTAATGTTATTGTTGTTGTTTTTTTGGGCTAAATCACGTTTTAGACAGAATGTCAACAACAGATTAAAAATGCGATCTGTCAACAACAGATTAAAAATCTCTGCCAGCGGGAAGCACTGTTGGAGCGGGAGAAATCAAGGTTTCCCCGGTAACGCTGTACACAAAACAGAGCTCTGCTCATAAACGCTGCTTTATCAGACATATGCAAGATGAAATGAAAATGACATCAACATTTTCTGAAAACAGTTGGTTTCCATCAGAAATACAGTGATATAAGCAGTGCTAAACCAAGTGTTCTCCCCACCAGCCAAGCATTAGACTTTTTGTAGACATGATTTATATTTGTGATGTCACAAATACAGGAAAACAACTTTGTAGTCCAAACGAGTCATTCATTGTAGTTCTTGAAACTTAAATGTCTCCCTTTTGAGTGGACTTTGAGATTTGTAACTTTGTAGATCGTTTTATGCACAAACATACACACTGACTAAAATTCAAAAAGTGAAAAAGCATAATAGGACTCCTTTAAACTATATTCATCGCGTGGTATTTAATGAAAATGCAATCGAAACGTCATATATGTAAGTGTCAGCGCATTTTAGAAAAATAAAAGACATTTAAATCACAATTTTGACACCCTTTTGATGCACCTTTGGCTCAGAATGCATTTTGAAACTCTCATTGCATTTTGCCACAATTATCACGCGGTCTCACGATGAAAATGCAATCCCAAGTGTCCTACCCCTAAGTCTAAATGCATTTAGGAAAAACAGCATTTAAATTATAATTTTGCTACAGTTTTTGCTTGGACATGTTAAACATATCTAATCAATTTGGGTAATACATTTACATTTTGCAACTTATAAAGCTTTAAAATATGTTCTCTTTCATAGGATCACTTAACGCTGCATAAAGCTAAGATGCTTTGGGAATGCCCCTAGGTGTGCCGATTGTCTGAAACCCATATAGAATCACGCCAATTCATTGGCTGATGGCGCGGATGCCATCCTCAACGTTCTCACGTCATCTCCTTATACTGGCGAACTCGCCATCTGCTCCTCGGATTTCTCTCCCTTTCACAAAGCAGCCATATTAGCCCTTCTGTTGCAATTCTGGTTGGCTCATTCTGGCCCACTCCAGGGAGTCAGTGAGCTGTCACAGGGATGTCGTCCTCCGCCACATTCGTGCTCTTGGCCTCAGAACAAACACCAAGAAGAGTGTTCTCTGCCCTTCTCAACAAACTGTGTTTTTGGGAGTCACTTGGATTCCGTTTAGATGCAGGCCCGTCTGGCTCCTGCCCGGATTTCCAGCCTCATTACATGTTTAGCCTGCTTCAAGATAGACCATCATGTTTCCGTGAGCACTTGTCGCAGGCTCTTAGGCCTCATGGCTGCAGCCTACCCTGGGGTTACTCCACATGAGGCCGTTACTTTGGTGGATGAAGCTTTTAGGGTTCCGCTCCACAGGACCAGCCACTCGCCTAATCAGGGTGTCACGCAGTTGCTTTCGCACCCTTTTAATATGGTGAAACCCCCTTTTTTCTCCAGAGTCGAGTCAGAATGGGTGCGATTCACCGTCGCCAAATGTCACGACGGACGCATCCCTGACAGGCTGGGGCGCGGTCTTCAAGGGCAGACCGGCATGTGGAGTCTGGACAGGAGAGTTCCTTTCTTGGCCCATCCAGGGCCACAGGTTTTGATTTCTAGTCTTCCTGCTGAGGTGCAGGAGACTATCGCTAACGCCAGAGCCCCCGCCACTAGGAAGTTGTACTCTTCCAAATGGAAGGTCTTTGAGTCTTGGTGCTTAGCCCATGTAGTAGACCCAGTCAACTGCCCTATTGGTCCAGTGCTGGAGTTCCTGCAAGAGAGACTTGAGGCTGCTACCACCTTAAGGGTTTATGTCACAGCCATCACCGCTCCTAGAGAGCTGGATGAGATTCCCCTGGAGAAACATCAAATGGTTTCTGTGTTTATGCGTGGTGTCCGGTGTCTGAGACCAGTATGCCCCATTGGAGTTCCTTCCTGGGACTTATCAGTAGTCCTTGAGGGTCTAATGGGAGCCTTTTAAGGTTACTCTTTTGTTGGTGCTGACGTCGTTGAAAAGAGTTGGGGACTTGGGGACTTGCAGGCTCGCTCTATCAGCGAGATGTGTATGGACTTCACTCCTGGTCTGGTCAAGGTGACCTTGCGCCCTAGGCCTGGCTATGTTCCGAAGGTTTTATCCACACGCAGATGGCGTGTTCGCCAGTATAAGGAGACAACGTGAGAACATGGAGGATGGCATCTGCGCCATCAGCCAATGAATTGGTGTGAATCTATATGGGTTTCAGACAATCGGCACACCCAGGTGCGTTCCCAAAGCATCTTAACTTTACGCAGCGTCTCTTTCCCTATTCAGAGAACAAGGGTTACGTGAGTAACCAGTCGTTTTTAATTTGCATATTAAAACTAGTGTAGAAAATGGCAAAAATTATATAATTGAATTTTTATTTTGCACTAAATGTGAAAGGGAAAATGTAAATTTAAATACAGAAATACATTGCCATTTTACATATTGCATTGCCATTTTGGATACTACATTTCAAATAGAATTTAGCTACACATATGCTTCAATAATTATGCGAGTGGCTTGATGCAGCACAGGAAATGCTGATAGTAAAAATGACAAGGGTCTCTACGCAGTTCACTGCTCCCTATTCCCTAAGCAAGGGATATTTGTTTGTGTGTGTGTCAATAGTGCCTTAGCAGTGCCACAGGCTGATCACTTCCATGCCACACCTCTCTGATGCTGTCATTTGTGCTAAAGGAGCCCCGACCAAGTATTGAGTGCATAAATGAACATACTTTAAAGAACTTGGAAGTTTTCTGTTTTGCAAATCCTTTTTTGATTGATCTTAGAAAATATTCTAACATTTTGAGATACTGGAATTTTGACTTTGATGAGCTGTAAGCTCTAATCATCAAAATAAAAAAATTAAAACATTTGAAATGATTTACTTTACATGTAATGTTTCACTTTTTGAAATGTAAAAAAACTAAATAAAAAATGTTCCACTATATTCTTAGAGGTGCACCTGTATAAGCATTTAAATTTAGAAACCTTAGTGAAAATCAATGTTTTCTGTGCCCTCACTCTGTCCTCGTGTTCTGTTTCAATTTGCTTATCCATCTGAAATGATGCAATCAACCTACATCCTCTATAGGATAACTGTGATATTGCATAAAATGTATATGTGTATATTTGTGGTGTACACTTTACATGTATATTTGGGGGGTTACACATTTTGAAATACAGTAAGAGGCTCTTCCAGTTAGGCTACCAAAAGCTCACAAATCCTATAGATTGGACAGCTGACAAATTCCCTCCAATTTACATTATTATTTATTCAACAATCCTCCTTTATTGTACATTACTGTTAAGGTAAAACTCCTTAGCTGGTACCCTGTAATTAAAGGAGGAAGGAGTCATCTGACACTCACACACTCACCTTAGATGATGTGTGAACAAAACAAAAAATATTTTGGTACCACGTGTGAGAACCACTACACACTTTTCAGTCGTCACAAAAGCGTATTATTTCCTTTTGCCAGGGTTATTTAATCTTTAAGTTAATTCTACTTGAGTATGGTGTGTAGATGTTGTAATGAGTGCAAATATATTATTGTGAATATCTGAGATTGGAAGGAATTCTACAATAGTATAATAAAATAAAACTGAAGTTGTGGATGTTGCATTCAAAAGTGGAGGCAGATGAAAGTAGGCATACGAGGCAGGGTTTAAAGGGACTAAATGATAGGATATGTCCTGCACATGTGACCAAAGAACAGCCTGTTAGAACTTAACATATGCATGGATTACGTATTTATAAATCAGAATGGGTGAATTTTCATTTCATGTCATTTGAGAATTGAGTCCAATCAAGGCCATGTTTTAGCCTGTACAGTACATAACATAAAACTATGCTGAATGAGGCTGCTTTTTATGGGTCAGATCCTCGCAGTATGAAACAACTGAAACATTGTTGACTTCAGATGAACAGTTAAATAAAATGATACAGTTCCAGGTGATTATAAATCTCAAACAGTTTGGTGCATCAGAGTTGTTCCTCTTTAATGTGACCATGAAGACATTCGCAAGCATCCAAAACCAAAAAAATGGTATAATATGCCTGTACAGTAAATCCACCTACTAAAAACCTGAACTATCATGATACACTAAACTTTCTTGGTCTTGTTCTCAGAAAAAAAACACTTCTGCTGTATATAGATAGATTAACAGTACATTATGGGTTAAACCATTATTGATTTGTGTGCTCCGTTTTGTAATTTGTAGGTTTTATAATTTGAGTAAACAGTGATGAAGCCAAAAATAGTCCTGTTATGCATCACATATAATAACATTTTCTTGATGATACAAACATTTCAAATATACTTCATTTTAACCTGATTTGTTCCAGAAACTAATGGATGTTTCTTTTACACTGACTGTCAAAAATACGCAAATTAAATAAAATAAAAATAAGAGTATGAATGAAAATGATAAATAAAATCAGACCAATTTCACTCTATCATGTTCATTTATTAGTAGTAAATTAATCGCATATTTTACAAATCCACAAGTCCTACCTTCACTTAAGGCACAAGAACTATTTTAATTTCTTCAATGATTAATTTGCTAACGGCAGTAACTGACAGGTTTTTACATCCATTGGATTCGCATGTACAATGGGACCAGAAAAAGATTTTAATAAAATGAATATACACTAGTTTGCTATAACTAAAGTCATCTAGTAGATTAAAAAGCAAGTTAAAAAAAGTATTTCTATTTCCTGTTTGAGGTTCCCTATCGATACTCCACTCGTACTGCGTCTTATAAGACGCATATGGGAAAATGTCCATTTTCTCCTAAACTGAAGACTTATTTAATCACGCAGTGAAACTGCACGACTATTGGTTCGTGCAGTGGTAGAAAAACGAACCAATGAGTCGGCAGCGGAGCTGCACGAACCTATGGCGACGATCCCCTCCAGTTCCCGCCGAAATGGGCGGGGTATCTGGCTATATAAGCGGTCGTTTCGCCATAGGATCCTCAGATTTTTTCTCCTTCAGCGACGACGACTTCGTCTACACTGACCCGGAAGACTACTCGCCGTTGACACGCCTCGCAGTAGGACCCAGCGACCTCGATCTGCTCGGCTGATCCGCTTTCTACGCGCCCCAGCATCGCAGCAGTTCTGGTCCCGTTCGCTGCCGCCATCCGGCGATTATCACGTAAGTCTCTAAAAGAGCAAATCTGCGTTTTAATGCCGCGCCGTTACTGCGGTTCGTGCAGGTCTCCCCTGCACGCCGATGACGGTCACAGCGAGTGTGTTTTCTGCATGGGGAAATCCCATGCGGATGCCGCGCTCGCTGGTTCTGATTGTTCTCACTGCGAGAACATCAGTCTCGCCTCTCTGCGCGCGCGCATCGCTTTCTTTTCAGAGAGCGATGCCGCCCCTCGCGCCCTCCCGTTTTCTTCCCCACAGGGACCTGTGAGGAAAAAACAGCGGGGCAGAGGTTCTCAGCGCCCGGTTGAAAGCGAGCTCACGCCGGCTCAGACCCCGCGTGCCTCGTTTTCACCACACAAAGAGGTGTCTCCCGTCCTTTTCTTGAAACATGACCAGCGTCCCTCTGCAAACATGAGCGATCTGGTCTCGTTCGGGGGAAGTGATGATGAGCTACCCGATGACAGCATGTCACTGATAGCTTCAGATGCTGAGGAGCTGTCGGGCTCTGTGACTGACCCCGCCCCCTCAGGTTTGACCGCGCCCAGCGCCGCCAAAGCCGGGATGGATGCCGAACTTTTCCGTGTCCTCTCAAAAGCGGTTGAAGAACTGGGTTTAGAGTGGTCTCCACCAGAGGAGCCCTCTCGCAGCCGTCTAGATGAGTGGTTTCTGCCGGGGCGCCGTCAGGCCCCTCAACAGCGACCATCGCCGTTCTTCCCTGAAGTTCACGACGAGCTCACGAGATCTTGGCGCTCCCCATATTCTGCCCGCCTCCGTACTTCCGCTTCATCCGCCCTCACTACCATTGACGGCGCTGAAGAAAGAGGATATGAGAGGATGCCTCAACTAGATGAGTCGGTGGCTGCACATCTCTGCCCACCCACTGCCATCGGCTGGAAGGCGAAGGCCAATCACCCGTCCAAGCCATGCAGGACCACTTCAGCGCTCGCTGGACGCTCCTACGCTTCAGCTGGACAGGCGGCTTCGGCGCTACATTCTATGGCGGTCCTTCAAGTTTATCAGGCCAAGCTCCTCTCTGCCATAGATGAGTCTGAGCCTGATCCTGCGACTCTCAGGGAGCTGAGAAGCGCAACGGACCTGGCTTTGCGAGCCACCAAGATTACCGCCCAAGCCATAGGAAGGTCTATGGCCAACCTGGTAGTGCTCGAGCGCCACCTGTGGCTCACGCTGACGGACATCAAGGACGCGGACAGGGTCTCCTTCCTTGACGCTCCAATTTCTCCCAGCGGCCTCTTTGGACCTGCGGTGGAAGGATTCGCTGAGCGCTTTACGGAAGCACAGAAGGCGTCACAGGCTATGCGACACTTCCTGCCCAAGCGCTCCAACCCAGCAGCTGCTCAGAGTCGCCCCAGGACTGCGCCGACTCAGCAGCCTGCGAAACCTGCACCTGCCGTTCACGCCCCTCAGCCTGCCAAAACTCAGCAGCCGCGAGGGCGTTCGCGATCAGCCAGACGCTACCCCCTTCCGAAGCGTCAGGGCCCCCGACCCAGGATAGTGTTGGACCCTGCGCCCCCAGCATCCTCCTGATCTGCAGGACAGGAAGAGGAGAGGGTCGAGTCCCGCCACGGCCGGACCGCCCACCAAAAGGCCTCTAATGGGAACCCTCTTGGCACCCCGTTCTCTTCCGGGTGCAGAGGGCATTGTGTCTGTTGCTACTGGTTCCGTACAAGCGACCATGCAACTGTCCGCTGTGATAGTGGAAAAAATAAAACACAAAAATTCTCAAAAAAAGAGCAATTTCCCTCTTCCGTCTCTCACGAGTGCCCTGCCTCCGTGCAGCCGGCCACTCGAGTTTATCCAACCCCTTGCCACGCGGGCCGAGGCCTGGCAGGCCATCCCCGGAGTGTCAGAGTGGGTTATGGGGATAATAAAACGAGGTTATTCACTACAATTCGCTCGAAGACCCCCGCGTTTCAGCGGCGTGGTCTCCACCTCGGTGCAGGGCGAGAACGCTCGCGTTCTGCGCTCGGAGGTGATGACGTTGCTGGAAAAAGGAGCCATAGAAATGGTTCCTCCAGCTTTGAGCGAGTCAGGCTTTTACAGCCGTTACTTCCTCGTCCCCAAAAAGGATGGCGGCCTCAGGCCCATCCTCGATCTCAGACGCCTGAAATTACGCCCTCATGAGACAGCCGTTCAGGATGATCACGCTGAAGCAGATCCTCTCGCAGATTCGCACAGGGGACTGGTTCTGTTCTCTGGACCTGAAAGACGCATACTTTCACATCCAGATAGCCCCCCGTCACAGACGATTCTTGAGATTCGCCTTCGAGGGAGTGGCTTACCAGTACACGGTCCTTCCCTTTGGGCTGTCTCTGGCCCCCCGTACTTTTACGAAGTGCATGGACGCGGCTCTTTCCCCTCTGAGACAGATGGGAATCCGCATTCTCAACTACCTCGACGATTGGCTCATTCTGGCCCAGTCAGAGGTGGAACTACTTTCACACAGAACCCTCATCCTCAGCCACTTGGAGTGCCTGGGGCTCAGGGTCAATTTCACCAAGAGCGCACTGTCCCCCAGCCAACGAGTATCGTTCCTGGGTACGGTCCTGGACTCGGCTCACATGAGAGCGGTGATAGCGCCAGAACGCGCTCTGGCCATTCAGAAACTCGCGGCCACCTTCAAGAGCGACACCGCTCGCCCACTCAAGGTGTTTCAGAGAATGCTGGGCCTTATGGCCGCAGCTTCGTCAGTGTTACAGCTGGGCCTGCTCCGCATGCGCCCTCTTCAACGCTGGTTGAAACCACGGGTTCCACACAACGCATGGCGTCACGGACGCTTGCATATCAGGGTGAATCAGGCCTGTGTAACAGCCCTGACCCCCTGGAGGAACCCACAGTGGATGAGGAAGGGCGTGGCCATGGGGTTGGTCCACACCAGGAAAGTTGTCACGACAGACGCCTCCAACACAGGTTGGGGGGCGCTGTGCGAAGGCAAACCGACCTTCGGCCATTGGTCGGAGGCGGAGAGCGGCTTGCACATCAACTGCTTGGAAATGCTAGCAGTTTGTCGAGCCTGCCAGTTTTTCCTGCCGGACCTAATAGGACGCCATGTGCTGATTCGCTCAGACAGCATGTCCGTGGTGTCCTATATAAATCACCAGGGAGGTGTCTCCTCGAAGCGCCTCTTTATTCTGGCAGAGCGCCTTCTGGAATGGGCTCAGCTCAACCTGCGCTCGCTGAGGGCAGCACACCTGCCAGGCAGACTGAACCAGGGAGCGGATATGTTATCCCGGAGCAATGTCCCCTCAGAGGAGTGGATGCTCCATCCGCAGGTGGTTCAGAAGATCTGGAAGACCTTTGGCAAGGCAGAAGTAGACCTTTTCGCCTCCAAGGACAACTCTCACTGCCCAATTTATTATTCGAAGGACAGGGACGCGTTGGCCCACGACTGGCCCAACCTCCTCCTTTATGCATTCCCCCCGATCGCCCTGCTTCCACAGGTCGTCAGGCGTATCAGGGAACAGGGTCGCAAGGTGCTATTGGTGGCCCCCTTGTGGAGGAACCAACCTTGGTTGTCAGAGCTGACTCAGCTACTGACAGCAGCCCCCTGGCCCGTGCCCCTGAGACGGGATCTCCTCTCTCAGGCGAACGGAACGATATGGCACCCTCGACCCGAGCTGTGGGCTCTCTGCATTTGGCCGCTCAACGGGAGCCTACTGACCTCCCAGAGCGAGTATTAAACACCATTTCTGAGGCTAGAGCCCCATCTACGAGACGCCTCTACGCCCTTAAGTGGTCTGTTTTCTCCACTTGGTGCTTCAACCGTGGTGAAAACCCATCTACCTCTGAGTTAGCAGTGGTTCTGTCCTTTCTGCAGGAACTGCTAGATAAAGGACGTTCTCACTCTACACTCAAGGTATTTGTAGCAGCTATAGCGGCTTTTCATGCCCCTATAGCGGGCCAGTCGGTAGGCAGGGACAACTTAGTTGTCCGTTTTTTGAAGGGAGCCAGGAGATTGAATCCACCTCGGCCCCTTACTGTCCCTACATGGGATCTGCCCACTGTACTGAGGGCCTTGAAGGGCCCTCCCTTTGAGCCGCTACAGTCTACGAACCTCCGGTCACTTTCGCTGAAAACTGCTCTGCTACTAGCACTAGCGTCGGTTAAGCGAGTTGGAGACCTGCAGGCGCTTTCGATTAGCCCTGCCTGCCTGGAATTTGGGCCTAACGACTCCAAGGTCGTCCTGAAACCAAGGCATGGTTACGTACCTAAGGTACTTTCAACCCCGTTCAGAGCTCAGGTCATCACGCTCTCCGCGCTTCCTCCTTCTGAGGAGGACCGGGAGTTATCCTTGTTATGCCCTGTCAGAGCTCTGAGAATCTACTTTGAGCGTTCCGCCCCTTTTAGGCATACGGAACAGCTCTTTGTTAGCTTCGGCAACCGCGCCAAAGGGCATCCGGTCACGAAGCAGAGACTCTCTAAGTGGATAGTGGATGCTGTCATGTTGGCATACTCTTCTTTGGGCCTGCAATGCCCCATTGGAGTACGAGCCCATTCGACTAGAGGCATTGCCTCGTCATGGGCGTGGTCTAGCGGTGTACCCATTACAGAGATTTGTGCGGCGGCTGGCTGGGCCACTCCGTCCACATTTGCTAGGTTTTATAACCTGGACATACCGGCCTTACAGGCCAGAGTCCTCTCTGCTTAGATGAGCTTGTACACATGCGCTGTGGGAACAGTCCTGTCAGAGATTCTTGACCGCAATGCGCTCAGGCTCTCTGATTGGCACCCTGCATACTCCGGTTAACTGAGTATACAGGAGTCATATGGAACGATTATCCAGGCCGAGCATGACCTCTATGAGTTTAGCTCGCTTTAGCCTGAAGTATACTACTTACTTCCCTATGGGCATTTATGTTTATGGAGGTATATACAGTCGTTCATCTACCCTAGCACGGCGTGATTAAATTCAGTTCCCATATGCGTCTTATAAGACGCAGTACGAGTGGAGTATCGATAGGGAACGTACTCGGTTACTATCGTAACCTCGGTTCCCTGAGATACGGAACGAGTACTGCGTACTTTGCCGTGCCAGGTAGCTGCACAACTCAGTCGTCGCTTCAGTCGAAGTAAACCTGAGGATCCTATGGCGAAACGACCGCTTATATAGCCAGATACCCCGCCCATTTCGGCGGGAACTGGAGGGGATCGTCGCCATAGGTTCGTGCAGCTCCGCTGCCGACTCATTGGTTCGTTTTTCTACCACTGCACGAACCAATAGTCGTGCAGTTTCACTGCGTGATTAAATAAGTCTTCAGTTTAGGAGAAAATTGACATTTTCCCATATGCGTCTTATAAGACGCAGTACTCGTTCCGTATCTCAGGGAACCGAGGTTACGATAGTAACCGAGTACGGTTCTATGGACGTTTTCCAACCGGTTAAAGAGTTTTTCTGCATACATATGTTATGAGATTACAAATGAATCAAAGTGTCTATTTAAAAAAAAAAATGCATTGAGTTATTTCACTTCATAAATCATCTCCTCAATTCCGGATGTATGTCACAATATTTCCCACAATACATCAAAATCCTACATTGAGGATAAAAGTATTTATTTTTAAGAAATAAGAGTTTATATCTATACCATCACTCGTATTGATTCTAGCCTGTTTAAGACATTAGAGATGGTTTCTGGAATGTTCTGAAATTCATCTGATTGTCCTCTCTCACAGTATATCACTTTAAGGTGTGGTCTATCTAATGCACATGCTCATACACACTCTCTCACACACACAAACCTCTCACCTTGCACTGTGACGCTCAAAGCCCACATAAACCTTAAAGGGCTCTTTGTTTAAGACTCCACCAAAATCTAGCCAAAGATCACTTACATTGAGAAAAGCAAATATCCCAATCTAGAAAAAAAACATATATATATATAAAAATACATGGCAACAATGGAGAATGCTAAAGCAACCATTTCTAAAAGTGCACATCAAATAAGACCACTTTTACTGACACCTCTCCACATCCACAAAATCCTTCCACAGGTCAGCTGAAGAGATAGGCCAGAGTGAAGGCAGTGTAGAGAAACATCTTACAGTGAATAGATTTTTCAGTCTTACATTTACTTCCACTGCAGTTTGAAATGGGCTCACACACAAGAGGCAGTGTTCAACATCTGAAAACCACCAGTTAAATACAGTGTCTACCTGCTGTACGGTTGGTGCCATGACACTCTCAGGAATTTCAGAACAAAGCCAGTTCGTTTTTATTCTGGTGGTTGATAAAAAGTACCATTTCAGGTGATGGTGCAAATGAATTAAATGACTGTACAATTCTCTTTTACAGTCACTGAGATCAGATGAATGGGGCTCCGAAGCATTTGAGGCACCACTGCACACTGTTGCTAGGTGGTCTGTCAATGGAGGATAGGACTTTCAGCTGTTCTGTGCTGAGCTGTTTGTATGCAAGCTGGTATTCACGATTAAAGGCCTCTGTGGAGGAAAAACAAAGCAGAGACAGTTAAAAAGTAAATCTCACAAGGAAATCTTTGGTCCTGTTTTTTACCCTAAAATCAAAAATTGGAAATTAACTTTGCCAGAAGAGTTTAAGAAATACTTGTATTTCTAAAAAATATATATTTTATTTCTAGCTTTTTCTTTAAACAATAACGAGTGACATTTTGGCAATGTCATAAAAACAAATGACATCCCAATGCAAAAAAACATAATGGTCCTAAACATATACTTCATGTTAAGTATGTTTTTTAAACTTTTGAATTGAAAGCCATTTCATGTAAAATTGGAGAACAGCGTTCACTTACCAATATCAATGTTCTCCTTTCCTAAGGCAACAAGTGACAGAAACAAAATTTCCCTGTAGATACTCCTGGATATGAAGAGAAGAGTAAAATATTACAAAATGACAGCAACTGCTACAACCTCACTTATCCAATAATTGTAAAATAGTTTTTAGCATGTTAATGAATATGACAATGGTACTCTGGTCTTTTTAACAACGTTTCCCCTACTACGGAGCCCTGCACATGACATGCAGAAAAAAAATATAGTGTCCATTAGTTAAGAAATCTTTGAGACTTTTTATGATTTAACTGAAAAGATGGAACTAAAATGTGCTGTGTCTTTATATTTATACAAATACAATGTAGGGCTGGGCAATATGACCACATCTCGCAAATGCTCTGATTAATATATAATCTAATAACCTAGAAAGCTCATAATTCAATTTTAAATAATCCCGTTACCATACGTTTATCTTTTCAGGATTTTTGCTAGTATGCAATTAGTTCAAGCAAAACATTAATTGAAACATCTTTTTCTTGATTATACATCTTAGTTTCTTTTATTTCGGAAGGTAATGTTGCATGTTAAAATGGCTATTCATTTTGTTCTGCAGACAAAAAAAAAAAATGCATTCTGTTTAAATGTAACATTTTGGCCCCCCTCGCAAGATATTTTCAAGCCCCCCACCTAGGTTTAGGCTAGAAATGTTATAATTAAGGAAATTAAACCTATTAAATATAATGAAATGTGACAAACTTAGTGATAACGACAAAAAGAAAATGAGAAAGCGAAACATCCGACCATGAACTTGCATTGATCCATGAACATCCATAAATCTAAAGTCTCTCTCAAGAATGCAGGAAATTTTAATTCCTCAGTATTTGAGCGAGCTCCTATAACATTATAATTCTTCATATTTATTGTCTTCCTAGTGTCGTTTGTGAGGCAGTTTAAATCTAATGACCCATCTCTTTAACCTAGCATACACATAGCCTAGCACGATCACGTTTCTGTAATTCAAATCCCACAAAAGTGATTGCTAGACTGCATGGATTGGGTCTACCGGAACCAGAAACACTTCCTATAACACCTAATGTACATGTTACATCATTTCTGCCACCTGATGGTGTTTGGATTCTTTGCTGCTGTCACCTTAGATCAAGCTTAAAAGACACTTCATATTAATATTATTAATTTGACTGTACTGACATTATCGGATGAGAAAAAATCTTGAACTGAACTGAGCTAGATAATGAAACTAGCTGAATCAAAAAATCTAAAAGTGGCACAGATATATCTGCTAAAAGAATAAATACAATATAGCTAGATCTCAAACGGTGGTCCTATCTAAAACTGCACAATGTTAAAGCATTAAGCCATTATAGATGTAACAGAATAACTTACTATAAAGCTGCTTTGAAACAATGTGTATTGAGGATGCTATACAGATAAATAACCTGACTTAATTAACCAAGTTGAATATTCTATTAGAGATGCAGATGAGTGTGATCTAATAAAGAAAATGAATGGTCTTAATCCATACAAACAAAAGTGGCTAGCTATCAAATAACATTTCCAGATGTGATTTTCTTCCTTGCTTGTAATGTCAACTCTTGCAGTTTAATGCACATCAGTGTCTCTAAAATATTTAATAAATCTATAAAGGTAAATTATAAAGCCCCATTTTTAGGATAAACAAGTTATTACCTTACTGCTCTTCAGTTTTCACATTGTTCACTTATCTTAAGATTTTCAGAGAAACTCATGCTGTACAACCAGCTTATAGCAAACACTGAAACATGCATTTTGATTAAGAAAGCAAGCAAGCTCATTGGCTGCAGAAGCAACAGAGGCATTTAGCTTGTGCCGTGTAGTAAACAATGTAATTGGTTTTAGATTGTGTAAATTATCTAGAAGCCTGTGGCATCTAGAGCTTCATGCCTAAACTAGTCATATATACAAGATGTTGCATGCATGTCCAACCTCTGGCATTTAACTTCTGGGCGTTTCTTGATCTCCCTGAGGAGCATGTTGATGGGGCCGTAAACATCGTTCGTCTGAATGCTGCGTACAATGCTGTTCAGCAGAGTCCGAGTCTCCTGGTGGTCAGTGGGGGCTAGAGTGCCCTTTTTTTGCACTGCACGACAATGACACTCACATTCAGTGTCATACATTAAGTAGTCTATTGGCAATCCATTTATGAGGTTTCTCTACACTATGTATTATGTTTATAAAGATGTGCACATTCTCATTTGTTGTTTCTAAAAACGTGACAATACTGAAAAAAACAAATACATTTCAAAGTGCCAATGCTGTACTCACAGAAGTTCCTCCAAAGCTGATAGAGGGGCTCTGTGGGCTCCTGGTGTAAGTTGACATTGTCCCACAGCAGCTGCACATACACCTGCTTACTGTCCTGAGACAGAGATGTCTGTGGCAGCTAAGGGAGAAAAACAGAGGGGAGCATTTTCATGCCAGTTCAGTTCAATCAGCATTTAGAAAACAATTACTGGGCTGAAATCATAGAACACGCAATTTGAGGTACACAAATATGAGGCATATTTTCATAAAGAGCTGAAGGAAAAAGACATTTAAAAGACTCATTCTGAACTAGTTAGTAAGAGCATCAACAGTGTGAATAAATGTCAAGTACCTGCACTCCATTGTTGCAGTGTTCAGATGTGAGAATGAGTCCAGGCAGAATGCTGGGCAGGTCTAAACGGCAAAAATACCACACCAGGTTCCAGAAGATGATGGGGTGCTGACTGAGGAACTTATGAGTATGGATTACCTGAGAGATAATGGATATAGATGAATTAGAGACCATACATACATAAAGCCAAAACCACAATACAAGGCAACAGGCTGTTGCCCTCTGCACATCTTACTGATACATAGCCTACTTAACGCAACTAGAGAAAAACACAAATAGGTTCACAGTAGAGGTGTTCACGGAGGACCCGAGGACCCGTACGGGTTCGGGTCTATATTTTAAACGGTCGGGTCCAAATCTATTACTTTGGGTCCCGGGCCTGTTTAACATTGTGTGTAATACCCTAGTCGATCGGAGAACACTGCACCCGCCAGTGATCAGTGTCAGTCAGCATGGACACGTTTTGTAACGTGTTTTTAAAATTGCAGTTTGTAAGTTTGTAAAATTAGGATGAGAAAAGTGTGAGCGGTGAAAGGTGAGAAAAAAAACAACAAAAAAAACACGTTAGGGAAGCAGAGCGCGGGTGGAGTTAATGTAGTACTGCAAGTGGATGGTGATCATTGATTCCTTCATGAGTGATGTGAAAAAAAAAGCTGAACAAAATCTGAAGAGACGCACGTTATTGAACACGCACGCAGTAAAATGTAATGCACTTCTTGTTCTGTGCGTTTTTTTGCTAAAAAATAATGGCTCCGAGTCTTTATCAAAACCAACAAAAAGTTATTGTAGGGTAAATGCAACAGTTGAAGTTGACTCGAGATAAAAAAAAAAAAAATAATGATTTCATTTGTTTCATTAGTCATCCGTCACCGACCGTGACAGCAAGTAGACTTTTAAAGCTGGAATAATGAGTGGATTAAGAAGGCTCTTTCAGTGGGCAAGAGAGAAGAACAGCTTAACATGGATGGAAATGTATTGGCAAGGAGAATTTTATGCATCGCAGTCAGGGAGAATGCTACTAAGTAATAAGGGATTCATATTTTCCGCAACTTGTTTGTTGACTTAATAGCAGTTTGCTGTGCAATATGTGCCGATCGGGTGCAGCCGGGTCTGTGTCTTCCCAGCCGGGTTCGGGTCCAACTTTAGAATAATGGTCGGGCCCGCGTCGTGTCCAGGTAGTAGATTTAAAGCATTTTTCGGGTCTGCACGGGTTCGGGTCCCACTTTCAAATAAAATGCAGGTCCGGGTCGGTTCCGTCCAGCACAAATTTTTGGACCCGTGAAGACCTCTAGTTCACAGTGTGAGTTCTTTGCCTCAGACTCAAGACAGGAAAGGGCAACAGGGAAGTATTTGATGAATATAGCATCACATATATTTACTGAAAGGTTGTAGTAAAGTCAAGCTTGAATACCTGATCCCCCTCATTCTCTAACATCGATTCCAACTCTTTGCGAAGGACCAGTGGACTGAGATACGGCACAGAAACTGGTTTTGGGTTCGGCCACTTTTGACTCAGGGTGTCCTGGAACATCAAAATATATAATTAACTAATTGTGAGCAATAAGTATAATTCATAAAGCTCACAGAATATTAAAACGGGATGTTTCTCACTCACCGCCACCTCTTGTAGGCTATTGGGCAGGCTGGTAGTGGAAATGCCATGATTGGGTCTTTGGATCGAGTCCAAACTCTGCAGTGGGCCTCCCATGCTGTTGCTCCGAGTTAAAGTGTTGCGTTTCTCGGCTTGTTTCTCCATGAGACCCAGGGGGTCTGAATGTACTGGCTCTGGTACAAGGCTAAGGTGCAAAGTCATAAATCATAATATGATCTGAGATTTATGACACAAACATCATCAGTTAGCCAAATAAACTCAAAATTTCAGCAACAAAATATTTCACTTATCTACTGATCTCAAAAATAAAGCCTTCCATATTTACTCATACACCACAAAAAAAAGTTGATTCCTTGCATTTCAAGAATCTGCTCACATACATCTTTGGGGTTCCAGTTTGATTGACAGGCATCTCAACAGGACCCTTGCTGTCCTCATGAGTTTTTGGGAAGCTAATGAGGTCTGGAGGGTCACTAGAACAACCCACTTTCACTTCAGGGGAGCCAGAGGTGGCCGGATGTGTGCTGGAGCTGTTAATACTGTCTCCTGATGTGCTTTTCTTCAAGTAGAAGCTGTAAACCAAAAATACACAGCAGTAGTTTATTATTATTATTACTCTCTATTAATCAAAATAGCATCTGTTTATGTGGTGCAAAACACTGAACAAGACACTTATGTGACACATATGAAGATATGCCAACAAGCACATTTGAGTTTAATTTCCTAGTTGTGCATGCATATGTCATTATAAAAATACATCATATTTGATAAATATTACAAAAATGCATTTTTTTAATATGTTTCATTTTCTCCAACACAGTAAAAGCAAGTAAAATGCACTTGCAGTAGAGATCGACCGATATATCGGTTTACCAATATTTTCCCCAATTTTTAAGCATTTTACCATAATCGGATATCTGTTTTGTAAAAAAAAAAAATATATTTTTTTATTTGTCACATACTTAATTATATAGAGTATAACCAGCAGTGAAATGTGTTCTCTGCATTTGACCCATCCAAGTGCACACACACTTGGAGCAGTGGGCACTGTTCACTCAGCGGCTGATGCCCAGGAAATGCCACCGCATGTAACTTTTAACAAGATTCACTTGTTTGAAACACGCTAAATTATATTAACATTTACTAGAGAACCATTATTTCGCCAACAAACATCTAAATAAATACATCTCTATCAAAATTAATTATTTATAATCTCCGCAAGCGATCGCAGTTTGAGTATAGTTCTGTGTAAATGCATAGATAAACCGCGCTGTCAGCAGTTTTCATAATTTAGAATGACATTTTTTTTTTATAATTCTGATAAAACATGCCAGTTAAGAAATGCAATAAAATATGATGTTTTGTTTGTTATAGCTTATTTAGATATTCCAGAGAATATAATTCAGTGAATTAACATTATCCAGTGAATTATTCTTCACTCTTTAGCCTATTAAACAGCTTATAAACCTAAAACTGTGGTTTAAGATGAAGTTGATATGACTTCTGTCCTTTATTTTCTCCATTTGAAAACATTAGACATTATTTTGCTTACTGTTATTATCAGTGTTGCTGATGATGCTTTTTATAAATATTTTTTTTTTATTGTTGTAATTTGAAGATAAAATTTTACATGAAAGAATGTTAATTTTCAACAGTTTTTTGTTGTTAAGATGACTGAAAGGCAGAAAAACCAAAGCGAAGAATGGACTTACTTAACTATGTTATTTATTTACTTTATAACAGTAAATAAATATCGGTTCTGCATATCGGTTATCGGGTACATAAACATGCAAATAATTGGTATCGGTTATAAAAAATCAATATCGGTCGTTCACTAACTTGCAGTGTGTAATCTAGCATCAAGTGGTTTAGTAACTCACCCCGGTGTAGAGCGCAGGTCGTGGAACTCAACATGGAGTAGAGGGAGAAAAGAGATTTGACAGAAAGGACAGGTGCAGTTGAGATTGGAGTCATCAGCTGTCCAGCCTGCCATGATCTCCTCGTCATACACCAGAGCTTCACAAGACCGACACTGAGAGCAGCTGGACATTAGAACCTGCCCAAAACATGAAGTTCAACTTTACTAATTAAATTCTGAAGTGATACTGTGTTTAAGCATCAGCAGAGGGCGATGCTCTCACCTCTAAAGCACAATTCTGGTAAATGCTGGAGGTGCTGGCATGATGAGAGGAACTATGTTCAGACCTCTCTGAGTCTGCACTTCTCATTGAGCGTCCTGGAGTCAAAGCTTTAAAGAACGCAAAAAAAGAAATTTTCAAACAAAAGAACACTGTGTACAGACACCACATTATCTTCAAAATAAGAAAAAAAATGACTGATGAAACGAATCTTCGTTGGTCTCAAGCTGATACATGTGTTTTGGAGTGGACATTCAACATGACATATATGTATGAGCCTTACTTGTCGACAGCTGTGCACGGCTGGTATCGCTGCTTCCACTGCTACTGCCCAGGCTGATGTTGCTGTGTGTTAGCCCATTTGAGGCCAGGCTGGGCATCAGGCCTCTGGGTAAAGAGTTTTCTGTTGCTCCTTCTGCAGACAACAACTGCTCTTCTAGCCTAGCTGGGAAACTGTCTCGGGGCCGTGAGCTTTCCTCCTGAATCACAGACATCCAAAATACAGTTCAGACTAAACATATGTCCAACATTTACAATGAGGAAAAACTGTAATGCTTACGAGGTTAGCTTCACACACAGGGAGTTTTGGTACTGATCATACTTCATGAGATGAACTATTGTATATTTTAGTTTCTTAAACCAAATTGCGGTCTAGGGACCCTCAGGGGCAAGAGGATATTGGGACACATGCAGATTTTACCTTTTTAAACAAAAAATCAGGGTATAAATTCTTTTATTTCAAATGTTTTAATGGAAAATCCTGCATTATAAAAGGGCCTCAGGAAGCATTTAAAAAAAATAATTAATTAAACTCATGACCCCTTTAAAAGCTACTGCCCTCAACAAACAGTAGGTAGGTATTGGTATATTTTAGACTACTTTCTGTCAATCCCTGGCTTTCATTTATAACAATGAACACACTTGGAACATCTTTTTAACATAATCACCATTGAGGGTTCAACAAGAATGTTAGTAAAGTGGAAGATTGTTACTAAAGCTGTTTGTTGCGAACTACACATCATCTTTATTTCTTACAGTCTCTCACCTCATCATCTGAGTAGGAGTAGGCTGAGGCCACTGCATCCCACATTTTGCTGGCCACATTGGCTGCTTGCTTCATGCCTGACTTAAGCATGTCTACTTTAGGCCCTGACAGTAGAGAGTCCATCTTGATGCCTGATATGGAGTTGATGACGGATCCCATTGAACTGCTCTGTGATGACTTTACAAGCGCAGTCAGCGAAGATGACCTTTGACCTGCAGAGCCTGGGGTCTTGGGGGACTTGACTGCAAATGTCTTAGAGCGCGTGACAGCAGGGCTATGCTTCGGAGTCTCTGTTAAACTAGCAGTTTTGACCGGACCGATCGGAAGGCTCAATCTTCTTTCCAAAGACTGCTTTATTTCAGGAGAGTCTGGACAGTTAACTGATTTGTTGTTTGATCCCTGCTGCAACTCCATGCTGGAAGATTTACCATTCAAGGGGCTCTGGAGGCTCATGTACATCTCAATCTCATCTGCAAGCTTCCTTGACACCACAGGTGGAAAGGGCCGTGTGGACTCCTGGCTCTGAATGGAGGTTGCATCCTCAGTTTCCGATGCAAAGAGTGAAAGAGGATCCGCCCCCATCTCAACATCCTCCCTTTCCACAGCTTTAGAGGAGGAAGAGCCACTGCTTATGCTTCGCTCAACAACGTTGCTCCCCTGGGGCGTGTCTACTGAATCTTTCTGCTCTCTACTTTTCCCCAGTTTCTCTTCCGCAGAACTGCATGCTTTGTGTTCCTTCTGCTTATCTTCATGTTCCTGCTGGAGGGCAGAGCTCGTTGTAGCCTCCATCTTACACTCCTTAAAGGGAGTGATGGTTGTAAATGGAGGAGGGGTCAGACTGCCGGAGAATGCGGATGCAAGGATTTTTGCATCTGCGCCCATATGATCAGCACTGAGCTCCAGACTGCCCTTCTTTTGTAGCATGCCAGCTTTGCTCTCTGCGCTGAAACTGCAGCTGCGCTCCACAAAGGCTTTCATCCTCTGCTGCTGTCCAGCCTGGGAGAGTTGTGAAACTGGGATTACAGAGCCATCCTCCACAAGCAAGGACACATCTTCATTCTTCTTACGGGGAACGAAGAGCTTAGCTGTACATACACCTGCTTGAGACATAAAACAACAATATTTTTTTACTTATTTTATAAAGCTCTAAATAAATACTAGATTTTGCGAGTCAAAAAGCAAAATACAGTTCTCGCAAGGCAACAAAAATAATGTTAAAGTAAGTTTAGGTTTTAGGTTTCTGTTCTTGTGAAAATTGTACCTACTCTTTTTGTTAATCATAGAGTACATTTTCAGTGACTGACCAGATTCTCCCCTGTCTGACTCCGCAGTGCTGTCAAAGTGGACAGGGATCTCAGTAGACAGTTTAACAATGCTGGCTACAGAAGGTGCTATCTCAGCAGGGCTGGGGGGCTCTGTCACAGCTACAACACTGTCCACAAAACTAGCAATATCGTCCCCTTTAAAGAGACAAAAAGATGACACTATCTTAAATAAATGATCCTGATAGCAGTGTATAACAGACAATCCAGGGCTGTAAATAATAACACATTAATGTATGTGTTTAAATATGTTTAAAGATTACATTTTGAATGATGATAATCCATTTATTAATTTTGACATACCCGTTTCATTGATTTAATCATTATACAAGAATATTAACAAGAATAAAATATCACCCAAAAAACAATGTCATTTGAATAAATTTGAGTGAAATTTAAATTAAAATGGCATTGCAGTAGTACTGTGGCAAATACATTTTAGTTACATGTGAAATATTAAGTCCATAAAGTGTGGGACAATTGTTTAATTTAATTATTGTAAATTTGTATTAACTTCAATGCATTTCCTCTGCATCCAATACAGTACCATTTTGGATCTTGGTTGCTTTGCTACTGTGGTTGGTGGAGAGAGGTGAAGAGGTTATAGATCCATCAGTAAGGTCCTGGGGCAGCTTGTCCTTAGATCCATAACCCTGATCAGACTGACCGGCTTATGAAATCATAAATACAAAACAGAAACAAGTACAATTATATTTAATGTCACATTTACAGTACCTGTGCTATAATGACTGTCAATAGCAACCTCAACTATAAGGCTGTGAGGAAAGAGAATGTGTTCCTCTACAATAGGCTCATTTGAGCTGTCTATGCTACCATGACTCAGTCTGTCTCCATCAGCACCTGCTGCTGTACCCGCTGAAAGCTCTATACAAAAACGCACACCATTTCACAACTTCGTTTCATAATGGTAACAACTGAAGATCAAACTAAATATCAGTTCTTGTTTTTTAATATTATTGAATCTTTACTATCACACAAGTCTAAATAAAATGAGTCCTAAATGTATAATGCCCGTCTTACATTTTTCATTTTAAAGTTGCATTTGCTAAATAAACAGTGCAAATTTACACAGCTTGCTAGAGATTGTAATGTGATCCAAGCCAGCATTTGCCAGACTACGGGTGCACAGGTCTGCCAAAACACCTACTGGTCTCTGGCACAATTAAATGTTAATTGTAGTGCAGTTTTGTGAAATTTAGCCTGAATGTTCAATGCAGGCAAACTATTTGTTTTTCCATAGCAACTTTTTTCAATTGCATGACATTTTCAGCATTATGGTTGATTTGCAGTCCAGCATTTTTTTCTGTTTAGCTATATGGAATTAAAAATACTATAATATCTTCTTAATTACGTTTGACTATTGCAGTCATGTTTGTAAAGACGAATCATGAAACTACATCATACAATTACTTGCTGTAGAATTTTTTTTATAGAGAAGCTTGGGGATGATCCTTTTCTATACTGAACAAACTTATAAACGCAACACTTTTGTTTTTGTCTCCATTTTTCATGAGCTAAACTCAAAGATCTAAGCCTTTTTTCTATGTACACAAAAGGCCTATTTCTCTCAAATATTGTTCACAAATCTGTCTAAATCTGTGTTAGTGAGCACTTCTCCTTTGCAGAGATAATCCATCCACCTCACAGGTGTGGCATATCAAGATGCTGACTAGACAGCATGATTATTGCGCAGGTGTGCCTTAGGCTGGCAACAATAAAAGGCCACTCTAAAGTTTTATCTCACAGCACAATGCCACAGATGTCGCAAGTTTTGAGGGAGCGTGCAATTGGTATGCTGACTGCAGGAATGTCCACCAGAGCTGTTGCCTGTGAATTGAATGTTCATTTCTCTACCATAAGCCGTCTCCAAAGGAGTTTCAGAGAATTTGGCAGTACATCTAACCGGCCTCACAACCTCAGACCACGTGTAAGCACACCAGCCCAGGACCTCCACATCCAGCATCTTCACCTCCAAGATCGTCTGAGACCAGCCACCCGGACAGCTGCTGCAACAATCGGTTTGCATAACCAAAGAATTTCTGCACAAACTGTTGGAAACCGTCTCAGGGAAGCTCATCTGCATGCTCGTCGTCCTCATCGGGGGTCTCGACCTGACTGTAGTTCGTCGTAACCGACTTGAGTGGGCAAATGCTCACATTCGATGGCGTCTGACACTTTGGAGAGGTGTTCTCTTCACGGATGAATCCCGGCTTTCACTGTACAGGGCAGATGGCAGACAGCGTGTATGGCGTCATGTGGGTGAGCGGTTTGCTGATGTCAACATTGTGGAACGGTTATGGTATGGGCAGGCGTATGTTATGGACAACGAACACAGGTGCATTTTATTGATGGCATTTTGAATGCATAGAGATATGGTGACGAGATTCTGAGGCCCATTGTTGTAACATTCATCCACAACCATCACCTCATGTTGCAGCATGATAATGCACGGCCCCATGTTGCAAGGATCTGTACACAATTTCCAGCATATTCACCGGACATGTCACCCATTGAGCATGTTTGGGATGCTCTGGATCGGCATATACGACAGCGTGTTCCAGTTCCTACCAATATCCAGCAACTTCGCACAGCCATTGAAGAGTGGAGCAACATTCCACAGGCCACAATCAACAAACTGATCAAGCGAAAGATGTGTTGCACTGCGTGAGGCAAATGGTGGTCACACCAGATACTGACTGGTTTTTGGACCCTCCCCCCCCAATACAGTAAAACTCCCTCAAAACTTACGACATCTGTGGCATTGTGCTGTGTGATAAAACTTTAGAGTGGCCTTTTATTGTGGCCAGCCTAAGGCACACCTGTGCAATAATCATGCTGTCTAATCAGCATCTTGATATGCCACACCTGTGAGGTGGATGGATTATCTCGGCAAAGGAGAAGTGCTCACTAACACAGATTTAGACAGATTTGTGAACAATATTTGAGAGAAATAGGCCTTTTGTGTACATGGAGAAAGTCTTAGATCTTTGAGTTCAGCTCATGAAAAATGGGGGCAAAAACAAGTGTTGCATTTATAATTTAGTTCAGTGTATTTAAACATGTCAATACCTTTTTGCACAAATCAGGTCTCCAAAACAAATATACCTATTTTACAGAGTTGAATTTGATGTGGAAGAGCTTGTGTAGTCTGCACAAAGCCCATACCACACTAAGATACTGTACATAATATACACAGAGTGTGATTGACCAAATTAAAATCTGCTTTGGTCACATGAAAGAGTGGTTGCAGTGAAAGTGCACTGCAGTAGCTAGTAAAAGTGTTGGCATGCCAGTTATGAACATTAGACCTAAAATGATAGTTATATTAGTCTAGTTACTTTCATTCCACTCAGAATAATTTGTAATGCATATTTGAATATGCTGGTACGAAAAGTCTACTGTTGAAAATGACAAATGCATTCCCGTTTGACCAGAAGCGGGGATAAAGTGTCCAGAGGGGGTAATATCAAAAGCAGTCAACCACCAAACTGCATCATGTCTTTAACCATATCTAAATACCACAAAGGGCCAATATGTATAAAACATTTCAAATGCATGAGCATAGGAAGGAAGGAACTCAAACCTGTGGTTATCAGAGAAGGTCCTCCTTTAAGTGCTGTTCCTTGCAACGCCTGTTTAAACTGCACCACTCCTCGCACCAGGTTCCGCATTTTGGTCCACATGAAGAGTCCGCTACGGTTACGACTTGGCCAAGGACTTTCAAGGACAGCCTGGACAAAGCACAGCCATTTATAGGTCACCAATAACCATGACAATTTTTTTCATAATGATAACACACTGACATTTGAAATGCTCCTGAATTTGTAATTCAATGGATATCAAGTCATCATTATTTTAATAGCGCTTTGTGCAAAAGAGATTGTTTCAAAGCAGCTTCACAATATTAATAAACAGGAAAGTAACAGAATCAGTGATGCAAACATAGAAAGACGATAGCATCATTATACATTAAATACAGTGTTGGTTTAGTTCAGTTCAGTGTGTAAAGTTTGTTCACTAGGAAAAAGAAGACAAGTGTTGTTAATCAGCTCAAGTTCCAAAATCGGTTGCAAAATGTATTCGTTATGAACAAATTCAAACTATAAAGTAGAAGATACTAGTGACTGCTAAATTCTTGAGGAATAATCTCATCTGTCAGTGAAGATATTTTTTTGTTTTAAATACACCTTTTAAGTTTGTGGTCTACAGATCAATTAATTAACAATAATAACAAAAAGTTATGGAATTTGGTTCATTCTCAAAAAAATTGTGAATTAATTTGACAAACATCATGTCAAAACAGATAAGCGGCAATCATACCAGTATTCATACCAAACTCAGTATGTGTAATGACAAGCATGACCTGTGGATATGCTTATGACTTCTTAACAGTAGATTTTGCTCTCAACGATTAAAAATCATGAGACTCCTTAGATTCGGTGCAGCATTTGAATTGGAAAGGTGCATTTTTCAATGATCCAAAATAATGTCACCCATTTTGGGTGTCTGCCATTTTAAACATTTGTAGTAAAACATGGTATTTTGTATTATCACAAAAAGTATGTATGTGTCATTGGCGCCATGCTAATAGCTATTGATTTCTTTAACCTATTGCCATGAGACTGATTTTCAGATTGCCTGGCCTGGGCCATGTTGTGAACATCAATACCAAACATAGCTGCAAGCAGCAATTAAGGTTCCAAGAACAACAGTGGCAAAAGAAGAAGCTAAGTTTGGCAGGGAGCACCAGACCAACTGCAGTATCTAGTAATTAATATGGTTTAAGTCGAAATGGCTGAAAAAAAATCATAAATACAACCACTAATATGATTTAATGGTTTATCACATTTGACTTAATAGTTAACAGCTTGGCACTAATGTGGTGTGGTCAGTGTGAGACGACAATGACACAGTTACAGTTGAGGTCAAAAGTTCCCCCTAGCAGAATCTGCAAAATCTTAATTATTTTAACAAAATAAGAGGGATCATACAAAATGCATGTTATTGTTTATTTAGTACTGACCTGAATAATGTCAGATAGTATTTCACATAAAATACATTTACATATAGTCCACAAGAGAAAATAGTTTCATTTATAGAAATGACCCCGTTCAAAAGTTTACATTCACTTGATTCTTAATACTGTGTTATTACCTGATTGATCCACAGCTGTTTTTTTGGGGGGATATTTATTCATGAGTTCTTTGTTTGTCCTGAACAGTTCAACTGCCTGCTGTTCTTCAGAAAAATCCTTCAGGTCCCACAATTTTTTTTTTTTTTTTTTTTTTATAATTTTTGTGTATTTGAACCCTTTCCAACAATGACAGTATGATTTTGAGATCCATCTTCTTACACTGAGAACAACTGAGGGATTCATATGCTACAATTACAGAAGGTTCATGCACTCACTGATGCTCCAGAAGGAAAAACTATGCATTAAGAGCGGGGGTGGGGGTGAAAACATGGAAAATCATGATTGTCTTGAAATAGACCAAGTTTGGTCTTTATACATTAAATCGTTGCTGAGATACATGTATAACCTCATGTTCATTCTGGTATCGTTTTTGCAAAAAAAATGTGTGTCTTATTTGAGAATGGTCTGACTAATAAACTTGAATTAAATAACTTTTGCTTTTAGACTTTACAGTTTAAAAGTTCTTAACATCTTAGCATTCTCTGTGGTTATAGTTGGGACTATCACTCTATCTGTGTGCCAAATTTCATAACTTTGTTGCAAGTAGTTCTATGGGCTGAATACGAGTGGAAGAATCAGAATAAGAAGGGGGGGGGAGAAGAAGAAGAAGAGGAAAAAGAAGAACAAACACAAAAAACAAGAAAAGTTTGGCCCCTACCAAGAACACCAGTGACTATAATAGGTGCCTATACAGCTTCATTGCTTGGTCTCTAATTATGCCTACTTACAGGCTGCCATTTTCAATTTTGATTAAAACCAACTGAACTCATCCTACACCATTGGTCTGATTTTCTGATTGGTCTAATTGTAACATATGTTACAGATTATGCAACCCTGAATTCCGTAAATGTTGGGACGTTTTTTGGTAACACTTTATTTTGATGGTCCCTTTTGAACTTTCTGTAGACAATAAGTAACTTAGCACTTACGTGTCAACCAATTCTAAGTAGAGTATTAGTAGACTGCCTGCTTAATATTGCCTAACTCTTTATAGTGATAGTCTCCCAACCGATAATCTACTGACTATAAGTAACTTTGAAAGTACATCAAATTATTCTAACCCTACCAGTCTACTAATACTCTACTAACAATTTTACTTATAATCAACAGAATGTGTTACAGCCATCAAACCATCAAAATAAAGTGAAACACGTTTTTTTTTTTTATAAAATGAAAACTAAGACTTTCACATCACATGAGCCAATTTTTTATTCACAATAGAACATGATAACATAAATGTTTAAACTGAGAAATTAAAAAATGTTATGCACAAAATTAGCTCATTTCAGGTCTCAGAGAAGTTGGGACGGGGGCATGTTTACCATGGTGTAGCATCTCCTCTTTTCAAAACAGTTTGAAGACGTCTGGGCATCGAAGTTATGAGTTTCTGGAGTTTTGGTGTCGGAATTTGGTCCCGTTCTTGCCTGATATAGGTTTCATACAGGCATTTAATGATGCGCCAATTGTTCTCTATAGGTGAAATATCTGGACTACAGGCAGGCCAATTCAGCACCCGGACTCTTCTATTACGAAGCCATGCTGTTGTAATAGCTGCAGTATGAGGTTTTGCGTTGTCCTGCTGACATACGTCATCTGGAGGGGAGCATATGTTGCTCTAAAACCTTTATATACCTTCAGCATTCATAGTGCCTTCCAAAAAATGCAAGCTGCACATATGGCACTTTTCCACTGCGTGGTACGACTCGGCACAGTTCAGAACGGCACGGCTCAGTTCAGCTCGGTTTGCGTTTCCACTGCAGTTTAGTACCGCTCGCTTTAGAGTGGGTGGGATTTCACGTGCCATTATAGTTGCGCTGCCTCTACTGTGTGACTCCTGAAAAACATTAGGTGTGTTAGACTTGAAGCGGCACTGCGCAGAATAACATCAAACTACCACGAGAGCGATAAGAGAGCAGATGGATCCTTATGCTTTCGAATCGCTCTCGCTGTACTTTGATACACTGATCATTCGGCACAAGTGCCGCTTCAAGTGGAACGTACCTTTTTTCATTCCGTGTCACTCCATCAAGATCTCGATGGATCCGCTCCTCAGCTATCAACGAAAGGGCAGTCTGTTCTTCCTCAACAGACAACGAAACAGCCATTTTTTGGTTGTTAAAAGAAAGGTGCGCTCATTCAAAACAGTTGCGTTAGATCCTTTGCTCACTGGCTGTGCTGATTTAAATCTAGCGGGTCTGTTGTGTCTCGTGCCGCAAGTTGAATGATGCAGGCAGTGAAGATTTTCTCCGGCCAATCAGTGATCAGCAGTAACGGTACAGCTCACTTGGAACCTCGGCCGAGGTGGTACTAAAAAAAGTACCTGGTACCAGGTACTGTACCCAGTGGAAACCCCCCAAAAGTGAGCCATACTGAACCCTACCGTGCAATACCATGCGAGATGCTGGCTTTTGAACTGAATGCTGGTGATATGCTGGAAGGTCTCCCTCCTTCTTTAGCCAGGAGGACACGGCGTGTCCAACAGAAATGTCAAATTTGGACTCGTCTGACCACAGAACACTTTTCCACTTTGAAACAGTCCATTTTAAATGATCCTTAGCCCACAGGACATGATGGCGCTTATGGACCATGTTCACATATGGCATCCTTTTTGCATGATAGAGCTTTAATTGGCATCTGCAGATGGCACGGTGGATTTTGTTTATTGACAGTGGTTTCTGGATTCCTGGGCTCATTTAATGTCAATGACAGAATCATGCCAATGAGTGATGCAGTGTCGTTTGAGGGCCTGAAGACCTCGGGCATCCAACAAAGGTCTTCGGCCTTGTCCCTTACGCATAGAGATTTTTCCAGTTTCTCTGAATCTTTTGATCTTGAGGAACTTTGTTTTTAAAGCATTCCAAAATCCTTTTATGCACTCTTTCACAGATTGGAGGCTCTGTCTCTCTAAGACATTCCTTTAATAGCTAATTATGTTACAGACCTTATGTCAATTAACTCAATTAGTTGCTAGATGTTCTACTAGCTGAATCTTTTCAAAATGTCTTGCTTTTTTAGCCCTTTGTTGCCCCCGTGCCAACTTTTTTTAGACCTGTAGCAGGCATCAAATTTAAATGAGCTCATTTAGTGGATAAAAGTGTAAAATTTCTCAGTTTAAACATTTGTTGTTCTCTATGTTCTATTGTGAATAAAATATTGGCTCATGTAATATGAAAGTCTTTTAGTTTTCATTTTATTCAAATTTAAAAAATGTCCCAACATTTCCAGAATTCGTTTTTTGTTAAATGTGAGCCAAAATCATCACAATTAAAAGAACCAAAGACTTAAACTACTTCAGTCTGTGTGCATTTAATTTATTTAATACACGAGTTTCACAATTTGAGTAGAATTACTGAAAATATATAACTTTTCCACGACATTCTAATTTATTGAGATGCACCTGCATGTTGATAGACAAAACCATTATGATTTAACATGACTAATGCCAAGTTCCACTGCACGATTTTCAAAGTCACCGGATCACTGCTATTTTCACAATGCACGATGGACCGGCGACAGGAGGTTTCAAACTACAGCCAAACGCACACGAGAAGTGATAAGGAAATAATGCAAGATCACGCTGATATTATGGTCTATAAGTCCTCCCCGAACACGCAGTAATTAACAAAGATGACTTGTTAACAAACATACTTCTGCTGGGAAATGTTTATTTACACAAATCTAAGTGTAGCCCCGAGCTTCCCGCTGCCCTGTATCTTGCTCTCTCATTGGTTGTAGGCAGTGTTGGGAAGGTTACTTTGGAAATGTAATAGGTTACAGATTACAAGTTACCCTACTTAAAATGTAATAAGTAGTGTAACTTTTCAATTACTTTATAAAAGTAAAGTAACTGATTACATTTGATTACTTTTTGATTACTTTTCTAAATTTCTAAGGTTTTCCACTGTTAATTATTTTCAAACATGTAAAGCAGGCAGGGTTAAACTTACAGTAGTGTTTAACACTAATTACAGTCAGACTTTCGAAAGCCTTCATCACTTGAATTAAGATGATAATATTTAAATTTTAAAGGAGACATTGGATGCAAAATATCTTAATTTGCATATAAATGTGTCTTTGCAGTGTGTGGACACAACAACCCTACAATGGTAAAAATGCACTCCTTTTTTAATCCCCCAAAAGCCTAAACAGTCTCAATTATCAAGCCATTTTGATTTTGTAGTGAATAACCAGCACTCTCTCCGTCCTCAATACCACGACTGAGGTGAGACCCTTGCTGCCTAGCTGCCCACTGCTCCGGGTGTGTGTGTGTGCACTTGGATGGGTTAAATGCAGAGAACAGATTCTGAGAATGGGTCACCATACTTGGCCACACGTCACTTCACTTTCACTAAATTAGTTTATTTCTGGCTGCGCAAATCATTTTACTCCAGACTGCTTTCTGAATGAGGGACAATTCAAGGCAAGTTTTGTTAAAAAGTTCAAACTAAAGGATGGATTAGCAACCATTGTTCATGATCCAGCTGCACCTCCAGAAGAAGTAAGTCTCCCACTTTATATGTTTTTATGATTATATGCAAATCGCCTTTGCTCTTCCACAGAAGAGAGTGGCGGGGTGAGCAGAGCTCATTAACATGTAAAGAGATATGCACCGAAACGAGTCGCTGTGTTTTTTTACACACCCACCGAGACCATTTCAAGATTACCCTAAAGAATCACGCCAACTTGTGGAAAATAGGCATCTGATGTCCCCTTTGAAGCACAGCCACCTCAAAATCAGACTTACTTTAAAATCATTATGAGGTTAAATACAGATTTAAAATCATAACAAGAAATATTTTAATAGCTATGATACTGATTTTGAAATCAAATCGTTGCATAGCTATGACAGGAAACACTGGAATCTAATGATGCCTTAGAAAAAACAGTTTATCTTAAAAAAAGCATATGCATAAACCCATATAGGAAATATAAGACTTATCGGAAAATTTTATAAACTTCTGAAACATTGGTGTTTCATATTTTAGAGCAGTCACTGCAATTTATGAAAGAAATCAATTAAATCTGTATGTAGGAGTGTGTGTTAAAAAATCAGATGTAACCCTCTGTGTAATCCTTAACATTTTCATAAGTAACTGTAATTGAATTACACATCTTTTCTTAGTAACTGTAACTAATTACAATTACTTTAATTTTGTAATTAAATTACGTAATTCCGTTACATGTAACTAGTTACTCCCCAACACTGGTTGTAGGTCATCACTGATGTATTTTTCAGCCAGAACTCATTCACACAGCAGGATTGTGAATCGATTGTGACAGCTCCAGATATTTAGCATGCCAAATATTTCCCGTCTGCGATTTATCAAAACCTGTCAGCGAGTGAATAATCGGGCTAAAATTGTGCAGTGTGAACTTGGCATAAGGCATCTGAGACTGTGGAAAAAACAAACAAACCCCGAAACAAATGGTTGACAGCTACATTATTTTGTTGAACTAAACAAAAAATCTAAATAACAAAAACAAACTCTTAGTAACAGAAAGATACCATTATAAAATGTAACCATGGACCACAAAACCAGTCATAAGGGTACATTTTCTGAAATTGATATTTAAACATAATTTGAAAGCTGAATAAATATGCTTCCCATTGATGTATGGTTTGTTAGGATAAGACAATATTTGGCCCAGATACAACTATTTGATTGAAAAACTCGAATCTGAAGGTGCAAAAAAATAAACAAAATTGAGAAAATCATCTATAAAGTTGTCCAAATTAAGTTCTTCGCAATGCATATTACAAATCAAAAATTTTGTTTTGATATACTTACAGTAGGGAATTTACAAATTATCTTCATAGAACATGATCTTTACTTAATGTACTAATGATTTTTTGTCAAAAGAAAAATCAATAATTTTGACCCACACAATGTATTTTTGGCTATTGTTACAAATATACCTGTGCTACTTATGACTGGTTTTGTGCTCCAGGGTCACAAATACCATGACCATGCTGCTTTTCAATATCAATATGTAAAGGTACAGTGGTCTTCACAGGTCTGCATTGCATTGCTGTGTTGTGCAGTGCTATTGTGTAACTTAAGTAAGGGAGTGTTCATCACCTTGTTGTAGTATCCGTAAGTAATAGCATTGGGTTCAACACCAGCCTTTTTCATCTCCATTAAGACACGCACAGCCATGACCGGCATCTCCCACAAACCACACAACTGCATCACCACACGGTAACACACCTGTTAAACACAACGGTTGTGCTGTAGGGTCACACCAAAGTCTACAGACAGTCATTCTTTACATACACAAGCACATTAATACATGAATGAATACACAAGTCATGTGAGGCAATTTAAGTGTCTTTTCCTGAAAGAAATCTGCAAGGAAAGAACTCAACTATAGTTTCAGATCCCTATGACCCTGTTTAAGCTTGGTATTAACATCTGTTTCAAGATCTGAACACAAATAAACATTGCTAAATACATAACATGCTAAATACATGCATGCTAAATAGATAGTTTGATATATATTGTAATCTGATCACTCAAACCATATTTGGTGGTGGACAGGGATGCATATGTGTTTAATTAATGAAACATTATAATCAAATTCAGACCATCTAAGGTTTAGGGCACAGTTCACTTAAAACTTGCATAAAGAATGAAAAATAATCATATATATTATTTAATTTACTTTACATTTGCTTAATTACAAATATTTTAGCTGCTTATATTTTATAGTGTAGCAGTAAAGTGAATTGCAACAATCAATAAGAGATCTAAATGCATTTATATCCTTAAAATCCACTTACAAGTTATTGTCAATAATAATTGTATAAATGCTGCAATAATAAAATATATAACAAAATTGATGTTATCTACATACCTCATCGAGCACCTCCACCTCAGAGCTCCTCATCTTGAGCAGAACATTGAAGGCCTGCTGCATGGTGCGGGATTTGGATTGGGCTGTACGCATGCTGGCAGGAAGACAGATGAACCACAGACTGTAGCAGTGACTAAACAGACACTTTGCCCACTGGGGTGGATTGGAATAGAAACGCTTTGCCAGCTTGTAGGCCATTTTGATTTCCTGTGTGGAACAAAAAAGTTATGCTTCAGGTTCCGAGACCACAAAGGGGTATAGAAGGGCATTCCCTGTTAAACTGCTTTCAGGTGCAAGAAATAATTTTGTCTACATTATTAGAACAAACCTATGTACCCTGTTTGTGCACTAGGGCAGCATTTTTCTTATTTTTTTGGGGAACTCGACAGCTGTAGTCACCATCCATTTTCAATGTTTTGAACAGAACAGCCTGTACATACTATAAAGAAATTCCTTTAGTGTTGCTGTCAGGACTCTGGTTTGATCTCTCCTTGCGTTTTCTTTCCTTTTGCTTAGTTTTTGTCTCTTCCATGTGCTATTAATCGCTCACCTGTTTCTCCTTAGCTCTTAATTTATCCACTATATTTATCCTTCTGTGACTGAGACTGTACTTAAATTTTTACTCTGTGCTACACAGTACTTTATAGTATTTTAGAGTTTTACACATTTAACAGGTGTGCAGTATTATTTATATCATTGAATCATGTCCAATAATCATGTTTATTTTGCATCAAAACATTAAAAGTGGTAGCCTGTTCAAAACATGGATTCATATGCTAAATGTAATTGTCACATACAAATGCTAGAAGTTTACACAAAAAAAAATCTAATTTGTAACATTAATGTGGTCACAATAGTGGCAAAGTAAATATGTGTTTAGAAAACAAGTCCCGGCCTATAACACTCATTTTTACATAAAGCAATCCACCTTTTTGATCATTTTAATTATTTTATAGCATAATGCACACCTCTTTAAATGTATAATAATCTAAAATACAGTCTAGTATTGTACAGTACAAAGCACACTTCAAGTACTGCTGTCGCTGTAACAGTAGTTACATTGATTAAATGTTATAATGCTATATTATTATCGTTAATAATGTTACCAGTTATTTATTTTATTTAATCTTCATTCACAAGTGAATATGTCACAATTCCAACTTTATTGGGCAACAGCGCCAATGGTCCCCTTTTCACCACCTGATGGTGATTTCAAGAACGAGTTTCACAAGTGACTGGGTGCTATTTACATGCAGCTGTAATGGCCATTTTGGTTGACTGTAGTTAAGACATTACTATTATTTATTTTTAGAAATGTAAGCTCTTTATTATAATTGCATAAATGTTCTTAAAATAAATACAATTAAAGGCAATTTTGAAGTCCAAAAATAACTATTGGGAATGAATGAAATGTTCATTCAAAAAAACCTGACAGCCTAAAGCTTCTAATGAAATGTTCACAGAGGGCGAAGTTCAAACAATAAATAAATCTAGAGATCTAAAAACTTTCTTCATATAACATGACACAGCACCTGAATTGAAAAGAGATTTCCATTAAATGCATATACATTTTAGTCTTTTTTTACAACTCCCACTTCACCAAATGTGTACAATACATTTCTCCATTTCGGTCACCGATGGAATTGTGTTTCCTTGCCACTGTAGCCTTTGGCTTGCTTATTTGGGTACACTTGACTGATTGCACAGACACTATTGGAAGAGAGCTGAACTGGATGATGACATTACAGAATCATCATTAAACTGACTTTAGCTTGCATTTTTACAAAATATTTTCCTATACTTCAGATTTATGTAAGCCAAACCAAAAAAAAAAAAAAGTTACAAAACAAATAACTTTACCTGAAATGACAAAAAGTTACATTGCTGATGTATGTTCCAGTGTTATTTTTTATAATAAGTTTGCTTTTAGTTAGTTATTTGATGCTATAAAAACAGCATGTAGTGTCATGACAGTATTTGCGATTGGGAGTTCGGGCGGGACTTTGATACCGTTGCTCCACTCCAGCTCATAATAGGGGTTGAACGACTTCTGATTTTTTAAAGTCGACTTTTATGTGATACTTTCAAGTCGAAGTCGACTAGTCGCTGATGACATTATTAATTAACAAATAAGTCTGGAGCTGTGACAAACACCTTGTGCACAGCTATGAAATATGACACAGCGCTACCCACATGACTATTGCACCTATAACAGCTTATTTTTTATCAGTTCTTTAGTCTTTGGGTCGTTATATTCCTCACAGATTCCTGCTCGTTCTAAATCAGATACAGATAAGTAGTACAGTAAAGATTACATTCACATGAATGAATGCATTAGTGAGAGCAATTGCGTGTGTGAATTAATTCTACCTGGCAGCGTCTCTCCACTAGTAGTGAAGCTGTGGGATTTAGTTAAGAAATATATGCTTGAATTTTTCCGTTTCTAAGCTATTTTACAGAGAAATCACAGAACAGTGTTGACAATACATTTTCGCGCTGAATGATTCTGTGCGTGCGATCTGCGCGTGATGTATTGTACGCACTAACGTTACTGTCTGTAGACTGTGTATGCATTGTAGTGCAGCAGCGCATTGGATTAGAACATGATTAACTTACCTGTACAATAAGCTGTTTAAAACGTGCATTCTGCCGTTCAATTTCGAGCATCCAGTAATATAATCACACATGTCTTGTGGAGCACATTCAGAGTATGAAATAGTTTGTAATTTTAACTGTTTGTAAACAGAGCGTAAATGTGGATTTATTATCCTATTGCGCCCTCTATAGGACCAGCGACTAGTCGACTTCAAGCTTAAAGCGTCATGGCAGAACACTGAAGTCGACTAGTCAATTAGTATGTGCAACCCCTAGCTCATAATGGACCTTTTTTACATTTCCAGGTTTCTCAGCAGCGAAAGTTGTCATAGTTGGGTTAACTTCAAGAGCAGTGAATGGGAGAGCACCACAAATATATTTTTTACATTCCCATTTGCTCAAATAGCAAAAGAAAAACTCCATGTTAGTGTTTTCATGACTTCCAAATAAAAGGAAAATAATTTAGAGTCTGATAACGGCAGTCAGAAGAGAGAACAATGTCAAATGTATCATCCCTCCCATAGAAGCTGCATTAGGAAAAACCCTCGCATTAGCTAACAATTTTTTTTTATTTGATGCAAAGGTGATAGTAGATGAAGTAGAAGTAGGAGGAAGTAGAGATGCATCATCTATCTTTTTTACAGTCTATGCAGCATACAATGTCTTACACACTGAAATACCACTACGGTATCTCCAGAGCACTCGACCACAAAAATAGCAACAGTTGTGTTTGGAGAAGTTATTCTGTAGTTAGTTAAGATCATCTGATCTTTGTTTACTTTTTAACTGCTGCATGCAGAGCAGAGTCAGTAAGAGCAAAGCACTTCTCGACTCTCGAGTGCTTGAGTAACTGATGTTATGACTAGCACACAGACAGTCTGAAATAAAAAAACTCTGCTGACATGGAGACATTAACCTGGTGGCCAATTCATTTACTATTGACCCTACACTACCAGTCAATAATTTGGGATCGGTTTAATCTTTCTGAATGTCTCTGTTGCAATTAATTAGTAATTTAATCATGAATAATTTTTTTCTTAACCCAAACTTTTTAATGGTAGTGTATCACAATTTCCACAAAAATATGAACATTTAACATGAATTATTCATGACCAAACGTGCTAAAACACTGGAGAAAAATAGATTTGCATATATTTACTTCAATTTTCTTTAGAGATAAGTATTATTTTCCCCCGCTTTATTTAATTATTTATTTTTATGCATTGTTATTATTATAATTCATTTGTTTACCCAAAACAGGGTGGGGTGTGATCATTATGGAGTGCTATAAACATGTTTGTTTTATTCAAATGAGAAGCCAGAGGGCGCCATCGTGCAGAAAATCTAAATATGTCTCAGAGAATCAAAATAACTTAAAAGGTTCCAGGAAATAGCTGAAATGCATCAAGCTACCACTATTAGATAATGTTTTGATTGATCAAACATGAAGACAGAAAGAAAACAACTCACAACTATGACAATGTACACTCACTGGCCACTTTATTAGGTACACTTTGCTGGTACCGGGTTGGACCCCCTTTTGCCTTCAGAACCGCCTTAATTTTTCATGGCATAGATTCAACAAGGTGTTGAAACATTTCTCAGAGATTTTGGTCCATATTGACATGATAGCATCACGCAGTTGCTGCAGATTTGTCGGCCGCACATCCATGATGCGAATTTACCGTTCCACCACATCCCAAAAGTGCTCTATTGGATTGAGATCTGGTGACTGTGGAGGCCATTTGAGTAAAGTGAACTCGTTGTCATGTTCAAGAAACCAGTCTGAGATGATTTGAGCTTTGTGACATGGTGCATTATCCTGCTGGGAGTAGCTATCAGAAGATGGGTACACTGTAGTCATAAAGGGATGGACATGGTCAACAACAATACTCAGGTAGGCTGTGGCGTTTAAATGATGCTCAATTGGTACTAAGGGGCCCAAAGTGTGCCAAGAAAATATCCCCCACACCATTACACCACCACCACCAGCCTGAACCGTTGAGACAAGGCAGGAATGATCCATGCTTTCATGTTATTTACGCCAAATTCTGACCCTACCATCTGAATGTTGCAGCAGAAACTGAGACTCATCAGACCAGGCAAAGTTTTTCCAATCTTCTATTGTCCAATTTTGGAGAGCCTGTGCGAATTGTAGCCTCCTTTTCCTGTTCTTAACTGACAGGAGCGGCACCTGGTGTGGTCTTCTGCTGCTGTAGCCCATCTGTTTCAGGGTTCGAAGTGTTGTGCATTCAGAGATGGTATTTCTGCATACCTTGGTTGTAACAAGTGGTTCTTTGAGTTACTGTTGTCTTTCTATCATCTCTAACCAGTCAGTCTGCCCATTCTCCTCTGACCTCAACAAGGCATTTTCGTCCACACAACTGCAGCTCACTGGATATTTTCTCTTTTTCGGACCATTCTCTGTAAACCCTAGAGATGGTTCTGCATGAAAATCCCAGTAGATCGGCAGTTTTTTAAATACTCAGACCAGCCCGTCTGGCACCAACAACCATTCCACGTTCAAAGTCACTTAAATCCCCTTTCTTCCCCATTCTGATGCTCGTTTTGAACTTCAGCAAGTCATCTTCACCACATCAAGATGCCTAAATGCATTGAGTTGCTGCCATGTGATTGGCTGATTAGCAATTTGTGTTACCAAGCAATTGAACAGGTGTACCTAATAAAGTGGCCGGTGAACACAATACAATGTACAATGTACACAATAAACAAGACAACAAAAAGAGGATTGTATAACATTTTTAACTTAAAATTAAGTACATAGTAGTTAAGGCCACATAATATAAAGCGGGACTCAATTTTTAGTTGTTATATTTTTTAACAGTTGTGCTTTTAAAGGTTCTAATTTAGATACATTATGTCACACCTTTGGCATGAGTGCTGAATTTTAAAGAATAAAGTTAAAAACAACAGAACATTTTTAAGACTCTTGAGTAAATATAATGTGAATCGGTAATGCACAGTATAATCTGGAAAAGTCTGGGTACGATAGCATACCAGAATTTCTAGTATGGCATATGATAATTCCTGTAAGAAATTCTTCACCTGTTTGGTTCTCTTGGCTAACAGGGCAGGGCTGCTGGACACACTGGCCCCTGTGGCTCCTGTACTCAGTGCTGGTCTCAGCTCTTGTGGACGATCAAACAGCTCCAACCGTAAACTAGGGAAATTCTTATAACTGTGGAAAAACAGATGACTTATAATTAGAGGAGCACAGAATAAAATCAGAGTGCTAATATAAAACCTCAAAATTTGTCTGTGGTCAATCGGTCAAGTCTAGTCAATACAGTACAAACAGAAACACAATACAACAGAAATTAGACCTGGGTCATTCCCTCTAAATTTTTTTTACTTATATTTTTACAGATGTTTTAAAACATATTTTTTTACACATGGCAGTGGTATAGTGAAGACATGGTGCTCAACTTCTAACATAAAAAAATGGCCAATTATTAAGGTGGCGTGGTGGAGAAAAGTTTTTTAACATTGTTTACATGTCTGTCTGGTATTCTTAATATGCTTAAAGATGTGTAAACTCATCAGTCAATACCACTTCTGAGTGTCCCCCCCCCCCCTTAAAACTGGTGTACCAAAGTATCTGCTGTATTTTTTGCGTTTTTTGCCTCTATTGTGACAGGACAGAGTAGAGATGACAGGAACCAAAGTGGGAAAGCGAGAAGGTGGTGTGATCGGAAAAGGTCCTCAAGCATTTTAACTCTGGATGCCCATAGCGCAACAGTGCTATATGTCAGTGCGCTGCCCTCATGGCTATTGCTGCCGACACCACCCCTATTTCCTACCATCACAAACATGTAACCAATCCCATCAACTTGCTAGAATGGACTTTTCATATAATTATCTCCACAGGTCATAAGCTTACAATGTGTTTTTACAGTGTTGAGCAATGTAGCCAATGACAGACATATCTGTTTTAATTTTTTTATGCAATAGCCAATTAGAGGTGTTTAGGCAATCCACTCACCACTCAAAATGGCAGATTTTTGTTCAGTGCTGAGTTATGCATGGGAATCATCTCATTAAAACAAATGTGTAGACACAATGTAAATGTGAGATTAATTGTGCAGTGTTGTAGAGCTTAGAGCTTCACTGATTACAATAGAACATTGTAGCATTATGCTAAACATTGTAGCATTATGCTAAACTAAGATGAATACAATTTCATTCAGTATAAAAATAAATAAATAAATGAACTGGCACATTCACTCTCTCCGAAAACGATTTGTCCAATATTACCACTTGCCATTGAGCAGTGTTTACTACAATTAACTGGGTGAAAGTGGAGCAGGTCCTGGCTGGCGTGATTGAGGATAATCGGGAAATAGTCAGCATATTCATGGATCCGCATTTACTAAATGAGGTTTGTTTTTTGGGGGGTATTTTCACAGGAAAAAAGCCTATCAATATGTCATTATGCTTATCAAAGATTAGTTTAAATGGAGAAAAATAGTGACTGCAGGGGGAATTGAATTATTCTATAGTTATTATATTTTCAAGCATTATAACATGACAAATCTTTATTGACCTTTGCTCTCATACACAATAAATATATGAAAGCATTGTAAGAATATCAATGGTAAAACTAAATATATAGGTGCATTGTTGTGTGCATACAAGAGACACTGAATAGGACTATTTAGTGCAATTTAGTCCATGTGCAAAGTTGAAAATAATTATTTTGATGACACCATTTTATATTAGATAGATAATAATATGCGATTAGTTTTGGATGTTGTTGTATATATATATATAGGTTTTGCTGCTTGATATGTTCAATGGGTAAAAGGAATTTGATATTTATAGGCATTTTGATTTACATTCTTGCCTTGCAACCTTTTTTGCAACCCCATTTTACTATTAAATGTTTGTATTTACATTCTGTAGACCAGTGCTTCTCAAAGTCCGGTGTGTTTGGATATTGCAGTTTTATGTGCAGTGCAAATAGGGTGATTGCAGGTAAAGTGGGCCATCAGGCAAAGTGGGTCGTTTAAGTTTGTGCTCAATGGTTTTGCACTTTCAGAGCATAACAATGATTCTTAATTAAAGGGACACTGTTTCTCTAAATAATATAGTTTTGGTTGATGCCTTTTGTTTCCACTGTTAACAGAGAATAAAATGCAAAGACATTTTTTTTTTCATTTTCTTGTAAGGTGTTTAAATATTGCTGGCCCACTTTGGCTGAATGTGTTGGGGCTGAGATTTGACCTTCAGTTATTATATATAAATTCATTAAATTGACGTTCACTATTTATTTTATAGTTGACGTGTATAATTTACTTTTTAGAAAACAAATGAGTCTGCAGTCAGGATATTAAAGTAGGAGATGGAAGAAAGGAAAGAGAATATAAGAATGTCGAGGCATTCAGTTCAATCTGTGGAATGAAGAAAGGATGAGAGGAGCAAAATGTAGATGCAGAATATAAAACTTTAAAATATAGACAAAATTAAAGTTAATTTAAAGTGTTTAGAGAATTTTTTTTACATTTGGTTACCATTTTAAATGTTGTTATTTTTGACTGTTTGTTGTTGCTTGTGCTATAGTCACATTTTTAACATTGTAGAGTTAATTTTGTCAATATTCTGATTTCTGAAAATTCTGATATTCAGATTCAATCATATTTAATGTCAACAAAACATGATCTTTCAGTTGGTTGAAATTTCACATGAATTGAGATGAGGATTTACACATGATTTATTTTACTCATAACCTGTAGGTTATATATTTTTGGATTTGTAAAATATGTTTGTCTGATAATATGCGTTAATTAATCATGTGTTAGGAATGCTAAATATTCTTTGATAAATAAGGGATGGCCCACTTTATCTGAAAATATTTTTTTCTGAAGTGCATGATCTAAAACTTTTATTTGTATATAAACCATGCAAATACCACTTTAAATTAACCATATTCAAATTTAAATATTATAGCTGGACACTAAAATTTCCAGTAATTTATCTTCAATTTCTAATTTACTAGATTTACTAGTTCCCTAACAGGGTGTCAACTTCCCAGGTTTAAGATCTTAGTTGATGCAAATTCAAATGGTTAGTTCAAGTCTCCATTTGAAGAATATTTATCTTTGTTTGAGTACTTAAGAAATGGTTGCAAAAGCTCGGGCGATTCTGTAGTCAGGTAAGCCCATCATTTGGAGTGCACCCCATACACTCAGCACTGTGTATGTTTTTGAGGTATGCAGGTATGCATTTTTATTCAGACTACTTTATTCAGATTACTTGGGCTCAGAAATGAGAGAAGCAGTAGGCACATCTTTTGAGACCATCAGTCACTCTGTATGTACAGTGGGGCAAATAATTATTTGATCACCTACCAACCAGCAAGAATTCTAGCTCTCACAGACCTGTTAGTTTGTCTTTAAAAAGCCCTCCGATCCTCCACTCATTACCTGTATAAAAGACACCTGTTCACACACTCAATCAATCAGACTCCAACCTCTCCACTATGGGCAAGACCAAAGAGCTGTCTAAGGACACTAGGGACAAAATTGTAGACCTGCACAAGGCTGGGGTGGGCTATAGGATAATAGGCAAACAGCTTGGTGAGAAGGCAACAACTGTTGGCGCAATTATTAGAAAATGGAAGAAATTCAAGGTGACTGTCAATCTCCCTCGGACTGGGGCTCCATGCAAGATCTTGCCTCATGGAGTATCAATGATCCTGAGAAAGGTGAGGGATCAGCCTAGAACTACACGGGATGACCTGGTCAATGACCTGAAGAGAGCTGGGACCACAGTCTCAACGGTTACCATTCGTAACACACTACACAGTCATGGATTAAAATCCTGCAGCGCGCACAAGGTCCTGCTCAAGCCAGCACATGTTCAGGCCTGTCTGAAGTTTACCAAAGACCATCTGGATGATCCAGGAGGCATGGGAGAAGGTCATGTGGTCAGATGTTATATTTTGGTATAAAACTCCACTCGCCGTGTTTGGAGGAAGAAGATGGATGAGTACAATCCCAAGAACACCATCCCAACCGCGAAGCATGGGGGTGGAAACATCATGCTTTGGGGTGCTTTTCTGCAAAGGGGACAGGACGACTGCACCATATTGAGGGGAGGATGGATGGGGCCATGTATTGCAAGATTTTGGCCAACAACCTCCTTCCCTCAGTAAGAGCATTGATGATGGGTTGTAGCTGGGTCTTCCAGCATGACAATGACACCAAACACACAGCAAGGGCAACAAAGGAGTGGCTCCGTAAGAAGCATTTCAAGGTCCTGGAGTGGCCTAGCCAGTCTCCAGACCTGAACCCAATAGAAAATCTATGGAGGGAGCTGAAACTCTGTGTTGCCCAGCGAGAACCCCAAAACCTGAAAGATCTGGAGAAGACCTGTATGGAGGAGTGGGCCAAAATCCCTGCTGTAGTGTGCGCAAACCTGGTCAAGAACTGCAGGAAACGTCTGTTTGCCCCACTGTTCATGACTTAGGAAAACAATTTTTCAGATATGAGCAAGCAGCAGGCCGAACTAAACATTATTACTATGAATGGACGTGTGATACATAATGGAAACATACATCATACGGTGTTTGCTCATTTAGGCCACAGGAGAACTGACTACCTGACTGAGCCTGTTTTTCCCCACTACAGTCAACTTTTGGTTCCTTTCCACGGTCACCTTTGGCTTGCTCAGTTGGGGTTTAAAAGACAATTAATACTCAATAATGTTACTGAAAAACTTAGCAAAATGTACATTGCTATTGCTATTGTAATGGTACAATGCTATTGTGAAGGCTTGGTTGAGCTATGGAAGAAAAGTCAAAGAATAGCTGCTTAAAGGGATAGTTCATCCAAAAATGAAAATTCTGTCATTAATTACACACCCTCATGTTGTTCCAAACCCATAAGATCTTCGTTCATCTTTGGAACACAAATTAAGATATTTTTGATGGAATCTGAGAGCTCTCTGACACTTACATAGGCAGCAAGGATCCTTACACGATCAAGGTCCAGAAAAATAACAAGGACATCAGTAATATAATCCATGTGCCATCAGGGGTTCAACCGTAATTTTACAAAGCTACGAGAATACTTTTTGTGAAGCAAAGAAAACAAAAATGACTAGACGCAAACAAAGTATCAATTTGTGTTCCGAAGATGAATGGAGGTCTTATGGGTTTGGAACAACATGAGGGTGAGTAATTAATGACAATTTTCATTTTTGAGTATACGTATACTTTAAGTAGCATGTTGTCACCATGGCAAAGAGAATGTACTTCATATGTACACAGTACTTATAATACATAGTTTAAACTGGAGTTAATGGATTAATATACTCAATACAAATAGTGAGTTCTTGAGTCATTCAGTATATATACAGTATACTTCAGTATATATACAGTATATTGCCGAAAGTATTGGGTCACCCCTTCTAATAAAAGGTTTGACTACTTTAAGATTTGTACTCATGGAAATTACTAATGTTTAAGCATATAATGATATTCTAGGGAACTGTGTGTTTCTAATTGTATAGCAACAGTTTGGACTGGACCCTTTTCTATTCTAACATGACAGTGCTCTGTGTGTAAGGCAAGGATCAAAGAGAAATGATGATTCAGTCAATGTGGAAGAACTTGACTGGTCTGCAGAAAGTCAAGTCCTAATCCCAGCTGATTGAGCTGAACACCTCTGGTTTGACTTTAAATGCAGACCTTGAGCCAAAAACTTATCACCAAACACCAATGACTTGTACATGCATTATATGGACAAAAGTACTGGTACACTCCCTTCTTTAGAAGAGAAAAAGGCACTGCACTTCCAAACTGTGGCAACAAAGATGGAAACAATTCATGCACTTAAATGTGTTATTTCCACCTCTGTTGCAACAGTTTTGTAGTGTATGAAATGACTGTACCCATATGTACCCACATGTCATTGGTGTTTGGTGATACATTTTTGGCTCAAGGTCTTCATTTAAAGTCACACCAGAGGTGTTCAGCTGGGATTAGAACTTGGCTTTCTGCAGACCAGTCAAGTTCTTCCACACTGACTGAGTTATACTTTATCTTTGATCTTTGCCTTATACACTACTGAGGCACTGTCATGTTAGAATAGAAAAGGGTCCTGTCCAAACTGTTGCTATAAAATTAGAAGCACACAATTCCCTATAATATCATTATATGCTTAAACATTAAGATTTGTACTCATGGAAATTCATGAAAATGTTACACTGTACACAACTCGAACTGTATATTCTGTCTCTTAACCCTACCCCTAGGTATACTTATTGTAACGTTTGTAATGAATTAGGAATGAAACGATTCCTCGAGTTACTCGAGTAACTCGAATACAAAAAATCAGAGGCAAATTATGTGCCTCAAAGAATCGTTTTGTCCATTTACTAGGGATGCACTGAATTTTTGGCAGCCGAAAATATATGCCGCACCACACCACCCAGCAGTGTTCACTGTTCAGGTTTCCGCATTCCCTTAGCCGTCATCACTGTGCCAGTTCAATATCCCGCTTCATCATTCTGTTCAGTTACCGCTCATGCTCACCGGAAAAGCGAAGTCAGCTCAAATAACGCACCGACAAGAAATGTCTATGTAACGTTAGAATACTTGTTACTGTTTGCAGTAGACATGCAGTACAGCTGATTTGGGCAACGCTGGTAAAAATCTCCTTCACTGATCTGCTCCCCGATATGCACTGCTCACATTCACTGATAATGCACGTTTACTTGATGTTTCTTTACACATGATCATAATTTCTATTCATTTCCCACTGATTTACGCGATCTGATCTCTGTTTGAATGGATGACAGAGACGCGCGTTTTCCTTAAGCACACACACTGAAGCGCGTGTGAAGTCTCAATGTGGACATAAACACACAAACATCTCCAGAACTGCTCTGAGAGTCACATCATGAGCGTTTCACCATTTCATTTGAGTAAATCTACCCTCATATCATATACAAACAGAAATGTAAAGGTATTCACGGCAACCCGTCAAAATAAAAGTAGTTTTTTTTAAGACAGTGCAGCAGAAATATTTGTTCAGCAGAATGTACATACTACTACTACAATTATGAAAACTTATTTTTTTTAAGGAATGATCACATAACATTTCCAACATGTTTTAATTTTAATAGTAAATTCCATTTGTTTGCCACAAAAGTTTAATTTTCAAAAATTTAAAGATAAATGAAATTAATGTTTTATGCCTTCATTTGATAACCAGAATTTCTGAGGAAAAATGAAACATTTAATTTGGCTATTTTAAAAAACAAATAACATTAGGTGAAAGAAAATACAACATAACTTCATAATTGTCATTTTCTTCAATCATATAATTATTATAACACCTAAAATACATTGCATATAAAAAAGTGTTGAATGGTGTACATTGTGTGCACATGATCAGGATGTACCATCTCCACTGCATTTTGGAGAAAGAAAAAACCCTGTTTGCAAGACTATACATTATTTGGATAATTTGTCAAAAACAACAACAACAGCAGTCATGTCTGATTCTGTTGCATAGAACTGAATAAAAATAATACATTTATATTTAATATATTTTCTGTACAATTTTCTTTCAATAAAAGTGTGATTATTTTATTGGCCTGTTTTTAAAATTCAGTGTCATTAAAATGGAGTTAAATTAAAACTCTTACAAAATTACTTTATAGTATTTAATGAAATAAATAATTATTACAAAGCATTTTCGGTTTTCGACCAAGCACATCCCGAATTCTCGGTGCATCCCTATCATTTACTGTAACTACATACAGAGCACTGTTTGCAACCACATGCTCATTTAAAGGATCTCTCTCTCTCTCACACACACACACACACACACATGCAGAGAGACATTTAAGAGGGTTTATTCTCCAAATAACTTTCAATTCATGTAGCTGAAAAATGTGTTAATGTTATGTGTATGGACTCTTGCTTTTGTTCCCCATTAGCTTCCCGTCCACTAATTTTTGCCTCTTACAAAAGCCACAATTCTTCTAAGAAGACAGTAAAGGCTTGTGACATGCTTGAGCTTTAGTTAGGAACAAAGGTGGAAGTTAAATTGCACAATGTTTAGGTTTAATAATTTTTTTTAATACTATTATTTTGATTTAAGTCTTAGTTTTAGGTTGTACTATGTTTACCTTATTTGTACCTTACCTTATTTGTATTTGCATTTTTTATGTAATATGGCAATTAAATGCACTAAATGGGTTTAGTTTTCAGTTATTAATATATGCTATTGCAGCAATAATAAATTGAATTTTCCTAAAACGGAAACACATTTCTTGTTCATTTTAAGAGACCGGTCTTATTTTCTCTTGTATATTTAGGATCGCTCTTTAAAAATAAAATTAGTTCTAATCCGATTAATCGATGGAATTTCCGGTAGAATACTCGATTACTAAAATATTCGATAGCTACAGCCCTATAATGAATTGAAGTGAATCATTCCAAATTTGCAACAAAAATACTACTGAATTAAACAAAACCTATAAATCATAAACCGAATAAAGTCTGACCAACAACTGCAAAATAATGCTGCCTCACCAAGTTTTCAAAATGCTCCCCCAGTCATGCAATCCTAGAAGTAAGCCTGATTTTGTTCCTTGTCAATCTGGCCATTGTACTAAATAAATTCAGAATACTAAATATTAGAATTGATTTGGATAATTTCTTTGAATTCTCTGTAATTTGCCAATCTCACAGCTGTTAGCATGTCTATAGTTAGAAACATTATCCTTCCATGCCTCTTGAAATACCTCTGAACTTTTACTCTTTCACATGAACTCCATTTTCCAAGCTGCTTTCTTAAGAGCATGAGTTTACTCATTGTATTACCGTGAAGCTTTTCTCTAACATAAGAACTTCAGAGTAATTGAATATAAAGAGCATTTGTGATAGATCTAAAAAATTAATACTGAAGTTGTTTTTCATGCTTGAAATAACGGTCTACCCATTAGGTCATACTGTGTATGCTGATCAACCTTGGATAAGTACAACATAAAAGAGACAAGGTAGTAGACACATCACTCTACGGTAGATTTTATGAACATCAACTCCATATGATAAAACTAACTCAAGTATACGACTATGGTGATAAGTGGACACATCAGACATGTCATCACTCTGCAGTACATTATTGACATCAACTCCATGACAAAACTAACTCAAGCATATGATTATGGCCTTCTCCACGCCATATTACTCCAAATACTGATACTACAAAGAATATGTGCCAAATTTCACAAGGAGAATGGCACCTACTCCAAATAAATTGGCCAACTATCTATGAATTCTGTGCAATTTATTGCACATTCAGTGACGATAACCTACAGTACTATACTGTACATCTTATCACTGTCATAAGCAATGAGGGTTTCAGAGCACAAAAGTGAGGTAAGGGAGTTCACACAAAAAATTATCTTTAGTCGATGTCAATAGCCTCGTGGGCAGCGTGCCAACAAATAGCTTCTTCGGGCTCCCCAAGTTAGAGTAAAATACTGTTTTATCACAAACAGTAAGGCATAAAGGCAAATAAATGAGATCGCTAAAATTATCATGAAATACAAATCACCAAGGAATAACATAGATCCGTGAAGTACAATTGACCATGAATACAAAAAAAAAACATTGCACAAAAAAGGCAGGAAAGTTTAATAATAATTATAATAATAACGTGTTAAAGTATTTCAGTAGAGAAATGTGGAGTGATCAGCTACCAACACAGCACCAACACAAACTAGTTAATGTTTTTCTCCCATTTGCTTGCTTCTTTGTTACAAGGTACATGCTATTTTATGTTTAACAATTTCATTTTAATTAAATTTTTGCTCTTGTACTGAAACGGATATTGTGAATCATGGGATTTCACTGGGATTGTAACTGAAATTATGGTATTGTAATATCACTATGTGTGTATACCTATATTTGGGAGGGGGGTCAAGACCATCTTCTGGGGGTGGTTCCAGAGGCATGACGAAGACTGTGTGCTCACTCTTCTGTGACTCATCCAGTTCCATCAACCTGGTGTCCTCAGATGACTCGCCTTCAACCTATGCAATGCAGTTATAATCTTAATGCATGAACCAGCCATAATGTTTTCAAATACTAATGTGTTTGAAAAAATAGTATGTGGCAATTTAAACAGCTCATATACTGACCAATATGGTCAACAGAAACAAGGTTGTTTTTTTTTGCTTTCACTTTTAACAAACAAAGCACTCTGGCTTGTAATATCCATCAGCTTGCAGACAGTTCCTGGACCTTTTTCCATTAATCTCTACACATTATTCCCATACAAAGATTGTTTAGATAAATGATGTGCCAATGCACCCAACAGCAGATGGCAGAGTAAATTATTTACTCCTACTAATCCAACTGCTCTGCATATGAAAGCCAATAACCATCTGTTCCAACATCTCCCTTAATAGCAGGTCTAAGACTAAATGTCCTTTATCACAGTCTTTAAAGCTACCACCACAAAACAGATCTGAGGTCAGTCAAATATGGGCCATGTTTAACATCAGCTCCATCTGGGTTTATATATATAAAAAAACTGGCCAGTTTGTGTTTTGCTTTACTTTGCCTTACATTGGGTGTAACACTAATATGACATCTAGCATGACACAGAAACACCTAACTGATAGGAGTGGCTCACCTTTGTACCCTTTTCTGTTCCTTTGTCGGAAGGAAAAAGCTGAAAGAGAGACGTGGGAAACAAATTCAATAATATAGGAAACTCTGCATCCTCTGTTCTTGCCATTGGGAGATAAAATTTGGGAGATTATTTTGAAAAAAATGTGGTGTTTCACTCTGAAAAATAGGCTGTATGATGGTGGATGTTGAGAGTGGTTGCAATGTTGTTATGGGGTATTTTAAGAGTTTGTTAGCACTTTACTGTGTTGTTGCTAGTGTAGAAACCAGGGCATTGCTATATGGTTTCTAAAGTGTTTTGAGTTAGAACATTTCTATGCTCTGATAGAGTTTCTTTGTTGTTGCTAGGTCAAAGGAGTCCATCCCTGATATTCAAACCAAGAAATTCTGATCCTTTGAGAAGGGTCAGGTTCTTCCTTCAGTGTAAATCCATTTTATCATCCACCAGACAAAAATTGCAGTCTAAGCAAGTATGAGCAATAGTAACAGTATGTTAGCATGCACCATTAATAACACAAAATATTTTGGTTTATTGTATTACACTACAATAAGCTTCTGCATCACCTGTAATAAACCTGTGCCAAATGACTGTGTGGATAATTCTGCTGTGACGACCCCTAATGGGAGCAGCTGAACAGAGAGAGAGCGAGAGCGAGAGAGAGAGAGAGAGAGAGACAGGCTTCTGCATTGCAATGCAGTCACAATCTTACTTTCCCAATGCAGTCATCAAAGAAAGCCAAGCTGGTGTCTTTGTCACTAACAAAAGTACATTCCTCAATGAAGCGGATGAAGATCTGAGTCTTGGTGAGCTGAATGTAGAACTTTTGATGCGCACGATCTCTACTCTTTAAGAATCCTAAAGAAGAGACGTTAGAATTACTCAGTGGCTATCAGTTGCAGTAGCTCAATACTTTACAATAATTACACTGTATACAGGCACATATAGAGGCACATATAGAGACACACCTTGCTATACATTTTTATCCATGTCTGTTAGCTTTAAAGGGTTAGCTGTATGCAAGTGTAGTCCTAAAAGCTTAACTCTTAAACCAATATAAACAGTTATTTTATTGAGTGAACAAATGGTGCAAAGAGATTGGACAAAATGAGTCATGAAATAAACACTGAAGAATGTCCCTCCCTTGATACCACCTTACTAGCAATAGGAAGTAGCAAATCTTGTTCATGGCTGTGATATTAACTAAAGGCTACTAGCTATTACAAAAAGGGGAGGAGCTCTTCAATATGCCACAATAAGCGATGGGACATCCTACAGTCTTGTGAACCTTGGACACAAACCCCAAGATCTAATATCACTACACAGGGCCACTATTCTGCTGGAAGAGTTACCTTGCAGGTCATAGAGTGAGTCTGCAGCAGTAGCTTTCTCAGAAGGTGCTTGTGTGATTGGTTTGAGGTAGGTTCGGTAGCCCTTCAGTATGGTTGCCATAAAGCGCAGGAACGCCTCCTGAATCTCCATCTCCAACTCTGTCTTTTTCTTATGCCAGGTAAAGTCTGCCTCGATAGGGGTCATCTCAACCGCCAAGCCTTCTAGTGCTACACGCCGAACTGTATTGAAAGAAATCATCATATACAATAGGTGTCACGTACCCAGTCACACCTTTTTACTGGAAAAATAAAAATTCAGAGATACAGCAGAGGGGGATAATTTTAATGCATAAAGAAGCTGTAAAGGTGAAAGGAGAACTTACCAGTGGCAAGCTGGTGGTGAAGATTTCCTAGAGAGTTGATGAGAACTTTGCAGGGCTTCTTTGGAAGGTTCTTCCAGTTACTATTTCTTTTTTCATCAGACCTAAAACAAAAAAAGGAAAATATCAAAAATAAATATTTCATGCCTTGAAAAAATAACAAATAGCAATAAATTCTCAAATGTTTAATCTTAAAGTTCAAGGGTGCTCACAAGTATATAGTGTTGGTGTCCAAGTCCACACAGACCACATCAGGTGGGGGATCGTAGAGGTCAAAGTATCTAGAGTCAACGCCCACAATGAAGGGACATGGTGCATTGAGGACCCCCGCCAGAGACAGAGGGCAAAGAGGGATATAAGGACACTGCCACTGGAATGGGAAGATCATCTAGAAGGAGATAATGACAATGGTGTCCCATTTATTAATATAACAAATCCTTTAACTATTTTCATTCCCTTCTGAACAATGTATTGAACAAAATATATTAATAATAAATAGCAATGCATTATTTGTATTCAGTTCTATGCATCAGAATTAGATAAATAAAAAATTATAACAATTCAAATAATGTATAGTACTACTACAAAGCTATTATGATCAGAGCATGTAAGTACAGAATACAAGGGGGCAGATCTGTGAAGAAGAGAGTAGCGGTATTTTACCAGTGTTGCCCAGTACAGCTGTACTACGCTACTGCAAACAGAAACAAGTACACTAGATAGAAATTTCCTGTTGGCACCTTATTTGAGTGGACTTAGCTTTTCCAGTGAGTATGAGAATGCACATTCATAGATTGGAATATTGTTTTAAAAATATTTCACTTACTCCACTGGCAGATCATTTTAAGCAAAATGCCCTTAATTTTGTTAGTTGTTTCCTGGAAAAACGACTAAATATATTAAGTCATTTTGCTTATCTAGTAAATATCTTGATTTAAGATTTTTTTTTAATATTTTGACTAGAAACAAGCCAAAAATACTAATTGGCAAACAATTTTTTTTCTCTTCTTTTATTTCTGCCCATAACACTTACCGCCACAACGGCCTCAGCCACCCCAGTCAGTACAGCTGGTCTCAGGGAGTGCAACAGGATCTTGCTTTCCAACAGGATAAAGTGTAGCAGTGTGGCACAATTTTCTGGGCCCAGATTCATCAGCAGTGTGCTGTAGTCTGCTCCACTGAACAGCAGAGAAAAATGATCAAAATATCAGATGCTAATTTTACAGAAGTGCTTTTAATTCATGGTAGGACATATTTCATATTGACATATTTGAAAACACTTTTCAAATATGGTTTGAAAACCACTCTATAAGGTTTAAACACTCTATAAGGTTTAGATTGTCATTGTTATAAAAAGTGAATATTCCTTAGTATTACTTAAAATGTATTATATTTTAATTTATTATTTACTTCTCTTTTCTCTTCAAAAGGTTTAAGAACAGAAAAGTTGACTGTTCATCAGGTAGACAAAAAATCTGTGTCAGTGGTGTGGACTTCTCTATTCGCAAGAAGTTAAAACAAACATTAAAACTTTATAGTTATTGTTTTAGTTCTCGTCCTTGGAGTGAACAGACCTTAACAGTTTAATGACTTTTCTAGGATGAATTTGTGATTAAATGTTACCAGTGTTATTTCTGTGTTTGGAATTTGCTCCATTTAAACAGACATCAATCTCAATGTAATTCCTTGCCCAACAGACACTGTAACACAGAGTTTCAAGTTATTTACTATTTAGAGGTTAAAGGTGCCTATTACAGCACCTTCAGCTTAATACAAAAAATATTGTGTGACGTAATATTGATTACAATCCCAAAATTATGTTTTAGAGACTCATGAACCTTTCAATTTTATTGAACCTAGAACATTGGTCAGTAAAACCAATAACTATAGAGGATCTTGTGATGCCGATACCACAGTTCATTTATTTTTTACAATGGAAGTGGGAACCAAAACTGTTAGGTTATCAACATTCTTTTAAATATCTTCTATTATGTTACCTAGAAAAAAAAAAAACATGTAGGAACAACATGAGAGTGAGTAGGAATTTTAATTTTTTGGGTGGACTATCCCTTTAAATGCAGTTTAAAGTGATCTGTATCTGATCTGAGCTCATAAACTACCACAACTCCAACTGAAAGGAAAAGATGGAAGCATTTCCTATGGAAAAAATAATAATGGATGTTAAAAATGACCAGTCATTCTTGTCTGACTTCAAACTGCAGCTCTGCTGGCCAGAATTAGATAAAATGAGATTCTAAAAAAGAAAAGGTTCTAAAGTAAATAGGTAAGACTCACTACATCTGGATTCATTAAATTATATACAGTGGATATATAACCTATTTAGAAAATTAAGTAATTAAAAAATATTTGAATGGTATATCAAAATAAATATCAATATTTTAGCTGCTTGTTCAATATAACTAGTGAACTAAAAAATTGCCAATTTTATTTAGATCAATTTAATCAAATTTAGTCCACTTAAACATGTAAAACTGAAAACTGAAGTTTGGACTACAGGAATAATTTGGTGAATTAATTTAAACTGCATGGGTGAATTTAAATTAGACTAAGGAAAATGTTTTTTTTTTCAGCCTGCCACTAATGTCTAATGTGTCCTACCACAGTTTCATAATGAACCAAACATTTTACACTTCTAAAAAAAATACTGTTCTGTGCTACTGCTTTGGCGAAGCATCTGTCAAAACTAAAGTCTGCCAGTTGAAAGCCAAAGTCTTACTAAATACTGTAGGAAACACTTAAGTTTCACTAAGATTTTACAACCAGATACTGTCCAAACAAAAATGAATCTATTATTATATTCCAACAGTAAAACAACAGTATCTTCACCTATGTCCATACCTTAATCAAACAGAAATCATTTACCTTAGTGGTAAAGGTGTGCAGACAGGTTGGGACAGGATTAAGGTGTCATGTGCCGACAGCTTACGGGAAAAAAAAAGATCTGGCATTACCTAAACATCCAAGTCTAAATAATCCATTGAGACAAAAAGTCGCATAAATATATAACTCATATAACATTATATAACTCTATAAACAAATATACACAGATGAGCCAAAATATTATGACCACTTCCCTAATATGCTGTAGGTTCTCCGTGTGCTGCCAAAACAGCGACACACCCGCTGAGGCATGGACTCTACAAGACCTTTGAAGGTGTAATACTGTATCCAGCACCAAAATGTTAGCAGCAGATATTTCAAGTCCTTTAGGTTTGTGAGGTAGAGGAAGAACTTGCTGGTCCTGCGAGGTAGTGGATCGAACTTGCTGGTCCAGCACATCCACGGATGCTCAATTTGACTGAGATCAGTGGAATTTGAAGGTCAGGGCAACACCTAGAACGTTTCATTATGCTTTTTTAAACCATTCCTGAACACATTCCTGAATGTGTACAGTGTGGCAGGGAGCATTAGTCTACTAAAAGAAGCCACTTCCACCAGGGAACACCATTGTCATGAAGGGGTGTACCTGGTCTGCAACAATGTTTAGGTAGTGCACGTGTCAAATTTACCGCCACATGAATTTCCGGAAATAATTTCCTAAAATAACATAGCCACTGTCTCACTCTCTCCACCGTCTTGTCATTATCCCACAGTGCATGCTGGTGCCATCACTTCCCAAGATAAACAGTACCAAAAGCAACCTTCTTCCACTTCTCCAATGTCCAGTTCCTACACATGCCTGTAGTAGGTGCTTTCGATGGTGGACAGGGGTCATTGTAGACACTAAGATTGGTCTGTGGCTAGACAGCCCAATACACACATCTTTATTCCTGCCCATCTCTCCTGCATCCAACATGTTGATTACGAGAATTGATTGTCTGCTTACCATCTAATTTACCCAGACCTTAATATTGAATTGTTAGGAGATGATCAACAATATTTATTTCACCTGTGTCTGAGTCATAATATTTTGGCTCGTCAGTATATGGTTACAGGTATTAAATGTATGACTTTGGAATCCAGAATATCTAGAGTAATCCTGAAAAAACTGTCCTCCTTACCTGGACTAGAATTCTTGGCCTCTGAGGAGAAGGGAAGGAGACATTGTGCATGAAATGGGATATGTGTCTAAAAAAATAAAAGAAATCAATCATATTAAACTAACTCATATCACAATGAAACAATATAAAATGACCTCTTTTGCTAAACACATGGCTAGGTGATTTACTGCTATTACAAAAATACTGAAAACAATCTATGTAGAGCTTTCCAAATCAGTCACTTGTGAGGTTCCATGATGGTTACTATGATGCCTTGGAAAACAGCTGCCTATGTGGATAGTTTATTAGGTTTTGGAACAGATTCATATTGTACAAAATACTGTTATTGCTATCTTTACAAAATAGTGACAACATTACAGCAACAAAAAGCAGTGTTTAAAAAAAATGTAGTGAACTGCAGTTGAAGTAAGAATCTGTACTTCTCAATGGGCAGAGGGTTGACTCCATTGGCTGAAAGCTTGTAAAGGAACATTAGGAACTTCCTGAAGGACTCAAAGAAAGGCCAGCGGGACAGCAGGCAGATGCACTTGCTGGTGTTGACTGTGCGGTTGGGTATGACCTTCTTGTCCACAGTAGAGACCAGACCTAGCTGGATCTTTTGTTTCTCGTTGAGACCGTCCACAGGATACGGCTCGTAGAACTGTATTCCAGCTCCATACACCTGCAGAAGGGGAACAAAAATAGGACACAGTTTTTTATATATTTTAAATACAATTTCAACTTATGCCATCCAATAAATCTGAACAGATTCAGCTAGAATTATCTGTCTTTCACCTACAGTGCTGTTAAAAAGTGTAATACGTGACTCCACAATAAAAAAATAAAATAAAAAAAAAAATCACACATTTCGCTTCACACATATGGTAGTGGTGTGAAATTTTTTGGCCCCTTCCTGTTTTTTTTGGATATTTGTCACACTTGAAGGATTCAGATCAAACTAATTTTAATATTACACAAAGATATCCCGAGTAAATACAAAATGCAGGAAAAAAGCTGTCCAAACCTGCTTGGCCCTACGTGAAAAAGCAATTGCCCCCAAAATCTAATAACTGGATGTGCCACCCATTGCAGTAACAACTGCAATCAAGCGTTTGCGATAACTGGCAATGAGTATTTCACATCGCTGTGGAGGAATTTTGGCCCACTCTTCTTTGCAGAATTGTTTTAATTCAGCCACATTGGAGGGGTTTCAAGCATGAAAGGTCATGCCACGGCATCTCAATCGGATTTAAGTCAAGATTTTGCCACTCCAAAATCTTAGAGGTAACAGGTAGGTAACAATGCTGTTTCGTGCATTCAGAGTTATTTACACTGTTAAAGAGTTGGATTCTCATGTTAAGCATGGCCAAAGTTTAAAAAAACGATTTTGGAAGTATGACAGACTATTTCTGTGCCAAAAATCTTCTTTCCGCGTTTGTACAAGTTTCGGAAAGTTTTCACGGCTCTTGCTGACGTAAACGAGGGTGGAACTCCTTATATGGGCATTTCTCCCGGAAGACCGTGCCCGTGCACTCATCGACCAGAGCCAGATCATGAGTGCACCCATCAACGCTCTAATGCAGTGGTTCTCAACCTTTTTTTCCACCGGACCACACTATGGTCCAAGTGCAAGTCTCACGGGCCGCACGCATGTCATTTACATATTATGTCATCAATACAAACCAACCAGATTTATAATATTATTTATAGCCTAAATATTATGATATCTAAACGATTACATTTATTTAAATAAATAATTATACTCCCCGATAATAAAACACTTGATGCTGTCGAGAACTAATTTTTTGAAATTCTGCTCGGAAGGAGTAACAGCACAATGAAGTTGAGATTGTAAGTTGCAGTCTGTAAGACGCGCACGGAAGTGTTACTTGACGCGACATTGCAGAAAGTTTGCGTTCATAAATGTAGCCTATGTTGATCCAAATATGGAAAGAATTTTCTAATTTAATAATCTGAGGTTCTCTCCAGAGATGTTTTGCCACATTTCTTTAATAAGGATGATTGCTGTTTAGTAGTTTATGGGTGTTTCTTTTTTGCCTGAACATCTTCAAGGGTGGCTGGGCAAACCGAAAGTAAGTCCATCACTCTCTTCACCGCTGATGCGGAGACTATTCTTGTTTGAATGCGTTCCTTCGCTGGCATTTTCCACATTTCGTTTTCCCCCTTAACAAATGTGTCCATTCTGATGATCAATTTTACAGAACTGTACAGATGGCTGCTGATGACGGTTTGAATTTAATTCCGCCAAAGTGCGTGCTTGTAAGTGTTCGTTAAATACGTAACATTAATTACGCAGTACTGTACTGACCTTGAGCCAAAAATTCATCACCAAACACCAATGACTTGTACATATGGGATACAGTCATTTCATACACTTCAAAACTGTCGCAACAGAGGTGGAAATACAATTTAAGTACATAAATTATGTTTCCATCTTTGTTGCCACAGTTTGGAAGCGCCCTTTTCTCTTCTAAAGAAGGGGGTGTCCCCGTACTTTTGTCCATATAATGAATGTACAAGTCATTGGTGTTTGGTGATGAGTTTTTGGCTAAAGGTCTGCATTTAAAGTCACACCAGAGGTGTTCAGCTGGGATTAGGACTTGGCTTTCTGCAGACCAGTCAAGTTCGTCCACACTAACTGAACCATAATTTCTTTTTGATCCTTGCCTTATACACAGAGGCACTGTCATGCTGGAATAGAAAAGGGTCCTGTCCAAACTGTTGGAAGCACACAATTCCCTAGAATATCATTATATGCGTAAACACTAAGATTTGTACTCTTGGAAATAGCTAAAATAGTCAAATCTGTTCATTAAAAGGGGGTGACTCAATACTTTTGGCAATATAGTGTATGTGTTGGTGCAAGATTGTTTTGTCCTCTTTTCATCAGTCTTTAAATTTGTTTTCCTTTTTTTAGATAATGTTCGACTTTCTCCATAGCATTTTAAAGTGGCAATTTCTCAACATAATTCAAACAGATTGCATGTTTTTCCATCAGCTTCATGATGGGAATGGCTCACACAAATCTTATCACACTTTGAGCGCGCTGGTGAACGTGCGTACATTATAATAAAGAGCATATTCGCGCTGTGCTCACGCACAATTAAAACAAATGCGCATCAGTCATATTGTACTGATAACTGCTCTGTTCGGTTCGTATGTTAAGTTAGCACTCATAAAAGTGCCTAAGGCGCGATTTAAACAGTTAATTAATAGCCTGATTCTAGGTTTCCATTAACCATGGTATAAATATTGGGGGGGGGGGGAGTGTTGTACTTACTAGTTTTGGTTGGGGGATGGGGGGGATAGGAGGGGGAGGCCCATTCCCCCCACAAACTACGCCCCTGTACTGACATCAAGAAAATGTACTTTACCTTTTCTCCATTCGAGTTGGTGAGGACAAATGTGGAGAAGACAGGTAAAGGGTAGCGTGTGTTAGGAGCCCAACACTCAATCTTGGCCCCCATAGGAAGGCAAAAGAGGGGTACAGACTCAGAGAGGGGAAATGATTCATAGTCCTCCTCAGGATAGCGAAAGATCAGACCTGCAAATGGAATGATTTGTTAGAACTATAGTGTTTGAATGTGTGCCATGTTTCTATGATTATCATTGGTATCCTGTCTTATGGCATCAGCATTTGAATTACGCCATTAAAAAAAGAAAAAAGAAATCCTCTTGAAAGTGATGGGACAGGAAGTTGTCAAGTTGTTTCTCAGTGATTAACACAAGGTCATGTGACAAGAAGTGATGCAACATGGAGATAAAGAAACTGACTGTTTGCCGACAAAAAGTGAACTATCTAAATGTCATGACCACCGTACTAAAGCATAAAAGCATTTAGGCCTTTAAACTAACACATGTGCACAGTGACAAGCTGAAAATATAAATGGAGGACTGAAAATGCAGATACATCAATCAGTTTGTAGAGTTGGTGAATATTTTCAAGAAAATGCTGCTTATTGTGAAATAAGCACTGAAATAAGCTGTTCACTGTGAAATAAGCACTGACATTAACAAGTCTCTGAGAACACTGTTAGAAAGCTTCTGACAGAAAAAAAATAAAAATCATCCGAGATCAGAGAAATTAATTTCAAAAAAATTCATCTGAGATCAGAGAAATTAATAAAAAAAAAATAATGGAGGGAAAGAAAGACAGAGAGAGACTGACAGACAGAATCAGAAACTGGTGGCAGAGATGGAGACTTACCAGCATTATAAGCAATGAAGTTGTACGCAGACACTGACTTCTTGTAACACAAAAATACACTCGATCCCCACTGAGCATGAAAAATTAAAAACAAATTAACTGAATTAATATTTATATCTTGTTCATAAAAGACACACTAAACTGAAGAAACCTCTATGAACCATGTATTGAGGGATCCTGAATCATTACTGTTAACTGCTCAAAGATTTGTAATAATCTTGGCTTGAGCAAGTCACCATAATGATTAGGGATGGGACAAAAAATCTATTCACCTAACTATCGCAATATTTTTATTTACAATTTTAAAATCGATTTTTTTTTATACCAGAATCGATATTAATTCATAATAAATGCATTTCTTTATTTTAGTTCTTGCTTCTACATGAGGCAGAGGAAAGTTACATCTTATTTCAGCAGACGGCGATGTGTTGTATTGGTGAGTATCAGTGTTTCTCAACTGGCCAAAGAAACGACATCAACAACTAAAAACTTTAATGTTTTTCTGATGCGAGCATAGTTATATAATACAAATTATATAAAATAATATGGTAAGTGGGTCAAAGATTATATATGTTATTTAACACAGTCCAGTATTTAAAAGAATGGCTTTCGAGTTAATTTTGATGTTGAAGAAAGCTTTCACGGACTAATTTTATTATATTAATGGAACTAATTTGATGGGCACTTTATTTCAAAAAGTATTTTTATTTAGGACTTTTTGTGGCTGTTTGTTTATGTTTACTGAAAACTGAAATAAAATCGGAGAAATGACTGCTAAGATGTGTTTTTTTTATTATTATTATTATTGTGACAGTCTGTATATTAATAGAGATGCACCGATTGCAATTTTCTTGGCTGATTCCGATTTCTTGGAAGTGTGACCTGCCGATACCGATTTTTGTCGATTCCGATTTTTCTAAGATCTATAATTGACAGCATATACAAACAAAAATCTATGCAAATTTCAACAAAATATTTACATAATAAAATAAATTATTAAACATTACAATTCCCCCAATCTGGACTAATTTACAGATTTTCTCTCACTTAACCAACTCTCAAAATAAAGTGCTCTGTGACTGGAAAGAGGAAGAAATAGTTAACTTAAGATGAGTTACTTTATGTAACAAAACAGATGTAATTTCCCACCATTTATAAATAGTCATTTCTTTCCCCTAACCTTATTAAATGTGTCATCTTTCACATCAAATTCTTATTCTGTTACAATGAATTCAGTTAGCATAATAAGAAACTGTAGAGTTGTTACTAGGAATGTAATGATTACAGGTTTGACGATAAATTATGATAAAATTCCCCACAGTTAGTATCGCCATTTCATATTTTAATTATCATTAAAACCGTATTCGATTTCCATGATTTGAACAACTCTCGATAAATAAATACTGTCCAGCATAAAGCAGATTATTCAGTAACAGTCTCGCGTGCACACAGCAGCAGAGTAGTTTCGTTTTGAGTGAAAAAGAGCGGAAAAGCTGAGAGGCTGTGTCGGATCCGACCAATTTAACAAAGCTGTATTCATGTTACCATTACTCTTCAACCGTTTGCACCATCAAAATAATTAACTTGCTCCTGACAGCAGACAACATGCACTTTTCGGCAATATATGGGTTATTACGGTAATTTCTTGCGCTCCATAGACAAATGATGGCTGTTTTACGGAAAGGGAGAATTTGAATGGAGAGATCGGTAGTGCGGAGTTTAGAAATGCATAAAATAATAAACAAAACGAACAAAAACATGATGCAGGAGGAGTAAACAGCACAAGAGTCGATTGGGATGATTTTTGATGAGACTTTGGGAGCAGTCTGATTGAGACTTTTTCATGTGCATCGCTATAATGAGTCTGTACGTGTTAATGAATGGGTGCATGAACAAAAAAGTGTCATTTTTTGAAAAAGTAACTGATATTTTCTTGTAAATTGTTCCTGTGGCTCAGTGGTAGAGCATTGCATTAGCAGCGCAAAGGTTGTGGGTTCAATTCACAGGGAACACACATACTGAAAAAATGTATAGCCTGAATGCACTGTAAGTCGCTTTGGATAAAAGCGTCTGCTAAATGCATAAATGTAAATGTAAATTAAAAAGTAATGCTAAATGTAAAGTAAGTAATTACTTTACTAGTTACTTGAAAAAAGTCAATATTATCACGTAACTCGCGTTACTTGTAATGCGTTACCCCCAACACTGTATATGAATGAAATTATATTGTGTACCCATCTTTGTTGATTTATTGAATGTACCTCTGAAGGTTCTGACTGTCTTCAGAAACGATTCGATGGCATTTTGTTTTCATCTTCGCTCCATGTAATACCTAAAGGACGTGTTCTTAATCATAATACAGCTTTGTGCACGGAGTTCACAGGAAACAGCTGTAAATCAGCTTTTCCATATAAAGCGTCACTTGCTGTCAGTGAATGGATTAACAGAGACTTCTATTTACATTCAGCCTGTGTGCAGTTGCTCATGCCCTGCAGTAGATTTTGACCGGTTGATGAAAAACAAGCTTATGTGGATTCTGCATATTTAAAAAAAAATCTGATAATTTATCTAGAATTATTTATGGAGCAGATAAAATACATATTATCATTTATTAATCAATCATCATTTTGACTTAACCCTTTTCTTTATTTTAAGGCTGAAATGTGAGGTTTACCTTTTTATGAATCTTTTTTTAAGCTTTATTTGAACATTTACATTAGATATTTGAGCATGCTATTAAACTGTTGTCAGTCAAGTTGTCATTTAAAATCCAAACATCATTGGTAATGTTATTGTTTTAGTGATTATGCAAAAAAAAAAATGTATTTGTTGATTTTTAAATATAAAACTTGGTGAATTGATTTATGTGTCGGTACTTTTTGAACATCTCCAGCACATTTGAACAATACCGTGATAATACTGATAACCTTGATAATTTTGATCACTATAATCCTGATAAGAAATGTTCATACCGTTACATCCCTAGTTGTTACTATTCAAATAAAATTGGTATTAACAAACTATCTTCCCACTGCTGAGGAAACAGAAGCTGCATCTGAAGTGGTATTAGATGTATTTACACACACAATTTGATGAAGCTGAGGTGTCATAAATAAATTTACACTGCAAAATTTCAAATGCATAAATAATTTCATAAGATTAATGTTTTACATATTTTTTTTAAACAAACTTTTTTTTCAGAAGCTCCATCCAAAGTGGAATTTAGATAAATTTACACAGACTCTTTAATGCTGTTCAGTTAGAATTGCACAATTCTAAATTAATTCATAATTCACCTATAAAGCAGCTATGAAACCCTAACCCAACAGTAAGTACACGTTGTTAATTTTTAGGTAACACTATTTTAAGGTGTCTTTGTTACACGATACATGCACTTACTATTAAAATAACAATAAATTATGCATAATTACAGGCAAGTAACCAAAAGAAAAACCCTAATCCTAACTATATATTAAGTATATGTAGTTAATTAATATTATTTAGTAATTACACTGTAATAAGGACAGCTTAAAATAAAGTGTAACCTATTACACCTTGTTACGGTGTAATTATATACATTTAAGTACTGAGTTATATTAATTAACTACATGTACTTACTATATGGTAAGGATTAGGGTTTGGCTTATGGTTACTTGCATGCAATTATGCATCATTTATTGTAATAGTAAGTGCATGTATCGTGTAACAAACACACCTTAAAATAAAGTGTTACCATAAAATTCAACCAATTAATATTACTTGGCACATATTTGTGTAATTACACTGCAACAAGGATGCCTTAAAATACAGTCTAACTGGTTGTTGTTTTAAATTAAACATTAAGCCATGTTGAGTGCTTTTCATGTTAAGATGTTAAGAATGTTCCAGTGTTGTTTTTCTTCTCCACTCCAGTCACGTGACTGACATCTATGAATAGTATAACAGCACAGTTTATTTTTTACATTGTTTTGACTTCCATGCTGAACTCACCAAGCCACAGTTGAGGTTCTTGTCAACTCTACAGAAAGTGTGAGGAGGAGTCTCGCCCTTGTTTGTGATGATAACACAGATGTCAGTCACAGCCAGTGAGTTCTGGTGCTGGACGGGGGGTGTGCGCCGGTACGTAATGAATATGCGCTGGGATGTGGCAGAGCTGTTGTTGACATTTGCACAGCGGCCAAATGGTGTGGCCTCAATGACCTCACAACCTTGAATAAGGCGCTCTTTACCCTCATATAGGACCCTACAACAAAGAACAAACACTGATCAGCAACTTAACCCACAGAGAAAGACAGAAAATGGAAAAGAACCCATTAACAAGTACACTTGCTGGGCTGTATGACCAAAAATGTATATCTATTTTTCTAAATTATACTTTCACGTATATGATGCATGCATTACATTAGCATTATCAAGGTCTGCGTAAACGTGTCCAATCATGGTACAACAGGGTTTGTATGCAAGGCAGTAAAAAGAGAAGTGAAAATGTGGGAGACAGATTATCTCTATGTAAGTGCAATGAACAATGTATATATCTTTTAAATATAAATGCTTTTAGAGATGCAAACGGCTGGACTTTATTTGGATCTCGTTGAAATAGAGCAAAATAAATCTGCTGTAGCAAACTTTATAATTATTAATAGCATCTCCTGACGTGATCTGTGGGCGCAAAGTGATTATCAAAAGACTGTTTAATTCTGTCGGAACCCCCAATAACTTTTTTTTGTGTTCTCTGCTAAGAACCCGACTATGATGCGAGCGGCGTTAATGTTGTCGGAGAAGCGGCCGAGGCGGGGATACAACAACAGTTCGCTACTGTTTCCGACATGTTTCTTTCCCCTCAGTAATCTTTTTAAATGGAGTGAACCGGAGCAGTTTTTCCGTGAGCGGGAATTAAAACCCGGAGTGGATCCAGAGCGGAGTGATTACTGAAGAGAGGAACGTGCTTTAACACTCCAGGCTTTGATCACATCCCCCTCAGGACTGAATGCACCTCGTCTTTCCTTCATTCAACAAAGTTCAGTGGTATTTACGGAAAAAAAAAGTGAATTTAAGACAAACTTGATTTGTCCTTGAAACGGACGGTAGTGGCGGTCGAGTGGATATTGTGGATGACTTCTCTCTCAAATTCTACTAGTGCTTCAGTTTCGGAACTTTCACCTTAGTAACGCATACAGGATCCTCGTCAATAAATGAAAAGGACCCCTCTCTAATGTCGCGTTCCGACTAAAATGACACCGGTCGGTATTTTAAAAATTCATATCATAAGAAAAATAAACACCGCATGAACCGGTTACCGCCCAGCACTAAAGTACACTGATTTCTTGTGATGGCATATTATTATCAAGGTTGTAAACGTCAATCATGACCAGGGTGAGACAGTCAAAAGAGAAGTGAAAATGTGGGAGACAGATTATCTCTATGTAAGTGCAATGAACAATGTATATATGCCAATGGAAATCTAAATTAAATCAGTTCATCACCTAAAGTGATTATGACTGTTTAACCCCCAATAACTTTTTTTTGGTATCCTTAATCGGAGCGGTACAAGACTTAGCTACTTTTCCTGTTTGCCATCTGAACAACAAATGGACTCGATTCAACAAAGTTCAGTGGTGGAAAAAAACAAACTTGATTTGTCCTTTAGAGACAAAAGTGGGTACCCGCAGGAAATAAATGGGAAATACTAAAATTCAGAGCATTTTTTGATTTATTATTATTATTTGTATCAGACCTGAGACCTTTGTGCCCAAATTTGTCTAAAATACTTGGATTAATGTTTTAGAAAGAAGTCCTTTATGCCAGCCGAGGCTGCATTTACTTGAAAAAACTAAATAGTACAATGACAAAACATCAATACTGTCAACAGTAATAATGTGAAGTATAAGGACAATACATAATAATAAAATATTTTACAATTAAAACAATCAAAATGATTTCTGATATCTATTTTAATACATTTTAATAAAAATGTGATGGCAAAACTGAATATTTAGTAGCCATTAGTCCAGTTTTGAGTCATATGAAAGGACATCTATTCATTCATTAATAATCTCACAATCATCTCATGTATGGCTACTAAAAATTCTAATCAAATGTTAACAGTTTAATAGATGAGCCCAAGCCTGCATTACTAATTTGAAAATGCCAAACTACACAACAACATTAGTATTTCTAAAATTATAGCCGGCTTGGGCATCCACATTCACACTCACTGTGAGAAATGCAGCAAGCAGAGTGATTCAAATGGTGAAAAGGTTCCTGTGGCAATACTGGGAAATGTCTCATGGTTGGAAAGACCTCTCAGCAAATCAGATTCAAGGACTAGAACAAATTGTAGTATACACGTTATAATTAATTTTACCCATTATATAATGCCTTGAAAGCGTGTTGCTATATTATTACTATTCCATGTTTTTGCTGAAAATCCTGCTGGTATAAAAGGTATAGCTATAAAATATATTTATGTTTTCGTTGATTGAAATAGTCATTTTTATATTCAGCAGCTTTTAAACCATGTTCATGTGATTGTATTCTTCAAAAACATATGGTAATCTGTTGTAGCCCCATAGTCCCAAATAAAAGGTGGTGTGCTGTTGAGGCACCAAATTATGCAGAATCTCTCTCACTGAACTCCAGAGCCCAAATGGGATGTGTAGTAAAGCTTTAAAAGCTTTACACTGAGTACCATCAAATGCCTTACCAGCACGTTCATTGCAATTTGCATCATCTTGATATTTAATATTGTGGCATACTAAATGAAAACAAGTACAGTGGATGTTATGCCAGGCCTTGGAGAGGGTTTATTTTGAATCACAATATAGACTACATTTATAGTATATAGTCCTTGCTGTGATTTTGGCAATGATGAGGGTTGGGGAGGGCATAGAGGTGTTTGTACGAAGCAGGGATCCAAACAGTGGTGACAGTGGACTATGTCTTAAAAGAGTGAAGGCCTTGAGCTGAACTATAAAACTCAGTCAATTGATGCTGAATGGAGACCATAAATAGATTTAGAATGACATGGCATGTATATATGCAAGGTGCAATTGTTTACAACCAGAGGGGTGGATATTTGAATGAGAATGTCATAATTGAAATATTCATGTAGAAATATAGGCCATTTGAATAGCAAAATTACTGATTTTTTTTTTTAACTGAATTAACAAAATTATTTATTTTAACATTTAACTATACATATTAATTTATACTCATATATACATTTATTTAATTCACAAGCCCCATGAGGTATTAAGATGAGCTGTCAAATATTTTGAACACATTTCTAACGAAATGTGGCTAAAGCCTATGGAATGAATGAATGATGGGTGAAATAAATAAATGAACAAATGACTTTATACAATTTTTTTTTTTATTAAAATTTGTCCTTAACTATTATTTTGTGTTATTTTTTTCATTTATTATTTTCAGTCTTTACTTTTATTTTTTGTAACTTTTTTCTTCATTTTGTATTTATTTGTATATTTATTATTTATGCCTTCATATGTATATTCATATATTCTGTCATGTATTTATATACATATTTATTTACTTGTATGCAACAATGAAATGAGGGAATCCTTCCTAAGACTACTTCCACCAGTAGTAATGGGATATTTGCTACAAAAAAAAAAAAAACATGCCAGAAAATTGTGAAAACTTTATTATGCCTGTTCCCTCGGTATCATCTCATTGAGCATCTATGAAGTTTATGCATATGTATTAAGGTGACTGAAAATGAAGAGAATAAATAGTTCACACGCACATCCTTAGTTAACACGATCATTAGAACACCAGCATAAAGCTCTCCTAAAACATCAATAAGCACCTCCAGCTATAAGCAAAAATGCTCACCTCTATTTGTGAAGCATCAACCATAATTTACACGTAATATGGCTATGACCTGAAGTCACTCCAAAACAAATAAAAAGTAACCGAGCTTACTCTTTAGTCTACAATAAACAAATGGTAAGCAAGCCCAACTAATTGTCATAAAAAAGACAGAATACAAAAATAAATTAAATGTTGCAATATTTAAATATGGTAAGAAATGTATGTGGGAATAAATATAAAAATAAAAGAACATATACATAAATTAATATATATTTTTTAATGAATTAATAAAAAGCTAAGTAATAAAATAAATATTGAAAATAATAAATAAAGCTATGCAAAAACAAATTCAATACTAAATACAATTTTAAAACAAATACATTATTTTTTAACTAATTATCAAGTGATTTATTCTTTTGTTTTATTAAATAATATAAGAAACATTTATACAGAAAAATGTACATTATTTTCATTCCATCGTAGTCCAGGATAAGTCACAGTGCCAGGCATATTTTACTAGGCTACTTGCAATGCTACGGGGATGAAAAATTAACAGAATTGGAGATCTAAAAAGCTGAGGCTTGGAAATAGGCCTATCCCAGCTAATCGCATGCATGTGTGACATGCTTAAGTGCATGATGTGATATAAGCATTTGCTTCTTCACAAAAAAGAAATGTATCATGTTGGTAGTTATAAGTTAGTTGTTTTTTTATATATAACCACCTTTGTGCTTTTTGTCATTAATTTAAAAAGGCATAACATAGAGTTGTATGATTGTAACAATAATTTACAATCAGCCTGAAAATTTTTGATTCAGACAGATATTCCCAACGTAAACAAAGTTGTAAAAACCTGTGGCTCTTTTTGACTTCTGTTTGTAATATCTGTTCAAGGGTACCGCTACACAGAGGAACAACCATTCACCCTACAAACTCACCCGATGTCAATGAGTGGGGGCTTCCCACGACCCCTCTTGTAACACAGGAAGAGTTCTGGGCTCTTGAGGCTGCCATGATTGAGATTGGCCGGCTGGCCACTGTAGGTACTCTCAATGCATGTGAAACCTTCAGGCACAGTTTCTCCTGCAGACTTGTTGATGACGGCAAGGTCTGTGATGGGTGCTTTGGGCCCACTGGACTTGGCTTCAGATAGATCCTGCTCTAGTGGTGTGGACTTGTCTGTCAGGCCAGCCACAACAAAGTAGTCTGTCACACGGTGACCCTTATCCTCAATCATGGCTGGACGGACCTGTTTGGAGAGAAGGAACTGTTGATTTGATGTTTTATAGGTTTCAAACCATATTTGTATGCTTTTAAAAATAGTTTTACTTTTCTTTATCTTGGACACTCTTTGTCATTCACTCAATTACAAACATCCACTAAATGTATAATTTTTATTTTAATAGCATGCACTGTCATACCAAACTAAGTGCATCAACTATCAAGACATCTGAAAATACACAACACATTCTAAGCAGAGTAGATGCCAACAAATAATAACCAAAACTGTAGCCGATGACCGCATCCTGGCTGAGGTCATAATAATGAATGACTGAATGGTGCAGGATGGAGACAATTGACCGCTGAACATTTAGTTTTTGTAATACTGCCACCAAAGACATTGAAACACTGCAAATACGGACTGAGGTGAGAAGCATATGAAATGTGCATTCTGTGTGAATAGCACCTAGAGATATGTTCTGCTTACGGTCCTTCATCGAGTGGGTCACATGCGAGTGGTTCATCACAGACATCTATGTGCATTCATTTCAGATCATTCTTTTCTCTTAACTGTTATCATTAACATATGGTCAATGTGTCTAATTCTAACATTTGGTAATATTTATATTCAACATTGTGATACCTTGATTTATGAAAAACTAGGCCTAAATTGTGGCAAAATTATTCCTTGCTTAAAAATGCATAAAAAATGTATCAACTTTCATGGTAAGCAGCACTGCAACATCATGTGAGCATAATTGCAAGAGATGGTTGGTAAAATTAATTGATTTGATGTGTCTACCGGTATATTACCCAACCCTAGTAGAGGTCGATCGATGTATCGGTTTTGACGATTAATCGGCACCAATAGTTGATTCCCGGAACTATCGGTTATCGGCAAAAATCCACTCCGATAGTTTTTCCAGATTACATCCGCTGCCGGAACGGCTGTGAATGGTCAGTTATCATTATACAGCGCGAGAGCCAACATATCTATGGCGAGAGCGGCCTCTAGAGGCGAAAATCACTGAAAACACTGCATTTATTTTGACACGTGATACTGCGCGCTGCACGGAGATCACACGCTGCCTGGAGAGAGCGCAGTGCTGCTGACATTTCAGATGCACGTTTAAAACACAGTCAGCGAAAAGGTATGTATACAGTACACTTTTATGTCAATATAAAGTAATTAATTTGTTGACTAGATGCTGCATTGGAGAAAGAACAGTGGTATATTTGCCGACAAGGCTGAGAGGACGCTAAAATTAGCAGTATCTCAAGTGGTTAACGTTACATTAATGTGGCAAAAATACACGCAAGTCCGACCCAAATGTTTAACGTCATTAACCCCAGCTGGTCGCATTCGTTAGCCAGCGCAGTTGCAAATTTAAAGCCTGTGAATATTAGGTATGCAGCGATTAACCAGTTTTACTATTAACCGCGCTTTAAAACGTCATGGTTAATTAATCGTAAAAGCTCCGCTAAACCGAGTGTTTCTGTTGCACGGAACGGAACTGTTGCAGCTTGCGTGAAATGAAAACAAAGTTACACCAGCTTGAAACGCCGTGCTTATCAGAGACACGGAGGCTTCTACACACACTAGATTAACTGTGACAGAGGAACCAAAAAGCGATCCTTTTTTTCCAACAGAGAACGTCTGAAGTAGATAGTGTGGGGCCATTTAGGGTGCGCCAAGAATGACCAGGGCATCATTTAAATATTGCCGTAAAAATAGCAGTTAACGAGTATACATAAGGGATATTGCACGGCTAGCCAACCTGTTCTCATTGTGAAATACACGATTTTAATGCACGACGTGAAGGCAAAGACCACCTGACACGAAGTTCGTTAGCACTAGCATTCTGCCCGCTTCAGACAGAGATAAAATAGTGCGGAGAGAGACAGAGAGAGTTTGTGAGAGAGAGAGAGACACACACAGAGGGAAAGAGAGAGAGGGAGAGGTGACGTTGCGTGTGTGAATTAGCCCACCTACATATGCACGTCACTACAAACAATGAATATTTGAGTTTAGTTATTTAAACAGTCATTTTACCCCCTCTTTATAATGTAGCAATCCAGTATCTAAAAGCTATTTTATTAATGAAAGTCGCTGGGCAGCGTAGACAAAGTTTCTGTCCTTCTAAATATTTGTGTGGGCAGCTCGATCTCGATCTCACAAACCAAAATAATAGACACGATTGTCTCAGGTCATATGTAAGATCAGACGAATAAAGATTAGTAAAATGAATAAATGGATGACAGTTGATTACAATAATAGTTAAGTTTATTCCCCTCATTAGAACAGTGTCCTCTGTGGGATAAATTCATATTAGTAATATTAATAATAATTATTAATATGAATAATACTTAATTAACATTTACATAGAGGCAAGGAGACAACAATTATTGTCCTAGCAACACTCCTTGATCCCAGATACAAGGCCCATGACTTTGCGTCTGAAGAAACACTTGAGAAAGGAAAAAAATAGCTAAAAGAGGAAGCTGAAGAGCTTGCCATGCTCATAGAAGATGGTCCATGCCCTCTACTAGAAGGACCTGAGCAGGATTAGGGTTTGGACGGATAAAGAGAGAAAATCCATCAGCCCACTTTAGTGAAGACTCTGTATGCCGACTCACTGGACACCATGACACCAGTCTGCTTTCGCCATTATAATTTAAGAACTTTGAATATTAAAATAGAACTAGAGAGACCATGTTACACTTGAATCTCTTGCAGTTATTTAACAGTTAAAATTAGTTGTTATTTGGAGTGCCTTTTTTATTCTTTTGATTTTTTTTGTTTCAACATGTCTTTAAACAACTTAATATAATCATATTTATTTAATAGAGCTTTTTCACTTCATGAGTGTTATGTCAAAATTAACTCCATCGACAGATCAAAACACAATTCTCCAGAATTCTTCACCACATTAAAATGACAATTTTCTACTTCTTCATTACATAACAGACAGCATCCCTGTCTGCATAAACCTCTTTGTCTCTTTGGCCCGCCAATTGGTGCATGCACTGCTGTACAAATGTTTCAACATGTTTCATGGAACGGAACTGTTCATCATTACTCCAGCTAAAATAAGAGACACGGAGGCTACCACAGATCAAATCTATTACCAGAGAATTATCGATAAGTATGGGACTTTTGGGTAGACCTAACAAATGCTTTAAAAACTGGCAGAATCTCGTGCATGTACATTTTCAATTGTGTTTATTCTTTATCACTTTTTCACTTCATGTGATAAAACACAATTCTCCTTCCACCACATTACAGTATTGCAAGTTTTCATTCATCATTACTCTATAATACCTCAAATCTATTATTATCCTAGCTTGACCCACTAAGAAGTTAATTAGCTGCCATTTTATCTTTTGCTTCTGGCTATAGCCAGCACCAAGAATACATTTACGTTGCGTATATTCCTCTCCACATTTAAAAAATACTCTTTTCAATAGATCAAACAATGGCATCAATCTTATGCATTCCATAGAACAATGAAAAAGAATCTCTCTACATCCACAATTAGAAATAATTGTTTTCTATTACATATTGTTTTCTGAACAATGAGCATGTTTTCTCCAATCTGTGAACAAAAAAAAGTCTCCAGACCTTAAAAAGTCCATGATAAAAAGATGGTAGTTCATTTAAGCAAATGTTCTTTGGATCCATTAAAAAAAGGGCAGCATCCAAACCAAGACTTTCCACCATTTGCAAAATTGTTCTAGCTGTCGTTCTCCATACCAGCTCTTCAGATCCATTTAAAAACTTCTGAATAAACTGTAGGCGAAATGTCGATAACCTACTTTGCAAATGCACCATACCCTGCCCACCTTCCTCTTTTGGCAAATATAGCACACTTTGGGGTATCCAGTGTAGTTTATCCCAAAAAAGTTAACTAAGATTGACTGTAACTTTGGCAAAAGGCCAGTAGGTGGATCCATGCAAGACAGTTTATCCCACAATGTTGATGCAACTAAATGATTAATTACCAGCACTCTTCCTCGAAAATACATTTTTGGATGGATCCAACTCGATCCATTTTTGGATGGATCTTTCCATAATCCCACCATTGTCTCAAATCACTAAAACATTGCTTTCTTAACTTAAATTGATCAACAAAAAAAACAGAACACCACCTTAAATTTCAAATCGCTTAACAACGATGTGTTAAAATGCCAAAAAGCACTTTTGACCTTAACATTCACAATAAAAATATGATATAAAACCAAAGAATGATCAGTAAAACCAACTGGCACAATTTCACATTTTCTCACAACATTAGCATTGTGTTTAAAACAATAAAATCTATAAAGCCTTGCCATGGAAAGAAAATAATCTATTTTATGTGACCATGTATATTGCTTCATATTACCATTAAATTATCTCCATATATCACATAAAGCTGTGTGTCTCTATTAATTTATGAAGTACTCGACTTGAATTTGCATGAGGCTCCACATGATTCCTGTCCAACAATTCATTTTCTGTGCAATTAAAATCCTCCACCCAACAACTCCTATTCATCAGTTTTACAGTTCTGTAAAATTGTATTTACACTATTTAGAAAAATAACTCTTTCTGTACCATTTGTAGGGGCATAGACATTTATAAAAACCATCTTAAATTTTTCAAATTCAGCCCGTATTATTATAAGTCTACCAGCTATTACTTATTCCACCTGATATGATACAGGCAAAACACTTTTAGAAAACAAAAGAGCTCCACCACCTCTATTAGAACTCATGTGTTAACAAAACTTCTCCCTCCCATTCTCTTTTCCAGTCAGTAGCGTTGATACAATCACTACGAGTTTCCTTTCCTGTACATACATTACGTTGATGTCCTTCTGTTTAATTAATTCAAACAACATCATTTTCTGTATATCTCTTGCACCATTTATATTGAGTGAACCCACCCTCACTGCACCCATCATAAGAAATAAAATATAAAAAAAAACATTCCTTAAAAAGGAACCAAAAAAAATCACATTGTTTCAAAACCATTTTCTGTTTGTAGCTCTTGTCTCAGTTTAGCAAAAAACTTTTTAAGCCTATAAATCTCTTGACTCGATAAACATTCTCCGATCAGGAAAGAAATACACAACTTGTACTTTTTTCAAGTTCTTAGTCTTTTGCAGAAAAACCCAGATTTTTTCGAATTAATAATCAATCCTCTGTCTGTTTTCCACTGTTACTATTGTCATTTACTTCACTGTCAGATTCGTCTAATGCACTTTGTTCGCTCTCATCACATTTATCACTGGTCCTAGCTCTTTCCAAGTTTAATTTTGCCCTTTTCCTTTTAGTAGATGGAGTTTTAAAGATCTCTTCGTTCCCCAATTCGCAGTCCATTCCTTCTTCTAAAACAGTCTCTGCAGCCTCAACCACACTACTGGATTCAGCACTTAAATCTTCTCCTTCACCCCCATATGTCTCTTTTATCTCTGTGTAATTCACTTGTTCAGGCACGTGCTCTGTTGATTTTTCACCATTTATCGCATTATCCCACACCTGCTCTTCCACAATTACACCACCATCCTCAGCAGCCACATCATCGGCCTTCTCTGGACAGGCACGTTTACGTGCCCCTCCCGTCCACATCCAAAACATCTCATTGTTTCAGATGATGCAAAGACAATATAGTCATATCCATCAATCATACATTTAAAGGCCACACTAAGTTCATCCGTTTCACTTTTCAGGATCATGTGAACCTGGCATCTAAAACATGTTTCAAAAAAGGTGATTTACAGCCTAGAGGAATTATTTTCATTTGAGAGACTATTTTTCCATGCCTCGATAGTTCTGCCACCAATAATTCGTATTTTATAAAAGGAGGAACATTTGAGAGTGTAATCTTCCTTGCTGGCTGAACCAAAGGCATTACTGCTGTAAAGGTATCTTTTATTATTACTAGGGATTAGGGGTCGACCGATTATCGGCCTGGCCGATTATCGGCGCTGATATTAAGCATTTTTACGATTATCGATATCGGCCATTTTCAAAACAGATTTGCCGATAATTTTTTTATTTTATATATATATTTTTATTATTATGCAAACAAACATACTATTTACAGGTGACATTATTTATTGGTGAATAAATAATACAGGTGAAATTATTTAATTTTTAAATGCACTATTTGGCTCCGATGCAGCCTGTCTGAGCTCAACACTCTGTGGCCTAGAGCAATCTCCGCCCACCGCTCATCTGATATGTAGGGAGTCACGAGTCCGACCAATCAACGCGGAAAACTGAAGGCAGTTTCACACCGAAAGCACTTGCTAACTGGAGCTGCGTCAGTGATCACGCATCAGTTGTCTCTCAAAGGTAAGGCAGCAGCAGACGTTGCTGAAGTTGTAATAAATCACAATCCACTACACTGAAGTTGCAAAACACCTCAATATAACCTATGATGTCCGCGATGCGGAAAATGCGGGCGGAATCGCGGAATGCAGTCATATAATGGAATTAACCGTATAACGCGGAATGTCATGGAATTTGTCGAAGTTTGGATGAATTAATCAAAAGTAGGTCAGTACACTTAAATCGACTCGCGCTATGGACTAGTATCTATAAATATTAAGCCGCAAAAACACTATTTAAATATGAATCCTGCATGTTCTGCATCTCTGTTAATGAATGACACAGACGTGCGGTTTCATTTACTGCACACATACATACTGAAAAGCGTGTGATGCTCGCGGTGTTTTCAGCATCTGCCGTCTCACTAAATGAGGACATAAATACATGAACAACATCCCCAGAACTGCTCGCAGAGTCACTTTATGAGCATTTGACCGTTTCATTTGAGTAAAACGATCGTCATATCATATATACATAGGCTACAGAAACTTAAAAGGTCCTCATGGCAACCTGTCAAAATATAAGTTCGGTTTAGCCGAATATATTACTGTGGTGCAGTAGAATATACGTAATACAACTACAACAATTATTACAACTTTTGTTGAGAATAATCACACAATACGCTATTTCTTCCATGTTTTAATTTTAATAGTAAACTTTGCCAAAAATAAAGTTTAACTCTCATTTGATTAAAAGATTGGATTGGGACTACTAATTGTTGCCCATTTTATTAGCTTATAAAACTTCAGGGAGCTATTACATTTATTTTCCATTATTTGTTAATTTGTTGCTTGTTGTTTACTTTAAGTTTTACAAAATGTTTACAGAATGCTTCTGGGTGATCCCTGCACTTATGTTATTATTAATATTACTGTTTATTTAATGTTGTTGTTATTAACAGTTTTCAGAATTAAAGACATGTTTAAAAGCATTTAAAGAAAGTTTTTTTGTCAGAGCTCTTGTTATTATTAATTTTGGCATTCATTTTCATTTTTACACCAGACACCTATATCGGTTCAAAATATCGGTTATCGGTCTACTTGATCTGTAATAATCGGTATCGGCCCTGAAAAACACATATCGGTCGACCCCTACTAGGGATGCATCGATCCGATACGCTGGATCGGTATTGGCTCCGATCCAGTCATTTTCTGCGGATCGGGTATCGGACAGACGAGACCCGATCCAAATCCGATCTTGTGTTTTTAAGCTTATAATATTCTGTGTTGTTATTAAGCCCCACGGAAGCCATAAAAACACCATTAAGCACCATACAGTTCCCAAGCATTATATTTCAAGTGTTCTGAAGCTGTTCCATAGTTTAATCTGAGATACAGATGAATATTTAAGTCGTTAAATTCAAGTCCACGTGAACTTCTCCCTCTGCTGCAGCGGTCTGTCATCCTCCGTTCAGCATTCAAACCGCGTGTCGCGTTCGGTTACTACAGTCAAACTCTTCAAGAGCGCACAGTTACTGAGGTTTAAAACTGTTAAAAGAAAAGGCTCAAAGTAGTGCTGGGCGGTATGACCAAAAATGTATATCACGGTATTTTTCTAAATTATACCGGTTTCACGGTATATGATGGTATTTATTTTTTTCATGCATGACTGGGTGTTAACCACATTTTCTACTGACTGAGGAAAAACTGCAGTAGTTTGGCTTAGAATGCCATATTTTAGTGTCATGATGAGTGAATATTGTAGAAAAATTCCTCACTAAATACAGGGGTTAAAGCAAAGAAATTATTTTGACTGAAAATATTTCCTCGGTCAAACCCCATTCCACAGCCATACGTATGTTTAAAACACACAGTTTAAGAGCTGTGTTTTTCTTCTTGTAATTAGGAGCGCTTGTCCTCCTAATTAAAAAAAATTAGGAGCGCCTTCTGATCAATAATAAAACAATTCTGATCAAAAATTAGCCTTCCGAATACTAGGTGACATTTGACTCCTTAAAGTGACTTACAGGGGTATTTTCTTTTTACCTTTGCAATGGCATAATTTTCATCTGTCAAATTAAAAAATATATGTTTATAAGCTTTTTAAAATGTATATTTAAAACAATATAATAAGAAGTACAATAAGACAAATAAGTTACCAATTATGAAATTAGTATTTAAAAAAATAATACAGAGGTGGCACAGAATAACACAAAAGTGGCTTGTAGGTACATTTTCAGACGTTTAATGAGGCTCAGAGGTGGCATGAGTGCAATTCAATTTATAGATTCATGTGGACATCAATCTTTTAAATATAAATGTGCTTTTAGAGATGCACAACGGCTCAGCTGTTACTTTATTTGTAACTATTTTCATTGATGATATAGAGCAAACTCCTGCAGTTCTTGTTTATTGATCTGCTGTATTAAATCAATATATCACATTTGCAAACTCCCCTTATAATTATTAATAGCTGTCACTCTCCTGATCGTGATCTGTGGGCGCACAGAAATTGAGAGCTCGTGAGTGAGTTCTCAAGACACAAAAGCATGTGCAAATGTGATACATTCGGTCGGAACCCGCGGGAATGAGTATAATTATTATTAATAGCCACAATCCCGCGCCGAAATTCAAGTTCTGCTCTGTGTTCTCTGCTAAGAACCCGACTAAATGATGCGAGCGGCGTTACTATGTTGTCAGTGAGAAGCTGCAGCCGAGGCGGGGATGATTTTTGGTGTGCCGGCAGAATAACAACAGTGTCGCTACATGTTTCCTACATGTTTCTTTCCCCTCAGTAATCCCTGATAACGTTTAAATGGAGTGAACACGGAGCAGTTTTTCTGTGAGCGGGAATGTAAAACCCGGAGTGGATCCAGAGCGGAGTGATTACAGCACGCTTAGAGTGGAGAGAGGAACGTGCTTTAATCCACTCCAGGCTTTGAACACATCCCCCTCAGCAGACTGAATGCACCTCGTCTTTCCTTAATTTAAGACCAATTCAATTTAAAATCAAGACAGTTATAACACTATTTCAGAAATGTAAGCGTATTTACGGTCTTAAAATTATGAAAAGTGAATTTAAGACAGGCGGGAACCCTGCAATTGACGGGAATCCGTCTTAACGACGGAGAACTTTTGTGTGTGAGAGGCGCGGGAGCTGGTGAAACGGACGGTGGATATTTGTGGCGGTCGATGTGGATATTGTGGATGACTTCTCTCTCATCACATTCTACTAGTGCTTCAGTTTCGGAACTTTCACGCTTAGTAACACATACAGCTGTATCCTCGTCAAAATGCAATAGTGAAAAGAGACCCCTCTCTAACAGTGTCGCTTTCCGAACGTTATTTAAATGACACCGGTATTGCGGTATTTTAAAAATTCATATCATAAGAAAAATAAACACCGGTATACGGTATGAACCGGTATACCGCCCAGCACTAGCTCAAAGTAAACTAACTCACAGATTTGATACACTTCTCAGCAATATATCTTCCCTCTGTACTTTTCTTCTCTATGCAGACTCTGAGGGCTGTGCAGCCTGTGTGCTGTGACTCCGTGTTTCAAGAGCATCATTCTGCCCACGGGATGCGCATTGTGCCGCTCTGTAATGGAGCATTTCGTTTTATAATACTTCTGCGCAATGAAAGATAAAAATAGTCTTTCTTGTTCTGTCCTGTCTATAATATGTTGCTGCCTTATTATTGTGTTATACATTTAAAATACGTTTATTTTAATTGTATATTAAATATTTATATATACATGTATTTGCTTGTTTTTAAATGTATTTTATAATAAAAAGAGTAAGATTTATTCGTAGACTTATTCACTTTTATTTGTAAATAAAAATGTTTCACTAGATTTTGTAAATAAATATATAAATCTATATCTATCTATCTATGTATATGTATATGTATATATATATATATATATAGACAAAGCGAGTTTATTTCACAAAAATTAAGTCAAACCTGTTATGAATATATGACTGAATAAACAGCCTATAACGCAAGGCTATTAAATAGCCGTCCCAAACTCATTTTTTGTTAATAAAATGAATTAGTATGAGCCAGCACATTCATTTAAAGTAGTGGTTCTCAACCCGCAAACCACCAAGCTGAACATAATAAAAAAATACTTTCAGTTCTAGAATTCATTTTTAGTATTTAGATTAATTAAAAAATATACGAAACAAATAAAAGCTATGTTTTTATGTCAAATAATTTAGTTTTTCATATATTATTTTTAGGCATGAGCAGACTAAATGCACTCATGTAATTAATGTTACGCATTTAACAAGCTCACACTTTGGCAGAATTTAATTAAGATAGTCATCAGCTGCCCTTCGTTCGTTAAAATGGAGCATCAGAATGGACACATTTATTAAGGGAGAAAACGAAATGTGGAAAATGCCAGCGAAGAAACAATATGTGTCAAAACATCTCTGGAGAGAACCTTAAGATTATTAAAATCGAAAATGCTCTCCATATTTGGATCAACATAGGCTACATTTGTGAACTTTTCTGCAATGTCGCGTGTCGAGTCACGTTTCCGCACGTCTTACAGACTGTAACACAAGTTTTATTGTGCTGTTACTCCTTTCCAGCAGAATTTCTCAAGATTCAAGATTTTTGTTCGTCACATACATAATTATACCGAATATAACCAGCAGTTAACTGTAATTGGTCAGCTCCCGACAGCATCAAGTGTTTTATTAATGGTGAGTAGAATTATTTATTTATTTAAATAAATGCAATCGTTTAGATATCATAATATTTAGGCTATAAATAATATTATAAATCTGGTTGGTTTGTATTGTAAATGACATGCGTGCGGCCCGTGAGACTTGCATTTGGACCATAGTGCTTTGCGGTCGAAAAATAGGTAGAGAACCACTGATTTAAACATACAGCCTACAAATTGACACGGAGTGAAAATATCATGGTATTTTTTTGGTTATGAAAACAACCTAGGGGACTGTTAATGAAACGTGGAAACTGCTCCTGAATAGAATGAATATCACATTGTCATGCAAATCCTTCCCAGCAAACACACGCAGTACAGTTATGTGATTTGTTGGTGCTGTAGGCTACTTTTATTGTACTGTCGCATGCTTGTAGTTTCTGCGCTTTAGTGAAGTTATATAACGTTACAGCGCGGCGCCGCGTTCGCGCAAGTGCTAAAGAGCGCGCGCCACCAGCACAGTATAACATCTGACAGGATAGTTCGTTTTTTTCTGAGATGAGAGACTTTTTATTTCATAACGCATTACGAAAATAACGATAGAATAATGCCACTGACATTAAACCTGTCAACATTTCATCTGACCTCAGATACTGAATTGGCACAGAGCCTTTTTCTCAGGCACTCTTTCTTTACTTAAACTGCCTCAGAGTCAGATGATCTGACAGTGTCAACAGCTTTCATGCACGTCTTTTAAAATAAAAGTCTTGCATCAGAAAAGCATTTAGAATTACGTTTTTTGTTGATGTCGTTTCTTTGGCTGTAAATAATCCGCGACCCACTCAGAACGGTCACCCACTTTTGGGCTGCATACCCAGCACTTTTGACCCACCAGTTGATAAACACTGTAATAGATAAAAAAAACTGTAATAATAAAACTTTAATAAAAAAAAAAAAAAAAAAAAAAACCTGCGCTGGTATCGGAATGGATCGGTATCGGCCGATCCTCAGAATTTGCGGTATCGGATCGGATCTGAAAAATGGTATCGTTGCATCCCTAATTATTACCCCACTTTGAACCGCACTGTTCACTTTCTCTACAGCATCGAGAAAAACAACGACAGCACCATTCATTCTCGACGCTCACAAGATACTCTCATACCCGATGGCCTTTCCAACCGCCAAACTACATTCCTCAACAGAACAATTCATCACCGGTGCAATTTTAATTCCGTGCCTCCGTGAAAGACGTTCAAATGCTGCACTACCCGAATTTGCTGACGCAGCCACCATGGCTCGCCAGCAAACGCTGACGAGCAGCGTTCACAACTTAACAGAAACTTTCCTTTCCACACACCAACTCAATTCTTAGAAAACGTTCAAGAAAACCTTTAAAAACTGACACAATAAAAGAAAGATTTTTAGAAAGAAGAGACAGAAACTCACTCGTGCCGCACCACTCTCACGCCAACTCACTCCCAGCATGCACTCAGACAGAGACACACACACACAAACAGAGAGACAGACAGAGAGACAGACAGACAGAGAGAAAGGTGACAGTTGCGTGTGTGAATTAGTCTACCTGCATCTGCACTACAAGCAATGAAGATTTGAGTTAATTTATTTAAACAGTCATTTTACCCCCTCTTTGCGGATTAATATAATGTAGCGATCCAGTATCCAAGTTATTTATTAATGAAAGTCTGGGCAGCGTTGACAAGTTTATGTCCTCCTACATGTTTGTGTGGGCAGCTCGATCTCGATCTCACAAACAAAAAAATAGACCTGATTTCCTCAGGTCATATGTAAAATCAGATGAATAAAGATGATTAAAATGAATAAGTATGGATGACACTTGATTACAATAATAGTTCAGTTTATTCCCCTCATTAGTAACAGTGTCCTCTGTGGGATAAATAAAGTTAATATTAATAATAATTAAATAACATTGTGATTTATCATCCCTGTTATAGTATTATTCATAAGTCTTTTTTTCACCATCTTTCCAAGTTCTGTACCTCAGGTCCAAAAGAAATGTAGAAAGAATATACAAAATTAAAACACTGGAAAGCGTCTGAAAGCGAGGTGTGTTCAGGCGCATTGTTAACGCATTGCTATTTTGAGGCAACTGAAATAGACTGCACAACTGACCAACTAAAACCTGGTCTAAAGTCAATGGCACAATATTTTTTTGTTATTTAAATAATGCATTATTAATATGCGCTTATAGGTGGGTCCACAACATGCGTACACTCTACTTATTACACACACAGTGATGCGCAGCAGCACACAAACATGCCAAATATTAAAAATTAAAGGATTACAATGTAAAAGATTATTATTGTGTAGGCTACATAAATATAAAAATGCCTACATGTCATAATGCAGTCATTGCATGTCTCAGAATTAGGCTACCTATTTGCTCGCACACGAGCAGCTCCATTTCCTCTTTGGAGACATGTTCAGTCTTTGGTCTTATCGCTCATGCACTGCACGCACGGACCAGTGCTTTCTGTGTCATGCATTTTATTGGGCAGCATGTACATAATAACGGCCCTCTGACAGAACAGGCAGGCTGCCGATGAGTGACAGAGCAGAATAAGGATGGCAAAGCAAAGTGTGGATGCGCTGTCCTTAAAGGACGTTCAACATGGACTGGAAAATGGTCAGTTTACTGCAAAGAAACCCACGTCAGGCAAGTCTGACTCGGGAGATTCTTCTCAGGGATGTGAAATTGTTTGGTTAAAAAGTGATTTAATTTCGCTATGTCCACAAGCCAACGGTTTTGTTCATATTTTGATTATACATTTAAATGACATTTTCTTTTCTCTGCGACACTTTTCCTACGGTGTTGACAGCAAAATGTTAAACACATTTTGTATTTTGACAAGACGAATAAAACTAACAAATTGATTTTGGATTATTAATTTTTTCCCCTACTGTGCAACGTAAAAACAAATAATAAAATAACAATAAATAAATAACCACTAGTATAGCTGCAAATGCAAATTAAGTGTACAAGCCTGAAGTGGCCATGGGAAGATTTAGGAGAATTCCCCGAGAGCAGCGCAAAACAGTTGGTGTGCACAGCTATTTATAGTCAGGGCTTAATCTGAACAAACCCGGTCCGGATCGGCACCTCCGAATTCCGATCATTTAATTTGGAGGATCCCCTTCTTCCAATGAAAGACGTTTGAGTCAGGATTATTATAGTTTTGCATTTTTAAATTCGTTTTTATTTTAATATTGCTTTTAATATTTAATTTTTGCTACAAATTTCATTTTCGTTTTTATATAAGAATTTGGTTAATTTTAGTTTAGTTTTACTTTGTGAACAGTTTTCTAGCCTATAGTTTTAATACAATTTAGTTTCCGTTTTAGTAATTAAAGTTTAGCAGAATTAACGGAACACTTCCAGAGCGCAGACCAAAGACTAATTTAATTCTAATTTAAGCTTATTGATGCAAACCACTAGCGACACAAAATTAAAGCATGCTGAGATTGATTAGCAAAGGATTATTTATTTGTGATTATTTTATTTTGTTGCTATTGGTTTCGTTTCATTTTTCTTTTTTTATATTCTTTCTTTCTTGCCTAAATGTCTTTATTTTCGTCAAATACAGTTAGACAGCCATCGGGAAAAGACCACTGGAACCAGATGAGCCCTTATTATCTTGCTGCAGTTGGAACAAACTGCTGGTTCGTCTGGCCAGAGAGGAATTTTTTTGATATTGTGCAGTTGCTTTGTTACAATTTGTATTGTTAAAAGCGCTATATAAATAAAGGTGACTTGACAAAATAGACAAAACATTAATGCCCTGGCAGTGGCAAATAGGGCTGCAACGATTAGTCGACATTATCGACAACGTAGACAGTAAAAAATTGTCGACAAATATTTTTGTTGTCGAGTAGTCATTTGATCTCATATGACCTAATGTAAGAGCCTGCAATACTACAGGTTGACCAGCGTGGCGCTGTAGCGCAAGCCCTCCTGGGTGCAGTTCGAGAGAAGTCAGCGCTTCAGAGCATGAGAGCAAACGCTGCCGAACGAACCTGAAGCAGCAAAGTGGTGTTTGGGCTAATATGTAAATATATATTACGCGCAGTAACGAAATAAACACAACACAAACTGACAGCAGTGTGAAAGCACTCAAAGCAGCAGTTAAAAATGCATCTGATTACTATGATGTGGATGTTTGCATGAGCTCTGCAGTTCCGTTACATACGCCAGTAAAGTCCGGTCACATCATGTATATTTATATTAGTACTTTATGCAATAGCCTTTATTCAAGCAGATTTACGGTATTAAACATGAAAAAACAGACTCCGTGTCGCTTTCAGTTAGATTTACAACTTGATTTTCTGTCATAAAGCAGTTCTCCAGTGCAGAGCTAGCTAATGATCAGATATTTTTATTAGTGGGAATAAAACAATTTAATTAAAGTGACAGTTTGGTTTATAGAGATCAAAGCTAGATCTAGCTCAGGACTGTTTTGGTTATCATAACCCTATAAAGTTTTTTTTAAGACATTATGTTGTGAATAAAACAGTTTATCCAAAGCGTCTTATCACTTACCTTTATTTAGTTTCTTATATGATTTACAAAAGGAGATGCTTGGCAGAAGGATGTAACTCAGTTATATTTTTATATAGCTAATTAAATAGAGAGTGTCTCGATCTGTAATCTCATTTTGTGTGCCAAATACATCTATTTGTATAAGGAATTGTAACATTTTACAATAAGGTATCATTTGTAAACATTAATGTGTTAATTAACATGAATGAACAATGCATTAATCTTTGTTAATGTTGGTTAATAAAAATACAGATGGTCATTGTTTGTTCACAGTGCATTTAGCAATATTAAAAAACGTACTCTGTTACTATCGTAAACTCGGTTCCCTGAGATATGGGAACGAGTACTGCGTCGAGATACGCTGTATGGGAAAAACTCTTTTTTCCTCTTCCTATTTCAATCACGCAGCTATAACTGCACGTTGATTGGTTCCATCTAGGATTAAAAAATGAACCAATCCACGGCGGTGGCGAGCGAGCCAATGGCTATTCAGCCCACCATAGCCCATCAAAATGGGAGGGGCGCCTGGCTATATAATCAGCTGCTCTAGCCACTGCAACTTAGATTTCTTCGAAGGAAATAACAGAGGCATGCAGTTCATAGCACGGCCAGGAACGCAGTACTCGTTCCCAGATCTCAGGGAACCGAGGTTACGATAGTAACCGAGTACGTTCCTTTTCGAGATTACACTCGTACTGCGTCGAGAGACGCTGTATGGGAACCAGTCCAATCACGCCGTGCTATGATGTGGAACGACTCGAAACCAAGACTCACGTGGGATTAGACCAGGGGAGTCCGTAGAACACACCAATCACAGGGTGAGCCTTAGAGGGTCATCCGTGGCTCGGGTGTCGTCCCATAAGTATACTTGGTGTCCATATAGTTTATGGACGGCCCAAGCAAAAGAGGGAGCTTGAACAATGATTGTCAAGTGAACCCGGAAGATTGCTATTAAGCAGAAAGAACTGCGGTCTGCACCGCAGAAACATCCAGTTTGTAAAACCTTACAAATGTGGACGGCGAGGACCAGCTGGATGCCTAACAAATGTCTGACATGTTAAAATGTTTCAAAAAGTATTGAATAAAAGGGAACCGTTAATTGTGGCCAATGTGTATTAGAGAAAAACATTTATTTCATAATGATATTTCCCCCAATTGTATATTCTTATATCTAATGAAAGGTTAGATTTTTGTGAATTTGTTTAATAAAAGATCAAAAGGATTAACAATGCAGTTTAATTTTCACAGCCTTCTTTGCTCATATTTACCAAAGGTAACAATAATTCTGACCCTGACTGTGTGTGTGTGTGTGTGTGTGTGTGTATATATACAGTGCCCTCCAAAAGTATTGGAACAGTAAAGACAAAATTGCTCTGTTGGCTGTGGAGTCAAGTCATTTATAAATATGATTAAAAGATGAATACGAGACAAAACGTCACATTTTATTATTGGGTGATTCAACACAGATGTTTTACCAGCTAAGAAGTTCAGCACTTTTAGAGTTTCATCCCCTTATCTGATGTGAGCATAAGTATTGGAACAGTTGCCTCACAGGTCTTTCCAAGTGATCAGCTGTGTCCTGTCGCATTAATTCTTCAGATATTAAAATCAGGGAATGTGTCATTATATCAGTTATATCCATTACTTCTGCATTCTGAATCTTGCATTCAATGGTGACACTCTCAAACCAGGATGATGACTTTGAGAGAAAAGCAAGCAATTTGGATGCGAAAAGAAAAGAGGAAGTCAATTAGAGCTATAGCAAAAACAAAGGGCATGGAGAAATCAAGAGTTTGGAAACCACCAGCAACCAACAACTACCTGATCGGCTGAGAAAACAACAGTAGTTGACGACAGACAAATCATAAAAGCTGTGAAAATTAACCCTAAAAGTTGCCTCTGTAAAATCACCAACAACTTCCAGAAAGCTTCTACTGTCCTCGGGAGACTTTGACACAGAATTACAGATGCTACACAGCAAGATGCAAACCTCTGACCAGCACCAAAAATAGAAAGGCAAGATTAGAGTTTGCAAAAAAAGCACAAAGGTGAGCCAGAAAACTTTTGGAACTGTGTTTATGGACCGATGAGACAAAGATGAAACTTTATCTAAGTGATGGGAAAGCAAAAATGTGGAGAAAAAAGGGAACTGCAAAAGATCCCAAGCATACAGCTTCATCTGTAAATCATGATGGAGGGGGTGTCATGGCATGGGCATGCATGGCTGCCTCTGGAGCAGGCCCTCTCAAATTTACTAATGACTTAATGTATGCTGACAGTAGGGCTGCAACAACTAATCGATAAAAATCGATTATTATCGATAATGAAAATCATTGACAACGATTCTCATTATCGATTAGTCGGGTCTGCCCACAATGCACGTCCAACTTCAGCCGGTTGCGTCAAATTACAGCACTGAATAATGATTTCATATAAAAATAACGTATATTTAATTCTTTAGTCAGTCAACATGAGTATTTTATGAGAGTAGGAACTGTTAAGGGATAACAGCAATTCTAAATATAAATATCAGTGCCGCCTTAAAGGATAAAGAAATAACGTGTTCCTGCAGAAAATTACTCTTACTTGTCAATTTTTAGAGATTTAAACTATATTCACTAGAAACTAACGATATCCATTCTATTTTATGAAAACATTACAGGGCTTAATTTATTAGACACCTGTCTATTTTAGGAATCCGTCAACAGGATTAGCCTTACAAATTTGACACGTCAGTTCATGTAGATCCTATTATATACCTATTTTAAACAACCATCTACATTTTAAACTCACAAATGCAACCAAAATATAATTAAATAAATCTTTCCTTTAAGGCACTTTAGAATGAAAGCACAGATTTAATATACTGACACACATGCCTTTTTTCTCCACTGTTTACATTAAAACATATGCTTTTCTTAACCTACTGTTTACAAGGATATTAGCCAAAACATGCATTTTGATGTAGTTTTGTCTGAATTTATTCATTCATGCTCAAAAAAGCGGAGGAGAGCTCAATTTAGTATTCTCGCAGAGTTGACGCGGCTGTCTGTGTGTGCGCACTTCAGGTGTGCGTGTGCACGCTTTAGATGTGTGCGCGGAAAACTACTCGCACAGCGCGCGACTGTTCCGCCAACAACCCCGAGCGTTTTATATGCTCGCCTTGTGCCTTCAGGTAGTCCTTATATCGAGTCCTGATACGTGAGATTGAACGAGAATGCACGCGTTGGTGGTAATGCATAGACGGACATTATATGAAAAAGTGGACAGTGCCAAAATAAAGGTGCCTTTTTATACTACAGATATCAATATTTTACGCGTGGCATCGATGCATTGCATCGTCATACATTGTATCGATATATCGATCCTTATTGATGAACCGTTACACCCCTACTGGGAATGCAACGTGTGCCATTTCATCAGATGTGTAATGTAAATCATTTATAAACCTACACAAACACAGGATACATCGCGATTTCAAAATAAAAGCTCAAACATTCACTCTGAGTTACACGTTTTGATGTCCACATATTCATCTAATTACAGCAGCTATAACATTTCTTTCCTAAAGAAATGGCCAAATATTAAAGATTAAGTGGACATTTGAATTAAATGGTGCTTGGTCAATATTAAACAAGGATTAGATCTCACAGCAATGTGTAGAAATAATTATCAGGCGGCCAGCGCCCCCTGCAGACCTTTGTTGTGTAATGCACATTAGCTCTATTGTTTATGTATTTTAACAGATTTGTTCAATAAATCCATATGATTTCTTGCTTTTGATACTTTATTTGAACTAATTATTGCATCATTGCTATTATATATGTATTTTAAGTCATTTTAAAAGCTATTGTTAACTTACATATTTTTGTATTACCACAAAAAAGTATTTTAATGGTTAAATTAAATTAAATTGTATTAATAAAAAAGCCTGTCTAATTAATTGAGGATTACCTTTACCAAATTCTGGTTTCCATTATTTTCTGGAAATTTTGGATATTCCTACTGATACTGAACTGATTTCAGTGATTTGAACTATGAGATGGATGCATGCTTCTTGCACTCAATGTTGCACTTTAATTTTGATTAAAAAAGTATTTCATAGAAATTTGGATTTCATTTGATTTAATAAAACATTCTGAAGTAAAAAAAATGTTTGTGGGAAATTAATAGTTTAGATTAGTCAATTAATCGTCAAATTAGTCGTTAGATTAATCGAAATAAAAATAGTCATTAGTGGCAGCCCTAATATGTATATGCAGTTGCATCTTAATAAATTAGAATGTCGTGGAAAAGTCCTTTTATTTCAATAATTCAACTCAAATTGTGAAACTCGTGTATTAAATAAATTCAATGCACACAGACTGAAGTAGTTTAAGTATTTGGTTATTTTAATTGTGATGATTTTGGCTCACATTTAACAAAAAACACAAATTCACTAACAAATTAGAATATGGTGACATGCCAATCAGCTAATCAACTCAAAACTAGGGCTGGCTCGATACCACTTTCAGAACCGATACCAAAAATTCTGAGTATCTGCCGATACCGATCCGATACCAGCACATATTTTTTTTTTTAAATCAGTGTAGAATTTCTATATCTCCGTGTGTGTTGACCTGCTCATCACTCTTTTGTGTTTTACACACAATCTACTAAATATAGACAACTTTACTGTAAATAAAAACAACAAATGAATGGATATGTAATTATAATCTATGACAAAAATACTTTTATTAACTAGATTAGTGGATAATTCAGTAGCAAATATTACTCTAGAAAAATCAAGAGTGCACAATCATTTTATAAAACTCAAAAATTTGTGAAAAAAATGATTGGGGAACAAAGAAAAATGAATAAGTGTAGGACTAAATCTGATAAATGATATATTGCTCTTTGTATTGTTGTAAAATACATTCATGGAAAACAAGTAATATATTTATATAGAAATATATATGCTGTAAAATTAAAATACATTTCTTTCAAACGTACTGCACAGTAGGCTTGCCGCGATAGACGGTGTTAGAGGTTATACCAGTGTTAAGCCACATCACCGTTACGTCCCCCACCGTCCCCCACCGTCGTTTAGATTTTTTTTTATAGTAAACCATTTTTTTTCATTCAGTTAGAGGACACTACAATTAAAACTTAACGCTGCTGCTCAATGCAGCGCACCGAACAAACGACAGCCGTGCATCATAGCAGTCTAGGTCTGCATTGCCGCGGCTGTACCAACAAGATATCTTGCACAGCGGGGTTAATTTCCCGAATACAACGCGGTAACGGTCGGTAACTCTAGTGCAATTTGAACTGGAGCGGGCGGTCTAACAATATCCCGTTCCGGACGTCCTTTCAGAACAGCATATCTGCGCTTTATTCTTATTGAGAGTGCTGCACGCATGAACCAGTGCTTCGTTTTATTTGCGGGGTCTGAACACAACATGTGCAACGATGCTCAGAACAGGCTAGCAGATATAATATATACGTCTCTCAAACAGAACAGGCAGGTTGTGATGAGTGACAGAGCAGAATAAGGATAGAGCAAAGTGTGGAAGCACTGTCCTTGAAGGACGTTCAACTCATCTTTCCTTATTCTTTTTTGTATTATGCTTATCCTATCATTTTAAATGACAGACTGTGTCAAATGTATTTATATTTCTCTGCTGCACTTTTCACTGTGTTAAGAGCAAGATGTTAAATGAATTTAGTATTTTGACAAGACTAATAAAATAGCTTGTAGGCTAAACCTAAACAATTTTCCTATTGTTGTAGGCTGAATGTTAGCATAAACAAATTGTTTCCTAACAAGACGAATAAAAATAAGGATTACAATTTTTGTATAACTTTTTTTTTCTCTCTGTGACACTATTCCGTGTTGGCAGCAAAATGTTATTTACATTTTTCTGTCAATAAATTCAAGACTCTTGACAAGACGAATAAAATAAATAAAATTTTGTGCAGATTAAACTTTTCTTTGTTAGCCTATCTCTCCGTCTTTCATCAGAAATGTGAACAAACATTGAATATATCGTGGGAGCGGGTGGGTGCGGAATAAAAGCTTGCGGGAGCTTGTTTTGTTATTATTCACTATTCATGACACCATCAGTAAATACGTCCTCTGTAAGAACAAGCTGTCTGATGCCCATGTGCACATAAACACCACTGATCTTCACAAACTTCTCCAACACACGCGAGCATCCGTTATAAAACACTCACTGTATTCAACCACGTGAATATACTGAGCTGTATTCAAGCAGAAATATGAGTGAGCTGAGAGCGCACATACACGGTTTGTTTGCGCATCATTTATAACGGACATAACGCACGCCTAATGCACGATCATGTCACTGCAAACAGCTTTACCTTGATTACAATAGTCATCCATCAAAACTTGTGTCTACTAGTGTGACACTGGCTTCTTTTATCCAGCCGAGAGCTGTCGTTTGCGTATCATGTGCTCATAGCTGTTTTGAGCTACCGTTCAGTCTGTATTACACACGATGAGAAACGGTTTGCTGCTCCGAAACACAGAATGTGTAGAGAGGTGGTACTGTTATTTATCTATAGCCTATATATTTTTTACATTACTTAACATGCGAGTCATAATATTAGTGAATATATTATATTGTAGTTATATCTCTCGCCCCCCTGGTTGAGAACCAGTGCCACTGACCTAAAGCACGATCTTCCAGCATTGCCTTCGCGATCGATCTATTGGGCATCCCTGATCTAATTGATAATGTTTAAAAAAAAAAAAAAAAAAAAAAACCTTCCATTCGTTTCTCATTTATTTGGTTCCACAGTATTTGCAGATTTTTATTTAAACAGTGTGCTTTTTTCCCATTATTTTACAACAAGGTGTATGCCGTCCCTGAAAACTTTCTTATTCATTTTTGCTAATAAACGTTCTTCGTTTCATAATTGTTTGTTCCTCATTCTTAACTGATTTTTAGTTTTGTATATTTAAACTTCGTGTACGTTATTTATAATTTTATATTAGGCATATAGCATGGTGTATTTTTATTTGTTTTATTAATAAAAGTTAGATGTTCTACGTTGTATTGTTGCTTGAATTGAATTTCTTCAAAGTTAACGTATAATGCGCACGGTGCTATTTAAGCAAAGGAAAGTTAGGGAAAGCTAAAAATAACAAAAAACAAACAATTGCTGGAAGCTGAATTGCCGTTGATATGAAAGTCAAAGTAAAACGCGCACGGCGCTTACAGGCCATTTAAAACCAAAGGAAAGCTTGAGGAAAATAGGGAAAACTCAAACGATCCCCCCCCCACCACCACGGTGATACCGGTATAAACGGTGTGACAACTCTTCACAAGGCAGCACGATATAACAGATGAGACGAACAAGAAAGGCATTTAATAATCTTTCATTGCGCAAAAATATAATACGAAAGGCTCCAATACAGAGCGCCATTAAGCACTTATGCGCATCCCGTGCGCAGAATGATGCGCTTGAAGCAACACTGAGTCACAGCGCGCAGGCGCAGTGCTTCGGAGTCCACATAAAGAAGTTCATAGCACAAAGGAAAGAGATATTAATGCGTAGTGTATTAAATCTATGCGACATTTTATTGAGCCTTTTCTTTTAACGGTTTTAAATATCAGTTAATGTGCTTGTGAATAGGGCTGAACGATTTTGGAAAATAATCTAATTGCGATTTTTTTTTAACCAATATTGCAATTAATATGCTTTTTTTTTAAAGCTCTTTATATTCTGTATTATTCAACAAAGACGAGAAATAAATAATTGTATGCTGTGCAGTGTTGGGCACGTTACTTTAAAAAAGTAATTAGTTATATTACTAGTCACAAATAATAACTGAGTTACATCATTATAAAATAAACTAATTACCAGGGAAAGTAACTATTGTTAAAATATGTCAAATAACTTGGATGCCCCAATATTAAATATGCTAAATGAATAAAATTGTCACTAAATAGAATCAATTATTATTATAAAACGCTGTACACTAATCTACACTATTTTAATGTTTCTGTGGGACAAAGTGAGAGACACCTATCAAATTAAATTGATTATTGCAAATATTATCAACCCTCTATGGACACCTTGGCAATATAATCTCCATTGGCTTGTCTTTTTTTTGTTTACTCAACAGATTAATATTAATTATCTGATATACTAATATATATATATATATAAGCTTAGGTTTGTAAAATGGCACATCTTTTTAATATCTCACTTAGCATCAGTCAGTCAAACGTTATAGGATATTATGATAATTTAGCATTCAATTTTAGCATTATATAGAACTTTAGTAATTAGAATAACCATGTATGAACACACATGTCATGTTGTCTGAACTTAGGACTGGTGGTGGTGCTTAAGATATTGTTTGTTATTTAGTGTTTCTATAAAAAAGGGGAAAAAAACCTACAAATAATACCGATAACAAAACTACCACGAATTCTACTACTAATAACCATATAAAACGCTCTAAGGATTATTGAGCTGCTGGGTTCATGAATATTAATCGATTAATCTATCGACTAATTTACTAATTGATTTCCCGCAAAAATCTGCAATTTTATTAAACTATGTTATTAAACCAAATTAAATCCAAATTTCTATGAAATCCTTTTAAGTAAAGTGCAACATGGACACTTGCTTATTGCGCTCTATCTCATAGTCCAAATCACTGAAACCAAAGTTCAGTATTATAGTGTAAGAATGACAACATATCCACGTGTTCTAGGGGTGGGCGATATGACCAAAATCTTATATCACGATATGACAAATTTTATATCACGATAACAATATACATCTCTGATACCATATAATTATCACAATCCTTGTCACCAATGTCAATATCAAACTAATACAAGCCTAAAGAGAGAGAAAGAGAAAAAAACAGCCTTACTGAAGATAAATAAACAGTCAGTGATGAAATAAGGATAAGAAACTAATTGCAAGCAATAGGACAGAAAAACTACAATAAATAAGCATGTAATAATCTAATCTATCTATGATCGATATAATACGTGTATTATAGGGGTCGACCGATTATCGGCGCCGATATTAAGCATTTTTACGATTATCGATATTGGCCATTTTCAAAACAGATTTGGCGATACATTTTTTTTTTTTTTTATGCAAACAAACATACTATTTACAGGTGACATTATTTATTGGTGATTAAATAATACAGGTGAAATTATTTAATTTTTAAATGCACTATTTGGCTCCGATGCAGCCTGTCTGAGCTCAACACTCTGTGGCCTAGAGCAATCTCCGCCCACCGCTCATCTGATATGTAGAGAGTCACGAGTCCGACCAATCAACGCGGAAAACTGAAGGCAGTCTCACACCGAAAGCACTTGCTAACTGGAGCTGCGTCAGTGATCACGCATCAGTTGTCTCTCAAAGGTAAGGCAGCAGCAGACGTTGCTGAAGTTGCAATAAATCACAATCCACTACACTGAAGTTGCAAAACACCTCAATATAACCTATGAGGTCCGCGATGCGGAAAATGCGGGTGGAATCGCGGAATGCAGTCATATAATGGAATTAACCGTATAACGCGGAATGTCATGGAATTTGTCGAAGTTTGGATGAATTAATCAAAAGTAGGTCAGTACACTTAAATCGACTCGCGCTATGGACTAGTATCTATAAATATTAAGCCGCAAAAACACTATTTAAATATGAATCCTGCATGTTCTGCATCTCTGTTAATGAATGACACAGACGTGCGGTTTCATTTACTGCACACATACATACTCAAGAGCGTGTTTTCAGCATCTGCCATCTCACTAAATGAGGACATAAATACATGAACAACATCCCCAGAACTGCTCGGAGAGTCACTTCATGAGCATTTGACCGTTTCATTTGAGTAAAACGATCGTCGTATCATATATACATAGGCTACAGAAACTTAAAAGGTCCTCATGGCAACCTGTCAAAATATAAGTTCGGTTTAGCCGAATATATTACTGTGGTGCAGTAGAATATACGTAATACAACTACAACAATTATTACAACTTTTGTTGAGAATAATCACACAATATGCTAAATATGTTTACTTTAAGTTTTACAAAATGTTTACAGAATGCTTCTGGGTGATCCCTGCACTTATGTTATTATTAATATTACTGTTTATTTAATGTTGTTGTTATTAACAGTTTTCAGAATTAAAGTCAAGTCAAGTCACCTTTATTTATATAGCGCTTTTAACAATACAAATTGTAACAAAGCACTGCACAATATCAAAATAGGCAAAGTGTGTCAATAATGTAAAATGACAGGATTTAACACTCAATTATCTGCTGAATGCATTTCATTATTGAATTTAGTGATGGCATTGTCCAGCTTAGTTCAGTTTATAATATCTGTGCAATCAAGTCGATGATTGTGCTGGAAATGAAGTGTCCCCAACTGAGCAAGCCAGAGGCGACAGCGGCAAGGAACGAAAACTCCATCGGTGACAGAATGGAGAAAAAACCTTGGGAGAAACCAGGCTCAGTCGGGGGGCCAGTTCCCCTCCGGCCAGACGAATCAGTAGTTTGTTCCAACTGCAGCAAAAGTCAGAGTGTAAGTGGTCCACTGGTTCCAGGGGTCTTTCCCCGATGGATGTCTAGGTGACGAGGTCCTCACTGGAGATCTGTCTCTGGGGCTCATCTATGTGTCCTAGACTCCACTGACGTTCAGGGCTGTAGGGGCTGTAGAGGTTGTCTCCAGGTGCTGATCCTCCATTTATGGCAGACTTTGGTTAAGTCAGTATAATCGCTGATAGTTGGCTTCCTCTGAGGTCCTCGGAGGGGTTGTCATCGTCTCTTCTCAGGTGTTCGGTCATCTCAATCGTTTAAGGGTTGGATCCAGACTGAAGCTTGTGTAATTCCTAGCTACCACGGGATGTTAATCCCGTGGCAGTAACATAGAAACAGTAAGACAATTAGCGTAGCAGTTGTTCCATCCAGGAATAACCCTGGATGAAATTATCAGTATAACCCAAGCTAAAGCATAATAATGTGCATTTGTTCAGATAGACTGGCAGTACAAGATTGTGAGATGCATTATATGAATGCTTGGCTAAAGAGATGCGTCTTTAATCTAGATTTAAACAGAGAGAGTGTGTCTGAACCCCAAACGTTATCAGGAAGGCTATTCCAGAGTTTAGGAGCCAGATATGAAAAAGTTCTACCTCCTTTAGTGGACTTTGCTATCCTAGGTACTACCAAGAGTCCAGAGTTTTGCGACCTTAGGGAGCGGGTTGGATTGTAGCGTGATAGATGATGATCTGATGATTTTCAGAATTAAAGACATGTTTAAAAGCATTTAAAGAACGTTTTTTGTCAGAGCTCTTGTTATTATTAATTTTGGCATTCATTTTCATTTTTACACCAGACACGTATATCGGTTCAAAATATCGGTTATCGGTCTACTTGATCTGTAATCGGTATCGGCATCGGCCCTGAAAAACACATATCGGTCGACCCCTAGTGTATTATGTATAGATTCTATACATATTATAAATATATCATTATTATTGTTATGTTTTATTTATTCTCATTAAAGTTACAAAAGTGATTTAGTCAAGAGCAGTGAGAGATTTTCTAGCAGTGTGTTATGATTAACATAAATGGCAGACAGAATGAATTTTTGACAGCATCCCCTTTGAGACCGAAGTCCGGATCCAATATAGCTAAGTTACTGTTACATATGCGTTTTCTCTTTCTGCCGTTTACTCTTTCTTAAGACCTAAATCGCTGTGTTTATGAGGATACTTGCAAAGACGGGGATTCTGACTCATATAAGTGTGTTTATGTAATTGTTCAAAGTCGGCAAAAAAGAAAAAGAAAAAGAAAAAGCGCGCTCTTCTCACACAGAAAGAGACGGCGCACACATATAGCTCTGTTGTTTGATTTTCAACAGCATAAAATCGGTTGTTTTAAAACTGCAGTGCTTAAAAACGCGTGACCATCCTACAGATGTAGTCCGTCATTTAGGAACGAGCTCCTCGTTGTGTCCTGGCTGGTTGTTCGGTCTCCCCTTCACGCCCCGTGGTGGGCGGCGTTTAAAGATCGCAGTCACTCAAATGATGAAAAGGTATTACCATAAACAATGTATTTTGCGACACCACGAAATAAACGATAGAACATAATATGAAACGATAGACTTTTTATTTCATCCATCTGATAGATATCGTCATATCGCACAGCCCTAACGTGTTCTAGTCTAATAATACAATTATAATCAAACAACACTTTTTAAAGGAGTATTTAACAGAAACAGTATTTACCAGAATTGATTTAGGTGAAAAATGTCAATGTGCAGTATTTAATAAATATATTTATTATAATTTAAACACTTTTTTAAATATAAAAATCAATTAATTAGAGTTTTTTTTATTAATACAATTTAATTTAACCATTAAAATAGATTCAATTAAAATAAAAAAATTGAATTTGGAAATAAAACTGGTTTCATGGGTCCCTATAATTATAATAGTTTTTTTGGTGGTAATAAAAATAGATGTAAGTGAACAACAGCTTTTAAAATGACTTAAAATACATATATAATAGCAATGATGCAATAATAATTAGTTCAAATAAAGTATCAAAAGCAAGAAATCATATGGATTTATTGAACAAAACTTAAAATACATAATGCATAATAAACAATAGAGCTAATGTAAATTACGCATGACAACAAAGGCCTGCAGATTAATAAATCAGGCTGGCCGCCTGAATTATTTCTACACATTACTGCACGATCTAATCCTTGTTTAATATTGACCAAGCACCATTTAATTCAAATGTCCACTTAATCTTTAATATTTGGCCATTTCTTTTAGGAAAGAAATGTTATAGCCGCAGTAATTAGATGAATATGTGGACATCAAAACATGTAAACTCCGAGTGAGGGTTTGAGCTTTTATTTTGAAATTGCGTTGTAATCTCCTGTGTTTGTGCAGGTTTATAAATTATCTACCTTACAAATCTGATGAAATGGCACACGTTGCGTTCCCAGATGAACGTTATAATAAACCCAAACTCACAACAACACGCAGACTTGCAGAGATGGCGTTTGAGACGATCCACACATGTAAATGATAAGTTTCTGTGGAACTACTGTGAAAGGAGCCGCTGTGTGAAGCACGCACTTAACCTGCATCCATGTAATGAATTAAAGGGCATACTGTATTAGAACTGCATCGCATATAATTATTAACTTAAATCATAGCGTTTGTAAATTCACAAGTTTGCTTACATATGGGTTTAATATATCATGCAGCCTTGAAAAACAGTCTAATAATATGTTTTATGGATTCTCGTCTGTGAAATGCGCCACTTCCGGTATTTTTCCGGTTGTTCGACGCAAGAAAATTAAGTCGACAATTTTTAACGAATCGACGAATCGCGATTGTCTGCATTTGTCTGTATTCGCTTGAATTAATTCACTGAAATCAAAACAGGGACTATAATAGATGAGCGCCGGCCAATGAGATTGTCATTTGGACATTAGTTCCGCCCACCACCAGAGAAACCGGCAGTTCTTAAAAGCTGAAGAATTCCAAAAGGAACTCCGTTATTTTGACATTAAAGTACAACAAAGGATATTCAAAGGATAGTACAACAATTCCACATGTTATGAAAGACCCGCGTCAATTCCACATGTTATGAAAGACCCGCGTCAATTCCGCATGTTATGAAAGACCCGCGGACACGAAAACAACCCTCAGTAAACTGCGGACTTGGTAACACAGCGTGCCAACATGATGATTTCTCTGAAGACTGCTTAGATGTGTTCGACTGGAAGCAGCGCTGCTAGACCGATCGGTGTGTGTCATCAAAGTACCACGAAAGCTATGAGAGAACGGACGTCTCCTAATGTTTTCTCTCGCCATACTTGGTTCATACGATCATCATGCATTACTCTCGCGTATCAAGTGACAGAGTATAATCGCAGCCTCTGCGTAGTGCTGGGCGGTATGACCCAAAATTTATATCACGGTATTTTTTCCAAATTATATCGATTTCACAATATATGGTGGTATTAATTTTTTTCATGCATGACCGGGTGTTAACCACATTTTATACTGACTGACGCCGGTTTCACCCTGCACGCGTAAGCAGGGCGTATTTTTTTTGGCGCCCATGTTAACAGATTCACACCGCACACAGAGGCGGCAGCGCGTAGCAGGAGCAGAGCAGAAGCGGCAGTGCCACGATCGTTTCGGCGCCGAGTCTATTTTTGCTGCACCGCTTACGCTGAATTAAAGTCACAGTGCATTGTTCTTGATCAAAATTGACCCGGTTAGCATTAAAAATAACACATTTCACCATAAAATCATGTAAGTGATGCGTTTAGAGTTTTAAAAATCACAATGTGGAAAAAAAAAAAATGCACGAAAAACATACCTTTATTTTAACATATCTTTGAAGTTAGGGCAAAAACTGGTGGAAGCCTTCCACCAGTTTTTGCCCAATCTTCAAAGATATGTTAAATTAATAAAACTAGAGGCTTTTGTTAGCTTTAATATTACTTTTTTAATTAAATCCAATTACACTTTATTGTTGGAATTCTTTCCAAAATTGGTCTTTGATCTCACAGCGTGTGTCTCGCATCAATTCACATCAATAATTATTACTAAACAAGCAATACAATAGACAGGGCTCTAGAATTGACCTAATTTCTCAATGGTGCAACTAAAATAAATCTGGAGGTCACACCAGTGCGACCAGCTGTTCGAGAAAAAAAAAAGTCTCTGTGACTCCCTGTGGTTCAACAACAGACACACATTAGGCCCATATCGTGGTCTAAACCAATCAGAGATAGTGAAGGGCGGACCCCCCCTCTGATTGGCCATGGTCCATATATTCCTGTACGTTTAAAAATGCATGTGCTGCTGCAGTCATACAGAGAGAGAGAGAAAGGTGAGTAGTAGAGATGCGCGCAGTGTTGCCAACTTAGCGCCTTTTCAGACCCCCCTAGCAACTTTTTTTCTCTCCAAAAAAGCGACTAGTGACAAATCTAGCAACTTCTTGGACAAACTTTAGCGAGTCTCTGTGATTGTTTGTATTGCTGCAACTAGGGATGCATTGATCCGATACTCTGGATCGGTATCGGCTCCGATCCGGTCATTTTCTGCGGATCGGGTATCGATCAGACGAGACTGATCCAAATCCGATGTTGTGCGTATACTATTCTGTGCTGTTGTTAAGCCCCACGAAAACCACATAAATATCATAAAGCACCATAAAGTGTTCGTGCATTATATTTCAAGTGTTCTGAAGCTGTTCCATAGTTTAATAAGAGGTACAGATGAATATTTAAGTCATTAAATTCAAATTCACATAAACTCTTCTCTCCGCTGCGTCTGTCTGTCTGTCATCCTCCGTTCAGCATTCAAACTGTGCGTTGCGTTCGGTTACTACAGTCAAACTCTCTTCAAGAGCGCACGGTCACTGAGGTTTAAAACTGTTAAAAGAAAAGGCTCAATAAACTAACACAGATTTAATACAGTACTTATCAATATATCTTCCCCCTGTACTTTTCTTTTCTATGCGGACTCAGAGGGCTCTGCAGCCTGTGTGCTGTGACACCGTGTTGTTTCAAGAGCATCATTCTGCGCACGGGATGTGCATTGCACCATGCTGTATTGAGCCTTTCATTTTACAATACTTTAGCGCAATTAAATATGATAGTCTTTCTTGTTCTGTCCTATCATATGTTGCTGCCTTATTACTGTGCTATACATTTAAAAAAAAAAAAATTCATTTTAGTATATATTTATATGTAAATGTATTTGCTTGTTTTTTCATGAATGTATTTTACAATACAAAGAGCAATGTGTGACATTTTACCAGATTTAGTCGTACACTTATTTGTAAATAAAAATCTTTCACTAGGTTTTATAAAACTATTGTGCACCCATGATTTTTCTAGAGTATCTTTTGCTGCTGAATTATCCACTACACTAGTTTAACAGTGTTTTTGTCAAATATTATGATATATATATATATATAGTTTAACAAAACAAAGCAAGTTTATTTCACAAAAAAATAAAGTTAAGACTGTTGAGACAGTCAAGACTATGGGTGAATCCCATTTCTCTGTCTTACCCCTTCGTCTTCGTCTTACCCCTAGCTCTTGTCCCTCGAAACCAAGTGGTAAGCGCTAGGGGTGAAAACATTCCCCTATGAAATGAGACGCCACATGGTTACTGTTACGTCATCATACATCGTCGCTAGCCGGCTGCTACGTCACCAGAGGCGACAAGTGTTGATCGCAAACTCTCCATCTAAAAGTGTGTGTGTGTCGATTGCGTGGGTTTAAGTGATGTTTTCTCTATTCAGAGAAACACGGGACTGTTGTGCAAATCAGCAATGAAACGTTAGCGTGGAAAAATAGCGATTTTTAAAAACGTTTCAATTAAGAACATGGTTGCAAATATATATGTAATTTACAGGACTGTGTAGAGCACAAAACAAGACTGTCGTAATTTTAAATAAATGATTTAAGCCGAAAATACTCTCTGGATGATCTGGCCGCAGTGTGTTCTGGGTACCCCTTGGTTTCAAGTAAGCTCGCAAAAATTCTTGGTTTAAAGGGGTATCTACCCCTTCCCCTTAGCCCTACCCCTCGATCAAAACGAGAATTGGGACAGCCCTTACTCTCACGTGAACGCGCAAAACTAAGGGGAAGGGGTAAGACAGAGAATTGGGATTCACCCTATGACTGAATACAATATAAGTCATGCCTATTAAATAGCAGTCCCAAACTCATTTTTGTTAATACAATTAAGTTGGTATGAGCCACCACATTCATTTAAACATATAGCCTACAAAATGACACAAAGTGAAAATAACATTATATTTTTGGGTTATGAAAACAACCAAGGTGACAGTTAATGAAACGTAGAAACTGCTCCTGAATAGAATGAATATCATACCATCATGCAAATCCTTCCCAGCTAACACACACAGTACCAATTATGTGATTTATTGGTACTGTACTTTTATTGTCCTGTAGCATACTTATGTTTCTGCATTTTGAAGTGATGTACAGCGTGGCGCCGCGTTCACGCGTGCTATAGAAGAGTGCGCGCTACCAGCACACTATAACATCTGACAGGACAGTTCGTTTTTTCTGAGGTGAGAGACATATTTCATAACGTGTTACAAAAATAACGTGGAATAATGGCACTGACATTAAACCTGTCGACATCTCATCTGACCGCAGATACTGAATCGGGACAGAGCTTTTTTCTCAGGCACTCTTTCTTTACTTAAACTGCATCTGTGTCAACAGCTTTCATGCACGTCTTTTAAAATAAAAGTCTCGCATCAGAAAAGCATTTAGAATTATGTTTTTTGTTGATGTCGTTTCTTTGGCTGTAAACAATCCACGACACTCTCAGAACGGTCTCGCAAACCCACTTTTGTATTCGCCGGATTTTTGTATAGGTTTAAGGGGGGGCGTGACCAAAGAAGTTTGAGAACCACTACACTAGAGCATCCCTTCATTCAGACACAGTGGAAGATCTGATAAGAATCAGTGTAGACTGTCTGGAAGATTTTGATGCTAGAGAGAATGTGTCCAGCTGATTTAGCTAAGGCCAAAGATCAAGAAGGCTAAACTACAGGAGTTGGCCATCCGAGGGGCATGTGACTGCAATGGAGGATAGTCCATAAGACATTGAGCCATGAGATGTTCAGTATGACGCCATTAAAACACTTAATTTAGATTTTATTTTTATTTCATTTATCTTGATGTTTTAAGTTTAAATCTCAGCTCAGTGAAGCACTTTATGCACCAACACTTTTTCAGTAAGTTACCTTTCTTGTAGAATTGTGCTTCAAATAAAGAACTTTATGTCGACCAGATTGTTAGTTAATCGTTTACTAGTCAATATTGCCTATATGAAAATTTGGGTGCACCTAACTTTTGTGCTGGTGCACCTAAGGAAAAAAGTTAGACGCACCAGTGCAACAAGTTAGTCTAGAGCCCTGATAGACGCACCTTAATACAAAAAAACAACAGTATATGCATAAATACACGGCTACAGTGCATTAGAATAGTGAGTCCTTTCTATTTTTGAGAGACCTATTTGAACCCCCAATTCTGATTTATTAATTCTACAGACTGATACACAAAAGATTTACGTAACATAGCCAATTCAATCTAGCATATGCAACTTCTCTTAGATGGCAAAAAAGAATTTCTCATACAAAATGTGAAATGGGTCAGACATAATTTTTCCTGACAGGGTTGGCAATATTTTTGTATACACAACTTGAAAACTTGGCTTATCGTGTAAACCTATATATAATATAGGTTATTTAAATATGCATGTGGGACAGAGGGGATGGGGACAGGGTCGCATCACCGAGTTTGCTGGCCATATCACACATCAAAACACATGGCACACGTTGTTCAGAGGAGAACGCTCGAAAATATGACAGAAATGATGATACTCGTCTTTATTGCAGCAGTACAAGCCGCAGATCAGCTGTGCGTGACAAACGCTGCCGGTATGAAAGCACAATGGGCGCGCGCTGCTCCTGCTCTGCATACACACCGCTTCTGCGCCAATCACGCGCTGCTCGTGTGACATGGGCGTGAGAGAGGAAAAACTGCAGTAGATTGACTTACAATGCCGTATTTTAGTGTCATGATGTATGATATATTGTAGAAAAATTTCACACTAAATAGTGACTAAACACGACCCATTAATAAATGTTAACAGGAGTCACTCATTCATAATCGCGACATCGTCTGATAAAATCAACATGTATCTAATGTTACACTAAAGAGCGGCTATGTGCTGGTTTTGGCAGCATCTGAGTAACAAACAAAAAAGTGCATAATATTCTCAGACGATCTTTGCTCATATTTATAACCCCAAACTGTCAGTAAGTGACAGGTGCTTGGAAACGCTGTTTTGTACTCCTTTACTGACGGCTCTGCTGCAGTATGGCCAGCTGAATGCACTGCTTCTCTGCCGCGGCGCTCAGCTCCCTCTACAGAACAGACGCAGAGAGAGGCGACACTGTGCCGGGAGAGTCAGACCTCGCGCTCGCGACTGGCCACATCTTCTAACTGAACCGTAAGGTTTATCCCAAAAAGTTGCTAGGTTTATCCGTTTGTATAGTCTATAGAAAAAAAGTCGTTAATAGGGTCTGAAAGTTGTTAAAAATAGTGCTAAAGTCGCGCTCGTGTGTGTGAGCTGATGGCAGGCGGATGGTGGATATTTTGTGTGGTCGATGTGGATATTGTGGATGACTTCTCTCTCATCACATTCTACTAGTGCTACAGCTTCAGTTTCGGAACTTTTACGCTTAGTAACCCATACAGCTGTATCCTCGCCAAAACGCAACAGTGAAAAGAGACCCCTCTCTAACAGTGTCGCGTTCCGAACGTTATTTAAATGACACCGGTATTGCGGTATTTTAAAAGCTCATATCATAAAAAAAATAAACACCGGTATTCGGTATGAAGCAGTATTCCGCCCAGCCTACCTCTGCGGTTGAAAATAGTTTTTTTTTCATATCGCGATATTATTGCAAATGCAATTAATCGTTCAGCCCTACTTGTGAAGAACCCTTCATAGTGCTCTCTACAACAGTGTTGTGATCTAACAGACACCTGGTAGAAAGTAACACGATTTAGAAACAGCACGAGACTCTAGCTATATAAAAAATCATTTTATGCAAAACCATTGAACTTTATTTGCAGATCAAGTATAATAAGAACAGTGGCGAGAGTTATCGTCTTGACTAGTAACCGAATGCGGCACACAGTTTGAACGCTGAATGGAGGAAAAAGGACAGCGAAAGCGGAGAGAAGTGTTTACGTGAACTTGACTTAAATATTCAACTGTACCAAACATTAAATTATGTAACTGCTTCAGAACACTTGAAATATAGTGCACGAAAACTTTATGCTGTTTTATAATGTGTTTGTCGCTTTTGTGGGGCTTAACAATAACAATATTAGCTATGCAGAATATCGAATTTGGATCGGTCTCGTCAGACCGATACACCGATCCAGCAGAGAAGGCCAGTATCAAAGCGATACCGATCCTGAATATCGGATCGGCGCACCCCTACTCAAAACACCTGCAAAAGTTTCCTGAGCCTTCAAAATGGTCTCTCAGTTTGGTTCAATAGGCTACACAATCATGGGGAAGACTGCTGATATGACAGTTTTCCAGAAGACAAACATTGACACTCTTCACAAGGAGGGTAAGCCACAAACATTCATTGTCAAAGAAGCTGGCTGTTCACAGAGTGCTGTATCCAAGCATGTTAACAGAAAGCTGAGTGGAAGGAAAAAGTGTGGAAGAAAAAGATGCACAACCAACAGAGAGAACCGCAACCTTATGAGGATTGTCAAGCAAAATCGATTCAAGAATTTGGGTGAACTTCAAGGAATGGACTGAGGCTGGGGTCAAGGCATCAAGAGATCAACACAGAATTAAAGCATTTTGGCTATATTACTTTTGTCTCATTCAACGCACTGCCAGCGTCTGAGTAACAAACTATATGCGCATAATAACAGACGAATTATGTTCGACCTGGTAATAACGACAGGTGCTTGGAAACGCTGTTTTGTAAATGATTTACTGACGAGTTGGCTGCGTTACGGCCAGCTGAAAGCTCTGCCGCTCGCTGCTCAGAACAGACGCCGAGAGAGGCGACACTGCGCCGGGGGTAGATCTGCAACTAACGATTATTTTGATAATCAATTAGTTGGCCGATTATTCTTTCGATTAATCTATTAAAATTATTTTATTGACAAAAAACACTATTCCACATTCTGCTCAATGTCCTTCAAACAACCTGAATGCTATGAAAACATACAGTGCTTAATTAGACCACCTGTCATAAAGAGAAAACAAATATTTTAGAAATCTGTCAAAAAATTACAAACTTGCATTGTTTATGACCTTTTTGACTGTAGTTTGGTATCTTAAAAAAAAACACTATAAAGTTTTTAAAGTGTAAGTTAAAGTGTAGATAACAGCAATAATTATATTATAGCATTAGAAATAGCCTACTATGGTTACTAAAGAGCTTACGCATTTTGGAGGACTAACCAATACAGAAAGCTAAAACATGATTTTGGGAATCACCAATGCTGTTAGTTTAGAGCAGCAGTGGAACAAACCTTACATCATTTGTTAAAAACCTTACATAAATTTGTTAATAATTGTATATAGTGAATATAGTTTACATTTCTTTTAAAAATGTAAATAATAAAGATAATAAAGATAACAGGTGAGGAATGTTCTGCAGGAACACACGTTCACTTTGATCACAGTCATGTCTTACTGTCATTTCTTTGTCCTGTAAAAGGCGGTTATGGAACGTCTCATTTATATTCAGACAATTACATGCTGTTATCCCAAAGAGAAAGTACATTTTTGACATAAAATTCCCTTTTCTAACAGTAGGTGTAAAATGGAAGGTTGTGAAAAATGTTCACTGTCCCCCTCTCTTGATTGACACTGGTCTCATGTAGGGGTCGACCGATATGTGTTTTTCAGGGCCGATGCCGATACCGATTATTACAGATCAAGTAGACCGATAACCGATATACGTGTCTGGTGTAAAAATGAAAATGAATGCCAAAATTAATAATAACAAGAGCTCTGACAAAAAACGTTCTTTAAATGCTTTTAAACATGTCTTTAATTCTGAAAACTGTTAATAACAACAACATTAAATAAACAGTAATATTAATAATAACATAAGTGCAGGGATCACCCAGAAGCATTCTGTAAACATTTTGTAAAACTTAAAGTAAACAACAAGCAACAAATGAACAAATAATGGAAAATAAATGTAATAGCTCCCTGAAGTTTTAGAAGCTAATAAAATGGGCAACAATTAGTAGTCCCAATCCAATCTTTTAATCAAATGAGAGTTAAACTTTATTTTTGGCAAACAAATGAGTTTACTATTAAAATTAAAACATGGAGGAAATAGCGTATTGTGTGATTATTCTCAACAAAAGTTGTAATAATTGTTGTAGTTGTATTACGTATATTCTACTGCACCACAGTAATATATTCGGCTAAACCGAACTTATATTTTGACAGGTTGCCATGAGGACCTTTTAAGTTTCTGTAGCCTATGTATATATGATATGACGATCGTTTTACTCAAATGAAACGGTCAAATGCTCATGAAGTGACTCTCCGAGCAGTTCTGGGGATGTTGTTCATGTATTTATGTCCTCATTTAGTGAGACGGCAGATGCTGAAAACACCGCGAGCATCACACGCTTTTCAGTATGTATGTGTGCAGTAAATGAAACCGCACGTCTGTGTCATTCATTAACAGAGATGCAGAACATGCAGGATTCATATTTAAATAGTGTTTTTGCGGCTTAATATTTATAGATACTAGTCCATAGCGCGAGTCGATTTAAGTGTACTGACCTACTTTTGATTAATTCATCCAAACTTCGACAAATTCCATGACATTCCGCGTTATACGGTAAATTCCATTATATGACTGCATTCCGCGATTCCGCCCGCATTTTCCGCATCGCGGACATCATAGGTTATATTGAGGTGTTTTGCAACTTCAGTGTAGTGGATTGTGATTTATTGCAACTTCAGCAACATCTGCTGCTGCCTTACCTTTGAGAGACAACTGATGCGTGATCACTGACGCAGCTCCAGTTAGCAAGTGCTTTCGGTGTGAGACTGCCTTCAGTTTTCCGCGTTGATTGGTCGGACTCGTGACACCCTACATATCAGATGAGCGGTGGGAGGAGATTGCTCTAGGCCACAGAGTGTTGAGCTCAGACAGGCTGCATCGGAGCCAAATGGTGCATTTAAAAATTAAATAATTTCACCTGTATTATTTATTCACCAATAAATAATGTCACCTGTAAATAGTATGTTTGTTTGCATAATAATAATAAAAAAAAAAAATAATAAAAATAAAAAAAAATTATCGGCAAATCTGTTTTGAAAATGGCCGATATCGATAATCGTAAAAATGCTTAATATCGGCGCCGATAATCGGTCGGTCGACCCCTAGTCTCATGTCTATAGGCACTTTAATTAAAAAGCTATTACAAAAACACCGCCCAGTGATCTATAGCAAAAAACAAAGAAAACTTGCACTTTCCCACGGCCCCTTACTGAAAGCTCCGCAGAGAGCGAGCTCTCCCGGCTTGATGCACATTGAGACGGCTTGTGCTTATTACATCGAGCGAAAACTATGAAAAAGAAGGCTGTGAGATATGATCAACTTTATCATTTTGGCGGTCACACTGTTTAGATTTTTTTTGGGCAAGTCGATTTGGAGTTATTGCCGTTTATCGCTGAATGTGTCACGAATATCGAAAACTAAACCAACCCCCCTCTCTGTGTTCCGTCTGTCTGACGCGCGTGCACGCGCCCGCCGCCGCTCATACGGTATTTTAAACTTAACACAGGCTGTCAGGACGGACCCTTATGCAAAAATGGAAATGCTCGCGTGAACTTTTGACATTTATATACAATACAAATACAAATTAAGCTCAGATGAGCTTTACACAATTATACAGAGTATAATGAGGAGTGAAATGTGTTCTCTGCATTTAACCCATCCAAGTGCACACACTTGGAGCAGTGGGCAGCCGACAGTGCGGCGCCCGGGGAGCAGTCGTGGACTTCCTGCCGGAGCCGGGATTCGAACCCACAACCTTGGGTTACCTCGGGTTTCAAGTCCAACGCTCTATCCATTAGGCCAACGACTGCCCTATATATATATATATATATATATATATAAGGATATGACCGTAAACTGAACGTTTTTTTGCGCTGAGGACACACACGCATGTGTCACAGCGCCTGACAGGGCAAGCCATTACACTAATGCATTAACTTAAAGCTCAAAATAAAGAATGATCATGCTGTGGGCAGCTTGGATCACATATTTCTCCCGCGGCATCTCATTCTGTTTCCTCCACTATTTTTAGATGCATTTTGTCCATAGAAATGCGTTATTCAGTGCTGTAATTTGAGCAACCGGCTGAAGTTGGAAGTGCACTGAGGGCAGACCCAACTAATCGATAATGAGAATCGTTGTCGATGATTTTCATTATCGATAATATCGATTAGTTGTTGCAGCCCTACATGAAATGCAAAAATAAATAAATGAGGCTCAATCATCTATTAACAAATGAGCGTGTTTATTTTAGCACTTACGTCAGTGAACACTCAGCCTGCAAAACACTAAAATAAATAATACAGTTAAATAGGAAAGTAGCCTTAAATAAGACATTTAAATACACCCTGTGACCCATGTCTACCTCACACGAGCAGCGTGGCGAGAACCAATTATAATCAGTAGGGATGCACCGAAAGTTCGGCAACCGAAATTGTTCGGCCGAAAATAGGAAAAAAACCTCTTTCGGTGTTCGGCCGAATAAGCGAAAAGACCGAATAATTTGTACCGAACAATGACGTTACGCAATCAAATAGAGGCGAGCACTAATGCAGCAAACACGTCTGCAGTGTGGAAGCATTTAAAACGGTCAGAGAGAGAGAGAGAGAGAGAGACGCAGACACCATTACAAGCACAAAACACCGACAGCGAGAGACTGCTTAGCGCTGCTTCTCATGTCTCTGATGAGAAGAGGAAGGGGTGGTTGTTGCTGGTTATTGTGATGATTGAAATCGCGAAATTGATTAGCAAATAAACTACAGAATGTTATGTTTTCTAAAACACGCACGAATGGCATGTATTCAAACAGCACTGCACGAGCTCGTGGCACCAGGGTTCAAAGTCCAAAGCGCAAGGAAATTCTGCGCTGAAACACTTACTCATCATTTGCTCATTTTTATAAAAAAAATTTAAAGGCGTGTGACAATGTGATACGTGTGACAAACATCTTCACAAATTCGTAATGAGATATATCTGAGAAATATCTGCATGCTGTGGTCAACAAACATAATAATATATAAATAATTACCCTACAACAGCTGTATTAATACATTTACTATAACATTCACCAATAGTGTTCAAATTGGGATCTGTAATATTTTCTAATGTTTTAAAAGATGTCTCTTCTGCTCAGCAAGGCTGCATTTATTTGTACAGAAAAAAATACAAGCCTGATTCAAGAAGGGGGGTCTCAAAAATGGATAAAAAAATATTATTTTACTAACTTATTAATTTTAAGTTAAATTGTGCTTTGTTGGTATAATGTCTGATAGGATGTATAAAAATGTTCAGTTCATTTTTTTTTTTGTAAAGCAGGACAAAAGAGTAAAAAGCAGATTTTGGCTATTTAATTTATGCAATAGTGAAAAAAATTGCAAAATAGGCCTACATGGGGGAGAACATCTTTGAAAAAAGGTGTTCGGTATTCGGCCTTCGGCCCCAGTGTTTCATTTTGTTCGGCTTTGGCCAAGAATTTTCATTTCGGTGCATCCCTAATAATCAGTGATGCAGTCTACACCAGATGCGCGATACAACACGTCAAATCCCTCACAGTAAACTGCCTCGTCCTATTTATGACGTACTGACACAAAGTTCAAATGTCCTGTAGACAAGGTTCACTGTTCTGCCACCAAGCAAGCGGGTGTGTTAACTCCTTATCTGCTGCATGCGCTCTCTGTGGAATAGGAATCGTGGCGTTTGTTGCAACATTTCTTATTAACATCTTCCATTTACTGCCGTCTCGTTCGTATTTGGCCAGTTTGGAGAAAGCCTCACCGATACACACCTGTGACCTGACCAGCCGGGCATTTGCGATTATGTGAACTTGAAGACACTTGTATAAACGCGGATGGGTGACATGAATAGAAATGATTCCAGATCAGCGATTTAGTAGGCTATTTGGTTTCCCAGCAAGGTCCATCGCTCATCATAAAATAAATATGCTAAATACAGAATAAACTAGTGCTGGGCGGTATGACCAAAAATGTATATCACGGTATTTTTCTAAATTATACCGGTTTCACGGTATATGACGGTATTTATTTTTTTAATGCATGACCGGGTGTTAACCACATTTTCTACTGACTGAGGAAAAACTGCAGTAGATTGACTTACAATGCCATATTTTAGTGTCATGATGAGTGAATATTGTAGAAAAATTCCACATTAAATATGTGGACATTAACGTTTTAAATATAAATTTGCTTTTTGAGATGCACAACGGCTCAGCTGTTACTTTATTTGGAACTATTTTCATTGATGATATAGAGCAAAATCATGCAGTACTTGTTTATTGATCTGTTGTACGTACTAAATAAATATATCACATTTGCAAACTCCCCTTATAATTATTAATAGCTGTCACTCTCCTTATCGCGATCTGTGGGCGCACAGAAATTAAGAGCGCGTGAGTGAGTTCAAGACTCAAAAGCACGTGCAAATGTGATACATTCGGTCGGAACCCGCGGGAATGAGTATAATTATTATTAATAGCCGCAATCCCGCGCCGAAATTCAAGTTCTTCTCTGTGTTCTCTGCTAAAAACCCAACTGTGAATGATGCGAATGGCGTTACTATGTTGTCAGTGAGAAACTGCAGCCGAGGCGGGGATGATTTTTGGTGTGCCAGCAGAACAACAACAGTGCGCTACATGTTTCTTTCACCCCAGTAATCCCTGATAGCATTTAAATGGAGTGAACACGGAGCAGTTTTTCCGTGAGCGGGAATGTAAAACCCGGAGTGGATCCAGAGCGGAGTGATTACAGCACGCTTAGAGTGGAGAGAGGAACGTGCTTTAATCCACTCCAGGCTTTGATAACATCCCGCTCAGCAGACTGAATGCACCTCGTCTTTCCTTAATTTAAGACCTATTCAAGCTGCAATCAAGACAGTTATAACACTATTTCAGAAGTGTAAGCGTATTTACGGTCTTAAAATTATGAAAAGTGAATTTAAGAAGGCGGGAACCCTGCAATTGACGGGAATCCGTCGTCTCGACGGAGAACTGTTGTGTGTGAGAGACGCGGGAGCTGGTGAAGCGGACGGTGGATATTTGTGGCGGTCGATGTGGATATTGTGGATGACTTCTCTCTCATCACATTCTACTAGTGCTTCAGAAATTTCACGCTTAGTAACACATGCAACTGTATCCTCGCCAAAATGCAATAGTGAAAAGAGACCCCTCTCTAACAGTGTCGCGTTCCGAACGTTATTTAAATGAGACCGGTATTGCGGTATTTTAAAAATTTATATCATAAGAAAAATAAACACCGGTATTCGGTATGAACCGGTATACCGCCCAACACTAGAATAAACTGTATTTTATTGCGCTCAAACCTGACAATCTAAAGGAAGCGCCGTGTATGGAGTTTGAGGTAATTTGTGAATTAGAATGGATTTCTAGTCTAAGTAAAACAATTTTTCAACTGTTACTATCATTACACTTAATAATACGATTATTTTGATAATCGATTAGTTGGCCGATTATTCTTTCGATTAATCAGATTAAAACATTTATTATATTTTATTGACAAAAAATACACTATTCCACATTCTGCTCAATGTCCTTCAAACAAACTGAATGCTATGAAAACATACAGTGCTTAATTTATTAAACCACCTGTCATAAAGAGAATATCTTTTAGGAATCAGTCAAAAAAAATTACATCTAAAAATGTTATTGTCATTCATTGGGCAAATTACAAACAGAAACAACTAATTAGTACTTATAATAACAAAAATGGCCTCATAACAGCTTGCATTCTTGCTTTCATTGTTTATGTACTTTTTGACTGTAATTTGGTATCTGAAAAAAAACACTATAAAGTGTTCTGCCTTTCTTTCATTGATAACAGCAATAATTATATTATAGCATTAGAAATAGCCTACTACTGTTACTAAAGAGCTTACGCATTTTGGAGGACTAACCAATACAGAAAGCTAAAACATGATTTTCACCAATGCTGTTAGTTTAGAGCAGCAGTGGCACAAACCTTACATCATTAGTTAAAAACCTCACAAATTTGTTTTAATAAATTTGTTAAGCATTGTATATAGTGAATATAGTTTAAATCTCTTTTAAAAATGTAAATAATAATAAAGATAATAAAGACTCCATGTTAAGCAACAGGTGAGAGGAATGTTCTGCAGGAACACACGTTCACTTTGATCACAGTCACGTCTTACTGTCATTTCTTTATCCTGTAAAAGGCGGTTATGGAGCGTCTCATATTTATATTCAGACAATTACATGCTGTTATCACAAAAAGAAAGTGAATTTTTGACATGCAATTCCCTTTTCTAACAGTAGGTGTAAAATGGAAGGTTGTGAAAAATGTCCACTGTCCCCCTCTCTTGATTGACACTGGTCTCATGTCTATAGGCCCTTTAACTAAAAAGCTATTACAAAAACACCGCCCAGTGAGCTATAGCAAAAAACGAAGAAAACGTGCACTTTCCTCACGGTCCCTTACTGAAAGCTCCGCAGAGAGCGAGCTCTCCCGGCTTGATGCACATTGAGACGGCTTGTGCGGGCTAGTGCTTATTACATCGAACGAAAACTATGAAAAAGAAGGCTGTGAAACATGATCAGCTTTGCCCTTTTGGCGGTCACATGGTTTAGATTTTTTGGGGGCAAGTCGATTTGGAGTTATTGCCGTTTAAATCGCTGAATGTGTCACGAATATCGAAAACAAAACCAACTTAACCCCGGTCTCTGTGTAACATCTGTCTGACGCGTGTGCACGCGCCCGCCACGCCAGGTGCTCATGCAAAAATGGAAATGCTCGCGTGAATCTGTGACATTTATAGATAAGGATATGACCGTAAACTGAACGTTTTTTGCGCTGAGGACGCACACGCATGTGTCACAGCGCCTGACAGGGCAAGCCATTACACTAATGCATTAACTGAAAGCTCAAAATAAAGAATGATCATGCTGTGGGCAGCTTGGATCACGTACTTCTCCCGCGGCATCTCATTCTGTTTCCTCCAATATTTTTAGATGCATTTTGTCGATAGAAATGCATTATTCAGTGCTGTAACTTGAGAAACCGGCTGAAGTTGGACGTGCACTGTGGGCAGACCCGACTAATCGTGAATTATTGATGATTTATCATTATCGATGATTTTCATTATTGATGATAATCGATTAGTTGTTGCAGCCCTATTACACTTGTTTACAAATCTTTGTATTATGCTTGTTATAGAGTGTGTGACGTCACGTGCACTACCGCCGATGTCAAGTCCACTGTCACAGCCCTTCTCACATTCTTTTTCCAAATGTTATTCCCATTCTCTCTCCAAAAGTAGTGTCATATTTAACCAATGAAATACAAGGCTAGATTAAGAACGAAGGATAAGAACTTAAGTCTTACCGTTTTCTAGGGGATTTACAAGGTAGTTCTCTCTTCAAAAAGTTAGCAGGCAGAGAGGGACCATCACAGGGTTATCCGTTGTGCAAGTGGAATTGGAATCTGCTTGCTAAATGAGACAGTGTCACGTGTTGCTTCGCCTGTATATTAATCAGCCTAACTTGCAGCACAATCGACCGATGACGATTAATTTAAAAAAATGCCCAAAATTGGCCGATCGGTCGACCTCTAGTTAAAATAGTCCATGTGACATCAGTGGACATTTTGTGTGCAAAGAAAACAAAATTAAGTATATTAAACAATTTATTATCTTCCATGTCAGTCTTTGCTACACATTCACGAGAGTACCACAATGAAGTCAAATATCTTAATTTGTGTTCTGAAGTTAAACTAAGGTCTTACTGGTTTGGAACGACATGGAGGCGAGTAATTTATTACAGAATGTTAATTTTTGGGTGAACTATCCCTTTTACGCCACCTGATTCAGATCACCAACTCAACATGCGGGGGCTCCATGAACTCAGCAGAGTGTGTCAGACAAGAGACATACAAAATGTGCAGAGCAGTGGGTCCCCAGGACCAGGATTGAAAACCTAAAATAAAATGAGTAAAATAAAATAAGATAAAATAAGGGGAGAGGGTCTAGATGTAAATTGAACTCCATGTAGTCCCAGCAGAATCATTTAAAACAGATGTAAATGGTAATGCATCTCGGGCTGACCACTTGTGATCGAATCAATGAAAATAAATCTTAATACCAGGAGAAAACAGGGCCAAAGAGATCCCAATCTTGTGCAAGCTATTTACAGGCCATGGTTTCAGCAATAAGATGCTATCAAGAAGTTGGAATGTGATTAGTTTATTCCAAACAGGGTAACATCCCCCAATTATAAAAGGGTGTGCAAGCGGGCAATTTTTTCTCAAAAGTTTCTGTTTGTCAGCTGAATGAACTTTGGAATTTTGTTGGTTTCAACATTACATTAAATGTGGAACAAGGGTGAGTGTGACTTTCAATACCATCTGTATGTAGGCTATGTCAGGACAGGACCATTTAAACTGTAACTTGTAAATCTGTTTTACAGTAAAGATAATTGTCAGAAATTGCCATGGCAATAATGTCACAAACATGATTACATTGCAGGATTAAAGTTATTGTCATATTACAGGCTTTGTTACCTTCTCGAAAAATACATTTTGGAGTAAAATATGATCCAAACCTTTCTTTTTAAAGTTCACCCATTAGAGGTTTTAAAAATCAAGTATTAATATTGTAACTCAAGAAATTGCATTTTTTTTTTAAGTTTAGAAAAAGGAAAAAAAAAAACAGCCATGTGACTATTGATTCCACTTCTCAAACACAACAAAGGCTAAACATTTTCAAGCTAGAGGGAGAGTGCGCACAACAAAAGTATTATCATGCGGTTTTGGGTTTCCCTTTCTCTTGAGCAGCCCTGCACTTTTGCCACATGGCCTGCCTTTTGTCATACCCACAATGCCTCACGGTTGCCTTTAAGCCACTCCTGAGCACGGCTCCTTTTATGATCGCATTCACCTGACGCAACCTTGAAGTGCAGCAGAGTAAACGTAATGAGGCACAAGGTCAGCGCACATGCAGGTGCACACAAAACATTCAACCTAGCAATCACAATTCAGTATAATGCACAGGCACAAGGTAAATCTAGACAACGTCAAGGTCACTACAAATATTGATCAGTCACCTAAATGTGAACCATCTGGCATTCACAAGCTTCTTCTACAAGCATGTCTCTCTCTCGAACCACAAGAAAATATCATAAAAATAAACTTATATATTTGAATTAGCATATGGTCTGTTAGCAAATAACATGTAGGCCTATTTTGTTTCCAAAAATACACATATATGCACATATAGAAGACAAATTTACATTTTAGATGTGTAACTGGTCGCCATTTCATATTATTCATAATCAAATTGTTTTATGTTGTTATGTATAGTATTTTTGTCACCCTGATACCACTGCTTGACGTGTGAAGCACCCGCATGGCATACAACTATGAAACGGGTTCTGACACTAGAATTTCCTATAAATATACCTAATAAACAAATGTCCACCTGTTTTGAAAATGTCACATTAGCTTTAACAATATCTGTTTTTACATATAATAACTGATAGGCATTTTGCTACATACATGCTACATTAAGACTGCATCCTACTGCTACAGAGGACTGAATAGCAAACCATATGAGAGCAACTATAAACCAACACCAACAAAGTAATCAAAAATCGCATGTCGGTACACCTTGACCAAGGCAAATCTAACACTTGAAGAGTTAAAAACGCCCAAAATAATTGACCCAACATTATAAACGTTTGAACAATTTATTACAGTGTTTTAGTCACTTAATGACCCGAGTTGTAACTTTGTACCCCTCCCTCTATATACCGTCACGCAGGGGTCAACACAGACGTCTCTTATTAGCAGTGTTGGGGAGTAACTAGTTACATGTAACGGAATTACGTAATTTAATTACAAAATTAAAGTAATTGTAATTAGTTACAGTTACTAAGAAAAGATGTGTAATTAAATTACAGTTACTTATGAAAATGTTAAGGATTACAAAGAGGGTTACATCTGATTTTTTCACACACACTCCCACATACAGATTTTATTTATTTATTTCATAAATTGCAGTGACTGCTCTAAAATATGAAATACCAATGTTTCAGAAGTCTATAACATGCTTATCCAATAAGTCTTAAATTTCCTATATGGATTTATGTATATGTTTTTTTTTAAGATAAACTGTTTTTTTCTAAGGCATCATTAGATTCCAGTGTTTCCTGTCATAGCTATGCAAAGATTTGATTTCAAAATCAGTATCATAGCTATTAAAATATTTCTTGTTATGATTTTAAATCTGTATTTAACCTCAATGATTTGGAAGTAAGTCTGATTTTGAGGTGGCTGTGCTTCAAAGAGGACATCAGATGCCCATTTTCCACAAGTGGGTATGATTCTTTAGGGTAATCTTGAAATGGTCTCGGTGGGCGTGTAAAAGAACACAGCGACTCGTTTCGGTGCATATCTCTTTACATGTTAATGAGCTCTGCTCATCCGCCCCTCTCTTCTGTGGAAGAGCAAAGGCGATTTGCAGATAATCATAAAAAAATATAAAGTGTCAAACTTACTTCTTCTGGATGTGTAGCTGGATCACGAACAATGGTTGCTGATCCATCCTTTAGTTTGAACTTTTTAACAAAACTTGCCTTGAATTGTCCCTCATTCAGAAAGCAGTCTGGAGTAAAATGATTTACGCAGCCAGAAATAAAGTAATTTAATGAAGTGAAGTGATGTGTGGCCAAGTATGGTGACCCATACTCAGAATTTGTGCTCTGCATTTAACCCATCCAAGTGCACAAACACACACCGTGAACACACACACACCGTGAACACACACCCGGAGCAGTGGGCAGCCTTTTATGCTGCGGCGCCCGGGGAGCAGTTGGGGATTCAGTGCCTTGCTCAAGGGTCTCACTTAAATCATGGTATTGAGGACGGAGAGAGTGGCTGGTTATTCACTACAAAATCAAAATGGCTTGATAATTGAGACTGTTTAGGCTTTTGGGGGGATTGAAAAAGGAGTTCATTTTTACCATTGTATGGTGATTGTGTCCACACTGCAAATACATATTTACTGTATATGCAAATTAAGATATTTTGCATCCACTGTCTCCTTTAAAATTATAATATTATCATCTTAATTCAAGTGATGAAGGATTTCGAGAGTCTGACAGTAGTCAGTGTTGAGCACTACTGTAAGGTTAACCCTGCCTGTTTACATGTTTAAAAATGATTGACAGTTGAAAACATTAGAAATTTAGAAAAGTAATCAAAAAGTAAATCAAATGTAATCAGTTACTTTAATAAAGTAATTGAAAAGTTACACTACTTATTACATTTTAAGTAGGGTAACTTGTAATCTGTAACCTATTACATTTCCAAAGTAACCTTCCCAACACTGCTTATTATTATTAGCCATCTGTAACTTCAAACAGGCGGATCCCGTGTTAGTGAGGTTTACCTGCACGCAGACACACCCAACATCACCTAGAAGCTTTATTTAAAAAACCATAGCTATTCCAAAACTAGCGAACAACCTATTACACGTCATATGCGCATACTTTTAGCCCAAAATGTTGTCTAGGTATACAGCACTTTAGATTTGACACACAGCCAGTATCCCTCCTATTGTGGCCTGTGAACGAGCGTCGTTGCATCTTTGCGAGATCGAGTAACTTCACACACAACTCGACCACAGCACACTTACTTTTCGTGGCAACAGAAAGCAAACGACAATTCATGTTTTATCAGCAAATGTCGACTGGCTCGTGGAAATAAATACGCCTTGAAGAGAACCACTGCGAAAATATCACATTACGAGACGACAAGCCCGAGATAATGCAACATCTTGAAGCGTTTGTCTACATTAAGCAACTTCAAACGCAGCTATACATACCAGAAAGCACTCTGAGAAAACGCGTTGACATGTAGGCCAGTTGCTACTTCCAACCCGTCCACTCCGTCTCGAGCGAGAATAAACGTCCACTCAGCGCGAGCGCGTTGGGTTTATTCCTGGAAACTTTGTTTCTGTCCAGCGCTAGCCTGTACAGCAGTAAGTAGGCGCCATGTTTGTGTTTTGTTACTTTGGTGCGCTATCGGGTTTCTCGCACTGACTGCTGGAGGCGGATGGACCCGCCCATGAATGACTCGCAGCTCCACATTTCCTCTTAGCACATCATAACGCCCCATATCTACACAGACTAGTGCGCACCATGCTTAATAGGTGGCTGGTATAGTTTTTCCCAACCCACAACACATACAATCAGGGTTTGATAATGCAAAAAAATCAGCTGTGGCGGGTAACGTCGTCAAATCACTAGCCAATTTGGCAGGTTACTTTTCCCAAGTTATTTTCACTCATTAATTTCTTGGGGAAGTTAATGAAAGCCAAATCTGCCAGTTTTAGCGCAAAAACTTAGCTAATATAAAGATACTTACGTTTTAGACACATTTCGCAAACAAAACAAAAAAAAATCAGCCGCTGCGCTGTTTTGCGTCTCTGAGTGTTTCGTTTCTGAATGAATCGTTTAAATGATTCGGTTCAATCGCAATGACTCGCTTATTAACAGTGACTTGCTATCTACTGGCGATTTTAAGTTTACATTTAAAGTATCTATTAATTTTTTTAATAATTTCAAATAAATAAGCTGCATTTGCATGTGAAAATACATCTAAATGCCATAAACTTCTGCAAAAATGAATTTTATTGTTTCTGATTTAATTTGTTTAGTAACAGCCTAAATGTATTATAATTGATTAAATGTAAGAATTTGACTCAAAAGATGTACTTAGAAAAAAAAATGGTTTTCTAAAAGGTAAAAATGGCCATAAAAGGTTAAAATCAATATAAATGTATTGTTAGTCAACATCGCTCACCTTTAGTACTGACACAAAATGGTCGCTTTGTCACATCCAGTGTAGAGCTTTGTGTCCTCAAGCTGTTGGTTTAGTTCAGTGTTGTTTTTGCTAGAAGTTATGAATGGCCGGTAATTAAAATTTAGCAGCCAAATTGGCTGGTGCGTGAAAAAGTTAATTTCAATCCCTGCATACAATTATACTTTTTCTCAGCATATCAATGTTTGTGGTTCCTTATTGTACGTTTGCATAAGTCAGAAAATCAGTCACAAGAAAACAAAAGATGGTTTGCAAATAAAATACTCTTTATTAAAAAACATGAACACAAACAATATGCCTGGCCAATACTTACCCTTAACAATTAGTTTGTACATACTTGAGTATAGATGTCATAAGAATCTACATGGTTCAGACAAAATTAGAATTAAAATGGTTTTAAAGTTCTTGTTAATTAGGCTGATCAAAAGCACATCAAGCTGCAAGTGAAATTCATGGCAGACACATTTTGCATCATACTAGTATGTGGAAAAAAAACAACTCTTAAGATATGTTAGTATTCATCAAGAGTCAAATTCACTAAACTGGGCATGGTGAGTTTCTCTACAGGAGGGGAAAAACGCTCAAGCTTGTCCAAATCAAGAGAAAAGCCTCTCATCAGTAGTCCACTGGTTCAAACCTGGGCTCTTCCTTGAATGTACTGGGGACTTTTCAATATTGGAGTCACTGACAGGAGATTTACCTAAAGAGGCCTCAAAGCACACCTGTACCGTATGCAAGGGAGTTTTTCCATCAAGAGAATCAGATTCAACAGGTGATAGGATAAATTCTTCCTCTCGCTCCTTGTTACTATGGATCTCTGCTGAGCCATCACTGTTAAATGACAAGTCATCCTCAAAAAGGTCTGGGAGCTCCTCCTGAGCAATGCTGAATTTAATAACATCACTTGGCCTTTGGCTGTTAAGAGCCTCCAGTTGTGAGGAGTCCCATAACACAGTTGAGTTGAAGGACGACCTCTGGTGGACAGGGGGAGGAGTGCAATGGGCAAGAGTAGCTGAAAATAACAGAGAAGGCTCTGGACTTGGTCTGGTGCAAGGGCCATTCACCTCAGCCATAGGTGTCTTGAGCCAAGAAAGGCTGTCTTGCTGATTCCAAGTAGCTTGTTTCTTCTCAGCCATGCCTTCCTCCATGAACGTCTCACATCTTTGACTAGGGAGAGTTACATTGATTTAAAGACTTTTGAGATTCACAAACAATTTCCAGTGAATGTGACCTAAACATTTATAACTCAAATACTAATTTGTAGACATCATCAAAAGACTTATACTTAGACTCTCAGGGGTGCGGCACAGCTGTTTCCATGCTGAAAAGGGATCAGATATGACATTTAATAACTGTCCCAGGTCCACATCGCTCCTTCCATTGACTGGGCTTATAATCATTGCCTCTGCAAACCAAAAAGCAAATTAACCTTTAAACATTGCACATGAATTTGTATAACCTCTAACAGCTAATTGTTTGCCCCGTATCTGTCCGTGGCGATTTCTCTCAATTCGCACCGGTCATCAGAGAGCAGGTTTGATATAGGGAAAACTTGTGATGGGTAGAGCACTGCTCAGTACTGCCCATGTATCAGTTTCCCAGAGAAGAATGCACAAAACACTAAAAATACAAAATCACAGCAAGTTTAATATGTGGTAAATATTCATCATACTTGACTTGCCAAGTTGTCACACTCCAAATCTAGAATTTCAGCCTTGTTCTTTAGAACAGAGGCCTTCATCTTAGAGCGCAGATTTCTCTTGTGGGAAGCCTGTAAAGAGAAAAAAATAAAAAATAAAGATGGAATCAAGATAAAATTAACTGCTCTCCAGAGGGTAAACTGAGGCTTAAATATATGTATGACCAGTTTACAAACATGCTCTTATCTTCTATGCCACATTATTTTCAGAGATAAGGTATAATGCAAGCATACCTTCCATTATTTTCATGAACTTCAGAGGTTATTACAGAGAGCAGGGTTAACTTAACATCACGAACCCCAAAACACAAGGAGTAACCTCATATAGCTCAGGGCATGTTCACAGTGAACAATTTCAATAGGGCGCTGAATCTAGGAGTCACCATGGAAACAGAGTCTAAGAAGCACGTCATACTACTTGTTAATGTAGTCATTTACATTATTAGGGCACATCACTAACTATCCGTTAACAATGCTCAAAGCCTCTTCAATAGGGCATGTATGCACTGAATTTCTCTGAAGTAAACTAACTCTAAAACATAACCTGCCTTGAATAAGTTGCTAACGCTCAGTTTTTGGAATAAAATTGAGGTTATTGGTTTACGTACACTTAACTAGATGTAGCATAATCTGGAATACCCCATGATGTTGCTACCCATTTATTTCTCCCTCCGAGATAAACAACCTGAGATTAAGTGTTTGTGCCAGCATGGATGTGGCTAATATGAAAAGTAACAAGCAGGAAAGTATAGAGCTTAGCAATACAAAACTACCTGTATTGGACTGGGTGTCTGAGTCAGACTTAATTTTAACTGGGTAAGTCAAGGGAGTTTCACACGGTGGTGTATCACAAGTCACTGGTTTTGGAGAAAGGAAGCAGTCAGGGGACAGCAAGACTTCCTTATATTCATCTTCCTCTGAAATGCTGTTGAAAGTGAGGGAGAGAAAAAAAAAATGTACACCGTATCTACAGAAGAAAAAATACATAATGCAATCATCTAAGCTGCTAACTTACCAGGTAGTTTATATGGATATTGTAAGATGATACTAGCCTCAAAGCTAGCCTTAGAAGCTGGGTCAAATGACAGAGGAGCCATTGGGGAGACAAAAACCTGTTAAGGGTTACAGAGAGCAGATCAATCCTCCAAACAAAATCAGAACAATAACAAAGATACACCAAACTAAATGTGTAACTTCTATATAGCTTCTGCTTTGACACTGCAATGTTTCAGAGAAGACAAAGTGACCTGTATGGCCAAATAAGCCTGAATACCCTCAATAGCTAAATAAACCACTGCATGGATTCAAAATCATTTAAGAGATAGCTCACCTGAAAATGATGTCATCATTTACTCACCCTGAAATTGTTCCAAACCTGTATGAACTTCTTTCAGCTGACAGTAACAACTGACTTCCATAGTACTTTTTTCATATTATGAAGGTCAGTGACTATCATCAAATGTCTGGCTACCCACATTCTTCAAAATATCCTCCATGTTCACTTCAGCAAAAGAGAGAAATTCATAAAGGTTTGGAACAACTTCAGGGCGAGTATATGACAGAATGTTAATTTAATGGCTGAACTATCCTTTTAATACCAAACAAAAGCAGTTATGACTACACTTATTGCTAAAAAACACATCTCTTCCATCTTTATTTGACCCTCTAACTCTAGCACTCTATTCAAATAAAAAACACTAACTAGCTTCTCTAATCTTTTTTTATCTTTAAAGTACAATTAACAAAATCAAAAAAGGCCTCTAACACTAGCTTGCTTATTTTTTTCCTATTCGATGTTCTTTTTATTTATTATATAATAAAAAACTACAACCTTGTTACGTGTACTGCATTAAGCTAACTGAGACTTGCATATCATTGCTCTTTTGTTGATTTTGATTGCTTCCGTTGTCCTCATTTGTAAATCACTTTGAATAAAAGCATTTGCTAAACGGCTAAATTGTTTTAAATTATTACTTACAGAATCCTCTTTAAGATAAGAGATCAGAGGTGTTTTTTTCAAACACTCTGCCCACTTATTCTCCCAATCCTCCTCCAGCCTCCCAATGGAGACCTTCATCTCTGCTGTATTCTCTTTGATTAGTTTCCGCCTGGAAAAATGTCACAAATTGTATCTTCTGAACACTTGAGCTTAAGTGTTAAACTGAAACACTATGATATTGTATTCAAACGGTAAACAACCAATATAAATCCCCATATTCATTGTGTCCATTCACTGCTTCGCATGTCTTTATACTTCAGGTGACTGTGAACCCAGAGAGTGTGGTCACAGATTTAAGTTGCCAACACATTAATTAAATCAGATGCTAATTAATCAGAGTCTAACTCACAATTTTTTTTAAAATAACCAATTAGTTTTTAAGATGAAATAACCTGGGCCTGTACAGGTGCATCTCAAATTAGAATGTCACACTGATCAGTAGATCAGCAGTCTTCCCCATGATTGTGTAGCCTAGTGAACCAAACTGAGAGACCATTTTGAAGGCTCAGGAAAACTTTGCAGGTGTTTTGAGTTGATTAGCTGATTGGCATGTCACCATATTCTAATTTGTTGAGCTCGTGAATTGGTGGGTTTTTGTTAAATGTGAGCCAAAATCATCACAATTAAAAGAACTTAAACTACTTCAGTCTGTGTGCATTTAATTTATTTAATACACAAGTTTCACAATTTGAGTTGAATTACTGAAATAAATAAACTTTTCCACGACATTCTAATTCATTGAGATGCACCTGTATTTATCAAGCCTCTAAGAATTACTCTCAAGAACACTGCTAAGAATTGACTTAAGTGAAAAAAAATTATTGCCTCAAAGCTGCGCTTAAAAGTTAGTTAGTTATCAATCATTTCAGTCATAATTTAAGCGAAATGTAGGACTAAATCTTAAGTGTCAGTCTTTGCTGTGCCACAAACGGTATTTTGGATGACGACATACGCATGGACCAATCACTGAATAGATTTCCTTAATCATTCTCAGATAAACTCAAATTGAATGGTTAAACTCCAAATAGAGTTGACATAATTTTCAAGAGAATACATTATGGCAAGGAAACGACGTGTAATCACAACTCAATTTAGGGTGCCGATAGACGATAGTATAGTGCAGGCCAGGGATAGGCAAATTTGGTCCTGGAGGGCCGGTGTCCTGCAGAGTTTAGCTCCAACCCTAATCAAACACAGCTGAAGAAGCTTATCAATGTCTTCAAGATAACTAGAAAGTTACAGGCAGGTGTGTTTGATTAGGGTTGGAGCTAAACTCTGCAGGACATCGGCCCTCCAGGACCAAAGTTGCCTATCCCTGGTATAGTGTATCGACAAGTCAAAGATATCGCCTGTTGCTGATGCCTTTGACGACAGCAAGATTATTATTATTATCTGTCAGAAATAGACTAGGTGCCTATCTTTAGTGATGCAGCGCAGAGAGCTGCTTCAGAAACTTGCCACGGCGTGGCGGATCAGCTCCGGTGGCTGTGGATCTGTAACGCGCCGCAGACGCGTGCAGTGTAAAAAAAGGGTAAGAGATTTATTCATCATACAGTCTAGATCGCATAATACTTGCCTCTTAAAAGTCCTCGTCTGTACTCCTAACAATTTTGGACCTTAAGACCTCTTTTAAGGGTTAAGATGCCTTCTGAATTCTTTTTTATTTTACTAGGATCTTTTCTTTAATTTTAAGAAACACCCACATTTCTTAGAATTTTCTTAGTGTTAAGAGTTGTTCCTAGTAACAAAATTCTAAGATTTTTCATGAATACGGGCCAAAGAGTTTTTCTGTTTGTTCGTTTTTCATTTAGTCTTTTATTGTAATATTTAACAAACAACTTCATTAAATGACACTTAAAAATTCTAAATGTAAAAGACACAATTTAATGTTTACATTTATAGTACCTTTTATAAGCTTTAAGTTTTCTTTTGAGCGGCTGAAGAGCAAGGAGGTCTTGGTCTTGAAGCTGTACACTGGGGCCTTCAATCTTCTTTTTCTCCTCACTTAGGATGTGTAATCCTTCATTTAGAAGCTCCAGCAAACACACAAGGACAGGCTGCCCTCCCTTATACAAGCTACCAACACTGAACTATGGACACAGACAGATCTCATTGTCAGATGTTTCAACACCAAAATATCATGTCGACCTATCAAACTTTTAGGAAATACATGTTCATTAAAATGCAAATCTTTTCAAACTTGTTAAAAAAAAGTTGTTTAACCTTTCTGCCAGTAGCTCTCACCTGGTGGGATAGTCTCTCCACCCTCTCATGCAGAAACGCAGGTATCTTCACGTTCAAGTCCTGCCCACCAATATGTACTGGTCTACCTATCTATGGATCATACTCTCCAAAACTTTTCGATCTACTTCAAGGGGGGATAAGACTTGGTCTGTCTTAGTCCAAAAGCCTCTTACCTGAGAACGTAAATTATCAGAAATGTAACAAGTAGGTATGATTAAAACAACAAATTATAGAAAAACTGAAAAGTAAACTTTGTGCAAACCTTTCGGCTTTTAGCACAAATATCTTCCTTCAAATCGGTGTTACTGTCATGTTCTCTACAAAAAAGAAACACTGTTTTAAGTGAAGTGAAAATGAAACCAATATTCTGTGTAATTTCAATTTAGTACAACAGAGCAAAAAACCAGCTGTGGCGGGTAACGTCGTCAAATCACTAGCCAATTTGGCAGGTTATTTTTAACTCAATTTCTTGGGAAAGTTCATGCAAGCCAAATTTGGCAGGTTTAGCGCAAAAACTTAGTTAATATAAAAAGACTTACGTTTTACACACTTCATTGCCTGTTTTTGCTCTATTTCGTCACTCAAGCAGTTTCAAGAAGATCTGATGGTGTATTACATAATACAAGTTCTCCCATTCTACCTGTTCTGTCTTTGATTTTGAATGGCTCAAATCAAGACGATCTTGATTTGAGTTTTGTCATTGATTTCGGATAGCTCTAAAAAGACACTCATTGTTTCCACAGACCAAAAATACATTTTTGTCTGACAATCCAGATTAAAAATTAAACTCCCTGTTTCCACTCAACATGTGCCAGTATTCAGAGATATGAACATTTGCAATATTGTTATCATGGGCACTTAAAAATACAGTGAAAATTATTTATTAAAATATTATTAATATTGTTGGAGTGAATTCATGTTTTATTGTGGTCGTTAGCTGTATTTGTTAGTTTTGACTTTTTTTTCACCTACTCAAAATAATCCAACTGTAGTTTGTTTGAGATTAATTGGAATGCACAATGAAAACAAATTAAGAAATTAGTTAACTGTTGATACATATATTACGTAATTTACCTTAAAAAAAAATAATAATTGTAACACGCTTATGGCCTCCGGTGAGTTTTGACCGTAGCACATAGCAACTCAGATAAAGTCAGAGTTTCGTACCAATCTGATGAAGTTATTTTTTTATATTTTCTTTACACTTTGTTTTAAGTCGAAAATGACCAAAGCACACACCATAGGGTTAAATGTTTCAAACAGCCGTTCAGATTTTATATTGGTAATGGTTTTCAGCACAGCGCCAAAATACTTAGACCTAATAGTCTATTTATTTTGTATTTATTTATTTTTATCTGTACTTTACATTAATTAACATTAGTTCATTTATTAATTCACATAAACTGCCAATTAATTTTTTTTCTAAGCATTCACAAATGTTAATTAATTTCAACATTTAACACATTAAAAGCAAAAGTTTAACTTTATTATTTAATGAAACTGAGCAAACACGAACTAACAGTTGTATATTTTTACGTTTCAAGTTTAACCCTCTGGTTGTGTTCGGACTCCTGTCACACTTGTGGTGTTCCCGGTCAAAAATGACCGGACTCCAAACAACTGCTTATAAATCTGTCATTATGCTATATTATCACTAAATATTGGATTCATTCTTTTTGTCAATTGTTTTCTTTCATTTAGGACTGGTTTTGTGTTTCTGTTTGCATCTGATTAATCGTAAGCCTCATTTATCTGAGAGTAGGCTCCTCATTTTTTGAGTGAAAAAAATCATTTTTTATGAATAATTTTCACAATATTAAACAAAAAATTATAATAATTTGCACTGTTTCTCACACTAGTGTACTTTAACGATTAATCAGGAAGTTTGCTTTTAAATGCTTTTATTTTGTACAAAATTGCAAAAAGTCACACTTGTGGTGTTCCTGGTCAAAAATGACCGGACTCCAAACAACTGCTAATAAATCTGTCATTATGCTATATTATCACCAAATATTGGATTCAATCTTTTTGTCAACTTGTTTTCTTTCATTTAGGACTGGTTTTGTGTTTCTATTTGCATCTGATTAATCGTAGGCCTCATTTATCCGAAATTAGGCACCTCATTTTTTGAGTGAATTTTTTTTTTTTATTAATCAATTTTCACAATAGGAGATAAAAAATTATGAAAATTTGCACTGTTTCTCACACTAGTGTACTTTAATGATTAATCAGGAAGTTTGCTTTTAAATGCTTTTATTTTGTACAAAATTGCAAAAAGTCACACTTGTGGTGTTCCCGGTCAAAAATGACCGGACTCTGATCAATTGCTTATAAATCTGTCATTATGCTATTTTATCACCAAATATTGGATTCAATCTTTTTGTCAACTTGTTTTCTTTCATTTAGGACTGGTTTTGTGTTTCTATTTGCATCTGATTAATCGTAGGCCTCATTTATCTGAAAGTAGGCACCTCATTTTTTGAGTGAAAAAATATTTTTTTATGAATAATTTTTACAATATGAGATAAAAAATTATGAAAATTTGCACTGTTTATCACACTAGTGTGCTTTAATGTTTAATCAAGAAGTTTGCTTTTAAATGCTTTTATTTTGTACAAAATTGCACAAAGTCACACTTGTCAAAAATGGCCGGCCATTGAAAGTGAATGGGGAAGAATGAAAGTAAGAGAAACAACTAGTGTTCAGGAGCATGTTGTGCTTACAAACATAAAGGCATTGGACCTGTGCGTGTGTGGATGCATGTATACTCACGCTATCACACTCACACACACACACACACACATACACGTTCAAACTGCCTTGTCTTTGGCCTGCATTGACTTCAAAATAATATTTTATTTTCATCCTTCGACCAGAACGTTACATCAACTTCAGCTGGGTCCTCAAAATCAGAAGATTGCTCCACTTCAGTTGTTGCAAGGTTTTCAGCTTGTTCAGTGATGTTTTTCTCTTCCAATATATATTGCAATGCATCTTCATTGTAAAATTCATCCTTAGTTGTCCCTTCCTCGTGTGAATGACAAGCAAGGCACTGTGAGGCATTTGTATACTCTAGCATTTATTTGTAAACTTTCGTCTACTCTGTGAGAACACGAAAGCCTCAAAACCTATTGTCATAATGTTTTGTCTAGAATATGTGGTGAAAGAAAAGATTATTTTGAAGTCAATGCAGGCTAAAGACAAGGCAGTTTGAGCATGTGTGTGTGTGTGTGTGTGTGAGAGAGAGAGAGAGAGAGAGAGTTAATATCAGATTCATAAAAGCATATTGCATGCAGTTCAGGGTAGGATGAAATAGGTGTCATTCCAACCCGATCTCATGGCAATTCGTACATATTTTACGAGGTGGCTAATTCGTACGAATTCGTACGACCTCACTCGTACAAATTCATACGATTTTTGCTAAATCGTACGTATTTTACGAGTTGCCAATTCATATGAATTTGTACGAATGACCTACACCTAACTCCGCCGCTAAACCTACCTGTCACTGGGGTTTAGACAAATTGTACTAAATCGTACTAAATCGTACGAGTGAGGTCATACGAATTAGCCACCTCGTAAAATATGTACGAATTGCCATGAGATAGCGTTGGTAATTCCAGCCCGATCTCACGGCAATTCGTACATATTTTACGAGGTGGCTAATTCGTAGGAATTCATACGATTTTTGCTAAATCGTACGCATTTTACGAGTTGCCAATTCGTATGAATTTGTACGAATGACCTACACCTAACTCCGCCGCTAAACCTACCTGTCACTGGGGTTTAGACAAATTGTACTAAATCGTACGAGTGAGGTCGTACGAATTAGCCACCTTGTAAAATATGTACGAATTGCCGTGAGATAGCGTTGGTAATTCCAGCCCGATCTCACGGCAATTTGTACATATTTTACGAGGTGGCTAATTCGTAGGAATTCATACGATTTTTGCTAAATCGTACGTATTTTACGAGTTGCCAATTCGTATGAATTAGTACGAATGACCTACACCTAACCCCGCCCCTAAACCTACCCGTCAGTGGGGTTTAGACAAATCGTACTAAATCGTACGAGTGAGGTCGTACGAATTCGTACAAATTAGCCACCTCGTAAAATACGTACGAATTGGCGTGCGATAGCGTTGGTAATTCTCACAATAGTTTGTATGCATAGATGTGTGTGTGTGTGTGTGTGTGTGTGTGTTGTTAGCGTGAGTATACATGCATCCACACACGCACAGGTCCAAGGCCTTTATGTTTGCAAGCACAACATTCTCCTGAACACTAGTTGTTTCTCTTACTTTCATTCTTCCCCATTCACTTTCAATGGCCAGCCATTTTTGACAAGTGTGACTTTGTGCAATTTTGTACAAAATAAAAGCATTTAAAAGCAAACTTCCTAATTAATCATTAAAGTACACTAGTGTGAGAAACAGTGCAAATTTTCATAATTTTTTATCTCATATTGTGAAAATTATTAATAAAAAAAAAAATTTCACTCAAAAAATGAGGTGCCTACTTTCGGATAAATGAGGCCTACGATTAATCAGATGCAAATAGAAACACAAAACCAGTCCTAAATGAAAGAAAACAAGTTGACAAAAAGATTGAATCCAATATTTGGTGATAATATTGCATAATGACAGATTTATAAGCAGTTGTTTGGAGTCCGGTCATTTTTGACCGGGAACACCACAAGTGTGACTTTTTGCAATTTTGTACAAAATAAAAGCATTTAAAAGCAAACTTCCTGATTAATCATTAAAGTACACTAGTGTGAGAAACAGTGCAAATTTTCATAATTTTTTATCTCATATTGTGAAAATTATTCATAAAAAAAAATTTTTTCACTCAAAAAATGAGGAGCCTACTCTCAGATAAATGAGGCCTACGATTAATCAGATGCAAATAGAAACACAAAACCAGTCCTAAATGAAAGAAAACAAGTTGACAAAAAGATTGAATCCAATATTTAGTGATAATATAGCATAATGACAGATTTATAAGCAGTTGTTTGGAGTCCGGTCATTTTTGACCGGGAACACCACAAGTGTTACTAGGTGAAATAAAACCCACAAAAAATTATGAAAATTTTAAAAAAATTAATGAGAAGTACTTATACCCTATGTGAACAAAGTCAGTAAGTTTGAGTCCAATGCGATAACGTTAACTAGTATTTTCGGGAAAAAGAAAATCTTTTTCGGGTCAATTTGACCCGAACACAACCAGAAGTTTAATACATTTATATTGCACCATTTACAACAGCAGCATCTGTATAAATATATATATATATACAGTGCTCAACGTAAATGAGTACACCCCCTTTGAAAAGTAACATTAAACAATATCTCAATGAACACAAAAACATTTTCCAAAATGTTGACAAGACTAAGTTTTATATAATATCTGTTTAACTTCTAACATGACAGTAAGGTTAATAATATAACTTGGAGAACAAAATTTTCAGTTTTACTCAAATTAGGGTGATGCAAAAATGAGTACACCCCACTGAAAGTCTCTGGAGCAAAGCTAAATTTTAGACTACAAATGTCTAATTTAACAAGAATTCAACCACAGGTGAGTCTAATTATTTATTACACAGGTGGCAGTTGACTATAAAAGGGTGTTACTTAAAGAAAACCCCTTCCCATTTCATGCTGTCAGCAATGGCACCACATGGAAGAGAAATGTCACAAGACCTGAGAAAGAAAATTATTTCTTTACACAAGAAAGGTGAAGGCTACAAGAAGATCAGCAAAGCTTTACTTATCAGTCAGAATACTGTAGCAAAAGTGGTACAAACATTTAAAAAAGATGGACCATCTCACAGAGACGTCCAGGTCGTCCACGGAAGTTAACACCTCGTCAGGAGTGTCTTCTTATGAGAAGGGTTGAAGAAAATCGACATGCATGTTCACTGCAGTTATCTAAAGAAGTAGAAAACCAAACTGGGGTGACTATTTCCCGTGACACAATACGGCGTACACTGCAGAGGAATGGCATGCATGGGTGCCGTCCACGAAAGAAGCCTCTACTAAAGCCCAAGCACAAAAAAGCCCACCTAGAGTTTGCCAGGGCCCATCCTGACAAAGATGAAGACTACTGGGACTCTATACTCTGGAGTGATGAGACCAAGATAAATGTTTTTGGAACTGATGGCTTCAAAACTGTATGGCGTCGCAAAGGTGAGGAATACATAGAAAAATGCATGGTGCCTACAGTGAAACATGGTGGTGGCAGTGTCCTTATGTGGGGCTGCATGAGTGCTGCTGGTGTCGGGGAGCTGCATTTCATTGATGGCATCATGAATTCACAAATGTACTGCTCTATACTGAAAGAGAAGATGCTACCATCACTCCGTGCCCTTGGTCGTCGTGCACTTTTCCAACATGACAATGATCCTAAACACACATCTAAGGCCACTGTTGGATTTCTGAAGAAGAACAGGGTGAAAGTGATTCAGTGGCCAAGTATGTCTCCTGATCTGAACCCAATCAAACACCTATGGGGAATTCTGAATAGACAAGTTGAGCATCACTCTCCATCCAGCATCCAATCTCTAAAAGAGGTCATTCTTGAAGAATGGAAAAAGATAGATCTGGCAAAATGTCGCCAACTTGTTCATTCCATGCCTAGAAGACTTGGTGCTGTCATTAAAAATCATGGAGGCCATACGAAGTACTAGATTTAGTAGTTTTTGTTGTGGGGTGTACTCATTTTTGCATCACCCTAATTTGAGTAAAACTGAAAAATGTGTAATCTAATGGCGCTTTTCCACTGCATGGTACGGTTCACTTTTGGGGGGTTTTCCACTGGGTACTGTACCTGGTACTTTTTTTAGTACCACCTCAGCCGAGGTTCCAAGCGAACCGTACCGTTACCAAAACGTGACGTGTAAACTCTGTTGATCGCTGATTGGCCGGAGAGAATCGTCATTACTGCGTCAATGAACTTGTGACATGAGACCCATAGACCCGCTAGATTTAAATCAGCACAGCCAGCGAAGAATCGGACGCAGCTTTTGTTTGAACAAACGCACCTTTTTGTATCAACCACAAAATAGCTGTTTCGTTGTCTGTTGAGGAAGTTCAGACATTCCTCTCGTTGATAGCCGAGGAGCGGATCCAGTGAGAGCTTTATGGCGCGACGCCGAAGGAAAAAGTCTTATGTATATACATTTGAACTTGCTATATTTTCTGAGTATGTCTTCTGTTTATATTTTTACCTTTGTATCTGTGTTTTGCTTCAATTAAAAACAATCTGATCGAATAAGTGTACCTCCAGACTATATTAAATATGTATTATTGTATGAGCACGTAATGAACCTCTTGAAAAAGACAAATGATTAATGCCACGATTATAAAAACCATCACATAAATAAAAAAAAACAAGAGATACATTGTACATTTTGAAATATTCTATAGTTTATTGATAATTCACTTTACAGAACACGCTGCATGAATAGTTAACTAATCAAGTAACGCAGCACACCTGCACGAACATCTCTGCTCTCCTCATCTAACGTTACAGCCCGTGGCACTGTCACCACAGTCTCTGCTGCTGGGGGTAAATCACAAGCATTCTCATTGACCTCTCCATTGCTGTTAAAAACATCCACATGCCGAGAATGAAGAACACTATTCCGTCTCCTTTCTTTGTTGTGAGTTTGTTTGTGGCCGTTTACGATGATGTCACGGCAGTAGAGGCGGCGCAATTATAACGACGCATGAATAATCCCGCCCACTCTATAGCGGTACTAAACTGCAATGGAAACGCAAACCGACCAGAACTGAGCCGTACCGTACCGTACCGATCCATGCCGAACCGTACCGTACCATGCAGTGGAAAAGCGCCATAAGTTTATATTATTAACCTTAATTTCATGTTATAAGTTAAACAGATGTTATATTAAACTTGGTCTCGTCAACATTTTGGAAATGGTTTTCGTGTTCAATGAGATATTGTTTAAAATTTACTTTTCAAAGGGGGTGTACTCATTTACGCTGAGCACTGTATATATTTACATATTACAATATATATAATAAATAGTCTATAATTGCCAACAAGTCGAAAACTGACATAAAACATAAAGGGACATTGAAAGCATTGCTGAAGTAATGCGTTTTGAGTAGAGATTTAAAAACCTGTATAGTAGGAGCAGTTCTAAGCTAGGGCAGGAGTGATATGGGTGAATTTACGTAGGCCTATTAAAAGTCTTGCTGAAGTATTTTGGACCAACTGGAGACTCAATTACACAATACAGTGAATTACAGTATTCTAAACATGATTATATCAAATTGTGAATTACTCTCTCTGGACGTTTTCTGAGGTCCTGTGCTGATCAGCTTGCTGGTTTGTTTAAGTCCATCTTTAATGAGTCCCTTGCTACCTCTGTGGTTCCCACCTCCTTTAAAAAAAGCTATCATCCCTGTGCCTAAGAACAATAAACCCTCTTGCCTGAATGACTATCGTCCAGTTGCCCTCACATCAATAGTCATGAAGGTTTTTGAGAGACTTGTAAAGAACCACATTTGCTCCTCCATCCCTGTTACAGCGCCCAAATAGATCTACTGACGATGCCATCTCTCACGTCCTGCACTCTTCCCTCACACACATTGACAGAAAAAATGGGAAATATGTAAGGCTGCTATTCATTGACTATAGCTCAGCTTTCAATACAGCAGTCCCCATCAAGCTAGCTTTTAAACTCACAGACCTCGGCCTAAACTCTTCAGTCTATGACTGGATTCAAGATTTCCTCACCGGCAGACCTCAAGTGGTGAAAATGGGCCAGTTCACCTCCAACTCCATTACCCTGAATGTAAGAGCCCCACAAGGTTGTCCTGAGTCCCCTGCTCTACTCTCTCTACACACACAAATGTGTGTCCTCTCACAGCTCCACTTCTATTATCAAATTTCCAACAATGATGAGACCGCATACTTGGATGAGGTGGAGAGACTTACATCATGGTGCCAGGACAACTGTCTCTCTCTGAATGTGAGCAAAACTAAAGAGCTGATTGCGGACTTCAGGAAGAGACAGCAGTGGCCCTACACTCCTCTTATGTTCAGTGGGACCCCTGTGGAGAGGGTGAGCAGCTTCAAGTACCTTGGTGTAAATGTCTCCGAGGACCTGACTTGGACTGCACACATTCAAACACGGATTAAGAAAACCAGGAAAAGACTGCAACTGCTGAGGAAATTCAGGGTCTCAACAGCTATCCTGAAAACTTTCTATTCAGTGTACTCAGTGCATCTCAGTGTGGTACGGAAACGGCTCCAATCAGGACTGCAAAGCCTTGCAGAGAGTTGTCCGCTTAGCTGAGCGCATCTCAGGGTATGCTCTCCCCTCTCTGCAGGACATCTTCCTCACACGCTGCAAAGGCAGAGCTGCTAAAATCATCAAATGGCGCTTTTCCACTGCATGGTACGGCACGGTACGGTTCGGTACGGTTCCTATTGGGGGGTTTTCCACTGCGTACCGTCTAGTACCTGGTACTTTTTTAGTACCACTTCGGTCGAGGTTCCATGCAAGCCGTACCGTTACCAAAACGTGCGTGTAAACTCTGCGATCACCGATTGGCCGGAGAAAATCGCCATTGCATGAACTTGCGACATGAGACCCTCCTCTAAGTCCTACCCGCTAGATTTAAATCAGCACAGCCAGCGAAGGATCGAGAACTTCTGTTTAAACAAACGCACATTTTTGCATCAACCACAAAATAGCAGTGTCGTTGTCTGTTGAGGAGGTACAGATTTCTTCTCGTTGATAGCCGAGGAGCGGATCATGAGAGCTTGATGGCACGACGCCGAAGGAAAAAGCCTTATGTATATAACGTTACTTTTGAAACTTGCATATTTTCAGAGTATGTTTTCTGTTTATATTTTTACCTCTGTATCTGTGTTTTGCTTCAATTAAAAACATCTGATCGAATAAGTGTACCTCCAGACTATATTAAATATGTATCATTGTATGAGCACGTAATGACCTCTTGAAAAAGACATGATTAATGCCGCGATAAAAAACCATACATAAATAAAAAAAAACAAGGGATACATTGTAATTTTGATATTCAAAAGTTTATTGATAATTCTTTACAGAACACGCTGCATGAATAGTTAACTAATCAAGTAACGCAGCACACCTGCACGAACATCTCTGCCCTCCTCCTCTACAGCCGTGGCACTGCCACCACAGTCTCTGCTGCTGGGGGTAAATCACAAGCATTCTATGAGCTCTCCATTGCTGTTAAAAACATCCACATGCCGAGAATGAAGAACACTATTCCGTCTCCTTTCTTTGTTGTGAGTTTGTTTGTGGCGCGTTTACGATGATGTCACGGCAGTGAGGCGGCGCAATTATAACGACGCGTGAATAATCCCGCCCACTTATAGCGGTACTAAACTGCGGTGGAAATGCACCGACCCGAACTGAGCCGTACCGTACCGTACCGAGCCGTGCCGAACCGTACCGTACCATGCAGTAAAAGCGCCAAAAGACTCAAATATTAATCTCTTCATTTTGCTCCCATCTGGCAGTCTTTGCATGATGTCAAAAACTGAGAGACTAGGAGGAGCTTCTTCCCCCAGGCTCAGGCTCCTAAACTCAAACTCGCCTCACATCAACATTCCATAATAAGCAGTTTTCACTATTCTCCATCATACGTATTGCTGCTATGTTTATTTTATACACTGTACAACCTGTTTGCAATTCTGCTTCACATCCCTGCTTTATTATTATTAATTATTAAGCTACAGTATATTCCTGCACATTTTATTTTACTGTACATTTGATAATTCTTTCTTTTTTATGCCTATATTTATGTATATTTTCTTGTGTTGTGTTACATATAATTGCACTGTCCATTGAGCAGACCTGACTTACATTTCACTGCTGATTATATTCTGTAGAATTGAGTATGTGACAAATAAAACATTGAATCCTCAAAGTCTTGAAAAGAGAAGAAAGGCTTGATTTTAGAGAGAAAATGGAGATGAAGTAAACAGGATTTAACCACAAAATTTACTTGATTATCAAATTTCAGCTTACTGTCAAGCAAAACACCAAACAAAGTTTTTGACAAGGGTTTTGGCTTTGGATGCAACAGAATAATTACTGATATATTTTAATGGAATGCCACTAGGGAGACCGCAAAAGGATGTAGAGAAAATTTATTTTTTTTATTTTAAACATATTTTGATATCCTTCATACAAACCAATAAAGTATCAAAATTGTTGTTATCTTCTTGTAGCTTCAGTGTAACAGTGAAATGAGACACAGTGCTTCCTAAAGATGGAGCCCAAAGGGAGCATATACAGAGAGAAAAGTGTTGGAGCATGTATTGATCCCTGTGGGAACCCCCAAAAGGAGGTTAGCAGCTGATGACACGTGGGTGCCTAGTCGAAATGAGATCCTCCGGTCCTTTAAATGAAGTTCCTAAACGTAAGTTAGGGAGGAGCGAGCCCATCTAATCGTTCAATCAACAGCCAGAGTATATACGCAGCTGCTTACCTCTCTCTAGTCCCAGCTGTTTCAGTTTCAGCATCCCTCCACCTTCTTCTTGGGTACCTTGCCCTTTGTAATCACCTTATATCAAGTCCCTGGGGGCCCCGGGATGCGCGGTATACCGGTACTGTAAAATTACCGGTATTTATTATATTTCAAACGGTACGATATAATTTAGCATATTTCGGTATTTCATACGCTGCTGTTCCGAAGTTCACCTGTAGGCGGCAGTGCTTCTCAAATCACTGCGCAACTGGTAAATGTGATACCAGAACAAGTGAACAACACGATGGATCAAACAGATTAAACTATTAACGCGCCCGAAACAAACAAATGAGAACAGTAGAAGTGAAATACGGCATTACTTTGCATACAAAACAGATGATAAAGGTGAACGAACTGACCACAGGAGGCAAGACATCCAATCTGGCTAAGCATTTGTCACTTGCTCATCCTCATCTTTTCCGAGAACTAACGTTAGAGATCAACAGGTTGGTAAGTGCATCATAAATTCATAACTGTAAGTTTTATTCACAACTTTTTTGCGTGTTTTAAAGGCTTCCCGGTTAAATGTTTCATTGGTGGTCAGACATGTGCTTTTTCTGAGCCCGTAACACCTGAAGTGCGTGCACGGAAAAGCCTGCCTAACAGCGCCTAATAACTGAACCAAGTTATATTTTGAGCTAATACTGCCAAAACACAACAAGGTTTGTGTATAGACTCAGTTGGTTATGTCTAAAAGGAAAGTAAACAGCCGAGACAAACGGGTGTGCGCCTGCATATTAGATACGTGCGCAGGTCTTAAAGGGACAGAACTAAACATGCAGCCGACTGTAATTAAAGGGATAGTTCACCCTAAAATTGTATTTGTCATTATATTTACTCACTCACATGTTGTCCCAAACCTGTATTCATTTCTTTCTTGTGCTGAACACAAAACAAGGTATTTTGAAGAAGGTGGAAAAGCAAACAGTTGCTGGTCCACATTGACTTTGATAGAAAGAAAACAAATACTGTGTTAGTCACTGAGGACCAGCAACTGTTTGGTTTACCACCTTCTTTAAAATAGTGTTTAAGTTCAGCAGAGTTTAAAACTAAACTCGAGTGAGTAAATTATGGTATAATATAAAACACTATGACAGAATTATTATTATTTAATGCTAACTCTACAAAACACAAAGAGAAAAAATAACTTGCTACTTTTGACAGAAAAAATAATACAGCTGCTTTAATAGGAATCAATCTATATAGGGTTTTATTTGTTATTTGTTCATTCAATTTCTTGAATGCTCTGCTAAATACACCTATTGTGCCTGAAAATAAATAATTGTTTGTTTTACTTGTATATTATGTGTATTTGTAATGTGTATATTTGTTCTTATTTTTAATAACAAAGATAAAATAATGACAAAGATTTTTATCTTCCCCCACTTTGGCCTAAATATCCACCATACCTTTTTATATTTTGCAACCTTGAAAGGATTTGTCTTTATAACAGGGAAATTATTTTGGCTGCACTGCTCAGACACAATAGTAAAATCAACATGACAAAGAATCGTGAAATTTTGATTTTTCTAAAAAAAATTGTGATATGATATTTTTGCCATATCGCCCACCCCTACTTTGACTGTTAGAGTAGCACTTTAAAGAAACATTTGTTATAATTCATTGACAGCATTGGCATTATTATAGCACTTATAAATGTAGGTCAATAATTATTTATAAATTATAAATGTAAGCTACTAATATGTTTAGTATGTTAACATTATGCATTAAACACATACCTAACGTTAACCAACATTATGGTATCGATACCGAGGTACTACATTCTGGTATCGTATCGAAGCCAAAATTATGGTATCGAGCCATCCCTACTGGGGGGTTTAGCAGAGCTCGAGCTGAAGCTGCTTCATCTTGCCCCTCATCAGCGGACAGCAAGCCAAATAAGTTTAGTTGATTACCTAATGATTATATGGGCAAACAAACTTGTTAAATAGGATCTAAAACAGTTCCTGTCAAGCCAACATAGGACTTGAGTCAGGAAATGACAATATTATTATCAATCATATCAAATGCAGCAGTAAGATCTAAAAGCACTAATACAATAATATCACCCTGGGGAGTTACCATATACAAACCCGATTCCAAAAAAGTTGGGACACTGTACAAATTGTGAATAAAAACAGAATGCAATGATGTGGAAGTTTCAAATTTCAATATTTTATTCAGAATACATCAGATGACATATCAAATGTTTAAACTGAGAAAATGTATAATTTTAAGGGAAAAATAAGTTGATTTTAAATTTCATGGCATCAACACATCTCAAAAAAGTTGGGACAAGGCCATGTTTACCACTGTGTGGCATCCCCTCTTCTTTTCATAACAGTCTGCAAACGTCTGGGGACTGAGGAGACAAGTTGCTCAAGTTTAGGAATAGGAATGTTGTCCCATTCTTGTCTAATACAGGCTTCTAGTTGCTCAACTGTCTTAGGTCTTCTTTGTCGCATCTTCCTCTTTATGATGCGCCAAATGTTTTCTATGGGTGAAAGATCTGGACTGCAGGCTGGCCATTTCAGTACCCGGATCCTTCTTCTACGCAGCCATGATGTTGTAATTGATGCAGTATGTGGTCTGGCATTGTCATGTTGGAAAATGCAAGGTCTTCCCTGAAAGAGACAACGTCTGGATGGGAGCATATGTTGTTCTAGAACTTGGATATACCTTTCAGCATTGATGGTGCCTTTGCAGATGTGTAAGCTGCCCATGCCACACGCACGCATGCAACCCCATACCATCAGAGATGCAGGCTTCTGAACTGAGCGCTGATAACAACTTGGGTTGTCCTTGTCCTCTTTAGTCCGGATGACATGGCGTCCCAGTTTTCCAAAAAGAACTTCAAATTTTGATTTGTCTGACCACAGAACAGTTTTCCACTTTGCCACAGTCCATTTTAAATGAGCCTTGGCCCAGAGAAAACGCCTGCGCTTCTGGATCATGTTTAGATATGGCTTCTTTTTTGACCTATAGAATTTTAGCCGGCAACGGCGAATGGCATGGTGGATTGTGTTCACCGACAATGTTTTCTGGAAGTATTCCTGAGCCCATGTTGTGATTTCCATTACAGTAGCATTCCTGTATGTGATGCAGTGCCGTCTAAGGGCCCGAAGATCACGGGCATCCAGTATGGTTTTCCGGCCGTGACCCTTACGCACAGAGATTGTTCCAGATTCTTTGGATGATATTATGCACTGTAGATGATGATAACTTCAAACTCTTTGCAATTTTTCTCTGAGAAACTCCTTTCTGATATTGCTCCACTATTCTACACCACAGCATTGGGGGAATTGGTGATCCTCTTCCCATCTTGACTTCTGAGAGACACTGCCACTCTGAGAGGCTCTTTTTATACCCAATCATGTTGCCAATTGACCTAATAAGTTGCAAATTGGTCCTCCAGCTGTTCCTTATATGTACATTTAACTTTTCCGGCCTCTTATTGCTACCTGTCCCAACTTTTTTGGAATGTGTAGCTCTCATGAAATCCAAAATGAGCCAATATTTGGTATGACATTTCAAAATGTCTCACTTTCAACATTTGATATGTTATCTATATTCTATTGTGAATAAAATATAAGTTTATGAGATTTGTAAATTATTGCATTACTTTTTTATTCACAATTTGTACAGTGTCCCAACTTTTTTGGAATTGGGTTTGTAGATATAATTTAACACCTTTAATAAAGCTGACTCAGTACTATGAAATGTTCTGAATTTAAACAAAGAATAATAATTTCTGTAACAAATGTAGCTGTTGCTCATTGTTAATGTTAATGCAATAACTCAAGTTAACTAATAAGACCATATTGTAAAGTGTTACCTATTGTTCTTTATAATTCTCTTGCATTTTAAAATATTTTAATTTATACATTTGTGTATTGCTTTTATTGTATTTAAATGTTCAGTTATTTTTGTTATCAGAAAATAATGTACAATTTTTTTGCAACTACATATAACTATTGTGATAATACTCTATAATGTGGTAAAAGCTTTAGCAATTATCGCAACATGAACATTTGAAAAGTCACATGCCTAGTTTAGACATACCCCTTTCACTTTGGATTGACAGCCTACCTCATCCGAGTGTCACTCCCACAATATCAGGGCTGTCTATTGTATAATTTCAAAATCCATATAGAAACTCACATATATGCAGCTTTAGCTATCTATTCAAATTGGCTTAGAAGTTTCCAGTGACCCATTTTACTTCATATTGATAGTACATGTATGTGATCTGAGTGCCACGCACAAAATGGCAGGACTGTTTGATGCAAAATTACAAAATAAAAACTAATACAAATGTTTTGTCTATATATATGTTTTGACAAATATACACAAGTGGAATGGGTCAGCAGTTTTAAGTTTCTAGGAGTTCACATCACTGAGAACCTCACATGGTCTGCTCACACAGATGCGGTGCTGAAGAAGGCACAACAACGCCTCTTTTTTTCTCAGGCGCCTGAGGAAATTTGGAATGAGTCCCCACATCCTCCATTCATTCTAAACCTGCACTGTGGAGAGCATCCTGACCGGCTGCATCACTGCATGGTATGGAAACAGCACCAGCAGCAATCGCAAAGCTCTGCAAAGGGTTCTGCGAACTGCCCGCCACACTGTTTCTCCTCTCTCCCAATTGGACTTAAATGTAGCATGCACTGCACTTTAACACAACAATACTCTGCTAACATCTACATACCAACCACTAAATCTACAACCACTCTGTGTATATTTGTATTATGTTTGCATATTTTGTATTTTATTGCTTTGTATAGTGTATATGCTGCATATACAAGTATTCTGTTATTTGTAAAGTCTCTAAACATATATAATGATATTTGTTAAACGTGTCAATTGTTTTCTGCATATCACGCTCCCAAGCTTTTCACTCACCACGGCACTCGTGTTGTTGGTGATGTGACAATAAAAGTGATTTGATTTGACTATCAATTCAGATTGGTATGAAAAGGAAACTCTGCTTTTCACAAACCAATTTCACTACAGATTGACAGTACAGCATCTCAGACTGTTGCTGGTGTCAGGACTATCTGATGTACAATTTTAAAATAAAAGCCCTCTAAAACTCACATATATGCTGTTTTGACTAATCGTTCAGATTTGTTTAAAAAGGAGACTTCCTTTTTTACAGACCACTTTCATTTCAGGTGGACAGTACAACTCTTAAGAGTGTCACTCACATAATTTCAGGACTAAATTATGTAGAATTACAAAATAAAAAGGTAATATATTACCTGTTAACTTACATATTTAGATAGCTCTAAAAGGAAACTCTGTTTCCACAGGCCAGTGTCACTTAAGATTGACAGTACATTGCCAAAGATTTTAACATACACAATTTCAGGAGAGTTTGATGGGTTTTTTTACATTTAATTTTTTTTAATGAAATGATTATTTACAGATTATATGTTAAATAATTAAACATAACAAAGGCACATTATTGTTTTAAACTTTTCTTCAAAAAGGGATTTAACAGCACAAGCTGCAGTTCCATTCAGCTGTCCTGGCCTGTTTCAGGTCTTCTAACATGTCTAGGCACTCTTCATGGAACCACATATCACAGCTCTCACACTGGATCTGGAAAATAAGGAGTTGATAAATACTATGCATCACAGTTTATTAGTTACTTATGGCTTTGAGCTTCAAATCACTTTTCAACACTACTACTGATGTTACTAAGTAAAGTAACTTACCCAATTTGTCAAAGAGGCCCAGGTCCAATTGGCTTTGCCATGGAGCACATAGCACAGTTAGTGGCTACATTGAACACTAAAATAAAAGCATACATATCAATAAATAAATAACACCAAAAGAGGCTGTATATTGTGAAGTGGACTGTCAATCTGAATTGAAACTGGTCTGTGGAAAGAGGGAGTTTATTTTTTAGAGCAATCCAAAATCAATGACAAAACTGGTCATATGAGTTTTTGGAGGGCTTTTATTTTTTAATGCAACATCAGATAGTCTTGAAACTGCTTGAGTGACACCCTGAGGCAGTGGACTGTCAATCTGAATTGAAACTGGTCTGGCGAAACAGTCTTTTCTTTTAAGAGCTATCCAAAATCAAAGACAAAACTCATCACATAAGAGTTTTGGAGGGCTTTTATAATGTAATGCAACATCAGATCATCTTGAAACTTTTTGAGTGACACCCTGGGGTAGTGGAATGTCAATCAGAATCGAATCTGGTCTGTGGAAACAGGGAGTTCCCTTTTTAAAGCTATCCAAAATCAAAGACAAAACTCATCACATATGAGTTTTGGAGGACTTATAATTTAATACAACATCAGATCTTCTTGAAACTGATTGAGTGACACCCTGGGGTAGTGGACTGTCAATCAGAATCAAAACTGGTCTGTGGAAACAGGGAGTTTCCCTTTTAGAGCTATCTAAAATTAAAGACAAAACTGGTCACATGTGAGTTTTTGGAGGGCTTTAATTTTGTAATTCAACATCAGATCATCTTGAAACTGTTTGAGTGACACCCTGGGGTAGTGGAATGTCAATCAGAATCGAATCTGGTCTGTGGAAACAGGGAGTTTCCTTTTTAAAGCTATCCAAAATCAAAGACAAACCTCATCACATATGAGTTTTGGAGGGCTTTTATAATGTAATACAACATCAGATATTCTTGAAACTGATTGAGTGACACCCTGGGGTAGTGGAATGTCAATCAGAATCGAAACTGGTCTGTGGAAATAGGGAGTTTCCTTTTCAGAGCCTTTCAAAACCAAAGACAGATCAGGTAGAATGTTAGATTTGGAGGGATTTTATAATGTAATACAACATCAGATATTCTTGAAACTGGTTGAGTGACACCCTGGGGTAGTGGAATGTCAATCTGAATTATAATTGTTCTGTGGAAACAGGGAGTTTTCTTTTTTAGAGCCATTCAAAATCAAAGACAGGCCAGGTGAATGTGAGATTTGGGGTGAATCCCAATTCTCTGTCTTACCCCTTCCCCTTCATCTTACCCCTAGCCCTTGTCCCTCGAAACCGAGTGAAAAGGAATGAAAAGGAAACTCTGCTTTTCACAAACCAATTTCACTACAGATTGACAGTACAGCATCTCAGACTGTTGCTGGTGTCAGGACTATCTGATGTACAATTTTAAAATAAAAGCCCTCTAAAACTCACATATATGCTGTTTTGACTAATCGTTCAGATTTGTTTAAAAAAGGAGACTTCCTTTTTTACAGACCACTTTCATTTCAGGTGGACAGTACAACTCTTAAGAGTGTCACTCACATAATTTCAGGACTAAATGTAGAATTACAAAATAAAAAGGTCATATATTACCTGTTAACTTACATATTTAGATAGCTCTAAAAGGAAACTCTGTTTCCACAGGCCAGTGTCACTTAAGATTGACAGTACATTGCCAAAGATTTTAACATACACAATTTCAGGAGAGTTTGATGGGGGTTTTTTTTACATTTTTTTTTATGAAATTATTATTTACAGATTATATGTTAAATAAAGAAATAAATAAACATAACAAAGGCACATTATTGTTTTAAACTTTTCTTCAAAAAGGGATTTAACAGCACAAGCTGCAGTTCCATTCAGCTGTCCTGGCCTGTTTCAGGTCTTCTTCTAACATGTCTAGGCACTCTTCATGGAACCACATATCACAGCTCTCACACTGGATCTGGAAAATAAGGAGTTGATAAATACTAAGCATCACAGTTTATTAGTTACTTATGGCTTTGAGCTTCAAATCACTTTTCAACACTACTACTGATGTTACTAAGTAAAGTAACTTACCCAATTTGTCAAAGAGGCCCAGGTCCAACTGGCTTTGCCATGGAGCACACAGCACAGTTAGTGGCTACATTGAACACTAAAATAAAAGCATACATATCAATAAATAAATAACACCAAAAGAGGCTGTATATTGTGAAGTGGACTGTCAATGTGAATTGAAACTGGTCTGTGGAAAGAGGGAGTTTATTTTTTAGAGCAATCCAAAATCAATGACAAAACTGGTCATATGAGTTTTTGGAGGGCTTTTATTTTTTAATGCAACATCAGATCGTCTTGAAACTGCTTGAGTGACACCCTGAGGCAGTGGACGGTCAATCTGAATTGAAACTGGTCTGGCGAAACAGGGTTTTCTTTTAAGAGCTATCCAAAATCACAGGCAGAACAGGTAGAATGTGATATTTAGAGAGCTTTTATTATGTAATGCAACATCAGATCGTCTTGAAACTGCTTGAGTGACACCCTGTGGTAGTGGACTGTCAATCTGAATTGAAACTGGTCTGTGGAAAGAGGGAGTTTTCTTTTTAGAGCCATTAAAAATCAAAGACACGTCAGGTAGAATGTGAGATTTGTAGAGCTTTTATTATGTAATACAACATCATATATTCTTGAAACTGATTGATTGACACCCTGGGGTAGTAGACTAATAATCAGAATCGAAACTGGTCTGTGGAAACAGGGAGCTTCCTTTTTAGAGCCATTCAAAATCAAAGACAGAACAGGTAGAATGTGAGATTTGGAGAGCTTTTATTATGTAATGCAACATCAGATCGTCTTGAAACTGCTTGAGTGACACCCTGTGGTAGTGGACTGTCAATCTGAATTGAAACTGGTCTGTGGAAAGAGGGAGTTTATTTTTTAGAGCAATCCAAAATCAATGACAAAACTGGTCATATGAGTTTTTTTGAGGGCTTGTATTATGTAATGCAACATCAGATCGTCTTGAAACTGCTTGAGTGACACCCTGTGGTAGTGAACTGTCAATCATAATCTAAACTGGTCTGTGGAAACAGGGAGTTTTCTTTTTAGAGCCATTAAAAATCAAAGACACGTCAGGTAGAATGTGAGATTTGTAGAGCTTTTATTATGTAATACAACATCATATATTCTTGAAACTGATTGATTGACACCCTGGGGTAGTAGACTAATAATCAGAATCGAAACTGGTCTGTGGAAACAGGGAGCTTCCTTTTTAGAGCCATTCAAAATCAAAGACAGAACAGGTAGAATGTGAGATTTGGAGAGCTTTTATTATGTAATGTAACATCAGATTGTCTTGAAACTGCTTTAGTGACACCCTGGGGTAGTGGGCTGCAAGGCTGCATTTATTTGTACAGAAAAAAATACATGCCTGATTCAGGAAGGGGGTCTCAAAAATGGCCAAAAAATATTATTTTACTAACGTATTAATTTTAAGTTAAATTGTGCTTTGTTGGTATAATGTCTGATAGGATGTAAATACATTTTCAGTGTTAAGTAAATTATTATTATTATTTTTTGTAAAGCAGGACAAAACAGTAAAAAGCAGATTTTGGCTATTTAATTTATGCAATAGTGAAAAAAACCCCGCAAAATAGGCCTACATGGGGGAGAAAAAATGCGAAAAACAGTTTGGTATTCGGCCCAGCGTTTAATTTTGTTCGGCCAAGAATTTTCATTTCGGTGCATCCCTAAACAGAAGCTACTGTACATAGTTCCCAAATCTATTGCAATGAAATACCTAACTATGTTAAAAAACAAACAAAAAACATTTAAACTTCATTTGTGTAATAAGGAGGGGGATCACATTTTAGAACAATTTGAATATTTTAATTATTTAGATTTAGGGTGAATCCCATTTCTCTGTCTTACCCCTTCCCCTTCGTCTTACCCCTAGCCCTTGTCCCTCGAAACCAAGTGGTAAGCGCTAGGGGTGAAAACATACCCCTATGAAATGAGACGTCACTTGGTTACTGTTACGTCATCATACATCGTCGCTAGCTAGCTGCTACGTCACCAGAGGCGACAAGTGTTGATCGTCAAACTCTCCGTCTAAAAGTGTGTGTTTGTCGATTGCGTGGGTTTTAGTGATGTTTTCACTAGTCAGAGGAACGCGGGACTGTTGTGCAAATCAGCAATGTAACGTTAGCATGGAAAAATAGCGATTTTTAAAAACGGTTGCAAATATATATGTAAGTTACAGGACTGTGTAGAGCACAAAACAAGACTGTCGTAATTTTAAATAAATTATTTAAGACGAAAATACTCTCTGGATGATCTGGCCGCAGTGTGTTCTGGGTACCCCTTGGTTTCAAGTAAGCTCGCCAAAATTCTTGGTTTTAAGGGGTATCTACCCCTTCCCCTTAGCCCTACCCCTCGGTCAAAATGAGAATTGGGACAGCCCTTACTCTCATGTGAACGCGCAGAACTAAGGGGAAGGGGTAAGGGCTAAGACAGAGAATTGGGATTCACCCTTAGCCTAGCTACGGCCCCCCTGCAATACCGCTACGGCCCACAGTTTGGGAAGCACTGATTTATTCATTTTTAAATAATTTCAAATATCAGTGTTCAACATTTCATGTTTAAAATATCAAAACTTTATTTATGCTTTTGTAACCGCAGGTTAAAGCATTCAATGTCCCTATAAGCTGCATTTACATGTGAAAATACATCTAAATGCCATAAACTTATGCAAAGATTAATTTTATTGATACTGATTTCATTTGTTTAGTAACAGCCTAAATATATTATAATTGATTGTCAATGTTATACATATTTGTTTGTGGTTCCTGATTTTACGTTTGCATAAATAAGTCAGAAAAGCAAAGTCAAAAGATGGTTTGCAAATAAAATACTCTTTATTACAAAACATGAACACAAACACTATGTCTGGCCAATATTTACCCTTAACAATTAGTTTGTACATACTTAAGTATAGATGGCATAAGAATCTACATGGTTCACACAAAATTAATAGAACTAAAATGTTTTAAAGTTCTTGTTAATTAGGCTGATCAAAAGCGCATCAAGCTGCAAGTGAAATTCATGGCAGACACATTTTGCATCATACTAGTATGTGGAAAAAAACAACTCTTAAGATATGTTAGTATTCATCAAGAGTTAAATTCACTAAAGTGGGCATGGTGAGTTTCTCTGCAGGAGGGGAAAAACGCTCAAGCTTGTCCAAATCAAGAGAGAAAAGCCTCTCATCAGTAGTCCACTGGTTCAAACCTGGGCTCTTCCTTGAATGTACTGGGGACTTTTCAATATTGGAGTCACTGACAGGAGATTTACCTAAAGAGGCCTCAAAGCACACCTGTACCGTATGCAAGGGAGTTTTTCCATCAAGAGAATCAGATTCAACAGGTGATAGGATAAATTCTTCCTCTCGCTCCTTGTTACTATGGATCTCTGCTGAGCCATCACTGTTAAATGACAAGTCATCCTCAAAAAGGTCTGGGAGCTCCTCCTGAGCAATGCTGAATTTAATAACATTACTTGGCCTTGGCCTGTTAAGAGCCTCCAGTTGTGAGGAGTCCCATGACACAGTTGAGTGGAGGGATGAACCCTGATGGACAGGAGGAGGAGTGCAATGGGCAAGAGTAGCTGAAAATAATAGAGAAGGCTCTGGACTTGGTCTGGTGCAAGGGCCATTCACCTCAGCCATAGGTGTCTTGAGCCAAGAAAGGCTGTCTTGCTGATTCCAAGTAGCTTGTTCCTTCTCAGCCATGCCTTCCTCCACAGCTTTTCTCCATGAACGTCTCACATCTTTGACTAGGGAGAGTTACATTGATTTAAAGACTTTTGAGATTCACAAACAAAATTTCCAGTGAATGACCTAAACATTTATAACTCAATTACTAATGTGTAGACATCATCAAAAGACTTATACTTAGACTCTCAGGAGTGCGGCACAGCTGTTTCCTTGCTGAAAAGGGATCAGATATGACATTTAATAACTGTCCCAGGTCCACATCGCTCCTTCCATTGACTGGACTCATAATCATTGCCTCTGCAAACTGAAAACCAAAAAGCAAATTAACCTTTAATTTGCACATGAATTTGTATAACCTCTAACAGCTAATTGTTTGCTCCGTATCTGTCCGTGGCGATTTCTCTCAATTTGCACCGGTCATCAGAGAGCAGGTTTGATATAGGGAAAACTTGTGATGGGTAGAGCACTGCTCAGGACTGCCCATGTATCAGTTTCCCAGATAAAACTGCACAAAACACTAAAAATACAAAATCACAGCAAGTTTAATATGTGGTAAATATTCCTCATACTTGACTTGCCAAGTTGTCACACTCCAAATCTAGAATTTCAGCCTTGTTCTTTAGAACAGAGGCCTTCATCTTAGAGCGCAGATTTCTCTTGTGGGAAGCCTGTAAAGAGAGAAAGGAGAAAAAAATAAAATAAAGATGGAATCAAGTTAGAATTAACTGCTCTCCAGAGGGTAAACGGAGGCTGAAATATACACATTACCAGTTTACAAACATGCTCTTATCTTCTATGCTACATTATTTTCAGAGATAAGGTATAATGCAAGCATACCTTCCATTATTTTCATGAACTTCAGAGGTTATTACAGAGAGCAGGGTTAACTTAACATCACAAACCCCAAAACACAAGGAGTAACCTCATATAGCTCAGGGCATGTTCACAGTGAACACTTTCAATAGGGCGCTGAATCTAGGAGTCACCATGGAAACAGAGGCTAAGAAGCATCTCATACTACTTGTTAAAGTAGTCATTTACATTATTAGGGCATATCACTAACTATCCGTTAACAATGCTCAAAGCCTCTTCAATAGGGCATGTATGCACTGAATTTCTCTGAAGTAAACTAACTCTAAAACAACCTGCCATGAATAAGTTGCTAATGCTCAGTTTTTGGAATAAAATTGAGGTTATTGGTTTACTTTTACGTACACTTAACTAGATGTAGCATAATCTGGAATACCCATGATGTTGCTACCCATTTATTTCTCCCTCCGAGATAAACAACCTGAGATGAAGTGTTTGTGCCAGCATGGATGTGGCTAATATGAAAAGGTACAAGCAGGAAAGTATAGAGCTTAGCAATACAAAACTACCTGTATTAGACTGGGTGTCTGAGTCACAGGCTTAATTTTAACTGGGTAAGTCAAGGGAGTTTCACATGGTGGTGTGTCACAAATCACTGGTTTTGGAGAAAAGAAGCAGTCAGAGGACAGCAAGACTTCTTTATATTCATCTTCCTCAGAAATGCTGTTGAACAAAAAAATGGTGGTTACATCCTTTTATATATTTATTTCCATGAACAAATGTTATCTTCCCAGACTTTCTCCATTTAGAAACACTCAAATTGTGCTGTACGTTTTGATTTCTGGCTCCAGGTGGACTTCTGGTTCCAAATGGATGTCTCCCTCAATACTCTCCAGTTTTTTTTGTGACGGCTGCTCTAGCAGTTCTCAAAAGTGAGGGAGAGAAAAAAAAATGTACACAGTATCTACAGAAGAAAAAATACATAATGCAATCATCTAAGCTGCTAACTTACCAGGTAGTATATATCGATATTGTAAGATGATACTAGCCTCAAAGCTAGCCTTAGAAGCTGGCTCAAATGACAGAGGAGCCATTGGGGAGACAAAGTCAAAAACCTGTTAAGGGTTAGAGAGCAGATCAATCATACAAACAAAATCAGAACAATAACAAAGATACACCAAACTAAATGTGTAACTCCTATATAGCTTCTGCTTTGACACTGCAATGTTTCAGAGAAGACAAAGTGACCTGTATGGCCAAATAAGCCTGAATAACCTCAATAGCTAAATAAACCACTGCATGGATTCAAAATCATTTAAGAGATAGCTCACCTGAAAATGATGTCATCATTTACTCACCCTGAAATTGTTCCAAACCTGTATGAACGTCTTTCAGCTGACAGTAACCACTGACTTCCATAGTACTTTTTTCTTATTATGAAGGTCAGTGACTATCATCAAATGTCTGGCTACCCACATTCTTCAAATTATCTTCTCAAAGTCAAAGTCAAAGTCAGCTTTATTGTCAATTCTACCACATGTACCGTACATACATACAGAGAATTGAAATTGCATTACTCTCTTACTCCCTGGTGCATACAGATAACACTAAACACTAACAGTAGAATGCACAAATATACAGATAAGGACATGTAGAAAAAAATACAAATAAAATTATAATAATAATAATAAAAAATAGATAAGCGGCATAAGGCACATGGTAAATAGTGCAAACCAGTGAAATACACAGACAGTGCAGAATATGGATGGTGTAGTGCAAAGAGCTTATTAAGTCTATTTTAATTAAAGTGACGAGAGAGCAGTCTTTATTCAGACTGTCAGAAGAGGTAGTTAAATGAGGTCAGTCCAATGCTGTACAAAGTGACTGGTGCTTGTCACAGTGTGTGTGTGTGTGTGCGTGTGCGGGGGTGGGTGTGGTGTGTGTGGGGGGGTCAGAGTTCAGTGGTGCGTGGTGTAAGAGAGGGGAGGGGGGGCAAGGACGGGAGGGAGTTCAGCTTCCTGACAGCCTGGTGGATGAAGCTGTCCTTCAGTCTGTTGGTCCTGGCCTGGAGACTCCGCAGTCTCCTCCCTGATGGTAGCAGACTGAAGAAGCTGTGTGTCGGGTGGGTGGTATCACCTGCAATGCTGAGGGCTTTGCGGGTGAGACGGGTGCTGTAGATGTCCTGGAGGGAGGGGAGAGAGACACCAACTATCTTCTCAGCTGCTCTCACTATCCGTTGAAGGGACTTGCGGCAGGACGCATTGCAGGCGCCATACCACACAGTGATGCAGCTAGTCAGGATGCTCTCGATGGTGCCTCTGTAGAAGGTGCACATGATGGGGGTCGGGGCTCTGGCTCTTCTGAGTTTGCGGAGGAAGTAGAGACGCTGTTGTGCTTTCTTGGCTAGTGCTGCAGTGTTGTTGGTCCAGGAGAGGTCCTCTGTGATGTGTACACCCAGGAACTTGGTGCTGCTCGCTCTCTCCACAGTCGCACCGTTGATGGTCAGAGGAGCATGCTGAGTGTGCACTCTCCTGAAGTCAACAACAATCTCCTTCGTCTTCTCCACATTCAGAGAGAGATTGTTGTCACTGCACCATCCGGCCAGGCGGCTCACCTCGCTCCTGTAGTTTGTCTCATCTCTGTTGCTGATGAGACCCACCACAGTCGTGTCATCCGCAAATTTAATGAAGAGGTTGGAGTTGTGTGATGGTGTGCAGTCGTGGGTCAGCAGAGTGAAGAGGAGGGGGCTCAGCACACATCCTTGGGGGCCCCTGTGTTCAGTGTGATGGTGCTGGATGTGTTACTGCCGACCCGTACTGCCTGAGGTCTCCCGGTCAGAAAGTCCAACAGCCAGTTGCACAGCGATGTATTGAGCCCCAGCTGGACCAGTTTATGAATGAGCTGTTGAGGGATGATTGTGTTGAATGCTGAACTGAAGTCTATGAACAGCAATCTGACATACGTGTCCGTTTTGTCCAGATGTGTGAGGGCTGGGTGGAGGGCAGTGGCGATGGCATCATCGGTCGAGCGGTTGGACCTATATGCAAACTGGAAGGGGTCCAGGGAGGGGGGGAGGACAGATTTGATGTGTTGCATGACTAGCCGTTCAAAGCACTTCATGAGAATAGGAGTGAGTGCTACTGGACGGTAGTCATTGAAGCAGGATGGAGATGACTTCTTCGGGACTGGAATGATGGTGGTAGCTTTGAAGCATGTGGGGACAACAGCCTGACTTAGTGAGATGTTGAAAATGTCTGTGAAGACATCAGTGAGTTCCACTGCACAGTCTCTCAGTACACGCCCAGGAATGTTATCAGGACCCGGAGCTTTGCGTGCATTGATCCTGCTGAGGGATCTCCTCACGCTGTGCGGGGACAGCGTCATCATCTGGTCGCCGGGAGGAGGTGTAGTCTTCTGTGCAGTGGTGCTGTTTTGTGCTTCAAAGCGAGCGAAGAAGGCATTCAGCTCGTTCAGCAGGGGGATGGTGCTGTCACAGGTCTGTGGGGGGGGCTTGTAGTCCGTAATGGTCTGGATCCCCTGCCACAGGCTCCGAGTGTCTCTGCTGTCGCTGAAACGATGGGCTATCCTCCTGGAGTACTGTCTCTTGGCCTCTCTGATGCCGCGGGATAGGTTGGCCCTAGCTGTCTTCAGGCCCTCCTCATCTCCAGCTCTAAAGGCAGCATTCCGAGCCTTCAGAAGTCTGTAGACCTCCCCTGTCAGCCACGGCTTCTGGTTGGCCCGGACAGTGATAGACTTTGTGACCGTTACATCATCAATACACTTGGTGATGTAGGCAGTGACAGTCTCTGAGTACTCTTGGAGGTCTGTAGTATTGTTATATGTGGCAGCCTGCTTAAACATATCCCAGTCAGTAGTGTCAAAACAGTCTTGAAGTGCCTCTGACGACCCTTTCTATGTTCACTTCAGCAAAAGAGAGAAATTCATAAAGGTTTGGAACACCTTCAGGGCGAGAGGCTGAACTATCCTTTTAATACCAAACTAAAGCAGTTATGATTACACTTACTGCTAAAAACACATATCTTCCATCTTTATTTGACCCTCTAACTCTAGCACTCCATTCTAATTCTATTCTTTAAAAAAAACACTAACTAGATTCTCTAATCTTTTTTTATTCTATTTGTTTTCTTTAAAATACAATTAACAAAATCAAAAAAGGCCTCTAACACTAGCTTGCTCTATTCTTTTCCACAACAACAACAACCTTGCTACCTGTACTGCATTAAGCTAACTGAGACTTGCTATAACACTTGCATATCATTGCTCTTTTGTTGACTTTGATTGCTTCCGTTGTCCTCATTTGTAAATCGCTTTGAATAAAAGCATTTGCTAAATGGCTAAATTGTTTTAAATTAATTATTACTTACAGGATCCTCTTTAAGATAAGAGATCAGAGGTGTTTTTTTCAAACACTCTGCCCACTTATTCTCCCAATCCTCCTCCAGCCTCCCAATGGAGACCTTCATCTCTGCTGCATTCTCTTTGATTAGTTTCCGCCTGGAAAAATGTCACATTGTATCTTCTGAACACTTGAGCTTAAGTGTTAAACTGAAACACTATGATATTGTATTCAAACGGTAAACAACCAATATAAATCCCCATATTCATTGTGTCCATTCACTGCTTCGCATGTCTTTATACTTCAGGTGACTGTGAACCCAGAGGGTGTGGTCACAGATTTAAATTGCCAACACATGAATTAAATCAGATGCTAATTAATCAGTGTCTAACTCACAAGTGACAATTTTTTTTTAAATACCCAATTAGTTTTTAAGACGAAATAACCTGGGCCTCTACAGGTGTAATCTCAAATTAGAATGTCGTGGAAAAGTTCATTTCAGTAATTCAACTCAAATTGTGAAACTCGTGTATTAAATAAATTAAATGCACACAGACTGAAGTAGTTTAAGTCTTTGGTTCTTTTAATTGTGATGATTTTGGCTCACATTTAACAAAAACCCACCAATTCACTATCTCAACAAATTAGAATACTTCAAAAGTCCAAAAAAAAAGAAATGTTTTTGTGAATTGTTGGCCTTCTGGAAAGTATGTCCATTTACTGTATATGTACTCAATACTTGGTAGGGGCTCCTTTTGCTTTAATTACTGCCTCAATTCAGCGTGGCAAGGAGGTGATCAGTTTGTGGCACTGCTGAGGTAGTATGGAAGCCAAGGTTTCTTTGACAGTGGCCTTCAGCTCATCTGCATTTTTTGGTCTCTTGTTTCTCATTTTCCTCTTGACAATACCCCATAGATTCTCTATGGGGTTCAGGTCTGGTGAGTTTGCTGGCCAGTCAAGCACACCAACAACATGGTCATTTAACCAACATTTGGTGCTTTTGGCAGTGTGGGCAGGTGCCAAATCCTGCTGGAAAATTAAATCTGCATCTTTAAAAAAGCTGGTCAGCAGAAGGAAGCATTTAGTGCTCCAAAATTTCTTGGTAAACAGGTGCACTGACGTTGGTTTTCAAAAAACTCAATGGACCAAAACCAGCAGATGACATTGCACCCCAAACTATCACAGACTGTGGAAACTTAACACTGGACTTCAAGCAACTTGGGCTATGAGCTCTAGGACCTTGGTTTCCAAATGAAATACAAAACTTGCTCTCATCTGAAAATAGGACTTTGGACCACTGGGCAACAGTCCAGTTCTTCTTCTCCTTAGCCCAGGTAAGACGCCTCTGACGACAACAATAGCCTTCCTTGACTACCCTTGACACTTCTGTGTGTGCTGGCTCTTGATGCCTTGACCCCAGCCTCAGTCCATTCCTTGTGAAGTTCACCCAAATTCTTGAATCGATTTTGCTTGACAATCCTCATAAGGCAGCGGTTCTCTCGGTTGGTTGTGCATCTTTTTCTTCCACTCAACTTTCTGTTAACATGCTTGGATACAGCACTCTGTGAACAGCCAGCTTCTTTGGCAATGAATGTTTGTGGCTTACCCTCCTTGTGAAGGTTGTCAATGATTGTCTTCTGGACAACAATCAGATCAGCAGTCTTCCCCATGATTTTGTAGCCCAGTGAACCAAACTGAGAGACCATTTTAAATGGCTCAGCAAAACTTTGCAGGTGTTTTGAGTTGATTAGCTGATTGGCATGTCATCATATTCTAATTTGTTGAGATAGTGAATTGGTGGGTTTTTGTTAAATGTGAGCCAAAATCATCACCACAATTAAAATAACTTCAACTACTTCAGTCTGTGTGCATTGAATTTATTTAATACACAAGTTTCACAATTTGAGTTGAATTACTGAAATAAACTTTTCCACGACATTCTAATTTATTGAGATGCACCTGTATTTATCAAGCCTCCAAGAATTACTCTCAAGAACACTGCTAAGAATTGACTTAAGTGAAAAAAAATTATTGGCTCAAAGCTGCGCTTAAAAGTTAGTTATCAATCATTTCAGTCATAATTTAAGCGAAGTGTAGGACTAAATCTTAAGTGTCAGTCTTAGAGATAATTCATGACACTTTGCTGTGTCACAAACGGGATTTTGGATGACGACGCATGGACCAATCACTGAATAGATTTACTTAATTAATAATATTCTCAGATAAACTCAAATTGAATGGTTAAACTCCAAATAGAGTTGACAATAAATAATTTTCAAGAGAATACATTATGGCAAGGAAACAACGTGTAATCATAACTTAATTTAGGGTGCCGATAGACGATAGTATAGTGCAGGCCAGGGATAGGCAACTTTGGTCCTGGAGGGCCAGTGTCCTGCAGAGTTTAGCTCCAACCCTAATCAAACACAGCTGAAGAAGCTTATTAATGTCTTCAAGATCACTAGAAAGTTACAGGCAGGTGTGTTTGATTAGGGTTGGAGCTAAACTCTGCAGGACATTGGCTCTCCAGGACCGAAGTTGTAGTGCTGGGCGGTATGACCAAAAATGTATATGACGGTATTTTTCAAAATTATACCGGTTTCACGGTATATGACGGTATTTTTTTTTCATGCATGACCGGGTGTTAACCACATTTTCTACTGACTGAGGAAAAACTGCAGTAGATTTACTTACAATGCCATATTTTAGTGTAATGATGAGCGAATATTGTAGAAAAATTCCACACTAAATACAGGGGTTAAAGCAAAAAAATATATATTTTGACTGAAAGTATTTACTCAGTCAAACCCCATTCCACAACCATACCTGTCACTCATACAGTTAAGAGCTGTTTTTCTTCTTGTAATTAGGAGCGCTTATCCTCCTAATAAAAAAAAATTAGAAGCACCTTCTGATCAATAATCAAATTCTGATCAAAAATTTGCCTTCCGAATACGAGGTGACATTTGACTCCTTAAAGCGACTTACAGGGGTATTTTCTTTTTACCTTTGCAATGGCATAATTTTCATATATGTCAAATAAAAGAAATTATGTTTATAAGCTTTTTAAAATTTATATTTAAAACAATATAATAAGTACAATAAGACAAATAAGTTACCAATCATGAAATTAGTATTAATAAAAAAAATATTTGTACTACAGAGGTGGCACAGAAGAACACAAAAGTGGCTTGTAGGTACATTTTCAGACGTTTAATCAGGCTCAGAGGTGGCATGAGTGCAATTTAACGGACATTAATGTTTTAAATATAAATGTGCTTTTAGAGATGCACAACGGCGCCAGCTGTTACTTTATTTGGAACTATTCTCATTGATGATATAGAGAAAATTCATGCAGTACTTGTTTATTGACCTGTTGTATTAAATCAATATCACATTTGCAAACTCCCCTTATAATTATTAAAATTTGCGTTCCAAACGTTATTTAAATGACACCGGTATTGCGGTATTTAAAAAATTCATATCATAAGAAAAATAAACACCGGTTTTCGGTATGAACCGGTATACCGCCCAGCACTACGAAGTTGCCTATCCCTGGTATAGTGTATCGACTAGTCAAAGATATCGCCTGTTGCTGATGCCTTTGACGACAGCGAGATGATTATTATTATTATCTGTCAGAAATAGACTAGGTGCCTATCTTTAGTGATGCAGCGCAGAGAGCTGCTTCAGAAACTTGCCACGGCGTGGCGGATCAGCTCCGGTGGCTGTGGATCTGTAACGCGCCGCAGACGCGTGCAGTGTAAAAAAAGGGTAAGAGATTTATTCATCATACAGTCTAGATCGCATAATACTTGCCTCTTAAAAGTCCTCGTCTGTACTCCTAACAATTTTGGACCTTAAGACCTCTTTTAAGGGTTAAGATGCCTTCTGCATTCCTTTTTATTTTACTAGGATCTTTTCTTTAATTTTAAGAAACACCCACATTTCTAAGAATTTTCTTAGTGTTAAGAGTTGTTCCTAGTAACAAAATTCTAAGATTTTTCCTGAATACGGGCCAAAGAGTTTTTCTGTTTGTTTGTTTTTCATTTTGTCTTTTATTGTAATATTTAACAAACAACTTTATTAAATGACACTTAAATTCTAAATGTAAAAGACACAATTTAATGTTCACATTTATGGTACCTTATAAGCTTGAAGTTTTCTTTTGAGCGGCTGAAGAGCAAGGCATGCTCTTGGAGGTCTTGGTGTTGAAGCTGTACACTGGGGCCTTCAATCTTCTTTTTCTCCTCACTTAGGATGTGTAATCCTTCATTTAGAAGCTCCAGCAAACACACAAGGACAGGCTGCCCTCCCTTATACAAGCTACCAACACTGAACTATGGACACAGACAGATCTCATTGTCAGATGTTTCAACACCAAAATATCATGTCGACCTATCAAACTTTTAGGAAACACATGTTCATTAAAATGCAAATCTTTTCAAACTTGTTAAAAAAGTTTTTTTTAACCTTTCTGCCAATAGCTCTCACCTGGTGGGATAGTCTCTCCATCCACTCATGCAGAAACGCAGGTATCTTCACGCTCAAGTCCTGCTCACCCAAGATGTACTGGTCTACTTGTCTATGGATCACACTCTCCACCACTTTTCGATCTACTTCAAGGGGGGATAAGACTTGGTCTGTCTCAGTCCAAAAGCCTCGTACCTGAGAACGTAAATTATCAGAAATGTAACAAGTAGGTATGATTAAAATGACAAATTATAGAAATACTGAAAAGTAAACTTTGTGCAAACCTTTCGGCTTTTAGCAAGAATATCTTCCTTCAAATCGGTGTTACTGTCATGTACTCTACAAAAAAGAAACACTGTTTTAAGTTAAGTGAAAATGAAACCAATATTCTGTGTAATTTCAATTTACTTCAACAGAGCTGTCAAATAAAATATTTTAGAGATTTACTTAAGCAAGTGATCATATTTGGCATTTTCTGCATCAAGGTCCCTCAATGATGTCTCCAAAACTCTGAAAGGTAAAATAATAATAAATGCATAGATATGTAACTCTTACCTGAGTAGAGAATAATATGCTGCAACAGTAGCTGCCATTATAGGAACACCCCCAGGTGTGACAATTGTCTAAATCCCATATAGAAACAAGCAAAATCAAGTCTCTCGAGGTGTTGTGTCATTGGTGTTATATAAGGAATCTCCTATGCCATCAATCCTTTAACTTCAATGAGAAACTGCATCCCTTACCCAATGCAATATTCACTATTTTGTGACCGCAAGCCCCTCGAGACAGCAACCAAAGCCACTGGCTTGTGTAGTTAGCGTAAATTGCTTGGATAGGATTAAATAAATTACCATTTGAAAAAAAAAATGCAACAAATTGCTTCCTGAAAAGTAAGAAATTTGAAGATGGCGATGGCACGCTTTGGTGGCATCAGTACCATCAGCCAATTAATTATTGTGTTTCTATTCGAGCTTCAGACAAATCACCATACATGAGGGCAATATTCCCTCTATTTTTTTTTCTTGCTGAGCAAAACTTTTCTCTATTGGGCGGACATTTCGGTCACCTGAGCAAAAACATTCTTTATACCAGACCTGTACTGCGCGCACAAGAAAAAAGTGTGTAACTTTTAACTTTAAGGTGCTAATTATATTTGATTTGACCCTTGATGCAACTAAATTATGCACATTTTAGGTATTTTGAGAAAACATTTTTACAGTACAATACACTGCCATTCAAAAGTTTGGGATCTTTTGGGAAAAGTTTCTTAGGCTCATCAAGGCTGTATCTATTTGATAAAAAAATACTGAATATTATTTCACAAAATAATATTGTGAAATATTATTGCAATTTAAAATAAAAGTTTTCTATTTTAATATACTTTAAAATATAATGTATTCCTGTGAAGCAAAGCTGAATTTTCAGTCACATGATCCTTCAGAAATCATTCTAATATGCTAATTTATAATCAATATTGGAAAAAGTTGTGCTGCTTAATATTTTTCAGGACTCTTTAAGAAATAAAAAGAACAGTGTTTTTCTTGTTTGTAATTTTTTTTTTATTAATACTTTTATTCAGCAAGGATGTGTTAAATGGATAAAAACTGATAGCAAAGACTTATATTGTTAGAAAATATTTATATTTTTCATTAATGTTGTTCTTTTAACTTTTAATTAGCCTAATCAAAGAATCAAAGAAAAGATGTTCGAAAAAAAAATTAACCATCACAACAGTTTCAACACTGATTATAAATCAGAATATTAGAATGATTTCTGAAGGAACACGAGGCACTGAAAAGGGGAGTAATGATGCTGAAAATACAGCTTTGCTCTACAGGAATACACTATATTTTTAAATATGTTAAAATAGAAAACAATATTAGAAATTGCAATAGCCTAAGAGATCACAATATTACTGGTTTTATTTTTCTGTATTGTGATCAAATAAATACAGCCCTGATGAGCATAAGTGACTCCATAAAAAAAAACAAGGTCAATAATTTTTTAGGTTTATAATGTAACAATATAATATCAAAACAACTGAAGCATTTAAACTGATGAGAGAATATAAAAAACTGAAGCATTTAACTGAGATCTATAAGTTAAATATTATTTTAAAAAATGTGAACGTGAATTCTTGTATAACTATCTAAACATCGCTGTGATGTACAGTTTGCACAATACACCTGTGTGTGAATGTAAATGTCTCAGTGTTGTTAGCGTTCTATGCCCATCCTCCGCTATTTACAGCACTTAATCAAGCCACTCTTCTTTAATACACGAGGGCGTTTTATTTCACGTCATTGCGCTGATTCTCGATTTGAGCTATTTCGTCCGCAACCACTGAAATATTCGGTTACCACGGCGACTCGTTTGGCGCACATCATTCTCTTTCTATGAAACCCCTAAACCGCATTCACCGGTTCTAACTCTATAGCGGCACCAGCTCTATAGTGGTTTACCCGAGCATTGCAATTCTTTTGTTTTAACTAGAATACAATCAAATGGCTTTCCCAACTCATCTTTGCGTGCGCGGCACATTATTACTCTGAACGGCCGCGGTGGAAGAAGTGCGTGGCTGCGAGCACGCGCAGCTTAGAGGGAACAGTGCATGAGGGTGTTCCCATATCGTCAGCTACCTATGCAGTATTGAGTATATCTATGAAAGTGAAGTAAATAAAGTAAATGTAAATATAAGATGCAAATAATACTTTCTATAATGTAACAATTCAAAAGATCTACAGTGGCTCTGAAACAGTAGGGGCTTTCGCACTGCGTAGTTCCAGGAACTAACCTAGAGAACCAATCAGCATACACTTAAATCACTGGTAGTTCCTATAGAACTGTTTTAGACCCTACTCTAAAGTAGGTGCTAATTTAGTTACTCCAAAAGGAGTTCCTAGAACTAAAACCATTCCTAGTCCCTGCGGTGCGAGCACGCCAAAAAGCCCCTAGTAAAAAGGAAGGATTGCAGCCACTCACTTAGCTCTTTTCTGGTAGTCTTGAATGAGAAAGTCCTGCCCTACAGTCACTCTCTGGAATTGTCTCTTCACCAGGTGAAATCTTTTCAAGTCCAGCTCCTTTGAACTCACTGGCACTGCAGCAGCCTCAGGGACCCAAGTGTCATCTAATTAAGGTGACAAATATAAAACAATTATATCAATTAGAATACCCTCAACATGGCAATTTAATCCTTAAACAATACAAAAAAAGCTTGATAATATACAAGGCTACATATTTAATGTGAGAAAATATTATTTTTTAACTTTTTGGCCCTCCCCGCATTTATAAGGAGACTGTGAGAGTGACCTCCCACAGTAATCTGTAAAAGTGAGATGGTGGAGTGCAGTACGGAGCTTTCTGCTGAAGAAAAGAAAAAACAAAACACCTTTGACAAAGAGATAAATAAGTACTGATCTGGCATTCTGGAGACGGGGAGCCCTATAAATTGTTTGGGTTCCAATTTGACAATATAATACACTTTCAAAAAAATAAACACATCTTGTCCATGTTTCTATATTATCATAATATTTGTATCATCCCTTGACGCAAGGCTGCCAACTCGTATGCATTCAGTGTAAAACTCATGCAATTAACACTGTTCTTATGCCACACAGCAAAAAATAAAAATAAAATAAAAATAATATATATATATTGGGGAGCAAAGAGAATGAGTATTAAAGAGTATTATTCCCATGTACTGTATGCGGAGTAGCCAGTATTTCTCACTCTCATCTTGCACTGTACTCGGTGTGCCGCATTTTGGTTACGGTAGTAACTCATATGCTGTGTAGCCTAGGTAGAAATATGTTAGGAAAGTTAGACTATTTGTTTTACATCATTCAGCAGTTATTTTTAGCGATGGACCGATATATCGTTTTATCAATATTTTTCCCAATATTTAAGCATTTTACCATAATCGGATATCGATTTTGTCATATCGGATTCACCAATAAATGCCACCATTTTGTGGTTGTTTTGAGAATTGCGCGCAGGATCGCCATTGCAGCGCGTCTGAGGGGAGATGAGACAACAACAACGGCGGTGTGCACAGGTACTTGATTTGCTGTAGTCAACTTTATTTAACATAACAGCCATAATTGCACAAATTGGATGTATTAAATAAATGCCTGATATGCAGTTTATGCAGCTTGGCTCTAAGAAATAGAGATGAACTCATGGAGTCATGTCACACTTTCCCAATAAAGACGTAACTTTGCCTGAATTAAATCATATGCAGCCATTAAAGAGCACATGTTGGAAATAAACGTGCTGAATTTAAGTCTCTCTCTGTTGTCTATGCTCATCGTTAGTCACTTAAAATAATCCAAGTCCAATGTTCCCTCTAATTTGTTTTCTTGCTGAGCAAAACTTCTCTATTGAGCAGACATTTCGGTCATCTGAGCAAAAACATTCTTTATACCAGACCTGTGCAGCGCGCACACACAAAAGTGTGAACATTTTAACTTCCAATATGCTATTTTTATTTGATTTGACCCTTGATTTTAACTAAATGTACATTTTAGGTTATCTGAGAAAACATTGTTTTACAGTATAATACACTGCATTTCAAAATAAGTTTCTTATGCTCATCAGTGCTTTATTTGAAATATTATTGCAATTAAAAAATATATATATTTGAATATACTTTAAATAAAATGTATTCCTGTGAAGCAATGCTGAATTGTCAGCATCATTACTTCAGTTTTCAGTGTCACATGATTCTTCAGAAATCATAATAATATGCTGATTTATAATCAATGTAGGAAACAGTTTTGCTGCTTAATATTGTTTGGAACCTGTGATCATTTTTCAGGATTCTATGATATATAAAAAGTTAGTGTTTATTCAAAATATAAGTTTTGTGTTTCAATATGCACAACTATTCAAAAGTTTGGGGTCAGTAAATTGTTATTTTTTATTCAGCAAGGATGTGTTAAATGGATAAAGGGTGATAGTAAAGACTTATATTATTGGAAAAGCTTTTATTTTGAATAAATGCTGTTCTTTTTAACTTTGTATTCATCAAAGAAAAAGTATCACATTTCAAAATAGTAAGTGTATTTACTTGTCTCATTAGTGTTTAACGCAGTTATTGTTGTTGCTAGGAAACGCTTGTTTTGTTTACTGTGTGGAGATGTGCTGAAATCGCGTTTGGTCTCGTACTGTATCGCGTCTAGGGCTGCAACAACGAATCGATTAAATCGATAAAAATTGATTACTAAAAGAGTTGGCAACGAATTTCATAATCGATTCGTTGTGTCGCGCGACGCAGAGACGTTTGATTATAAAAAAAAAAAAAATTAGTTGAGCGCGGAGCAGAGTGAACGCACTCGGTCTCTCTCGCGCACTGATGCTAGCAGAGTTCGGCGCCTCATAGACAGGGTGGAGCAAAAAAAAAAAAACGAGCGGAGGTAACGTTAGAGGAAAGATACATGGCGGAGGCAGATAAATCCGTGCGACCCAAGTCATCCAAGGTGTGGGAGCATTTCACACTAAATAAACAGCAAAAGTGTGTTAACTGTAAAATATGCAAAAGCGACATGGCATGGCACGGGAGCACCACGGCAATGATCCAGCACCTGAAACGCAAACATGTTGGAGTCTTTGATGAGGAGGAAGGGAGTTCAACAGCAGGGTAAGTCACTACAGAATCCTACTTTTGTTCCGTTTTGAAGTGAGGAACATAATGTCCCTGGTGCTGGTGTTTACGCGTTATCCATCTTGACAAGCATGACAAGTTAGCGTTAGCTCGTTAATAACAGTAGTAAAGCAGGGGTGGTATAGTTACTTTGCATTGCAAGACTAAAGACACGTTTTTATTCACTCGCCTTTTTTGGACCATTCATTTTTCAATCTGTTGTCATGTATAGCTACACTGCAAAAAAAGCTTTTCTTACTTAGTAATTTTGTCTCGTTTCCAGTCCAAATATCTAAAAAATCTTAAATCAATTTTACTAGACAAGAAAAATGGCATGAGAAAATTAAGTGATGCTTAAAACTTCTGTTTGAGATTATATCTCATTAAAATTATTTTTCTTACCCCATTGGCAGATAATTTCGCTTGTTTTAAGCTAACAATCACTTAATTTTGAGGTGTTTTTTCAGAAAACAAGACATAATTTCTTATGCTATTTCATGTGTCTAGTAAATGTATCTTGATTTAAGATTTTTTTGATATTTGGACTGAAAACAGGACAAAACTACTAAGTTAGAAAAGCATTTTTTGCAGTGTATATTCTGTGCTTTGTCCCATATTGGTTATTATTGACAAATATTTTGTGTGTGTTGTACTTTTTAATTTAATGTTAAAGTTATTTTATAGCACTTGGTCATCTTAAGCTGTGTTTAAATGTGGTGTATAAATGAACCTTGCACTTACTACAATGATGGTAATAATTTAATGAATAAGCTTCAAGTGAACTTGAGAGAGTGAGCGTGAGTGAGTGAGTGAGTGAGTGAGTGAGTGAGTGTGTGTGTGTGTGTGTGTGTCTTGTCTGTAATTGCTCTTTGGGTTACTTATCTTTACACAACTAGTAACTAAAACAAGTATGTATGTATGTAAGTATGTATTTAGTTGATGCGAGAGTTGATGTTGAGAGCGAGCCTGAGCCAGGAGCATGTGGAAAGTGCATTGCAATGCAAAGTGTCTGAACAAAGGGAGTGAGAGAGAGTAAGTGTGTGTGTGTGTGTGTGTGTGTCAGTGTGAGAGTTTGTGAGTGTGTGCGTCTGCAAAAGTGTGTGCGTCTGCGAGTGTGTGCATCTGCAAGTGTGTGCGTCTGCAGTGTAGTGTAGAGAACAAGTTCTGACATTCAAACAAATCCTGTTAAATTTTCTGATTTGTATTGTTCTTTATTTTTTATAAATTATTTATAGTTATGGCAGCTCAGGTGGCACTTTATTAAAAAAAAAGTCTATATATTTGGCAGATGTAAAGCATACATGTGTATGTTTTTTGTGTTAGTCCATTTTTATTTTATTGTATTATTATTATAACAGCTCAGGGATGTTCAAGGAGCAACATGTTTGTGCACTTTCTAAAGATTTTAGTTCTGTTTTTGAATAAAGGGTTGGAAATGAATGCTTTTCTTGTTTTTTTTTTGTTTTTATCCGATTCATCGATTAATCGAAAAAGTAATCGACAGATTAATCGATTATTAAAATAATCGTTAGTTGCAGCCCTAATCGCGTCCCTTGTCAGTGTCGTGCGCTTGCTTGGCCATTTATTGTGATTAATAGGAATTTGTGTTCAGCTGAATTGGAGTAGTATTTTGTTAGATTGGTATAAAAAGCTTAGTTTACCGCGGCAGCCGTTATGTGAAGCCCTCCTTGTGTGAAGACCGAAGAGTGTAAAGACCATCGACTCTACCGTGCGACTCCACCGGACAGGAACATAAGGGGGATATAAGTATCGCTTTTTATTTATCCTCTTTCTTACTGCTTGCTTCACTTCTGTTTTAGTTTTTATAACTAATTCTTACTATGTGTAAGTTGTTGTTTGTTAGCATGTGTTTTTGACAGTGTTCTTTTTTATGATTACTGATAACTACTGCCGTTTGATTTATCTATTTTAATTTTACATAAATTATGTATGAATTTATTATGTCTTTATAGATATTTTCTGTAGTTTTAGTTTTAATACATTGTATTTATTTTAGTAACGTTACTTCAACATACTGCATGGAAATTAAATACCAAATATATATATATATGGGTGTTTGGCTTAGTGTCATGTTAGAATCATTTTTATACTCATACCTTTGGTTGTTTTAATATTTTGAAATGTTTTTAGCTTTATTTTTTGTTTTCATTTAAATGTTTAGTTTTTAAATGTTGTTGTATGCATTTGTCATTTTATTTAATTTCTCAATTTTCTTAAATGTGTGTGTATATATAGTATTTATAGACTTGTAACTTATAGTTTTAGTTACTTTTTCTTATTTGTAAGTCGCTTTGGATAAAAGCGTCTGCTAAATGACTAAAAAGTAAAGTAAAGTAAAAAAACAATTAAGCAGCACAACAGTTTCAACACTCATAATAAATCAACATATTATTAGGATTTCTGAAGATCATGTGACACTGAAAACTGGAGTAATGATGCTGAAAATACAGCTGCGCATCACAGAAATAAATTGTATTTTAAAGTATATAAAAACAGGAAACCAATATTAAAAATTGCAATAATATTTCACAATTAGTGCTGGGCGGTATACAAGTTCATACCGAATACCGGTGTTTATTTTTCTTATGATATGAATTTTTAAAATACCGCAACACACCGGTGTCATTTAAATAATGTTCGGAACGCAACACTGTTAGAGAGGGGTCTCTATTCACTATTGCATTTTGGCGAGGATACAGCTGTATGTGTTACTAAATTTTCATGCATGAAAAAAATAAATACCGTCATATACCGTGAAACCGGTATAATTTAGATACATTTTTGGTCATACCGCCCAGCACTATTCACAATATTACGTTTTTGTTCGGTATTTTGATCAAATAAGTACAGCCTTGATAAGCATAAGAGAGTCCATTAAAAAACAAGGTCAACTATTTATTAGGTTTATGATATAGGCCTAACGTAACAATATAATATCAAAACAAACTGAAGCATTCAAACTAAAATTTGTAAGTGAAATATTTTAAAAAAACTTGAACATGTGAATTCTTTTATAGACATCTAAACATCCCTATGAAGCATAGTTTGCACAATACACCTGTGAAGCCGCTTTCATATTGCTGTTCACTCAGCGGTTGATGCTCAGGAAATGCTCCAGCCACCGCATGTAACTCTTAACAAGATTAACTTGTTTGAAACACGCTAAACTATATTAACATTTACTATATAACCATTATTTATCCAATAAACATCTAAATAAATACATCTATCGAAATTAATTATCTCCGCAAGCGATCGCAGTTTGAGTATAGTTCTGTGTAAATGCATAGATAAACCGCGCTGTCAGCAGTTTTCATAATTTAGAATGACAAAAACATTGTATTAATTCTGATATAACATGCCAGTTGAGAAATGCAATAAAATACGATGTTTTGTTTGTTATAGCTTATTTCAATATTCCAGAGAAACTTATTCAGTGAATTAACATTATCCAGTGAATTATTATTCTTCACTCTTTAGCCTATTAAACAGCTTATAAACCTAAAACTGTAGTTTAAAATGAAGTTGATATGACTCCTGCCCTTTATTTTCTCCATTTGAAAACATTAGACATTCTTTTGCTTATTGTTAATATCAGTGTTGCTGATGATGCTTTTTATAAAAATGTTTTTATTGTTGTAATTTGAAGATTAAATTTAACATGAAAGAATGTTAATTTTAAACTTTTTTGTTGTTGTTAAGATGACTGAAAGGAGGAAAAACCAAAGCGAAGAATGGACTTCATTCAGTTATTTACTTTATAACAGTAAATAAATATCAGTTCTGCATATCGGTTATCGGATACATAAACATAGTGCTGGGCGGTATACCGGTTTATACCGAATACCGGTGTTTATTTTTCTTATGATATAAATTTTTTACAATACTGCAATACCGGTCTCATTTAAATAACGTTCGGAACGTGACACTGTTAGAGAGAGGTCTCTTTTCACTATTGCATTTTGGCGAGGATACAGCTGCATGTGTTACTAAGCGTGAAACTGAAGCACTAGTAGAATGTGATGAGAGAGAAGAAGTCATCCACAATATCCACATCGACCGCCACAAATATCCACCGTCAGCTCCCGCGTCTCTCTCACACACAACAGTTCTCCGTCGACACGACGGATTCCCGTCAATTACAGGGTTCCCGCCTTCTTAAATTCACTTTTCATCATTTTAAGACCATAAATACGCTTACACTTATGTATAGTGTTATAACTGTCTTGATTTTAGCTTGAATAGGTCTTAAATTAAGGAAAGACGAGGTGCATTCAGTCTGCTGAGGGGGATGTGATCAAAGCCTGAAGTGGATTAAAGCACGTTCCTCTCTCCACTCTAAGCGTTCTGTAATCACTCCGCTCTGGATCCACTCCGGGTTTTACATTCCCGCTCACGGAAAAACTGCTCCGTGTTCACTCCATTTAAACGCTATCAGGGATTACTGAGGTGAAAGAAACACGTAGGAAACATGTAACGCACTGTTGTTCTGCTGGCACACCAAAAATCATCCCCGCCTCGGCTGCAGTTTCTCACTGACAACATAGTAACGCTATTCGCATCATTCACAGTTGGGTTTTTAGCAGAGAACACAGAGCAGAACTTGAATTTCGTCACGGCGTTGCGGCTATTAATAATAATTATACTCATTCCCGCAGGTTCCGACAGAATGTATCACATTTGCACGTGCTTTTGAGTCTTGAACTCACTCACGCGCTCTCAATTTCTGTGCGCCCACAGATCACGATCAGGAGAGTGACAGCTATTAATAATTATAAGGGGAGTTTGCAAATGTGATATATTTATTTAATACAATAGATAAATAAACAAGTACTGCATGATTTTGCTCTATATCATCAATGAAAATAATCCAAATAAAGTAACAGCTGAGCCGTTGTGCATCTCAAAAAGCACATTTATATTTAAAACGTTAATGTCCACATATTTAGTGTGGAATTTTTCTACAATATTCAATCATCATGACACTAAAATATGGCATTCTAAGTCAATCTACTGCAGTTTTTCCTCAGTCAGTAGAAAATGTGGTTAACACCCGGTCATGCATGAAAAAAATAAACACCGTCATATACCGTGAAACCGGTATAATTTAGAAAAATACTGTGATATACATTTTTGGTCATACCGCTCAGCACTAAACATGCAAATAATTGGTATCGGTTGTAAAAATAAATAAATACCAATATCGGTCGATCACTATATCTATGATGAAAACACAGTACCCATAATTGTTCTACTCATCATGACATTTCAATTAGGCATGTCCAGATGTCAAATATCTAGACATGCCTAATAGTTAATGTTAATTATTGTTTTCTAAAGAAACTGGTGATTGGTAGTGACGGCGAAGTGTAGCATTCTGAACCAGTGAAGCTTTCAACCCAAATGTATCGGAAAAAGGTTCATGACTCGAAGCTTTTTAAAACGGTTCATGCTGTGGCCATCTAGTGATCATAAAAATGAATAACACATTCCAAAGTGCTGTGATTCATTACAGCTACTGGGTTCACATCTGGTTCTACAACTGATTCTTTGTTTTAATTTATTGTATAAAAAATAATGGCCATTGTCAAAGTCTTTTTTTGTTGGTGTACTGCCACTAAAATAAATCAAACAAACTCATGAATTAAATCTGTGATCTGTCAATGTTAACTCTGTCTCAGTCCTTAGACTGGTATTTCATGGGCAAAGTTAATTTGACATTAACATATAAATTAGGATACAAATAAAACAATGCAAACACATTATAATGTAATATAATGTAAAGGAAACTGCGCTGTGGTTCGCTTCGTTTGAAACAGATGCTGAAGGGGTCACGTGGTTTTCAGGCAAATAAAGCTTCAGACGTCATCACGCACTTTTGGCAAAACGAATCAAGCTCTGATACAGCGCTCCAAATGTTTCGTTTTTTTTATACAAGCTTCGAAGCCTCGGTGTTGAACGTCACATCACTAGTGACTGGTGATGTCCCTGACAGCCCAGCTCAAATTATCTTATTTATATTCATTTTTATTTATAATGTATGTTCATAATCAAAACTTATCAAGAATGTCCAGATTTTAACTGGTACTGCACAGTTACAAAATCAATCTAGCTAGATAAATTTAAACTAATTTATAGGATGATTTCTAAAGTGTCAAGGACATGAAAGAAAAGGACCCTTATCTCAAAACTTTTCATCTTTCTAGTAAACCTAATGAAATTCTGTTCAGTTACCAAATGTTTTGTCAATCACAATATGATTCTTGTGATTTTGTGTGAGTGTCTATGAGTGTCTGTCTGCGTGTGTCTGTCTGTGTGATTAAACCTTTACTTAATTTGGCTTCCTTTCATCCCGGACCGCAAGAAAGAGCTGTATCCTTCTTACTTATCTAGTGTTTAGGGTGTTTATTTGGTGCTTGTGTCTTTGCCGAGCATAAGTGTCAAAGTTGTCACTCAGATGAACATCCTATAAAGCCATGTCATTACATCTTAAATTGTGCAGCCTTACATTGTTTACAGCCCAATGACTCATTTATTTTTTGTCACACTGATAAGTAGTGTTTATGCTGCTGATCACGGAGTAATATTGATACAGATATAGGAGCTATTCAGCTTTTCTGTGTTACAGAACTGAAAGTTTTTTCTTTTTTTTATGGTGAGCTGTATGTTCTGTTACACCTATGGACTCAGATAATGGCCACCATTTTTGTCAATTTTATTTGGGACCGAAGCACCTCAGTCAGGCCCTTTCAGCTCACTGTCCTAGCTGTTGTATCATGGATTTTGATGTGGTTTCAGTGTCTGGATCAGACTCCTTTTTTGATGAACTTCTTGTTTGTGAAAGATATAGTCATAAGCCAAGGATTATGGCGTTCAAGCAGTTGACAGAGTTTATATCGTGATGGTAGTATCACCAGCAAATTAATTGTGTGCAAAATTATAAGCAGCTTTGGCAAAACTCAATCTTGATGCCCCACCTACTGCAACTAAACAGGACTCTAACCTGTTTTGCCATGCATCTGGTCACGTTAATTATTTAGCTGCCACCGGCTGAATAGACAGAGAGACATTATACATGAGATATTAGACAGACATAACCTTGTCTGAAATGCATTCAAATAACTTAAGGCAGCATTTTGCTTCCAGGCGTCTTGCTCAATATTTTTAATATTCCCACAGAGGCCCTTATTCTCATCAGTGTAGTGGTGGCTCTGTGCAAGGCAGGGTGCAGGAGGTGTTAGGACCATCATACCAGCCCAGATCAGCCTCTTGATTTAATGTGAAATCCAAGTGCAATTCCACATATGGAGCACAGCTCACTAACAGCGCTGACCTGAGGGTGCATAGTCTGTGGTGGGCACTTACAATGCTGGGTGGCAATAACATCATACATATTTCTGCTAAACACCCTTTCAACAAAATAAAAACTGCTGTCAGGCACCTGCAAATACCTGGATTGTCCTACAATGGTGCAGATTCAAAATAATCTGATCTCATTAGCAGCACAAATATAATTGCTACAAAACAAAAAAATATTTTATGAACAATTTCTATAGCCAAGGCCAAATAAAAAGATTTTCCCCAGGTACTTCCTGGTTTTCGCGGCGTTACGTCATACGCTCGACCGCCTTGTCGGGAACACGCCTGCTTGAGACTGGAAGCTTGACTAAACGGTTTATTTAGTTTTAAAAAACGTCATTTTTCTTAAACTAACGCATCGTTTCGCTTCAAAAGTCCTTTATTAACACCCCAGAGCCGTGTGGAGTAGTTTTGTGATGGACGGATACTTTTTTTTCGGATTCAGAAACAGGGGCACCATTCACTGCAATTATACAGATTGTAACAGACAGGACAATGTGGAATATAACTCTGAATATGTTTGTCTGAAAGAGGAATATGAGACACGCGATGCCTTGAGGGGGAGTAAATCTTTGGCTAATGTTCATTTTTGGGTGAACTAGCCCTTTAAGATATTTTTCTTTTATACTTCTTGAGTTGAATTTTTTTCCCCCTTGTAATTTGGCCCTGAATCTTAGGTGTAAATTGCCATTTTGACCCCACTCTACAAAATAGTGGATTACTCCGTAAATATTAATTCATGACATTTAGTATTTTTGGCTTTCATCACTATACATGTCTGTCTTTTTTCAGAAAAAATATTTGCAAAATCAAAAATCTGAGTTGGGAACCTCTGGTTGAGTTGACATGGAATGACCCAGTAGTCATCATAAACATTAGTTGTGACGGTGAGGAAATTTTCCCACCGGTTAATCCACCTGTTGTCACACCGGTTATACCGGTATCCTTTGAGTTTTCCCTATTTTCCTCACTTTCCTTTGCTTAAATAGCTTATAAAAGCACTGTGCGCATTTTACCTTCACTTTGAAGAAATTCAATTCAAGCAACAACAAAATACAACGTAGAACATATAACTTTTATTAACAAAACGAATAAAAATACACCATGCTATATGCCTAATATAAAATTACAAATAACGCACACAAAGTTTAAATATACAAAACTAAAAATCGGTAAAGAATGAGGAACAAACCATTATTAAACGAAGAATGTTTATTTGCAAAAATGAATAAGAAAGTTTGAAGGCACGGATGGCATACAACTTGATGTAAAATAACGGGAAAAAATCACACTGTTTAAATAAAATAAAAATCAGCAAATACTGTGGAACCAAATAAATGAGAAACTAATGTTTATATATATATACATATATATATTATCACTTAGATCAGGGATGCCCAATCGGTCGATCGCGAAGGCAATGCGGGTCGATCGCACTTTAGGTCAGTGGTTTTCAACCAGTGGGGCGAGAGAAAAAAATACAATATAATATATTCACTAATATTATGACTTGCATGTTATGTAAAAAAAATAATAGTTCTACGTATTCTGTGTTTCGGAGCAGCAAAACATTTCTCATCGCGCTGTGAATACAGACTGAACGGCGGCTCAAAACCACTGTATGACCATATGATACGCAAACTACAGCTCTCGGCTGAATAAAAGAAGCCAGTGTCACACTAGTAGACAAGTTTTGATGGACAACTATTGTAATCAAGGTAAAGCAGATTGCAGTGACATACAGGGTCGTCCATTAGGCGCACGTTATGTATGTAATAAATGATGCGCAAACGAATAGGGATGCATCAATCCGATACGCTGGATCGGTATCGGCTCCGATCCAGTCATTTTCTGCAGATCGGGTATCGGTCAGACGAGACCCGATCCAAATCCGATCCTGTGCTTTTAAGCTTATACTATTCTGTGTTGTTGTTAAGCCCCACGGAAGCCACAAAAACACCATTAAGCACCATACAGTTTTCATGCATTATATTTCAAGTGTTCTGAAGCTGTTCCATAGTTTAATCTGAGGTACAGATGAATATTTAAGTCCTTAAATTCAAGTCCACGTGAACTTCTCTCTCCGCTGCGTCTGCCTGTCATCCTCCATTCAGCATTCAAACCGCGCGTCGCGTTCGGTTACTACAGTCAAACTCTTCAAGAGCGCAGTCACTGAGGTTTAAAACTGTTAAATGAAAAGGCTCAAAGTAAACTAACTCACAGTTTTAATACACTTCGCATCAATATCTCTAACCCTCTGTACTTTTCTTCTCTATGCGGACTCAGAGGGCTGTGCAGCCTGTGTGCTGTGACTCTGTGTTTCAAGAGCATCATTCTGCGCACGGGATGCGCATTGTGCCGCTCTGTAATGGAGCCTTTTGTTTTATAATACTTCTGCGCAATGAAAGATAATAATAGTTGTAGAATGTGTTCCCCTTTAACACATGGACTCTTCCAGCCACCCCTGTCATCCAGTGTGAAATTGACTATTCCCGAACTTTTCCATCGGAGTTCGCAAAGTGACGGAGAAGAACAGTAGGTCGATGATAACAAGAAAGAAGTCTGACTGAATATTCCAGATAGTTTGTAGTTGAAAGTAAATGGTAGATACCCAAATCGAAGGAGCTTTTATCGATTGTGCGTGTGCGTGCATCACACCGTAAGTAATCCTATAATTACTGAGCATTCACAGCAAATGTAAAGATAAATGCCATTCCGCCTGTATAAGTGTTCACGTATTAATAATATTTACATGCTTGTAAGCCACTGCTATTATACCATTACTATTTAGTATTATTAATGTTATTTAATGTCAGATTATATATGTTTAGTCATTATAAACAAGGATGCACGGCCGCATCTCAGGTAGCATGCATGCGCTCATCACTCACAGTGACCGCACGTGCGCAGCAGGGATGTTGACGTGAACAGCTCATGCACAGTTTAGCGCGCACACATACTTGGTATACGTTTGTACTGGACACTAATTTCCACTTATACAAGTAGTTTTAGACCTTGATTGTGATATTGTGTGTTACACTTATTCCATTGAACGGTCATTTTTAAATAAGCTTTATTAACGTTGTGTTTGTATACATTTATATTCACACTCATGTTTGTATTTGTATTTGTTACAGAACCACACATCTATGCGCATTCAATAAAGACAATTTTGATTATCTAAGTGAGACATCATTGTTCTGACCGGACAATCTGTAGCCTTCACCCAAACCTGAACTGGCAATAAAGTGCAAATTCACAAGATTTTTCATGGTCCTTCGAGCCGGATGTGGTGAATTGTTACAGAGATGTCTCAACCCGGGAAAGAAGTGCCTGTTGTGCGTCCACGAAGACGGATTAACCCACCAGCTCATCTAGTGGACTATGAGCTTGGTGAGCCATTGCAGCAGCGACAGCCAGTCCCAACCCGCAGTCAAAGCAGAGTACAGTCACCAAGTACAGCAGGACATACAAGATCAAGCTCTCCTGTTAGTCAAGATTTCGAGCTTGATAAATGGATACTGAGAGACGAATGGCCAAGTGCATCTGATTGGCGAGGAGAAAAGGTAGAAGAGCTTACAGCCATGTTGCAGGAGATGAAGCGAGAGAATGCAGACCTGCGATGTCAAGCCAGTCAGCTTCCAGATATCATCTCCGCATTACAGGAGATGCGGCAACAGAATGCCATGTTACATAACGAACTTCAAAGTCTTAAGGCGGAAAAGGGAGCTCTCTCCAGGCCAGTGTCTCCAGGTCCCTTTACCCCAGTGGTGAACCGTGAGACCTCACAACGGTTCCGTCCGACTCCAGCCCCACGTACAATGCCACCTACTGCCGTGAGAGAACTGCGCCCAGCTACAATGCATGAGTACCCTGGAATAGCTGCGGATTTTAGGAACATGGACATTTCTTCCTCAATGCCTGAGAGAGTACCACTACCAGCGCATTACAGCGACCCACCTCAACCCAGGCACCCTCGTTCCCCCCAGCACATTCCATCTCATCAGGCGGAGTTTAGGACCCCAGCGCATGAGCGGATGCCATCCGCTCACACAGATGACAGACATCAACATCAACAGCCTCGATCCATCCAGGAGAAAACGTACAGAGGCCCTGCTCCAACTATCCCCTTTCTGACAGCCCCTGATACTAGAGAGTTCTCTAGACTGAGGATAGCACTGGAGAACATTCTACCTGAGGATGCAACAGAGCAGTTCAAGTACCAGATCCTCACTGATCACCTGAAATTGGAAGAAGCACTTCTTGTGGCGGACTCATACAACAACTCAAGGTTCCCTTTCACAAACACCATGAGAGCCCTCAATAAAATGTATGGGCAGCCCCATCATTTAGCATTACAGCGCATTGCCGAATTGATGGATGGACCGAACATTCGCAGTGGAGAAGTGAAAGCTTTTCGGATGTTTGGTCTTCAAGTACGCTCCCTGGTTAGTATGTTGGAACAGTTGGGCCAGAAAAGCAGTGTTGAGCTGGAGTGCGGGTCACATGTCTCCAGATTGATGAGTAAACTGCCACATGACCTCAGGTCCTGTTTTAAGAGGTACACTCACCCTCTTCACATCGCCATCCCCACATTATTGGACTTTGCGGATTGGCTTGAGTATGAGCTTCAAGTTCAAGATGAGCACACTGACTATACTAGCCAGCCTAAAGTTTCATCACTGCAGGGAAGGGAGACAAGGAGAGACTCTAAGCAACCTCGTAAACCCACTACCATCCTCCTTGGTACAGAGAACTCGAAACCCAGCTCCGCCACACCAGCTGATTCACCCAAACCACCTGCTGCTAAAAGAGAAGGGGTGAAAGCATACTGTCCTTATTGCAACAACAACCGACATTTCTTGAATGGCTGTGAGAACTTCAAGCTACTCAGTAAAGAACAGAAAGTGACTTGGATTAAAGGCCAAAATAGATGCTGGCGCTGTGGGCGCGGTCATCATGCCGCTAATTGCACACTCAAAGCCCTCTGTCCAATTTGCAACAGGAAACATCTGCAGGCATTACATTATGTAAATGAACAAAGTAGAGCCACAGAAGAAGCAGTTCCAGCCAGTGCAGTCTTGTATGTAGATCGTCCAACGTGTGACAGCAAAATTCTACTGAAGGTAACCAAGGTTCTGCTCCGAAACGGCAACAAATCCATGGAGGCGTATGCAATTCTGGACGATGGATCAGAGCGGACCATCATCTTACATGAAGCAGTCAAGAAGCTGAATCTGAAGGAACAGCCAGAGGACTTGGTCCTTTGCACAGTCAGGCAAGACACCCAGACTATTCACGGGGCGGCTGTGACCTTCACTGTGTCTTCAGTAGCTAACCCCAGGAAGTCCTTCAGAATACGGAGTGCCTTCACAGCCAACAGCCTGGGCTTAGCTGAACACACACATCCAGTCAAGGTACTCCAGAAAAAGTACAAGCATCTCGCCGGCCTGCCACTACAGCACCTTCACAAAGTGAGACCAGTGGTTCTCATCGGTTCTGACTGCCCTCACCTCATCACGCCAATCGAACCAGTTAGACTGGGTCCTCCTGGCGGCCCTGCTGCGGTGAGAACACGGCTAGGATGGACACTACAAGGCCCAGCACAGGAAGTAACCAGCAGACTTTCCCCACAGCAATGTCTCTTCACAAGCTTGCGGCCCAGCAATGAGCTTTATTCGAATGTGGAGAAACTGTGGAAAATGGACATTCTTCCATATCAGAACGAAAAGATACTGACGAGGTCAAAACAAGACCAAGAGTGCATCCAACTTCTCCAAGACAAAACAGTGAGAGTGGATGTGAACGGAATCCAGCGATATGCCACCCCTCTTCTACGTGCCAAAGGTATGCCATGTCTACATGCGCCCAAAGAAGCTGTCCTGCCACAATTAAGAGGGATAGAAAACCGGCTGAACAAGAATCCTGAACAAGCGGCAGCTTACCAAGAGGAGATAGCCAGGTTACAGCAAGCTGGCTACATCTCAAAACTCCCTCCTGAACAGGTGGACCATTCCAGGGAGAGTTGGTACATCCCACATCATATGGTGGAGCACAATGGAAAGAAAAGGGTCGTCTTCAACTGCTCGTTTGCCTACCAAGGTTACAATCTGAACGAGTACTTGCTCCCAGGTCCACCACTCAGTCCTTCTCTACTGGCAGTTCTCCTGCGTTTTCGAGAACATTCCATAGCCGTTAGTAGTGACATTCGTGGGATGTTCCACCAGGTACGCCTTTTACCTGAAGACAAACCGCTGCTGAGATTCATTTGGAGAGATCTTCGGAGAGACAAAGCACCAGACGTGTACGAATGGCAAGTCCTACCCTTCGGAACCACGTGTAGCCCTTGCTGTGCAACATTTGCGCTACAAAAGCACGTCCTGGATAACAGCAAGTCTGAAGACACACAAGGCTCTGTAGAGAAATCTTTCTACGTCGACAACTGCCTTCAGAGCTTCACCTCAAGTGAAACAGCAAAAGATTTTGTGGACAGACTCCGCAGCCTCTTAAGTTCAGGAGGCTTTGACTTGAGACAGTGGGCGAGTAATGATCCGTCAGTCATCAGTCACCTTTCAGCTGATGCTCGATCCCAAAGCAATATGCAGTGGCTCAGTGAAGGTCATCAAGATGCACAGGAGTCAACTCTTGGGCTACATTGGCATTGCTCATCAGACACTCTCTCCTATAAGCAACGTCGGACAGACCACCCACTTCCAACTATGCGGAGCATATACAAAACCCTCGCTAGCCAGTATGACCCCATTGGCTACATTACTCCATTCACAACACGGGCCAGAGTAATTGTACAGAGGCTATGGGACAAGAAAAGATAGTGGGATGATCCCCGACTTCCCGAGGAACTTTTGAACTTGTGGAAAGTTTGGGAGAGTGAGCTGGATGATCTACAGCATGTTGCATGGCCGAGATGTTACTGCAGTAAAGAACTGGATCACCCTACTAGCACCAGGCAGATCCACATTTTCTGCGATGCTTCAGAGCAAGCCTATGGTTCTGTGGCCTACTTACGAACGGAAAGTCCTGAAGGTAAAGTAGGAGTAGCCTTTGTAGCTGCTAGATCTCGGGTAGCCCCGAAAAAACAGCAAACCATTCCCCGGTTGGAGTTATGTGCAGCGCTGACTGGCGCCCAGCTTGCAAAAGTTCTGAAGACAGAGCTGACTTTGCCCATTTACAGTGTCACTCTGTGGTCTGATTCCACAACTGTCCTTAACTGGTTGCTATCACCTTCCTGTTGCTTTAAAGTGTTTGTAGGCACCAGAGTGGCAGAAATCAAGGAACTCACAGAGTTTGATAAGTGGAAGTATGTGCCTGCAAAGGAGAATCCCGCAGATGACATCACCAAGGGAAAATCCCTACGTGACATAGGCCAGGAAAGTAGATGGAACAAAGGGCCCAAATTTCTCAGACAAACAACTGACCACTGGCCAGAGATACCGTCGTTAACATCACTTAATCAAGACGGTGAACTGAGAAAGTAATTTTTCTGTGGTTTATCCATCTCTTCCTCACCCATTCCCGATCCACAGAAGTACCAAACGCTTCCAGAGTTACTGAAGGCTTACATCCAACAAGTCAACGGGACAGCCACTGATACCCCAACAGCAGACGATTACAAAGAGGCAGAACTCACAGTCCTCCGTCAAAGTCAATACGAGTCATTTCCAGAGGAACTGTCCTGTCTCAGAACAGGTAAACCCTTGGCAAGAAATAGCCGCTTGCTGTGCTTAGCTCCTGAATTTGATGAGGATACCAAACTCATACGAGTCGGGGGTCGGCTCCGTCAAAGCAGCCAACTGGAAGAGGATGCTATACATCCCATCGTCCTCGAATTGCGTTGTCCAATCCCCAAATTGATAATTAAGGACTATGACAATCAGTTGCATCACTCAGGGCCAGATAGGGTGTTTGCTGAGCTTCGGAGAAAGTACTGGGTGATACGGGGACGAGCAGCGGTCAAAAGCTACCAACGCCAATGTTCAGAGTGTCAGCGGTGGCGAGGTCAACCACATCCTCCCAGAATGGCAGACCTCCCTCCTGCCAGGCTTAGAATCCATCAACCAGCCTTCTACTCAACAGGTGTAGACTGTTTTGGACCATACACCATAAAGGTGGGACGCAGGCATGAAAAGAGATGGGGAATCATTTTTAAATGCATGACCTCACGTGCAGTCCACATTGACATACTTACCAGCATGGACACTGATTCCTTTTTAATGGCTCTACGGAGATTCATTTCTAGACGTGGCAAACCCTTTGAACTCCTGGCAGACCAGGGTACCAATTTCAAAGGAGGAGAAAGGGAACTAAAATAATCATTCAGCTCCCTCCACCCTGAGCTCCAAGCTCAACTCGCCAGCCAACAGATCAGATTCGTCTTCAATCCACCCAGCGCACCCCATTTCGGAGGATGCTGGGAGAGAGAAATACGCTCCTTGAAGGCGGCACTTCAAGTCACCATTGGTACCCAGACAGTTACAGAAGAAGTACTGAGAACTGTCTTCATAGAGATAGAGGGCATCCTCAACTCCAAGCCCATTGGATACACCTCTACAGACATTGCAGATCCAGTGACTCCTAACATCTTGCTGATGGGGCGGCGAGATGCCTCATTACCACAAGTGCTATATCAGGACTCTGAACTCCTAAGCCGCAGGAGATGGAGACATAGCCAGGTCTTGGCTGAACACTTTTGGAAGCACTTTGTTCGGCACTACTTGCCCAATCTTCAGATCAGACAGAAATGGAAAACTGAAGAAGCCAACTTACAGATCGGTGACACAGTCATGACCGTGGGCCAGCAACTACCACGTTCTCTGTGGCCTGTGGGGAGAATTGTCCAGGTCTTCCCTGGGTCTGACCAAAGAGGCAGATCTGCAGAAATACGGATCAAAGACAAGACCTACACCCGACCTGTAACCAAGATTGTTTGTCTGCCCCCTCTCCCCGACTAGCAAAGACACTTTAAGTTAGCAAATTCACACTGTGAATTTGGGGGCGGCTGTAGAATGTGTTCCCCTTTAACACATGGACTCTTCCAGCCACCCCTGTCATCCAGTGTGAAATGGACTATTCCCGAACTTTTCCATCGGAGTTCGCAAAGTGGCGGAGAAGAAAAGTAGGTGGATGATAACAAGAAAGAAGTCTGACTGAATATTCCAGATAGTTTGTAGTTGAAAGTAAATGGTAGATACCGAAATCGAAGGAGCTTTTATCGATTGTGCGTGTGCGTGCATCACACCGTAAGTAATCCTATAATTACTGAGCATTCACAGCAAATGTAAAGATAAATGCCATTCCGCCTGTATAAGTGTTCACGTATTAATAATATTTACATGCTTGTAAGCCACTGCTATTATACCATTACTATTTAGTATTATTAATGTTATTTAATGTCAGCTTATATATGTTTAGTCATTATAAACAAGGATGCACGGCCGCATCTCAGGTAGCATGCATGCGCTCTAGAGTTGTTCACACTCACAGTGACAGCACGTGCGCAGCAGGGATGTTCACGTGAACAGCTCATGCACAGTTTAGCGCACACACATACTTGGTATACGTTTGTACTGGACACTAATTTCCACTTATACAAGTAGTTTTAGACCTTGATTGTGATATTGTCTGTTACACTTATTCCATTGAACGGTCATTTTTAAATAAGCTTTATTAACGTTGTGTTTGTATACATTTATATTCACACTCATGTTTGTATTTGTATTTGTTACAGAACCACACATCTATGCGCATTCAATAAAGACAATTTTGATTATCTAAGTGAGACATCATTGTTCTGACCGGACAATCTGTAGCCTTCACCCAAACCTGAACTGGCAATAAAGTGCAAATTCACAAGATTTTTCATTAGTCTTTCTTGTTCTGTCCTATCTATAATATGTTGCTGCCTTATTATTGTGTTATACATTTAAAATACGTTTATTTTAATGTTATATTAAATATTTATATATAAATGTATTTTATAATAAAAAGAGCAATGAGTGACATTTTACCAGATTTATTCGTACACTTATTCACTTTTATTTGTAAATAAAAATGTTTCACTAGGTTTAAAAAAATTATATATATATAATAATTATATATATATATATATATATAAACAAAGCGAGTTTATTTAAAAAAATTGTCAAAACTGTTATGAATATGAATATATGACTGAATAAACCGCCTATAAACGGCTAAATAGCCATCCAAAACTAATTTTTTGTTAATAAAATTAATTTGTATGAGCCAGCACATTCATTTAAATCAGTGGTTCTCAACCCGCGACCCACCAAGCTGAACATAATAAAAAAACACTTTCAGTTCTACAATTCATTTTTCATTTTTACATTAATTAAAAAAATATACGAAACAAATAAAAGCTATGTTTTTGTTATGTCAAATAATTGAGTTTTTCATATATTATTTTTAGACATACTCATTTAACAAGCGCGCACTTTGGCAGAATTTAATTCATATAGTCATCAGCAGCCATTCGTTCGTTAAAATTGAGCATCAGAATGGACAAATTTGTTAAGGGAGGAAACGAAATGTGGAAAATGCCAGCGAAGAAACAATATCATAATCAGCAGTGCTTGCCTCACACTGAACATGTTCAGGTAAAAAGAAACATCATCCTTAATTACAGAAAATGTGTCAACACATCTCTGGAGAGAACCTTAGATTATTAAAATCGAAAATGCTCTCCATATTTGGATCAACATAGGCTACATTTGTGAACTTTCCTGCAATGTCGCGTGTCGAGTCACGCTTCCGCGCATCTTACAGACTGTAAATTACAATCACAACTTTATTGTGCTGTTACTCCTTTCCAGCTGAATTTCTCAAGATTCAAGATTTTTATTCGTCACATACATAATTATACAGAATATAACCAGCAGTTAAATGTAATTGGTCAGCTCCCGACAGCATCAAGTGTTTTATTAATGGTGAGTATAATTATTTATTTATTTAAATAAATGTAATCGTTTAGATATCATAATATTTAGGCTATAAATAATATTATAAATCTGGTTGGTTTGTATTGTAAATGACATGCGTGCGGCCCGTGAGACTTGCACTTGGACCATAGTGCTGCCCGGTCAAAAAATAGGTAGAGAACCACTGATTTAAACATATAGCCTACAAATTGACACAGAGTGAAAATATCATGGTATTTTTTGGTTATGAAAACAACCTAGGTGGACTGTTAATGAAACGTGGAAACTGCTCCTGAATAGAATGAATATCACACCGTCATGCAAATCCTTCCCAGCAAACACACGCAGTACAGTTATGTGATTTATTGGTGCTGTAGGCTTCTTTCATTGTACTGTACTGCTGCATGCTTGTAGTTTCTGCACTTTAGTGAAGTTATATAATGTTACAGCGCGGCGCCGCGTTCGCGCAAGTGCTATAGAAGAGCGCGCACCACCAGCACAGTATAACATCTGACAGGACAGTTCGTTTTTTTCTGAGGTGAGAGACTTTTTATTTCATAACGCGTTACGAAAATAACGTGGAATAATGACACTGACATTAAACCTGTCAACATCTCATCTGACCTCAGATACTGAATCGGGACAGAGCCTTTTTCTCAGGCACCCTTTCTTTACTTAAACTGCCTTGGAGTCAGATGATCTGACAGAAGTGACAACAGCTTTCATGCACGTCTTTTAAAAGAAAAGTCTTTGCACCAGAAAAGCATTTAGAATTACGTTTTTTGTTGATGTCGTTTCTTTGGCAGTAAATAATCCGCGACCCACTCAGAACGGTCTCGCAACCCACTTTTGGGATGCATACCCAGCACTTTTGACCGACCAGTTGAGAAACACTGTAATAGATTGTGTTTAACACACAGAAGAGTGACTATCGGGTCAACACAGAGAAGTATAGAAATTCTAAGTTACATTAAAAAAAATAATAAAAAAAAAAAAAACTGCCCTGGTATCGGATTGGATCGGTATCGGCCGATCCTCAGAATTTGCGGGATCGGATCGGTTCTGAAAAAATGGTATCGTTGCATCCCTACAAACGAACCGTGTATTTGTGCTCTCGGCTCACTCACTATAACATATTTCTGCTGGAATACAGCTCAGTATATTCACGTAGTTGAATACAGCGAGTGTTTTATAACGGATGCTCACGTGTGTTGGAGAAGTTTGTGAAGATCAGTGGTGTTTGTGCGCACACGGGTATCAGACGCTCCAAACAACTTATTCTTACAGATGAACCATTTACTGATGGTGTCGTGAATGATAATAAAACATTTTATTTTTTATTATTAAATTAATGCAATATAGAGATACATCCCAAAAAGCCTTTTTAATCATTTATTTAATTTTCACTTGGGAGATCTCGGTGAGTTTCTCATTTGAAAAAGTAGATCCGCACACAAAAAAGTGTGGGCACTAAGATTAATGGCAGAAGGCTTTTCAAAATACAAAATATTTTTATATAAAACGGGCGCTTTTACATTTTGTTTTGAAACTATTCAGCCATCGTCTTTGTCTGTCTCACCTCACTGTTCTTGTCAGTCAGCTCTCTTCACGTGATATATTAAATCTGATCTGTGATGTAGAGGTCTGCGTGGGACTGTTTTTTGTCCCTCTCCCGCAAGGTTTTATTTTTATCCCGCGCGCATAACAGTTTGAGTGCAGGCTGTACCGATGCTTGATAAGAATAAAGCGCAGATATGCTGTTCTGAAAGGATGTCCGGAACGGGATATTGTTAGACCGCCCGCTCCCGTTCAAATTGTACCAGAGTTACAGACCGCTACCGCATTGGGAAATTAATCCCTCTGCGAAATCCGGTCGGGACAGCCGCACCGTAACACCGGTATCACCGCCAACACCGTCTATCGCGGCATATATATATATATATATATATATATAAGTATATATACACACGTTTAATAGCTTCTTATATATTCATTCTTGTTTTGTTCAGAGTTCTGTTCTACCTTAAAACTTAAATTTAAAGGATTTGTTGTAAAGTGAGGGGAACTAAAACGGCATGGATTTTCAATATGTTTGGCTGAATGTATTTTATTATTACAATGAACAGGCTGCGTTGTCGAGTTGAGGCACATGAGGCGACGGCATGATCACTTGATTTTTTTTTTTCTTATAAAAGTGTAAACAACTTACAATACTCCTTGTGGTCATATACGACTAAGACATTATTTGAAACTATTCTAAATATTAATTTTATTTGTGCGCAAGCACAAAAACATTGTGCTTTTGTAAAATAAAGGAAACAAAAAGGATGCCACTTTCTCAAGAGTGCATCACAAAAATTAACCTAAATTCGACATAACTTTCTACTTGTTGCAGTTTCTTTCATTTTCTTAATTTACTAATTATTTAGAAAAATACATTTTGCATAGGCGTATTTATTAATTTTATATATATATATATATATATATATATAAAATGAATAAATACGCCTATGCAATATATATATATATATACTGAACAAAATTATAAACGCAACACTTTTGTTTTTGCCCCTATTTTTCATGAGCTGAACTCAAAGATCTAAGACTTTTTCTATGTACACAAAAGGCATATTTCTCTCAAATATTGTTCATAAATCTGTGTTAGTGAGCACTTTTCCTTTGCTGAGATAATCCACCCATCTTACAGGTGTGGCATATCAAGATGCTGATTAGACAGCATGGTTATTGCACAGATGAGTCTTAGGCTGGCCACAATAAAAGGCCACTCTAACTAAAATCTGCAGTTTTATCACACAGCACAATGCCACAGATGTTGCAAGTTTTGAGGGAGCGTGCAATTGCCATGCTGACTGCAGGAATGTCCACCAGAGCTGTTGCCCATCAATTGAATGTTAATTTCTCTACCATAAGCCGTCTCCAAAGGCGTTTCAGAGAATTTGGCAGTACATCCAACCGGCCTCACAACGTGTAACCACACCAGCCCAGGACCTCCACATCCAGCATCTTCACCTCCAAGATTGTCTGAGACCAGCCACCCGGACAGCTGCTGCAACAAACGGTTTGCATTACCAAAGAATTTCTGCACAAACTGTCAGAAACCGTCTCAGGGAAGCTCATCTGCATGCTCATCTTCATCGGGGTCTCGAACTGACTGCAGTTCGTCGTTGTAACCAACTTGAGTGGGCAAATGCTCTTATTCGATGGCGTCTGGCACTTTGGAGAGGTGTTCTCTTCACAGATGAATCTCGGTTTTCACTGTACAGGGCAGATGGCAGACAGCGTGTATGGCGTCGTGTGGGTGAGCGGTTTGCTAAAGTCAGCATTGTGGATCGAGTGGCCCATGGTGGCGGTGGGTTTATGGTATTGGGCAGGCATATGTTATGGACAACGAACACAGGTGCATTTTATTGATGGCATTTTGAATGCACAGAGATACCGTGACGAGATCCTGAGGCCCATTGTTGTGCCATTCATCCATGACCATCACATCATGTTGCAGCATGATAATGCACGGCCCCATGTTGCAAGGATCTGTACACAATTCCTGGAAGCTGAAAACATCCCAGTTCTTGCATGGCCAGCATACTCACCGGACATGTCACCCATTGAGCATGTTTGGGATGCTCTGGATCGGCGTATACGACAGCGTGTTCCAGGTCCTGCCAATATACAGCAACTTCGCACAGCCAAGAGGAGTGGACCAGCATTCCACAATCAACAACCTGATCAACTATCCGAAGAAGATGTGTTGCACTGTGTGAGGCAAATGGTGGTCACACCAGATACTGACTGGTTTCCGGACCCCCCAATACAGTAAAACTGCACATTTTAGAGTGGCCTATTATTGTGGCCAGCCTAAGACACACTTGTGCAATAATCATGCTGTCTAATCAGCATCTTGATATGCCACACCTGTGAGGTGGATGGATTATCTCGGCAAAGGAGAAGTGCCCACTAACACAGATTTAGACAGATTTGTGAACCATATTTGAGAGAAATAGACCTTTTGTGTACATAGAAAAAAAGTCTTAGATCTTTGAGTTCAGTTCATGACAAATGGGGGCAAAAACAAAAGTGTTGCATTTATAATTTTGTTAATTGTATATATATATATATACACATTTATATAGGCTATTATGTTTTTCTCCGTTTGCAGAAGGGCTGCAGGTGCATAACGTTACCATGTGAATCCTCACGTTCTGCTTTTTGTGTGTATAAATGTATTAAATTAATCCCTGGAAAACAAATGTAGGCATTTTTAATGAGTTACAGCCACTTAATTGTAATTAAACAATCTTGTCAGTTAACAGTTAATAATGGTTTAACGACCATCGGTTGTCGGTTAAGAGAATAAAATAACCGAAATGAACATTCCTATTTCCAATACAGTCTAAGTCAGAGGTTGTCAAACCCGCGGCCCATCACGAATCCGAATGCGGCCCACCATGCTGAATGTTACAGTCTTAGGTGTTGAACATAATTCAAAAAATAACTTTCAGTTTTACAATTAGATTTAGTTTGCATTCATTTAAAAATGTACTAAACCAATATAAGCTAATGTTTTTGTTATGTAGTGCTGTTGAGCGAGGAAACAAAACAAATAATCTTAACACAGCCCAGCTGCCACTAACGACTATTTTTATTTTGATTAATCTAACGACTAATTTATCAATTAATCGACTAATCTAAATGGTTAATTTCCCACAAAAAAAATCAACAATTTTACTTAAGAATATTTTAGTAAATCAAATGAAATCCAAATTTCTATGAAATCCTTTTTTAAATCAAAATTAATGTGCAACAATGAGTGCAAGAAGCAAGTGTCCATCTCATAGACCAAATCACTGAAATCAGTTCAGTATCAGTAAGAAAATCCAGAATTTCCAGAAAATAATCGAAACCAGAATTTGGTAAAGATAAAACTAATTAATTTAACCATTAAAACAGAGTATAGAAAATTTAAATAAAAAAACTGAATTTGGAAATAAAACTGATTTCATAGGGCCCTATAATTACAATATTTGTTGTGGTAATACATCAAATATTTTCTGTAAATCTAAGTTAACAATAGCTTTTAAAATGATTAAAATACATATATAATAGCAATGATGCAATAATAATTAGTTCAAATAAAGTATCAAAAGCAAGAAATCTGCAAGGATGACCAAATCTGTTAAAATACATAAACATTAGAGCTAATGTTCTTTACACAACAAAGGCCTGCAGGGAGCGCTGGCCGCCTGATAATTATTTCTACACATTACTGCGAGGTCAAATCCTTGTTTAATATTGACCAAGCACCATTTAATTCAAATGTCCACTTAATCTTTAATATTTGGCCATTTCTTTAGGAAAGAAATGTTATAGCCGTTGTAATTAGATGAATATGTGGACATCAAAACGTGTAAACTCAGTGTTTGAGCTTTTATTTTGAAATCGTGATGTATCCTGTGTTTGTGTAGGTTTATAAATTATTTACCTTACAAATCTGATGAAATGGCGCACGTTGCGTTCCCAGATGAATGTTATAATAAACACAAACTTACAACAACATGCAGAGATGGAGTTTGAAATGCTCCACATGTAAATGATAACCTTTTCTGTGGAGCTACTGTGAACAGAGCCGCTGTGTGATGCACGTACTTAACCTACACGCATGTGAATAATTAAAGCACATATAATTAAATCATAGCGTTTGTGAATTCACAATTATGCTTAATTGTGATTTTTAAATGGGTTTAATATATCATGCAGCCTTGGAAAACAGTCTAATAATGTTTTATGGATTCTCGTCCGTGAAATGTGCCACTTCCGGTATTTTGCCGGTTAGTTGACGTGAGCAAAATTAAGTCGACAATTTTTATTTAAAAATTGACTAGTCACTACAAATCAACAAATCGCGACAGCCTTAGATAGTTTTACTGAAATGAAACGATAAAACACTCATAAAGTTACTCTCAGAGCAGTTCTCGAGATGTTGTTCATGTGTTTATGTCCTCATTGAGATATCACGTGTGCTTCAGTGTATGTGAGTGGTAAAGGAAAACGTGCATCTCTGCCATACATTCATACAGAGATACGATCGCGTAATACATGTTAATGCTCATCAGATCGCGTAAATCAGTGGGAAATTAATAGAAATTATGATTTGGTGCAAGGAAACATTAAGTGAACATGTATAAAAATATACTAACTAGTGATCGACCGATATTGATTTTTTATAACCAATACCGATTATTTGTACGTTTATGTACCCGATAACCAATATGCAGAACCGATATTTATTTACTGTTATAAAGTAAATAAATAACTGCGTGAAGTCCATTCTTCGCTTTGGTTTTTCCTCCTTTCAGTCATCTTAACAACAAAAAACTGTTGAGAATTAACATTTTCATGTAAAATTTTATCTTCAAATTACAACAATAAAAACATTTTATTTATAAAAAGCATCATCAGCAACACTGATATTAACAATAAGCAAAATAATGTCTAATGTTTTCAAATGGAGAAAATAAAGGACAGGAGTCATATCAACTTCATTTTAAACTACAGTTTTAGTAGGTTTATAAGCTGTTTAATAGGCTAAAGAGTGGAGAATAATTCACTGAATAATATTCTCTGGAATATTGAAATAAGCTATAACAAACAAAACATTGTATTTTACTGCATTTCTTAACTGGCACGTTTTATCAGAATTATTAAAATGTTTTGTCATTCTAAATTATGAAAACTGCTGACAGCGCGGTTTATCTATGCATTTACACAGAACTATACTCAAACTGCGATCGCTTGTGGAGAAAATAAATAATTTATTTCGATAGAGATGTTTATTGGCAAAATAATGGTTCTATAGTAAATGTTAATATAATTTAGCGTGTTTCAAACAAGTGAATCTTGTTAAAAGTTACATGCAGTGGTCGTACTGCAGCATTTCCTGGGCATCAACCGCTGAGTGAACAGTGCCCACTGCTCCAAGTGTGTGTGCAATTTTGTGTGCAAAATTGTGCTTTGTAAATACATTTGTCATTATCGTTGTTTTTCGACAAGCAACACTTTTGCACAGAATACATGTGTATCCTCACTTACAGATAGTCTGAAAGCTTCCTCACTACTCTTTCCTCACTTCCTTATGGTGCAATTACTAGAGATTTGATATGTCCTTCAAGATGGCTAACTTTGATTGATACCTGGGTCAATTGCTGGAGGACGGAGGTGCAAGGAAACAAGGAAGCATCAGTTTGAGCATTGAAAAGCACTCTAGGAGTACAGCGTTTTATACATACACATCCAAGTGTGTATGATATATAGAACATTTTTTGGACTGCGTTCAGGGGGTGCTGTAGAAACCTAATTGTAGACAACTGTGTTGTTTTTTGTTTGTCTTGTTTTTTTAGGAAAACAATTGCATACCTGTGGTAAATGTCTTCAGTGTTTTCAGCATGACATGTTTAGATAAGTGAAGCATCAAGTTGATAAATCTTGGTCCAAAAGCAGAGAGTAAATGTGATGCAGCCACCTTAGGAAAAGCATTACCTTCTTCGTTCTAAATATATATAAAAAAGCATAAAAAAATACATAATTTAGTTTGTTTTTAAATATATACCTATCTAAACATTTTCTTGCAATGCAACAGGCACAGTAGTAACATACAATAAGATATTAAACATCAAATGAACATACCGCTATCTCTTGGAGCCATGAAAAAGCCACCTTTCGAAACTCCGCATCACCTTTACGATCCCAAATTGGCCAGCAATGTCTATGAAAACAATACGATTTTCAAATCCACAATTCAAATCACAACAAGTGAGGATGACAAAATTGAAAAGTCCTGTATTGTACTACCTGAAGACATCTTGGGAACGTGTGGGATTCAGTTTGTTAAATAAAAAGTGGATGACAATGTAGAATGCCTCTTTGTTTGGCTTATCAAACATGTTCCTGTCAAACAAACAAATAACTAAAATTACTATTATTATGTACTTTTAAAAGATATATATATATATATATATTAGGGGTGTAACGGTACGCGTATGCATGTGTGTGTATGTATACAGCTGTGCAACAAACAAATAAATAAAATGACTATTATTATTTATTTTAAAAGGCTATATATATATATATATACAAACAAATAAATTAAATAAAGATTATAAATGAATTAAATAATAATATAAAAAAATACTATTTAGTTGATTAGTAGATTAAAGTGGGTGTGATTAAACTTGAAAAATGGTGCTTATTGACGCTTTCTGCAATTGAAATAAAATGCCTTTTGATGTTCATTCATGTTTATTTCATGCTTTAATAAAATATGATATGATGATAGATACATGTGCCGCTAGAACTGAGGCTTTACAATGATCGGTCTTGACACAAAGATAAATTCTTTAAAAATAAAAAGACAAAATTTGAAAATGAGCACTTTGTTTCATACCAGAAGTAACCTGCTCTGTCTTGTCTGTGGGCACGTTGTCAGTTAATTTTTTTGCTCCGTGATGTATTTTTCACTGTGTAAGAACATGATGTGTGGCGTGAGAGTGGTGTAGCTTGTTGGACATAGCAACAGTAATGAAGGGGGGCGGGTCTTTGCGAAGGGTCAGTTAAAGGTACAAGTACAGGTGCATCTCAATAAATTAGAATGTCGTGGAAACGTTAATTTATTTCAGTAATTCAACTAAAATTGTGAAACTCATGTATTAAATAAATTCAATGCACACAGACTGAAGTAGTTTAAGTCTTTGGTTATTTTAATTGTGATGATTTTGGCTCACAACATATTGAGACTTACAACATATTGCAAGTGATAAGGATAATATGTTTAATGTCATCATCATCAATAATAATAATTATTATTGGTTAATGATACTAAAAATATAATCCTTATCACTTACAAAAGTTACAACTTACGTTGTAGCTAACGTTAATGAGAAATGAGTTGGCACAGTTGTATTCAAAGCCTGATGATCGGGATACAGCACAAGGAGAAATGTCGACTTGTTGAAAGCAACAACAAAAAATGCAGCTGGATCAGTGTACGTTAATTAAGAAACGAATTATAATGTCGGCTGTTATAAGTATCTGACATACTTGTAAAACCTATCGTTAACGTTACATATAAACAACCCGTGTAAAGGCCTGACGATTGCGACCTAATGGAGAAGCTATTCCGTTAAGAGGGAACAAAGATGGATTATACTTACATTCCTAGATTCAGATGTTTAATGTTTTTGCTAACTGTATCCGGTCTGAACTCGAGGCACAGGAGACACCACCATAAGTATTTACCGTTTGTTTTCTGTAATTTGGACATCTCGCATAATAGAGCAGACGCTTGAGGATCCTACGACAAATACGACTCAACGATTTACTGGACAAGCAGTTTGCAAGCTATCAATAATAACCCAATTACACCATACTAATCATTGTTATGCTTGGTCTAACATTAGCTGCGACATGCTCACAAAACACACTGAAAATGTTTACATGTATTTACGAGCACAAGCAACTTCCTTCTAACCGCCAAATTGTTTGCGCGAAGTTGTCAGCGTCCGTGGCTAAACGTCGTAAAACTTCTTCTTCTTCTTTGTTTTTTTTTGGCGGTTGGCAACCTAGCTTATTACCGCCACCAACTGGAATGGAGAACAGATCAGGATATTTGCTTGTATACAGAATAGAAATAAGCATACAAACCAAGCAAAACAAACTAGAAAATAAAACAAAATAAATAAACAAAAAACAATTAAAACACTATATTCTTTTATATAATTTACTTTTTTCACAAATTGTATAATGTCATCATCCAACTTACTTGCTGTTTTCCCTAATAGACCTAATAAAGTAAAGTTATGATGTTTTACTTTCTTCAATGATTGAATAAGGTGACGTCTCTCATTATTATGTTTCCTACAATAGAGTACGTCGCAAAACTTTGTCAGGACACAGCTTTTGTGTAATCCTGATTTATATCCATAATTGATAGGCTAAAGCAAAATGGCGAAGGCGTCATTCGGATTGGCGAAGGTCTATTCAGTGTGTTTATACATCTGCACAAAAATACGAGGGCTCAAAGGCCCTGTCCCAAATGGCACCCTAAACCCTCGCAGTCTTCCTCTGAGTCTGCACTTTCGTGACGTAATGCCGCTTTGACTGTTGGGTAGAAGTCTGCTGCGAGTTCGCCCCATTGCGGGCTCGGCAGAAGTGCGGATCGAGGGCGCATAACTATGGAGCGAATTTTGTGCCAAAATTATACAAACAAATGCTGCATTTTGCAAACAAACACAATCTCCTTAATTAGTTGCTTCAATTTGTTTGATTAGAGTTGGAGATTAACTTTGCAGGTCAGTCGATCGCCAGGAGCAGGATTGGGCACCCCTGATGTAAACGATCAAAATCAGTAGTGACATGGTTGAAAACATTTAACCCTTAAATGCATGAATTTTCACCAATCACTGTATTTGGAATTGGCAGGGAACCGAAAATGGGCACACACCGGCATTTCGTTAACTTTAGAAATTTGTAAGGGTTCAATCTGAACAGATTATTTTACTATCACTGGCATCGTCAGAGCGCATTTCGCCATTCACTTACTTACTTTATTGTTTATTTTTACAGGGACAATGCACAATTAAAAGTAATTGCACCAGAGTTAGCTAATAGCTAATTTACATCTGCTGTCCCTGGGCAGGTAAACAAATTAAATAACATACAATTTTACATATACACCACATAAAACTTCACAATACATATATCCAGAAATGTAAGATTAATAAAAACAGAAGAAAAAAATACTGGACTTACAACACAGTCATTAGTGGTTGCAAATTTGTTCTAATAATAACCAGTGCTTAAGATTAATTAAAAAAACTGTGTATCTGTCAATGCTTCGGATGTTTGTAGGTAAGGAATTCCATAACCTCACTACTCTAACCGAAAACGCTGTTTGACCAAAGGCGGTTTTTCTATACTGCGGTACTAAATCTCCCCTAGCAGATGCTCTTGTCCTACCGGCACTGCTGTTATGGGCCAGGCATCCCCTAAGAGGAGGGGGGAGCAAGATTATGGATAATTTTGTACATCAGGCAGACATCACTGTAAAATACAAAACTATCAAAATTTAAAAGATTAAACTTTTTCAAAATTGTTCCAATAATGATTATCCCTTGGTTTTTTGTCTAACACTTTCAGAATTTGTTTATAAAGAGAGTACACAGGCTTAAGTGTGGTCGCACCTGCCTGTGACCAGGTTGTTATACAATATGACAAATGAGGGAGAATCAAATTATGTACAAAAAGTAGTGCAGCTGATTGAGACAGTTTGTGCCTGATATTTTTTTAATTATTTAGATTAAATTTAACATTATTTATTACCCTTCTTAATTGTTTTTTAAAAGACAGGTGTTGGTCAATTATTATTCCTAAATACTTGACATGTGTCACACATTTGATTGCTTCACCATTGAATACGATGTCTGGATTCACCGAGTTGTGTTTTCGTGCAGTAAAATACATGCAAACTGTCTTGCTTACATTAAGAGACAAACAAGACTTATTTAACCAATTCAAGACTTCCACCATTGCAGATGTCAGTTTGCTTGCAACAAGTTCCTTAATTCTTGCATGAACAAAAAACACAGTATCATCTGCATACATTAGAATGTTAACACCCGGACATACTTGAGAACCAAATTCTGCCTAACACTTCGTCAGCATCACTGTCGGATTTTATAGATGAAGAGAAGGGTTGGTAGCGTGTTACATTCTTTCTTTGATCTTTAATGTTTCCATACACAAACTTAAACAGGCAACCCTTATCTGAAATTTCATGCTGTAAATCATACAGTACAAATGGTCTTCTTTACAAAACCTTCACTGACTCTTTAAGAACACTTGTTTCTTTTGTAGATTGGAAAGTGTACCAAACCCTATTCAGGCAGCTGAATTGTACAGGCAATCTGTACTTTAAGTTCATGCATCTGAGAAACCACTGTACTTGCATGTTGACCAAATCGGACCAAGAAGCCTTTCTCATCGCTTTTTACAAAGCATGTAATGTGAATTGGGCATGTCCTCTGAAAACTAGGCTTGAAGGTGTGTTTTACTCAGAGAGAATAGATTACATGAAGTACATAAGAACAGTTATTACAATACTTTTTTTTTTCCTAGGGGATCCTGCTATTGGAGAGGATGTAAACCGTTTCATATTTTCAATGACTACACAGAAACTGAAATGTGGTTTTCACCTAAACCTTGGCATACCCACACTTCATCAATGTCCGAGTCAACAGTGCTTAAATTTGGTCTCCTTTAGTGTCTGACCACAAAATATCTTGTTTTCTTGTTTTTCAGGAAATGCTCATATTACAAGGATTTTTGATGGCGAGCCAGATCATCTTGTACCATCTTCATCTGCACATCTGGTGGATAGTGACCTGTTTCTGATGGCTGGTAGAATGATCGGTCACTGCTTTCTACATGGAGGCCCACCCTTGTCAGGACTTAGACCTGCTGTTGTCCATGTCATTTTTGGTGGCAGTGCTTAAACAGCTGTTGTACAGATGTCAGATTGTCCAGATTTTGATTTGCGTCAGAAAATTATGCTGGTATATATTCTGCATTTGGATATTTATTTTGGTACAGCTGTTTAAGCATCAAATGTGAATAATTGAGAACATTGTCTTATTTAATAGTAAAAATATGAATGAATTTATGTGACTTTCAGCTTGAAGGAGACTCTGAACTAACACCTGATGAGAAGGAGAGCATTAATGATTTGTGCTTCTCGTGGGACCTTCCTCCAGTGAACAGTGCTAATCGACGATGGCTTTATGAGAGGCTTCTACATTTTACATTTCACTACTGATTATATCCTGTATAATTGAGTATGTGACGAATAAAAGAACCTTGAACCTTGACCTACATCATGCGGTAGTATGCATTTGAACACTTGTTGAATATTTTTGACTCTTGGCCCATTCTGTAATGTTCTTAAAAGTATTTTTTTCTTACTAGGTTATTGGACAAACTATGAGGCAAATCAAGCAATTTCGAAAAGGACTGAAGGAGACCATGCAGGGGCCACTACTTCATCAACACCCAGATGTGCTTTCAGTAATTTTTCCATGCGAGATAAATGATGTGTTGACCTCGGTGGTCTGTAATTTTGGTAATAATCTGAGAATTTTGAATCTCAATTAAATGGAATAAGATAGTAGTTCTAAATCCTGTTCCTAGGGGAATCTTCAGCTCATTGAGATCACTGAGATCATCAGCTCATTAGGATAGACTCCAAGAACTAAACTGAGTGTGTCAGATAAAGGACACATACAAAATGTGCAGAGCAGGGGGTCCCCAGGCATATGATTAAGAACCACTGGAATAAGACATCCCTCAAATAATGGACCAAATTGGCTTGCCTATCTCCTGTGATTCTTGTTGCTGTACGTGTAATTGATTACATTTTATTAAAAATGTTTGTTGATTTTGGCATTTTTATCTGTAGTGTGTCATAAACACCGCGTACAAAACGTTAAAATGCACTCTGGCTGAGCTATCTTTTAAATTTTATCATAAAGAAAATATTAGTTATTCTGTAGACTGCGTTTATTGCAAATTCCCTTTCAAGGTAAGTTATTTCACTCGAAGGCCTTAATTGTAACGAATGTGTAAATCCTGTCAGGGAGTGACTGGTGGCGCCAATTTATTTGAGGTGGGGGAGGGAATTTTACAGATCGTTTAAATCTTATAAAATGCTTGCCAACACTCAAATTTTAGTAACGTGTTTTAAATCCGTACCACAATCCTACATGCTTTGTCTTAAAGATGTGGTATTTTATGCTGAAATGGCGTTAAGCTTCAGGTCGGCCCAGCCAAAGTGCGTGTCTCAGGCAAATGGAGCCTCAAGCTACATAACGCGATGATTGGCCTCTTTATTTAGAAAGCGGACATATTCTGCCATTTTGCGTGTTGCGCTTTTCTTCCATTCATTGTGTTAGTGCACTCTTGATTTACAGTCATTTTTACTGTTGAAAGACCTGATAACTATGTCTTATTTTATTACCTCCACTCAATGAAAAGTTATATTTGTAAACGTTAATGCACATCGGAAAATATGCTGGAAATATTTTTGACAAATTGTTGCATATTGATTTATTTTGAACTACATTTTTTCTTGTAATGTTAAGATGTATGTAGAGATACATCAGGTTTGACAATTCAAATAAAGAAGCAACAGAAGAAAATAGGCTGAATTCTAGGGAGCCTTAACTACCTCTGAGAAAATGTTATTGCTTTAAAACTAATGCATTGTTTTTTATATTTTACAGATCTGACACTCATCTAGTCACGTGCAATTTGATTGGCAAAGGTTCTATAGTAGTGGTGAGTATTTCTTTCAATATTGAAAGTTACGTTTTTTTACTTAAAATATTCCTTTCTATAAAAAATTAACTCAATTTTTTTTGTCTGTCTCCCTCTCTAGTGAATGTGGCAGTGTAAAGGGTGCTCAGTAGCAGTTTCCATATAAAGGCAAGCATCCTCATTTTGGACGTACAAGCCAATATCCATGTACGTATTGCATTCTGCAGGCTGCTGATGAAGCCTTCATCCAAAATTCCATTGAGGAAACCACAGTGGGAATCTACATTCTCAAATCTCAGGACAGATCTGAGGACATTGGGATTGTCCTCGAAGGCCAGAAAGTCTTACAAGGCTTGGATAACTTTGCATTAGCTACAGCAATGCTTTTTGGTCTAATGTATGCACTTAATCTGAACTACCCACCTGAAATGAAATTTACCTTTGAAGTACTTCAGAAGATAGTCATGGAGCTGGAAGGCTGCACGTTATCAGGGAAAGCTCAAGTTCTCAGAAACAGACTCTTTGAGTGAGGTGTTTCCATTTGGAATAAGGACCATTGTTTGTTTTTCATATCACACACTCGCAAAGAGAACCTACATCACACATACAGCGTAAACAAAAACAGTGGCCAACCTACATTGTTTAAAATTTTGTGGTTTGGATGTGTAATATCTTTAATTTATTTTTTATTTTTTTCTTGGTCAAATTTGATTGGTTAAAAAGACCTCCACCCACAACTGAAAAATACTTGAAGCTAAACATACAGTGATTTTGACTCGTCTTAACTGCTTTTATAACTGAAAACAAAATTGCCAAGGGAAGCTTTGTACTACTTCATGCTCGTCATTACTATTCGCCCTTTCCACTACACCTGTTTGACGATGTCTCATTTTGTACTCTATGACAGTGGATATGTTATTGTTCATGAAATGTATGCTATTTTTAACTTCACACAGAGAAGGCTGTATTTCTGTATCCAATACTCTGAAACATTAATTGTAATGTTAAAAATACAGTGATTGAATTCAAGAAATGTTTTCCTTGTCTTATTACTTTTTAAACTACAGTAGTAATGTTAATGTAGCTAAGACAAGTACAGTAGCTGTTCAAAATGCATTTGAGGAAAGTCAGCCTATAGTATTATAAAAATGTAGAACCAGGTGAGTTTTATTGAAACCATTGCATATATGAATGAATAACATAAAAATCTTGTTTGTATAACAAATCATGTAGCTTTAACATGTATGGATCATATTCATTTAACAAACATAAATTATGTAGCTTGAACATATATAATTTATGTTGAGTAAACATAACTTTAATATGTGCAACCGATGTACATATTTTTTATGTTAATCCAACAAGTTTTTTTTCAGTGCAGTTCATGGATAGTGAGGAAAGGTTCAATAGAATAAAATCAAAATAGTTCTTTTTTTGTACAGCGTAGCATACATATACTCCTTTTTTATCTTGACATGCAGTCACAGAGATTTTTCATTAATTTTGAAGTTGTTTACTTATAGTTTAACATGTACAAATGAGGTTGAAAAGAATAAAAAAAACTGTTCTTCTCTCTTTGTAAAAAGTCATTCTGTAGGGTTGTAGATTTCATTACATGTATTATGTAAACTTTATTTAACAAAATTAATTTCTTGTTTTTTTTATATTTTTTGAGTTAAAACTATTTGAACATGTCAGAAAATAACAATTCTTTGTTAAGGATTTAGTTATTCATTTTGAATACTTCCAAATAGAGAGAATATTGAATAAATCCAACATGATTGAAATGAGCTGTTTTCAATTCACAAGCATTTCCTGTTAACGTGCGGTTTAATCCAAGTAGTCCTCGCTGCAGACTGTATAGCGCGGTGACGTCTGGTATGTACGTCACGTATGTGTTTACTGCGCATGCTCAATGTGACGTAAGGTATATCTATAACACGCATGCGCATCTTAACAGAATACTCTAATAAAATGTAAGAGTAATGAATGTTAAGGCGAAAAAAATCTGTGAAATGTAACAGAGCACATATCCATGATTTTAACCATGTTTCATTTGAGGTCAAATTAAACAGAATTATTGAGTTTATTCTGTAATATCTGTATAGCATTTATTTACAATTTATTACCATTCTGTTGCACTGCACTTCACTGTGTATATTGTAATATCATACTTTAAAGGCACTTTATATGTTTCTTATTAGGAAAGTGAATATAACAAAAGACAAGATTTATTGTTGGTTCTAGTGGCGCAGATGGTAAAACGTGTGCTGCGTGCGCTTTTACATACAGAGCGACCGGGGTTCGAATCCGCCTTTTGACGAAGTTTTTTCTCCCTTTTCAAATTTCAAATCCCATCAGAAAAGCATTTATTTTCAATAAAAATTAAGAAAATAATCAAAAAGTTGTGAGGGAGGGCTTTATTGTCACAATACGTTGGCATCTATTTAATAATTTGAATTAAAATTATAATTTACACTCAATAAGTTATTATTGCATACCGTTTTATAATGTACTACAATACTGAGGTGCAGATAATTGCCACTATTTGCAATACGTAGTATACATAGAAGAAAATCCTAACATAGCCTAAATAGAATATATATATATATATATATATATATATATATATATATATATATATATACATCTAATTTGAATCTTTCCTCTGTCATGATTATTGTTTATTTATTTATTTTGTATAATTCTAGACATTTTTCTTTTGCTTTGGAAATTCTGCATGTGAAATATTTAAGCCAATAAAGTAGTTTTAAGTTCAATTGACTATATACAGTATATTTTCAGTGCCTGCGTCCTATTTTATGCATGGTGCCTCCAAAAAACCAAACCGATAACAGTGATCTTTTTTTATTTCAAAGACAAAAACTGAAAATATAATTGTATATACAAATATAGATTAAGACTAGACTATGAACATATATTGCATCTACACATTCTTAAATTCACCTCATCGCTGATAAAACAATCAACCGAGCAGGAGTCCTCAAATTCTTTGAATGAATAAAAGGACTCCCCTCCTGACATTCCTGACATACCCAGGTGGGCAGTCTTTAAATCTCACTGCAATGTAGGCACTGGGTCAGTGAATACGGCCCCCGGCACTCCTGTCTGTATTGTGCAGAAAATGCACTCCAGTTCACCACACCTAATTTACATAAAATAACAAACAATGTTAAAGCAATATTAAATCATTTTGAAGAAAACTAAAGTAAATAAAGGAACTTTGATTTACTGTTACCGAATCTCAAATCAAAATTAAATCTCAAATCTCGAACATCCGAAAGGGAATTAACTATATTGAACCTGCGTGTTTACGGTAAATACATACGTTACATCACCGCGCTACTGCACATGCGTGTTATAGATATACCACACGTCACTTTGCGCGGTAAACACATAACACATGCTCATTTGAATGCCGCCAGTAAAAGCAAGTACTCCTTGCTGCAGACCGAAGTGAGGTCAGATACACATGTATGTTTGTCACGTATGTGTCATACATACGTTTCAGTAAATACAAGATTTTGAGCTTTGCTCACTTTGTCTTTTTTCAGCATGTGAAGCTTGTGTTTAAATGCTTAAATGGACCAGCCCCTATGACCTTATGTATTTTTTGTGAGATTGTAGGGAAGCAGTAGATCCACCAGAGCGGCTTCTAGTGGAAACTGTAGAGTTATACATTGTAAAACATAATTTGCTCAGACTGCTCTCTCCGTGAAAGGTGTATTTTTTTAATTCATTGCCTGACTGTTTAAAATCTAAATTATAATCATTTAAAAAAGCCACGAAATCTTGGTTGATACATCAACAAACTTGCAGTCATGTTTACTGTACTCCTATTATAAATCTGTGTACTACTTGTTATTTTATTTTAATACACATTTTTTTTTGTAATTTGTCATTTATAAAGCTCTCCTAGGGACAATTGTTGTGAATTAGCTTTGTCTACAAGCACTATGGTAGATGCAGGGGATGACTGAGATTTAATTTTCATCTAAGTTTATTGTATCTGTCCCTAACAAATAAAACATTAAATAAATAGATGTGTTTACCACGCATGCACAAAGTGACTGCTCGGTTGATTGTTTTATCAGTGATGGACTTAAAATAGGGCAGAAAGATTTATATTTATAAAATAATGCCATTGATGGTTGCATGCATTGACAAAAATGGTTTTCTCATATTTGTCATCTTATTCATTAACTACCATTATCAAAGATTAATAGATACTGTAACAAATGTATTGTTCATTGTTAGTTCATGCTAATTAATACATTAACTAGTGTTAACCAATGACACCTTATTGTAAAGTGTTACCTCTTAAATTTACCTTCATGTTCATATGACTTTTTAGGGACATTGTCAGTGAGACAAAATTCAGAGAAAAGGCCGCTTCATGTGGCTAGAGAGATGGAGAGTTCTTTAACTCCTTAACATGTAGTGAGCACTGTAAAAAGTATTTGAGTGTCTGTCTTTCTTCTCATCTTTCTTTCTGTCTGTTTCCTCTCAACTATCTGTTTTTTCCCTGATAGACTGTATTGCCCTCAAGTGTAAAACTTTCAAATGGAAAAAACTTCAAACTTTCAGGCTATGCTTTATCAGGCCATGCCAAGCTAAATTTTGACTTGACAAACTTATTTAGTTGATGTTAATGATGATTATTATCAATTAAATCTCTTAGGTACTTTACAGACAAAGCAAATAACACTCTTTTTCTCACACCATCATATAATATATATAAAAATACATTTAAAATATTTTCCTTGTATGGCTCTTTTGCCTTTCTTCAAAATATTTGCTTTAATATTGTTTGTTATTTTATGTAAATTAGGTGTGGTGAACTGGAGTGCATTTTCTGCACAATACAGACAGGAGTGCCGGGGGCCGTATTCACTGACCCAGTGCCTACATTGCAGTGAGATTTAAAGACTGCCCACCTGGGTATGTCAGGAATGTCAGGAGGGGAGTCCTTTTATTCATTCAAAGAATTTGTGGACTACTGCTCGGTTGATTGTTTTATCAGTGATGAGGTGAATTTAAGAATGTGTAGATGCAATATATGTTCATAGTCTATAGTCTTAATCTATATTTGTATATACAATTATATTTTCAGTTTTTGTCTTTGAAATAAAAAAAAGATCACTGTTATCGGTTTGTTTTTTTGGAGGCACCATGCATAAAATGGGATGCAGACGCTGAAAATATACTGTATATAGTCAATTGAACTTAAAACTACTTTATTGGCTTAAATATTTCACATGCAGAATTGCCAAAGCAAAAGAAAAATGTCTAGAATTATACCAAATAAATAAATAAACAATAACCATGACAGAGGAAAGATTCAAATTAGATGTATATATATATATATATATATATATATATATATATATATATATTCTATTTAGGCTATGTTAGGATTTTCTTCTATTTATACTACTTATTGCAAATAGTGGCAATTATCTGCACCTCAGTATTGTAGTACATTATAAAACGGTATGCAATAATAACTTATTGAGTGTAAATCAGGAGCGTAGCCAGAAAGGAGACTCTGGATGTGCATCAGAAAAACTGGGTGTGCCACATTTATTGTCAGATTAATGCGCAAAAAAAAGCATGCTTATTGGGTATTAATATGTTAGTTTAACCATTTCATTTTTGTGTAGGCTACATGTGTCTGTTAACCTATTCTCCGTTTTGGATGTCTTTGAAAATCACTATTTTATATCTGCAACAAAGTGAGTGTGTGTGTGTGTGTGTGTGTGTGTGTGTGTGTGTGTGTGTGTGTGTGTGTGTGTGTGTGTGTGTGTGTGTGTGTGTGTGTGTGTGTGTGTGTGTGTGTGTGTGTGTGTGTGTGTGTGTGTGTGTGTGTGTGTGTGTGTGTGTGTGTGTGTGTGTGTGTGTTAGCATGCGTGCTGTATATTTAGTATTATTAAACCTTTCATTTCTGCGTATGTCTGTGTGTGTGTGTGTTTGTATGCTTACTGTTTATTAAGCATTTTTAAACCTTTCATTTCTGTGTGTGTGTGTGTGTGTGTGTGTGTGTGTGTGTGTGTGTGTGTGTATGTGACAGAGAGAGAGACAGTTTTAATGAATTCTCCATTGTGAATGTGTTCTATTGTCAGCCCTGCATTTCACATTGGCCTACCAGGGGTCTCCAACCCTGCTCCTGGAGAGCTACCGTCCTACAGATTTCAGCTCCAACCCCAATCAAACACACCTGAACCAGCTAATCACAGTCTTCAAGGCTACTTGTTAATTTCAGACAGGTGTGTTGGAGCAGGGTTGTAACTGAAATCTGCAGGATGGTAGCTCTCCAGGAGCAGGGTTGGAGATCCCTGATATAAACTCTTAAAAAGAGAAGACTTGCAAAGAGTATTGTCACCTGTCATTTATTTCAAATATCTGCAACAAAATATGTGTGCATGTATGTCCGTATATGAGTGTGTCTGTGTGTGTATCTGTGTAAGCAAGCTTAATGATTATTAATATGATAGTTTAACCATTTCATTTCTATTTGTGTGTGTGTGTGTGTGTGTGTGTGTGTGTGTGTGTGTGTGTGTGTGTGTGTGTGTGTGTTTCTGTGAGCCTATTGTTCATTTTCGATGAGTTTCACTGTCAGTTATGCATCCAGCTATGTTGGCCTAGACCCTAAAAGCATACCACCTTAGGCCTTAAAATTCTTGAACCCTGGTTATCGCTGCTTGCAGCTATATTTTTGTTGTTGTTGTTTTTTTCCATTTTCCGAAGCTTTCTCGCTCAAGAGGGTCACCGACAATCACATACAGTATAACCTACAACAGCTCTTTAACTGCGCTCTAGTCAAACGCGCTCACTGTAGCCTAATCATTAACTACACACATCATAAACCCCTTTTAGGCAAGTACAATTTATGTCACATATTTTAATAAGACTAAACTCCTATTTAACCTGATGATCACAGGTTTAATAAAAATACATTTTAAGTTTCTAATTATAACACCGCATTTCCACGGTTATTCAAACAACGAACAAATTATACAGTGAGCAAAGCACATTTACTTTATCAAAGAATAATCATTGACTTCAGTGACTAGGCTATGTAAAAATCTATTATGTAAAAACAGCTGTAGCTGCTGTACTAAATAAAAACAAAATGCTTTTAAATAATCCCTCCTTTTTTAAATCATTAACATTTTGCACATCCTGCAATGGTGACTTAAACTGTACATGGGCCTACATATAATGTTCCTTTGAAATTACTTTTGGTGCAATAAACAATCTTGAATAGATGTCTTGCAAGACACATTAGAGAAAGCAGTAAAATATTTTTTATACATTACATTCAGGATCGCCAACAACATAGCACAGTACATTTAATAGTGCCTGTTAGCTGCTCAAAGGGCGAGACGGCGTGGTCTGGCCTTGAATGCCTCAATTATGTCATCTGGGTCCAGTGTCTCTTTGAGTTCTCGTTCAAACATCAGCAACGAGAGGCTGTTTAGTCTTTCTGTGAGCATGGTTGCACTGTTGCTGGATTTGATTCGGTTCACTGTTGAAAACAAGCGCTCCACAGAACAGCTTGTAACCAGCAATGTGATTAAAACACGCAGTAAACTGTTCATGTTGGGAAAAACGTCTTTATCGCATGAGTCTAAGACTTCTATTAAGGATGGGTACAGGTGACCCCCATCCACCTTTCGTTTGAGCAGTTGTACAAATACTGTAAGTTCAGGACCTTCCACTCCAAGTCCATAGTGCTTGCACGGTACCTGTAATATTTCCATCTGGCCAAACGCGTCTGATCCGGGCAGCAAGGAGGCAGCAGCCTTCATTATTCCATAGGAATCACTCTGAAAACGGTTGTTAAGTTCCATCAGCTGTCTGTCAAGAATGGAAATCCACAAGGATTGCAAATACAAGTCACTTCTAATGACCGCACACCTGCCCACTGTAGAGGTCACATGTGAGTCGGAAAGCCTGGCAGGTAATTTTCTGTTACGTGCGCCCACTATGTCCCAGTTTTGCACATCATTTTTTTCTGTTGCAGATTGGTTGGCAGTCTGAATGGCGGCAGATATTTTTTTTATTATTATTTATATTATTTATTTATTTTTGAAAATAATTAAAAATTTTAATTAAATTTTAAATTAACAAATATTGTAAGCACTGCTTAATCTGTAAATTGTGAGGTCCCGGAACAAAGCGGGGTAATGAATCCATCCGGCAAGTTTTTTTTATATTATTATTGAACTTTCAAAAATACAAAATTCAACAGCAAGTTCATATATATTATATATATATGCTTTTATTTATGTAGGATACACAGAGAAACAATACATAGAGAAACAAGAGAAACGCATAGATGCGCATAGAGAAACAAGATGTTTTTAATTTATTTAATTTCTTATGGGTGCAATGGCGGTGCTTTGGTCTTTCTTGGGGGTGCTGAAGCATCTGCTAGCCCCTCCTTTGCGCTGCCCATGTTTATTACGATTAAAAAAAACAATAATTCTGCATCTGTTTTTAGGTGTGCCAGCTGCCACTGTGGGTGGCACCGGCACACCCTGGCACACCCGTGGCTACGCCCCTGGTGTAAATTATAATTTTAATTCAAATTATTAAATAGATGCCAACGTATTGTGACAATAAAGCCCTCCCTCACAACTTTTTGATTATTTTCTTAATTTTTATTGAAAATAAATGCTTTTCTGATGGGATTTGAAATTTGAAAAGGGAGAAAAAAACTTCGTCAAAAGGCGGATTCGAACCCGCGTCGCTCTGTATGTAAAAGGGTACGCAGCTCATGTTTTACTATCTGCACCACTAGTACTAGCAAATAAATCCTGTCTTTTGTTTTATTCACTTTCCTAATAAGAAACATATAAAGTGCCTTTAAAGTATGATATTACAATATACACAGTGAAGTACAGTGCAACAGAATGGTAATAAATTTAAATAAATACTATACAGATATTACAGAATAAACTCAATAATTCTGTTTTTTCGCCTTAACATTCATTACTCTTACATTTTATTAGAGTATTCTGTTAAGATGCGCATGCGTGTTATAGATATACCTTACGTCACATTGAGCATGCGCAGTAAACACATACGTGCATACACAAATCTACATACCTGACGTCACCGCGCTACAGTCTGCAGCGAGGGGTGTCTCGTTTAATCAGCTCGTGAGCACGAGACACGCATGCGCTGGAGTTCCCGCTGACATCCTGGAGGCAAGGCTGATCGCCGCTCTTTTTCAGTTTATTTCACAAAGGTAAGGGCTATTATTTTATTAATTAGGAAAAACGTGTAAATTATTCAAATGGTCTACTTTATCTGATATAAGCGTCATTCATAACGGTCGGCTATTTAAAATTGATTGGTGGTAGTGCAAGTTCTAGTAAGTTAACGTTAACGTTACTCTTGAAAAATAAATATAACGTTACGTTACTGTAAAACTTCAATTTCCTTATGAACTAAGTTTTCTTTCTGTGTTTTGGATCACTTCTAAATCAAATCAGAAATATATGTTGGATGTTGTGAACGAAGTCTTCAGCAGATCTGGGAGAGACAAAAACACGACGCAGAGAGGCATCAGGCTTTTGAAACTCATTTATTCTAGGTCACACATGCCTTTATATAGGGTACCAGAACACTCTTATTACAGGAAGTCCAAAGAATGACCAAATAAGGTAAAGCAGGACAAACAATACAATTAAATGACCCTTCCTTCACACATAGCCCAGAGAGCCATATGCTTTCAGTGAGCAGAAACAGCAGGACAAACAAATAATAAAATGACCCTTCCTTTCACACATAGCCCAGAGAGCCATATGCTTTCAGTGAGCAGAAACAGCAGGACAGACAATAAAATAAAATGACCCTTCCTTTGTGCCGTTACATTCATCTATGCAGAAATTAAATCTAACAGTTGCCCTCTTTAAGTCATTTATGACTTAAAAAAAAATATCTGCACTCTTGATATATAGTGAAAGTAAAATGAAAATTAATAATAATAAAAAAATCCTAATCTAAAGGCCATGTCTGTTCTGAGCAGAAGTTTTATCTCCATTTTTTTACATTACATCTGAATTTGTGGATTATCTCCTGGTCTTGTCTGGGCTACATGGTAACCTTTCATAATTACACTTAAAGATGACTTCAATGCCCGACGAATCATGGCCATAATACAGGGCCATAAGCAAAGCAAAACCAGAATACATGAAATAATTATAACGATTAAAATCAACCAATGTTCGATTTTCTGAAATAGGCTGGAAAAACTCAAATTCCAATCCCAATCATCTCTATTTCTTTCTCGGCTTGTCATCTCAACAACTGCTTTGGTGATGTTCCTAATCACTTGGTCAATCAAATGTCCATCCGCATCATTATCTGGAACATAAGTACAACAACTATCGCCAATAATAACACATACATAACATTTAATACCTTTCATGTGTTGTACTTGTCTTTACAGTGTGGCTGGAATTAGCCAATCTCCACCACATGTTTGTCTCACCTATATATGGGCCGTAACAATGGTCTAACCATGAATCATCTTCATCTATTAATCTAAATGCTTGTGCATCGGCCAGGATCAATAGTAGATATATGATTGACATGATGGACAATTTAGACCCAAATGTGTAACAGGGGAACCTTCAGAGGTGATCAGGAAGCTATTAATGGGGCAAAAGTTTGCCCAGGCCCTATATTCAGCCCACAGGTGACCCCCTCGCCCCCTAAAAGAGCGAGGATCTTCTGTCTGGCACAAGCCCTCTCACCAGTGCCCTGTCACACACTTTGGGCAGGCTTCTTAGGCCCTACAGTGTCAATTGGTAATGCGTATGTTGATAGATGTTTCAGCCTGGATGCGTGAATCCACTGCGGTTGATGATCAGTTAGCACTCCAGTCCTGGTCACCGCGATGACTACAGCTGTCCCCAAATATCTCAGTTCCCCCACTGCGACTGGTTTCAGACTCCGAATCAGCACCTGTTTGCCTGGAACGAAATTATGGGTGGGCTTTTCTGATGGAATAGGGAGAGAAAGAGAAACATTAGCACACACAGAATTCAGTTTATCAATAAGGGAAATCACGTAGTCATCCAGGATCACCTCCATGTCTCCTAGGGAAGAAACGCTTGCGCGACCTTTGACCCAAGGGGTCGGGAAAGGTCTACCCATTAAAATGTAAAATGGTATACTTACCCCCATTATAAGTATTTTGTCGTTGAGGATGGGGTCATTCTCATTTCTGCCAATACGGCTGGTAGCACCTCTGGCATATTTTAAAACCTATCGACGATAGTTAGCATGTATTTTAGATTTCCGGCCGCTGGCATATGTGAAAATCTATTTGAAGGCACTGAAAAAGCGCTTCTGGAAACGATAATGCATCATGTGGCGTTTTCCGGTGAGGGTTTGTTTTGGCGCATATCAAACACGAGTTTAGAGTTAGTTTGACCATTTTCGCTGTATCCTGTATACAATACAGGCGATTAATCGTCTGTGTAACTTTAGACGTGCTATTGTGCGGAATGCCATGATAATGTCTTATCAATATCACCAAGGACAGTTTTTGTAATGCTATTCTACTGTTTGTATCTCTTATCAAACTGTTAGCATCTGGCACGCATCCATTTTCTTCCCAATGTTTCACGTCTCCCTGTGTGGACTGACTTTGCAATATTTTCAAATCTATGTCAGGAACGCATGATGCATGTACAAACATAATTGTTTCTATGTCCCTATTCTGCACTCTCTGATATGGGGAAAATTCTGCATGTTCCGCGGCCCATTTGGCCATTTCATCAGCATTTCTGTTGCCAACAGCATCTTGTTAATCTCCTGATGCATGTCCCT
>CM049795.1:23243528-23776028 GCA_027422405.1 Ptychobarbus kaznakovi
AAGCTGTTGGGATGAGGAACCCCAACACCATGGCCGAGCTAGTCGAGGCGGTAGAGCTGGCGGATGCTGCCCAACACCAGGATGCTGGGGAGCGAGCGTGGTCTTTTCCCCGGAGGGTAGTCCAGGAGCGGTGCATGTTGGAGGGCACCTTGCGACCAGTAGGCAGGCCGGCGGCTCCCGTTCAAAAGGACGAACCCATGCCAACAGCGGGCCCCACATCTCCCGCACGGACATGGCTGACAGGCTGTATCATGCATCAGGACCTACCCACGGGGGCTTCAGAGGCGGAGGTAAAAATGGCCGGGAATGGCCCTTCTAGACTACGGCAACGCGGTCAGACTGATACAATCCCGCATCCTCGCGCCCCGAGGAGAAACTAAGTTTCCGCTATCCTTCCGATCACTTGCGTGCATGGGGACACGCGACACATCCCAGCCCGGAGAGTGACCATTTCAGCTGCCCCTGGTGTGTGGCCGGTGGAAGTGGGTGTGGTGAAGGATCTGCTGGTCCCCGTCCTTATTGGGAGAGATTGGCCAGGGTTTGATCACCTGCTTGCTGCCGCCATACAGCCAGTCAGCACAAAAGGGAGCCGCCGCCGGGAAAGGCTGGCGAAAGGAGGCCGTGGTCGCCCCACCTTGCTGGCCTCTGACAGCGGGAGAGATGGTGAGTCCCCTCCACATAATCCTAACCTCTACCATGACCTATTTCAGCAGGTGACCGGAGGCGAGTCGTTCGCCAAGGAGCAGTGCGAGGACGACCGGATAAAGCATTGTTGGACTCAAGTGTGCATGGTGGAGGAAAAGGAGACTCAACCAGGGCCCCATCCTCTCCAGCATTTCATTGTCTGAAATGGCCTGCTCTACTGTGTCGCGCGACAAAGGGGGGGAGGACAAAACTTTACTGGTGGTGCCCCAGACGAAGACGGAAACTGTGCTGGAGTTGGCCCCTGGCGGGCCACCTTGGGGCTGAAAACATCACCAAACGAATCCGTGACCGTTTCCAATGGCCAGGGATGGAAGCCGAAGTCAAACGGTTCTGTCAGGCCTGCCCCACCTGCCAAAGGACATCTCCGCGGAAGCCTCCCCCCAGCCCGCTGATTCCACTGCCCATCATTGAGGTACCCTTCGAGCGCATCGGGATGGACCTAGTAGGGCCGTTGCCTAAGTCTTCCCGGGGCAATGAGCACATCCTGGTGATTGTGGATTACGCCACCCGGTACCCGGAAACAGTGCCTCTCCGAAAGGCCACCGCCAAGTCCATTGCCCGTGAGCTCTTCCTGCTCTGTAGCCGGGTAGGCATCCCCGCCGAGATACTGACCGACCAGGGGACCCCCTTCATGTCCCGGCTAATGGCTGACCTGTGCACCCTCCTCAAAATGAAGCAAAGGAGGACCTCCGTATACCACCCCCAGACTGACGGCCTAGTGGAACGGTTTAACCAAACCCTTAAACAAATGCTACGACGAGTGGTAGCCGAAGACAGGCGGGACTGGGACCTCATGCTGCCCTATGTGCTGTTCGGGATATGGGAGGTACCTCAGGCGTCAACCGGCTTCACCCCGTTCAAGCTGCTGTTCAGGCGCCAGCCCCGGGGGCTGTTGGATATAGCCAAAGAAGCATGGGAGCAACAGCCTACGCCTCACCACTCTGTGATTGAGCACGTAAAGGAAATGAGGGAAAGAATCGACCGGGTCATGCCATTAGTCTGGGAACACCTCGTCAAGGCCCAACAGGCGCAGCAACGGCATTACAACTGAGCCGCCCAGCTGCGAGAGTTCCAGCCTGGAGACAGAGTAATCGTCCTTGTCCCCAACTCCGCCTGCAAGTTCCTGGCCAGCTGGAAGGGCCCATATACCATCACCGAGAAAATTGGTCCCGTCACTTACCGTGTCCGACAGCCGGGGCGGCGGAAAGCAGACCAGCTTTATCACGTCAACCTGCTGAAGATATGGGTGGGGAAAAGGGTGCCCTCGCCGCCGTGGTGACGGTGGTAGTGGACACTTACCCACAGCTGTCGGCGGCTCAGAAGACGGAGCTGCAGCACCTGGTCGGTCAGTTCTCCGATGTGTTCTCATCGACCCCCGGGCGGACCCAGATCCTCCAACACGTGATCCGCACGCCACCCGGAACCATCGTCCGGCAGCGGCCCTACCGAGTCCCAGAGGCTCGTCGGCAGGCTATTGAGGAAGAAATCCCACAAATGCTGAAGTTAGTGGTGATTGAACCATCTAACAGCCCTTGGTCCAGCCCTATCGTCATGGTACCAAAACCAGATGGCACCCTCCGCTTCTGCAACGACTTCCGCCGCCTAAATGAAATCTCGGAGTTTGACGGTTACCCAATGCCTCGGGTGGATGAGCTCCTCGATCGCCTAGGAAGGGCCCGGTACATCTCTACACTGGACTTGGTTAAGGGATACTGGCAAGTGCCCCTCTCCAAAATGGCCAAATCCAAAACAGCCTTCAGCACCCCCAGTGGGCACTGGCAGTACCGGACCCTTCCCTTCGGCCTGCACGGGGCTCCTGCCACGTTCCAGCGCATGATGGACATCTTGCTACGGCCCCATCAGTCCTATGCCGCGGCATTGGGAAGACCACCTAGACCATCTGCGGAGGGTGCTAATGGAGCTGCGTAGGGCTGGGCTCACCGCCAACCCCCGAAAATGCCACCTGGGCCTATCTGAGGCAAAGTACCTGGGCTTCCTGGTCGGACAGGGCCTCATCAAGCCCCAGGAAAAAAAAGGTGGAAGCAGTCCAGTCCTCCCCGAAACCCAGCACGAAGTCCCAGGTACGAGCCTTTTTGGGGTTGGCAGGGTACTATCGCTGTTTCTTTTACTTTACTTTTTAGTCATTTAGCAGACGCTTTTATCCAAAGCGACTTACAAATAAGAAAAAGTAACTAAAACTATAAGTTACAAGTCTATAAATACTATATATACACATTTAAGAAAATTGAGAAATTAAATAAAATGACAAATGTATACAACAACATTTCAAAACTTAACATTTAAATGAAAACAAAAAATAAAGCTAAAAACATTTCAAAATATTAAAACAACCAAAGGTATGAGTATAAAAATGATTCTAACATGACACTAAGCCAAACACACACATTATATATATATATATATATATATATAAGGTATTTCATTTCCATGCAGTATGTTGAAGTAACGTTACTAAAATAAAAACAATGTATTAAAACTAAAACTAAAGTAAATACCTATAAAGACATATGAAATTCATACATAATTTATGTAAAATTAAAATAGATAAATCAAACGGCAGTAGTTATCAGTAATCCTAAAAAAAGAACACTGTCAAAAACACATGTTAACAAACAACAACTTAACAAACATACAACTTACACATAAGAATTAGTTATAAAAACTAAAACAGAAGTGAAACAAGCAGTAAGAAAGAGAACAAATAAAAAGCGATACTTATATCCCTTGCCGGTGTCCCTGTCCGGTGGATTCGCACGGTAGAGTCGATGGTCTTTACACTCTTCGGTAAACACTTCTTGTTTCATCCCTAACTTCTCCTCCTTAGCCGCCCTCGACAGACCTGACCATGAAGGAGCAGCCAGAGAAGGTTTGATGGACACCCGAGGCAGAGGAGGCCCTTAGAAGGGGGGGGGGGGGGGGAGTGTGACGAGCGTCCCGAGTCCACATCAGCGTTGCCCTGGAAATGCACGAGGAGCACCTGTTCACAGCTCATCACGGGCTGATTGGCCACACCTGCAGCTCGTCAGCCTGCCTGTTCTTAAGCAGCGTGCTCACGGAGGCAAGCTGAGAAGCCTCTCCATGAGACAGAAAACTAACTCTCTCTCTCTATCCTGTTCCAGACAGCAGTGTGTGACCGATCAGCACCGCCACGAGCACCGCACGGATTCACCCGCACCTGGACACGACCGAGAGCACTGCCACAAGCCAGTCAGTGCCCTATAAATGAACTGGTTCAATTACAATTTGTTTGTCCCTAAAACTGATAAGGCCTAAGACATTTCTTAAGCTGTAATGCAAAAAAACACCAACAACAACCAAAAATTACTGATTATTTTTTTTGGTGATTAAAGAGATGTTTAAAAGTCTCTCTCTCTCTCTCAGGGCACAGCGGGCACTAGTGCTGGGCGGTATACCGGTTCATACCGCATACCGGTGTTTATTTTTCTTATGATATGAATTTCTTAAATACCGCAATACCGGTGTCATTTAAATAACGTTCGAAACGCGACACTGTTAGAGAGGGGTCTCTTATCACTGTTGCATTTTGGCGAGGATACAGCTTTATGTGTTGAAAGTTCTGAAGCTGAAGCACTAGTAGAATGGGATGAGCGAGAAGTTATCCACAATATCCACATCGACCGCACCACATATCCACCGACCGCTGCCATCAGCTCCCGCGTCTCTCACACACAAAAGTTCTCAGTCCATACGACGGAATCCCGTCAATTGCAGGGTTCCCGACTGTCTTAAATTCACTTTTCATAATTTTAAGACCGTAATTATGCTTACATTTCTCAAATAGTGTTATAACTGTCTTGATTGTAGCTTGAATAGGTCTTAAATGAAGGAAAGACGAGGTGTATTCAGTCTGCTGAGGGGGATGTGATCAAAGCCTGGAGTGGATTAAAGCATGTTCCTCTCTCCACTCTAAGCGTTCTGTAATCACACCGCTCTGGATCCATTCCGGGTTTTACATTCCCGCTCACGGAAAAACTGCAACATGTTTCCTCCATTTAAACATTATCAGGGATTACTGAGGGGAAAGAAACATGTAGCGAACTGTTGTTGTTCATCCCCGCCTCGGCTGCAGCTTCTCACTGACAACATAGTAACGCCGCTCGCATCATTCACAGTTGGGTTCTTAGCAGAGAACACAGAGCAGAACTTGAATTTCAGCGCGGGATTGTGGCTATTAATAATTATACTCATTCCCGCAGGTTCCGACAGAATGTATCACATTTGCACGTGCTTTTGAGTCTTGAGAAATCACTCACTGCGCTCTCAATTTCTGTGCGCCCACAGATCAGGAGAGTGACAGCTTTTAATAATTATAAGGGGAGTTTGCAAATGTGATATATTGATTTAATACAACAGATCAATGAACAAGTACTGCATGATTTTGCTCTATATCATCAACGAAAATAGTTCAAAATAAAGTAACAGCTGAGCCGTTGTGCATCTCTAAAAGCAAATGTATATTTAAAACATTAAAGTCCACATGATTCTATGAATTAATTTCACTCATGCCATCCTTTGAACCTCATTAGCCTCATTTTTCTACAATATTCACTCATCATGACACTAAAATATGGCATTCTAAGTCAATCTACTGCAGTTTTTCCTCTCTCAGTCAGTAGAAAATGTGGTTAACACCCGGTCATATACGTAAAAAAAATACCGTCATATACCGTGAAACCAGTATAATTTAGAAAAATACCGTGATATAAATTTTTGCTCATACCGCCCAGCACTAGCGGGCACATGCATTTACAGTAACCCTCTGGCAGTCTAGTTAAGGGATACAGCAATTAAAGGGTTAATCCAAACCATCAAGTCTGTGAAACACACACACACACACACAGAACAACATATAAAACTTTAGAAAAAGTTTCAGTTATTAACATTGACTATATTAATTAACATGAACAATACTTGTAAAGCATCTATTAATGTTAGTTAATAATCAAAACTTAAACATTAATAACATTTAAAGTTTTATATGTTAACATTAGTTAATGCACAGTGAATTAACATGAACATTTTGATTAACATCAACAAACATTAATAAATGCTGTGAAAATATAATTGTCATAGTTAGTTCACGTTAGTTAATGCATTTACTAATGTTAACAAATGAGACATTATTATAGTGTTACCAAACCTTTTACAGGATTTCTGCAGGGTTTAGTCAGTCAAATTTAAGACTTTTTAAGACCATTATGATTTAAATTTATGACCTACACGAATTACGGAAAATAACTTCAGTCATTAAAATTCCTTTCAAAAGTCTTTTTTTTATTGACTTTCTTTGAAGGTAACAAGTTTTATTATTTAAAGGTTCCATTTTCTTAAGTGTAACAAACTGAAGGCTCCCTTTTCTTAAGTATCAAGAACACAGGAACAACACATAACAATTGTAAATTGTAACATTGTAAAGTAACAATTATTGTATGGCATTACTTTCCAAAGTCAGTCAGTCAACCGAAACCACTGTGTGTGGCACTGGATGCGAGACAAACGGACTCCCGTGCTGTACTTGGACCGGGTAACGTTAGTGACGGAGCCGGACAAAACTGACTGATCGCCTGCACCCGCTGCAGACCTTTTACAGCAACTGTATGCTTTTCTGACTTTGCATGCGACTGTAAGGATTTTATGCCTAAACTAGACAGCTCCAACGCCTTCTTACATGGTGTGCAATAAACTTGATACCGATTGTTTGCGACAGGCTTGAGCCAACTACTAAATAGAGATCGACCGATATGGGTTTTTCTATAGCCGATGTTTAGAGGTCAGGGTCAGCCGATGGCCGATATGTGCCGCCGATTTTTTTGGCCGATTTTTTTGGGCTGATATCTTGAAGTTTTTCCCTTCGTTTGCATGCTAAAATGTCACTAATAATAAGTGGATGCACAACATCTAAACTTAACATTTATTGAACACTGACTTTCAACCATCTCTCAAATCTTAATTTTGTGCACTGCACGGTATTCAAATTAAATATGTATCCAAACAAATCATTAAACTGACCAAGTATTAAATAAATAAATAAAACGGGTAATAAAAAAACAAAAAACTTTAAATCATTTGCATAAAAGTTTTAGAGAATTTATCAAGCAGAATTTTTCAAGTTTGTTGGAACAAATGTAAACTTAAATATACATTTAAATTAAATAAATACAACTTTATAAATACAAATCAATTAAACTGAAAAAAATATAAAAAATAAATAATAGTAGTGCTGCAAACACACTAGCAACCCGCAACATGTGTTTGGTATAAATGACAACTTTCTGCTTTTTGCAACTTTCTGCATTTTTATATAAAACAAAGTCCTCAAGCAACCAACTGTGAATGCACTTGACTTAGCAGCATCAAAAATCTATTTTAGTGCAAATAACATGGCAGCAAACCCCTAATTTTTGAGTAAATGATATTATGTAAACATTACAGAACAATATAAAGGAATGTGCTTTAATTTTAACTCAATTGCAGTCCCTCAGTCTTCCTCACTGAAAGTTCTCAGTACTCCCAGTTTAAGAACGACAGGAAACACAACTGTTCTGCATGTTCTTTCTCAGCTGTATACGTTAACTTAAGACATAACCGACTGTGTTTACCAGAATACTTGCCAAAACAGGTATTTTAACAACTTTGTGTATGTATCCGTCCGTTGAGGTGCTGTCTGAAACTCGGTATCTGAATCGCGCCCCTCTCTCTCTCTGCACGCGCACGCTTCAGTGTGCGCCAGCGGCTGAGCACAGAAAACAGAGCGCGAGTCCCGAAACACGTGCAAATGATACACTTCACTCTATGGTGGTTAAACTTATCAGTTAATCCGCGAATCACATGCGATGGTAAAACCAATGAATGAACAAACATATCAATTTAAGACGTGGCTAAATGTAATTTATGACCTTGTATTGAAAATCTGTATGTTTTTATGACTTTTTATGGCCTAAAATTCTTATTATTAAATTTAAGACGTTTTATGACTCTGCGGAAACCCTGTTTTCATGATTTTTAAGTATTTTTAAACAATTTACTTTTCCATGAACTAACATGATACATTTTTACCAACACAAATAAAGTAAAAATATATTGTTTATTGAATTAATACGAACATGACTATTTTTTACTAACTAACATTAAAAAGATTAATGCTATGAAAATATATTGTTCATTTTTAGTTAATGCATTAACTAATGTCAACCTAATATAATTTATTGTAAATTGTTACCAACTCATTTTCTGATCTGTAACCATTTGTTTTAATATATTTTAAAAATCTATAAGCACTTGTGAAATAATTATATAAAATATATTACCAGTAAAGTACATAATAGCCTATTTAATGTATTTGTTTCTTATTCTAATTAATTGAACTGAGCAGTAAAGTGTCAGACTTAAAATATGCCTTATCCTATCAGTGAGAGGGAAGGATTATTTCAAACTTGATGATTTTTCTTTTAAAGATTAAAAATGAATGCTCTATAAGCGTTTCTACAATACATATTTAAACCTATACTGGCAGTACAAGACATATTAACTGATATCATGCATTATTTTTTAAATATATTTAATCCTCATTTTATTTTTTGGTTGCCCTGAAGCATGTTAGCATTTATTATATAGCATTTATTAATGCCAGTTCATATTAAGTTCTAAACTAAAACATTATTAAAATGTAAAATTGTATCTGTTAACATAAATTGATGCACTGTGAATTAACATGAACATTATGCTTAAAAAACAGTGGTTCATAAGATAATTTAGAAATTGTAAGTAAAGGATTAATAAACTATTTAAATGTACATTTATAAATGCAAAAAAAAGAAACTGTACAAGTGTACACTTGATAAAAATGACAAATAAACCTTGTCAATTTCATTGAAAATAAATAAATAAAATTCAATTGTACAGTTTGTTTCATTTTTTTTGCATCTTGAAATAAATAGTTCTGAGTTCTGAATCCCTCTGTGTTGTGTTTGCAACTGAGCCTTCAAATCTGCTTTGTAATAGATATGCTTATAAATAAAGAACAAGGCATTTATAGCTGTATTTATAAATGATACTTACTAATAACTCTTAATTGTCAGTTTGTCTCTCCGTGTCTTGTATTTCCCCTCCTCTCGTGCCCTTCATCTGTAATTATCAGTTCCCAGCCCTGTGTCTTAGTTAATTAGTCCCCAGCCCTGTGTTATTAATCATCTTGTTTAGCTCATTCGTTTGTCCCTTTATAAGCCCAGTGTTTCCCTGCCTCTGTGTCGAGTCTAACGTCATTTCCATGTGTGTACATGTCTCCAGCGATCTCTGTTATCTCTGTGTGTTCAATAAAGTATCCTGAAAGAAGCTCCTCGTCTCCGTGTTCCTGGCTCCCCCGTACACCGTGATATTAATGTTGGGACAAATGCTTTATAAAGGATGAACTGACTACATTTACATTTATGCATTTAGCAGACGCTTTTATCCAAAGCGACTTACAGTACATTCAGGCAATACCTTTTTTTGTCAGTATGTGTGTTCCCTGGGAATTGAACCCACAACCTTTGCGCTGCTAACGCAATGCTCTACCACTGAGCCACAGGCTTTGTCATGTTGACAAAGTTTGGTGTGAACTACTTGTTTCTTCTTGGAGTATGAATTAATTTGCAGCTTGATTATTCCAGAAGTTGTCCGGCTTGATTAGAACAATATATATACTGCGTTTGGTGACTGTAGCTAAAACTAATGTGATGGAATTTTCCTTATGGGTATTAATCAAAACCGTGAAACCTATATTCAAATGTGTGCATTATATGTTTTCTCACTCATAGTTAGAAAAGCATTCTTTGTGTGATTTACTATGGGAGAGGTAAGGAAAAGCAGATGGTTAAAGGGTCATCATGAGGGCATTTACAGACTTATAGCCTGGGGGTCAGGGGGGCATTTGCCTGCCCTTTTCTGTATAACCATTAATAGGTGAACGAACTGGCATCTCTCCCTGTAGGGAGGGGGAGAAAGAAGGCCTTGAAGCAAAGGGGACTATAAAACAGACCGGCACTGCTTTCCCTTATATCTCTCTCTTCCCTCACTGACTCAGCTCATGTGTATTGGTGACAAGGAGATCTTCTCTTGCAAGAGAATAAATACTTTTATTACAACAATTTGGACTCAGAATTGTCTCTTACTCAGTGATGATGTTTACAGAAAGAAATTGCCACAACACTAACCCCCAAGTTTTGACAAAAGGTGGCGCTATAGAGTGCCTCCTCCACGCCCATTTATGAGCTTTTGCCAGTGTCTATCTATAATTAATACTGATGTGTGTGTTGAGTTTTATGAAATTGTAAACATCTTAAGTGCCTCAAAATTACCAGAAAATAATATTGAGGTTTGACACGTTGCCACGTTTATGAGCGCGGACGGTGCTGCTTTTGTGTACAGCTGTTACCGGGGAATCCGCTATATTAAGCGCTCATGAAGCACCACCTCGTGCCAGAGAATGAATTTGAATGAAAGAAGTTAATGTGCCTACTAAAAATCTAAACAATTAAGACCATAATATATATACATTTTAAATTAATATAATTTATGTTTAACTTTTTTGTGAAAACCTGTATCTGAACTGTAAATCATGCCATTTATGGCTTAATATGAGACCATAGACATTGTCCAACCCCCCACTCATACGGTGTTGATTTGACTTGTGCACCTCTTAAAAAGGGTCATAAATTGCCTTAAATTGAAAAAAATATTCTGCAGATACCCTGTAAATAATGAAATAAACTCCCTTCCTTGATATTTGTGTATTGAAAAAGTATTTGATTGACATTTAGACACCAATCTGATTATATATATATATATATATATATAGCGCTCAACATAAATGAGTACACCCCCTTTGAAAAGTAACATTTTAAACAACATCTCAATGAACACAAAAACATTTTCCAAAATGTTGACAAGACTAAGTTTTATATAACATCTGTTTAACTTATAACATGAAAGTAAGGTTAATAATATAACTTAGAGAACAAAATTTTCAGTTTTACTCAAATTAGGGTGATGCAAAAATGAGTACACCCCACTGAAAGTCTCTGGAGCAAAGCAAAATTTTAGACTACAAATGTCTAATTTAACAAGAATTCAACCACAGGTGAGTCTAATTATTCATTACACAGGTGACAGTTGACTATAAAAGGGTGTTACTTAAAGAAAACCCCTTCCCATTTCATGCTGTCAGCAATGGCACCACATGGAAGAGAAATGTCACAAGACCTGAGAAAGAAAATAATTTCTTTACACAAGAAAGGTGAAGGCTACAAGAAGATCAGCAAAGCTTTACTTATCAGTCAGAATACTGTAGCAAAAGTGGTACAAACTTTTAAAAAATATGGAACTGCAACCATCTCACAGAGACGTCCAGGTCGTCCACGGAAGTTAACACCTCGTCAGGAGCGTCTTCTGATGAGAAGGGTTGAAGAAAATCGACATGCAAGTTCACTGCAGTTATCTAAAGAAGTAGAAAGCCAAACTTGGGTGACTATGTCCCGTGACACAATACGGCATACACTGCAGAGGAATGGCATGCATGGGTGCTGTCCACGAAAGAAGCCTCTCCTAAAGCCCAGGCACAAAAAAGCCCGCCTAGAGTTTGCCAGGGCCCATGCTGACAAAGATGAAGACTACTGGGACTCTATACTCTGGAGTGATGAGACCAAGATAAATGTTTTTGGAACTGATGGCTTCAAAACTGTATGGCGTCGCAAAGGTGAGGAATACAAAGAAAAATGCATGGTGCCTACAGTGAAACATGGTGGTGGCAGTGTCCTTATGTGGGGCTGCATGAGTGCTGCTGGTGTCGGGGAGCTGCATTTCATTGATGGCATCATGAATTCACAAATGTACTGCTCTATACTGAAAGAGAAGATGCTACCATCACTCCGTGCCCTTGGTCGTCGTGCACTTTTCCAACATGACAATGTTGGATTTCTGAAGAAGAACAGGGTGAAAGTGATTCAGTGGCCAAGTATGTCTCCTGATCTGAACCCAATCGAACACCTATGGGGAATTCTGAAGAGACAAGTTGAGCATCACTCTCCATCCAGCATCCAATCCCTAAAAGAGGTCATTCTTGAAGAATGGAAAAAGATAGATCTGGCAAAATGTCGCCAACTTGTTCATTCCATGCCTAGAAGACTTGGTGCTGTCATTAAAAATCATGGAGGCCATACAAAGTACTAGATTTAATAGTTTTTGTTGTGGGGTGTACTCATTTTTGCATCACCCTAATTTGAGTAAAACTGAAAATTGTGTAATCTAAGTTATATTATTAACCTTATTTCCATGTTATAAGTTAAACAGATATTATATTAAACTTAGTCTTGTCAACATTTTGGAAATGGTTTTTGTGTTCATTGAGATATTGTTTAAAATTTTACTTTTCAAAGGGGGTGTACTCATTTACGCTGAGCATTGTGTATATATATATATATATATATATATATGTGTTCGTTTTATTTGGGCTAGTTAAATACATTTTCAGGATACCAAAATCTGACACAGGGATTTTGAAATCTTGCGAGCCCTTGTACTGTGAATTAACATGTACATTAATATTTTTAATTTTAGTATTACCCAACATTACAAAAATATTAATAAATTATTTAAAAATATAATGTTCCTTTTTAATTCATGTTAGTTAATACATTAATTAATGAACTTAATGTAAATTGCTGCTAACACTTTTTATGATCTATAACAATTTTTTACAAATATTTGAATGGCCTTATTGTAAATTGTTGCCAACAATTTGATGATACATAATCATTAAAAAATGTAATTGTCTATAAGCATTTGTGAAACAATTGTATAAAACTACATTACCAATAAAATACATATTAACTTATTTTATGTATATGTTTCTTATTATGTTTAATTGAGCTGAGCAGTAAATGGTCAGACTTAAACGATTTATTATACTATCAGTGAGACATTTTAGGAAACATAAAAGTTCTAATGATTTTTCCTTTAAATATTTGTAAAAAATATTTTAATGCTCTATAGGCACTTCAACAATAATTATGTAAACGTATACTGACAGTACAGAACAGGTCAACTGATTCTTTGTATATGTAATTCAGATACACAGAGAGTCAGATCATGTAGCTCATCAGGATTAAGGTTATGCCTCCATCTGGTGTTCATCCATAGTATTACAGTCTTCACCTTTAATCTATTATCAGTGATAGCTTAAATTGTAATAACTGAACACTATGAATCATTAGTAAATAGTCAGTTCATCCTCTATAAAGCATTGTCCCAACATTAATAGTCATAGGTAAGCAGTTTATAAATTCAGCTATAAATGTTTTGTTCTTGAGTATATATATATATATAAATTTAGATAATTGTATTTTCATACTTTATTAATGATCAATTTAACATTTCTAAATTATTACGTTGTTTACAAACCAGTTATTTATGAGTTGTCAGTGGTTAATAGGATAATTTAGAAAGTGTAAGTAAATGATTAATAAACTATTATACATTTATAAATATTATTTAGACACATGATAATAATTTCTCAGTTTTAATAAATGCTTTATTAACATATTCCTGCTGTAATTCATGATTAAGCCAGGTAGTAAAACATGTAGCAGTTGCCAGTCATCTATTTGTGTGAGCTCATCTAAAGTGAGGACTATTTATACATTATAAAGCATCAATAAAGCAGATTTAAATGATAATTTATCTCCCAAACAGAGAAGTTAAACAAAACCAACACAGAGAGCTACACGACTCCGAAATATTTTTTTCAAGATGCAAAAAAATGAAACCATACACTTGATAAAAAATGAAAAACCATTCCATTGAAAATAAATAAATAAAATTGTACATTTTCTTTTGTATCTTGAAATAAATATTTCTGAGTTCTGTATAGGGTTGTAACAATATACCGGTATGACGGTATACCACAATATAAACTCGTACGATTATCATACTGTGTACATTTGCTTATCTATGGTATTTGAAGAAAATAAAAGATGCAGTATCTCACCTGCGCCTCGGCAACAACTTTCCACTTAACTGTTCTCTTGCTTCTCCCACACGTGCAGCCGAGACAACAACTGACACAGAGATTATCTCTAATCTCTATCCCACGTCCAAATATAAATCTAAATTGGTAGTATGGGAATACTTTGGATATAGAAAAGACGAACGCTTATTTGTCAACGCTTACTTCAAATGCGTATTACTGCCCCCTTCAGTTCACTTCTACCCGTCAAAATAAAAGTCCGCTTTTTAACTTGAAGAAATTGACAGAAATTATGTTTGTACTATAATGTAGACTACTTCTAAAATAATAATATTAACAAATAGAAACATTTGAGGAATATAATTTCCCCCTCATTTTTATTTAGTAAATCTCTGTTGTGCAGCCCTTTACGAAAGCATTACAGTTATTTTAATTTGATTACATTTTAAAGCATTACTTAAATTGTTAAAGCTTTATACATTAATTTCATTACCATAATTTTTGATAGTATATTTGTATTATGTCATAAAAATACAAAATCCAGAAAAATTAAGTCAAACCAGAATTTATGAATTGTTATGAATTATTAATGATGAATATAAGTTGTTAAACTAATATATAATCAATGATGAAATCTAATTGAATGTTTTTGATGAATTACATTTGAATAAACACATGCTTTGTCAAGCAACCTGTTTTGATTGTTTAATACCGTATACTATGATACCATGCAAAAAAACACCAACAACAACCAAAAATGACTGATTATTTTTTTCTGGTGATTAAAGATATGTTTAAAAGTCTCTCTCTGTCTCCCTCTCTCTCTCTCTCTCACTCTCTGTCTCTCTCTCATCAACCCTCTCACTCCCTGTGAAAAGACAGCCCGACCCCCACCTATTCTACCCACTCCACTCCACTTCACACACACACACACACACACACACACACACACACACACACACACACACACACACACACACACACACACACACACACACACACACACACACACACACACACACACACACACACACACACACACACACACACACACACACACACACACACACACACACACACACACACACACACACACACAGAGAGTAGTGTGTAAACAAATGCCTGATAGTTTTTTAATTTTCTCTCATCCATAGAGTTTTGTAAAGTCATGAAACTAACCATACTTCCTCAGAATGACTTTTTCCCTGCATGTAAAAAAGTTTTGAAGTTTTTGAAACTGCACTTTAAAGATATAAGATATTTCTGCTATCTTTTTTATGCTCATTTTAATAAACCACTATTTCAACACCGTTCAAGCTTCCACAAGCAGTTCGCAATTTAGCATCTTCAGTGTCTTGGCATCATGTTGACAAATTTTGGTGTGAACTACTTGTTTCTTCTTGGAGGAGTATGAATTAATTTGCAGCTTGATTATTCCAGAATTTGTCATTAAAACAAAAATAGCCGGCTTTTTGCTGGTCGTAGCTAATGAGTGTAAATTAGAAAGTTGTCCGGCTTGATTAGACCAATATATATACTAAGTTTGGTGACTGTAGCTAAAACTAACCCCCCAAGTTTTGACAAAAGGTGGCGCTATAGAGTGCCTCCTCCATGCCCGTTTATGAGCTTTTGCCAGTGTCTATCTATAATTAATACTGATGTGTGTGTCGAGTTTTATGAAATGCTAAACCTCTTAAGTGCCTCAAAATCAACAGACTTGAATATTGAGGTTTGACACGTTGCCATGGCAACAGTATTTTAGATATAAATATTCCCTTCACAGTTTCACATCGGCCGTGTTTTGAAATTATTCTGATGAAGTTTGAAGCAAATTGGGTAAAAGTAAGATGCTGAATTCAAAGCATTTTGAAAATGATACACTTCCTGCTGCCAGTTGGTGGCGCTATAACTTTGACTCATAATTGTCACATCGATGCGATCGGCTTCATACTCCGAACAAACCACTGAAGTGTGATCAAAATCAGACAATGTACATGGACTTTATTAGACACTTCCTGTACCTCAATTCTCGCCATAACTTCATCGCCTCGCCACAGGCAAACCGTTCAAGATATCAAAAATCCCTCCGCAATTTAGCATCCCCAATGTCTTGAGATCACGTTCACCGAGTTTGGTGCTCGTCTGTTGAAAATAGGAGTATTTCAAATTCCAGAGCATGTGCTTTTTAAACAGCCCTGAATAGCCGACTTCCTGTATGGCGGAGCCCACGACATGCCCACGACAAAAGTTGTTCGGCTCAATGAGGTCTATATGTGTACCGAGTTGCATATGAATACGTGCAAGTATGTGTGAGCTACACATCAAGTTTTCTGATGGTGTTCCAGGGGGCGCCATAGAGCCTCTGTGCCATGCCCGGGTCCCAGCCTATGCGGCGTCCTATGGCCACAGGTTCCAATGTGTGTGCAAATTTAGTCACAATTTTTTTTATAAAAAATCCTTACGAAATCAATAGGGCCCTGCGCCTTTCTGGCTTGGGCCCTAAAAATCAATAGGGCCCTGCGCCTTTCTGGCTTGGGCCCGAATAATACAGACATAGTGCAGACATACACATATTTAGATATTCATATAATAGACATACATTAAATTAAATGTTATATATAATAATTTTGTTAACATCAAATTAGTTGCATATTCTATTCCATAAAATGCCGTGAAGTAGGCCTATTTGTTTTCTCATTTACAGTGAACCAAATGTAGGCTGCTTTATACGATTTTGTCCATAAAATTTAGTTTAATCCAAAATTTTGCTTATGTATTAAAGGAATACTTTCATCCATGTGTGTGGTCTTGGATTCCTGTTCATTTTATAAACATATGTCAAACAGTTTTAACAATCACACCAGGGTAGGTAAAAAACGATTAGTCCACAGATACAAGATTATTTCAGCTGTTGCACTCAAAAGATAACAATAGCAGACCGCATTGCAAGCTAAGCTACAGCACAAAAACTGAAATCAATGTACAAACCCGATTCCAAAAAAGTTGGGACACTGTACAAACTGTGAATAAAAACAGAATGCAATGATGTGGAAGTTTCAAATTTCAATATTTTATTCAGAATACAACATAGATGACATGTTTAAAAATGTTTAAACTGAGAAAATGTATAAGTTTAAGGGAAAAATAAGTTGATTTTAAATTTCATGGCATCTACACATCTCAAAAAAGTTGGGACAAGGCTATGTTTACCACTGTGTGGCATCCCCTCTTCTTTTTATAACAGTCTGCAAACGTCTGGGGACTGAGGAGACAAGTTGCTCAAGTTTAGGAATAGGTATGTTGTCCCATTCTTGTCTAATACAGGCTTCTAGTTGCTCAACTGTCTTAGGTCTTCTTTGTCGCATCTTCCTCTTTATGATGCGCAAAATGTTTTCTATGGGTGAAAGATCTGGACTGCAGGCTGGCCATTTCAGTACCCGGATCCTCCTTCTACTCAGCCATGATGTTGTAATTGATGCAGTATGTGGTCTGGCATTGTCATGTTGGAAAATGCAAGGTCTTCCCTGAAATAGACGACATCTGGATGGGAGCATATGTTGTTCTAGAACTTGGATATACCTTGCAGCATTGATGGTGCCTTTCCAGATGTGTAAGCTGCCCATGCCACACGCACTCATGCAACCCCATACCATCAGAGATGCAGGCTTCTGAACTGAGCGCTGATAACAACTTGGGTTGTCCTTGTCCTCTTTAGTCCGGATGACATGGCGTCCCAGTTTTCCAAAAAGAACTTCAAATTTTGATTAGTCTGACCACAGAACAGTTTTCCACTTTGCCACAGTCCATTTTAAATGAGCCTTGGCCCAGAGAAAACGCCTGCGTTTCTGGATCATGTTTAGATATGGCTTCTTTTTTGACCTATAGAGTTTTAGCCGGCAACGGCGAATGGCACGGTGGATTGTGTTCACCGACAATGTTTTCTGGAAGTATTCCTGAGCCCATGTTGTGATTTCCATTACAGTAGCATTCCTGTATGTGATGCAGTGCCGTCTAAGGGCCCGAAGATCATGGGCATCCAGTATGGTTTTCCGGCCTTGACCCTTACGCACAGAGATTGTTCCAGATTCTCTGAATCTTTGGATAATATTATGCACTGTAGATGATGAGAACTTCAAACTCTTTGCAATTTTTCTCTGAGAAACTCCTTTCTGATATTGCTCCACTATTTTTCGCCGCAGCATTGGGGGAATTGGTGATCCTCTTCCCATCTTGACTTCTGAGAGACACTGCCACTCTGAGAGGCTCTTTTTATACCCAATCATGTTGCCAATTGATCTAATAAGTTGCAAATTGGTCCTCCAGCTGTTCCTTATATGTACATTTAACTTGTCCGGCCTCTTATTGCTACCTGTCCCAACTTTTTTGGAATGTGTAGCTCTCATGAAATCCAAAATGAGCCAATATTTGGCATGACATTTCAAAATGTCTCACTTTCAACATTTGATATGTTATCTATATTCTATTGTGAATAAAATATAAGTTTATGAGATTTGTAAATTATTGCATTCCTTTTTTATTCACAATTTGTACAGTGTCCCAACTTTTTTGGAATCGGGTTTGTATACAACTAGCTCAGGTTTGCTGTGGTTTATCCTAACTTTACACAAAGAATACAATCATTCAATCAGGGCCGACTGCACAAAACGTGCAAACTAATATAACATAATACAACATATAAACTGTTGCAGAATGATGAAAAAAAATGTTGTTTAGGCATAAGTTTGCACAAAGCTGAAAATATTACCTTTTTTAAAATATTCCATTAAATCTGCTGAGATGGAAGGAGAATCTCCGGGAAACTCATTAATATTCATGTATGCTCAATCCACTAAAACCAAAAATCTCGGATCAACACCTGACCCCGTGGCGTTGAAATTTGACTTGTAGGTAAGCAGACCGTTGTCTGCGGTGTATGGGTTGAGACTACAATAAATAGGGAAAAAAAAGAAATGGCTTAATTAAATTAGTTACGGCAGGGCTTGTCAATTGGTGGCCCTGGGAATGGTGGTGGGAATAATTCGGGATGAGTGGAAGAATTTTGAGTGTGAAGGGAAAAAAAAGTTAACAAATATTTGTGTTCTCTTGCAAAACTTTTGGGTTCTCTTGAGAAACTTTGCGTTCTCTCGCAAAGATATTTGCATTCCCTCGCAAACTTTTGCATTCTCTCACAAAATCAGTTGAGTTCGGAAAATTCTTCCTGTTTACTTTACAGCTTTCAGTGATTTCAGCTCCGTATGTTCACACATAGAGTTTTATTTTGAACTAGGACTCACATACATACAGTCAGTGCTTAGTTCAAGGCAAGGTTTTGGGACATTCTAAAATGCTTAATGTGTCTTAATGTTTTAAAACAGTGACACTGGAGGACCAAATTATATAGTAATAAATACTGCAAAAACATTAGGCTAATATTAATAGCCTTATTAATAAAAATACTATTAATAAAGCAGAATTTGAACGCATGTTCAGAACGCAATGCCCATTATGCCTTTCCCCCCCAATAGAAAACGCTTAAGGTAGGCTAATGAAAGGTTCATACAGCTCATATGTTCACAATGGAGCGGTTAAGTATTTTATTTTGAACTTGGACTCAAGTATAAGGAAATAGCCTATATACAGTCAGTAGCTCAAGGCACGGTTTTGGATTGCACTTTATTTTACAGTACCTGTACTTCCCTGGTACATACAAATATATAAATATCTTGTACCTACAGAAACATGAGTGGTAACACAAGGTAATAAATATGGCACGCTTGGTAAGTCCTAACCTTACCTAATAAAAAGAGGACTGTTTTTAAATTGCTTGTGTAGGACTGTTAATGCTAAATTGCTCTCCACAACAGTGCTTACAAAGTTTGAAAAACTGGTAATTCCAGTGCATTGTTTGTATAAAATGGTGCACATTATTTTACAGTCCTATTTCCATATACTTACTATGTACATACTGGTGTATGTACCTATTAGTTAATATACATAATAAGTTATGCGGTTCTCAAATTGGGGGGTATAAACATGGACCAAGGTACTTACTGAGTAATTGATGGTAGGTGCAAAAACAGTCCTCTTTTTATTAGGTACATTTAGGACTTACCAAGCGTGCCATACAGTGTGTCTTGTTTGTTACCACATAATACCACATTTTACCGTAGGTGCTACACATTTACCATGTACATATCTTTAGTATAGTTATGTGTCTTATTAGTTACCATATACGGATACTGTAAGGACGTGCAGACAGTCTGGCTAAACCGATCGTCTGCTAGCTGCCTCACGTCACATAAATCAGTTAATTCTCAGCACATAGAGACCCTTTCACCTAGATATCACACTATAGAGACTGAGTCTGTTCCCCGAACTAGAAAATACAAAAAAAACTTACAAAACAATCTATGGAGTAACCACTTAATTGATGTTCAACAAATGAATAATGTATATATGTAAGGTCTGTTTTTGGTTCTGTTCCATGTTCTTGTTTTCATGTCTTTTATTTTGAAGTTTGGTTATGGTTCCTGTTTGTGTCATGCTTCCCTTGCCCTCATGTCGTCTTTGCTATTGGTTCCTCTGTTCTATGTGTCATGTTCTGATTGGTTGTCATGTTCATTGTGTCATGTCCTCATTGGTCTGTTCTTGTCATGTGTCTCTCAGTGTTTGGTATAAGTAGCCATGTCCTTGCATTTAGTTCTTGTCGTGTATTAATGTTGTAACCTGCTGTTGGTGAGTCTAGTCCGTTCATGCATTGTCAAGTCTGTGTCAAGTCAAGTCTGTTGCAAGTCAAGTCTTTGTCTGTTTGGATCATGTTTGGATTTTGGATTTCACTATGTAAATAAACTGCACTTGGGTTCATCACTACGCTCGCCTTCAGTGGACCATCGTTACAGAATACACGACCACTAAAATTAATCCAGCAGATCAGCTTGTTCAGCTTCGCCAGGAGAACCGGCCCATTGAGGATTATGTGGAGGCTATCTTTAAATATCTCTAAATTTGCTATCTTCACGCCTGCCGCCCCAAGGCCTGCTATCGACACGACGCCCGCCGCCCCAAGGCCTGCTATCGTCACGACGCCCGCCGCTCCAGGGCCTGCTATCGTCACGACGCCCGCCGCTCCAGGGCCTGCTATCGTCACGACGCCCACCGCTCCAGGGCCTGCTATCGTCACGACGCCTGCCGCTCCAGGGCCTGCTATCGTCACGACGCCCGCCGCTCCAGGGCCTGCTATCGTCACGACGCCCGCCGTTCCAGGGCCTGCTATCGTCACGACGCCCGCCGCTCCAGGGCCTGCTATCGTCACGACGCCCGCCGCTCCAGGGCCTGCTATCGTCACGACGCCCGCCGCTCCAGGGCCTGCTATCGTCACGACGCCCGCCGCTCCAGGGCCTGCTATCGTCACGACGCCCGCCGCTCCAGGGCCTGCTATCGTCACGACGCCCGCCGCTCCAGGGCCTGCTATCGTCACGACGCCCGCCGCTCCAGGGCCTGCTATCGTCACGACGCCCGCCGCTCCAGGGCCTGCTATCGTCACGACGCCCGCCGCTCCAGGGCCTGCTATCGTCACGACGCCCGCCGCTCCAGAGCCTGCTATCGTCACGCCGTCCGTCGCTCCAGAGCCTGCTCACGCCACGCCGTCCGACGCTCCAGAGCCTGCTCACGCCACGCCGTCCGTCGCTCCAGAGCCTGCTCACGCCACGCCGTCCACGCCAGAGCCTGCTCACGCCACGCCGTCCACGCCAGAGCCTGCTCACGCCACGCCGTCCACGCCAGAGCCTGAGCCTGCTCACGTCATGCCGGCCTCGCCAGGGCCTGCTCCGCCATGGCCCCCTGCTCTGCCTGCTCCGCCATGACCCCCTGCTCTGCCTGCTCCGCCATGACCCCCTGCTCCGCCATTGCCCCATGCTCCAGGTCCTGTTCCCCTTCATGGGCCTGGCCCTCCATCCCGCCCCCTGGACTATGTCTGTTCCGCCTCCACTCCACCACCCTCCTGGACTTTTTGGGTTTTGTTTTGTTTGGGCGTCAGGAGCCGCCCTTAGAGGGGGGAATATGTAAGGTCTGTTTTTGGTTCTGTTCCATGTTCTTGTTATCATGTCTTATTTTGAAGTTTGGTTATGGTTCCTGTTTGTGTCATGCTTCCCTTGCCCTCATGCCGTCTTTGTCATTGGTTCCTCTGTTCTATGTGTCATGTTCTGATTGGTTGTCATGTTCATTGTGTCATGTCCCCATTGGTCTGTTCTTGTCATGTGTCTCTCAGTGTTTGGTATAAGTAGCCATGTCCTTGCATTTAGTTCTTGTCGTGTATTAATGTAAAAACCTGCTGTTGGTGAGTCTAGTCCGTTCATGCATTGTCAAGTCTGTTGCAAGTCAAGTCTTTGTCTGTTTGGATTTCACTATGTAAATAAACTTCACTTGGGTTCATCACTACGTTCACCTTCAGTGGACTCCATTACAATATAACACAGATAAATATATACAAATGTATATAACACATTTCCTGCTTGTCGCTGACGCATGTTTTGAGTTTGAGGTCCGTCAAGTCAATTATTTATCGTCTATTTTCGATCTTAAAATCCAATTTTATACACCATAATTTCTGTTTCTATAACGTGAGAATATATCCCTGATCGCATTCTGCAACGAAAACAATCAGAGCGCCTTGTTATCGCAAGTTTTATTTTGATTCCCGGAGTCTACTATTAGCTTATAGCCATTAGCATAGCCAGCGTGGGTGCCGCTAACACAGCTAATACCATATTCACACACACATACATTTACCATTGTTTCACTGTTACTTGCTTTAATGGCGGATTTGTGTCTACCTTTGAGTGCAGGTGAGGACACGTTCGAGCTGCATTCGGTGCAGCTGGAGCTGGAGGCCGTGGAGAGACTGATCCACGAGCTGCTTGGGAAGCAGGCCCAGCTGAGGAAACGGAAAGCAAAGCTGGAAACACCCCAGGCTGACGCTCACAAGTCCGGGGTAAGTATGCAGCGCGCCCAGTGCACCCGGAATGCGATCTTCCCAGATGTCCTTCACTCCGGCGCCGGGAAAAACAGGACCCTGGGTGCAGCAGCGGAAGAGGTGATCCAGGCCCCGGTCGACGACTTCTCCCCCTCCGGTCTTCGATATCTCCTCCCGTAACCACTTCGCTCCTTTCTGCGAGACGGAACATGAGGCTGTGATCATCGGAGACTCAATCGTCCGGCACGTCCGTGCTACATTAGCTGAAGGTAAAGTGCACACTCACTGTTTCCCTGGTGCTCGTGTTCTTAATGTTTCTGCGCAGATACCCACGATCCTTAAGGATGATGAGAGCATTGTAGCTGTTGTGATTCACACGAGGGTTAACGACACCAAGCTGCGGCAGACGGAGACACTGAAGAGGGACTTCAGGAGCCTGATCGAGACGCTACGCAGCACATCACCCGAAACGACAATCATCGAGTAAGGACCTCTTCCCACGTATCGACGAGGACACAAAAGGTTCAGTAGACTGTTTTCTTTAAACAAATGGTTGTTGTCATGCTGTAAAGATCAGAAACTGCTCTTTGTTAATAATTGGAATCTTTTCTGGGAGTGTCCTAGGCTTTTCTGAGCTGATGGCCTGCACCCCAGCAGAGTCGGAGCAGACCTCCTCTCGGACAACATCTCCAGGACGCTACGCTCCATCTGACTAGTAAGCCAATTATCAAAAAGCTGCTATGTTGAATTTTGTTCTACCCACTTAAATGATAGAGGTACGTGCAGTGTCCAATCTATATAGACTGTGTCTGTTCCCTGAATAGTGAGGTCAAAATATAAATTTAATGCAGGATCTAGAAAAAAAAGAAATCTGATCGTGATTAAACCAGAAAAATGCAAAATAAATGAACAAACTATTTTTAAAGCTTGGGCTCCTAAACATCCGGTCACTCACACCCAAAGCAGTTATTATAAATTAAATCAGTTATTATAAATGATCACAGATAATAGTTTTGATGTACTCTGTCTGACTGAAACCTGGCTTAACAAATTATTATTTTGGTCTAAATGAATCTACTCCACCAAGCTACTGTTATAAGCATGAGCCTCGTCAGACTGGTCGTGGCGGCGGTGTCGCAACAATATATAGTGATATTGTCAATGTTACTCAGAAAACAGGATACATGTTTAACTCATTTGAAATACTTCTGCTTAATGTTACACTGTCAGATATGCAAAATAAATCTGTCCTATCTCTTGCTCTGGCTACTGTGTATAAACCGCCAGAGACATATACAGATTTTCTAAAAGAATTTGCAGATTTCCTCTCAGACCTATTGGTTAATGTTGATAAAGCACTAATTGTTGGAGATTTTAACATTCACGTTGATAATACAAATGATGCGTTAGGACTCGCGTTTACTGACCTAATAAACTCGTTTGGTATCAAGCAAAATGTCACCGGGCCCACGCATCATTTTAATCATACACTAGATTTAATTATATTGCATGGAATTGATCTTACTGATATAGATATCGTACCTCAAAGTGATGATGTTACTGACCATTTCCTTGTATCGTGCATGCTGCATAGTAATGATTTTAACTATATGGCTCCGCATTATCGTCCAGGCAGAACTATTGTTCCAGCCACTAAAGACAGATTCACCAATAACCTGCCTGATTTATCTCAACTGCTCTGTGTACCCATAAATACAGATGAACTAGACACAATTACTAGCAACATGGGAACTATCTTCTCTAATACGTTAGAAACTGTTGCCCCCATCAAATTAAAAAAGGTTAGAGAAAAACGTGCTGCGCCATTGTACAATATTTATACCCATTCTCTCAAGAAAGAAACTCGTAATCTTGAGCGCAAATGGAGAAAAATTAACTTGGAAGTCTTTAGAATTGCTTGGAAAAACAGTATGTCCAGTTATAGACAGGCTCTAAAAGCTGCTAGGACCGAGCATATCTGCAAACTCATAGATAATAAGCAAAATAATCCAAGGTTTTTATTTAGCACAGTGGCTAGATGACTTTATGAATTTCTTCACTGATAAAATAGATAACATCAGAAATACAATAACAAATGTAGATTCCACAGCATCTAGTATCTGGCTTCATTCATCGCACCCAAAGAAAAACTGCATTGCTTTACAACTATAGGACAGGATGAGCTAAATAAACTTATCACAGCATCTAAACCAACAACATGTTTATTAGATCCTGTACCCACTAAATTATTGAAAGAGTTGTTACCTGTAGCAGAAGAACCGCTTCTCAATATTATTAACTCCTCATTATCTTTAGGTCACGTCCCCAAACCATTCAAGCTGGCGGTTATTAAGCCTCTTATTAAGAAACCAAAACTAGATCCTTGTGAACTGGCAATTTACAGGCCCATTTCAAATCTTCTGTTTATGTCAATTTTTTTTGAAAAAGTAGTGTCTGCTCAATTGTGCTCCTTGCTAAAAAATGATATCTATGAAGAATTTCAGTAAGGTTTTAGGCCCCACCAATGCACAGAAACTGCACTTGTTGAATTTACAAATGACTTGCTTCTTGCGTCAGACCAAGGCTGCATCCAATTGCTAGTTTTACTTGATCTTAGTGCTGCGTTCGACACTATAGATCATGACATACTCATATATCGATTAAAAAACTATACAGGTATTCAAGGGCAGGCTTTAAGATGGTTTAGATCCTACCTGTCCGATCGTTACCACATTGTTTATTTAAACGGAGAGGCATCTCAATTATCACAAGTAAAGTATGGAGTACCACAAGGATCTGTCCTAGGTCCTCTGCTATTTTCATTATACATGTTGCCCCTTGGTAATATTGTTAGAAAACACGGGATTAGTTACCATTGTTATGCTGATGACACAACTATATATCTCATCAAGACCAGATGAAACTTCTAAACTATCTAAGCAAACGGAGTGTGTTAAAAATATAAAAGATTGGATGACCAATAATTTTCTCTTAAATTCAGATAAGACAGAGATATTACTTATTGGACCTAAAAACAGTACACAGAATATCTTGGAGCACAATTTGCAACTAGATGGATGTACTGTTACTTCCTCTACAGTCAAAAATCTGGGTTTTATATTAGGCAGCAACCTATCTTTTGAAAATCATATTTCCCTTGTTACAAAAACAGCATTCTTCCATCTTAGAAACATTGCCAAGCTACGGAACATGTTAAGTGTTTCTGATGCAGAAAAGTTAGTTAATGCATTCATGACCTCTAGACTGGACTATTGTAATGCACTGCTAGGTGGTTGTCCTGCATCTTCAATAAACAAGCTACAGATAGTACAAAATGCTGCGGCTAGAATCCTTACCAGGTCAAGAAAATATGATCATATTACTCCAGTTTTACAGTCTCTGCACTGACTACCTATTAAGTTCCGTATAAGTTACAAAATATTATTACTTGCCTATAAGGCCCTAAATGATTTAGCTCCTGCATACCTAACTAATCTTATATCACGCTACAATCCAACCCGCTCCCTAAGGTCACAAAACTCTGGACTCTTGGTAGTACCTAGGATAGCAAAGTCCACTAAAGGAGGTAGAACCTTTTCATATTTGGCTCCCACACTCTGGAATAGCCTACCTGATAACTTTCGGGGTTCAGACACACTCTCTCTATTTAAATCTAGATTAAAGACACATCTATTTAGCCAAGCATTCATATAATGCATCTCACAATTTTGTACTGCCAGTATATCTGATCAAACGCACATTATTATGCTTTAGCTCTGGTTGAACATAATTTCATCCAGGGTTGTTCCTGGATGGAACAACTGCTATGCTAATTGTCTTTATTTGTTTATCTGTTTCTGCCACGGGATTAACATGCCGTGGTAACTAGGAATTACACAAGCTTCAGTCTGGATCCAGCCCTTAAATTATCCGAAATGACCGAACACCTGAGAAGAGATGATGACTACCCCTCGGAGGACCTCAGAGGAAGCCAACAATCAGCGATTATACCGAATTAACCAAAATTTTCCACAAGTTAATTATATTGAGTTTCTACAATATAAATCTATTTTAGAAACTTAATTTCCTGTGAAGTTGCTTTGCAACGATTGTATCGTAAAAAGCGCTATACAAATAATCTTGAATTGAATATAAATAAAATTATAAAGCTTGGCTTATTGAATATCAGGTCCCTTTCTACGAAAGCGCTTTTTGTAAATGATATGATCACTGATCATAAACTAGATGTGCTCTGTTTGAAAGAAACCTGACTAAAACCAGATTAATACATTATTTTAAACGAGTCTTCCCCACAAGATTACTGTTACAAAAATGAGATGCGTCCAGAAGGCAAAGGGGGAGGTGTTGCTACAATTTATAGCAATAGTCTCAGTATTTCTCAGAAGACAGGCTTTAAGTATAACTCCTTTGAAGTAATGGTGCTTCATATAACATTATCTAGAGAAAAAAGTATTAATGATAAATTCCCTGTGATGTTAATACTGGCTACTGTATACAGGCCACCAGGGCACCATACAGACTTCATTAAATAATTTGGTGATTTTCCATCATAGTTAGTGCTGGCTGCAGATAAAGTCTTAATTGTTGGTGATTTTAATATCCACGTTGATAATGAAAAAGATGCATTAGGATCAGTATTCATAGACATTCTGAACTCTGTCAGGGTTAAACAACACGTGTCAGGACCTACTCATTGTCGAAATCATACTTTAGATTTAATACTGCCACATGGAATTGATGTTAATGTGATTTAATTTCTGCAGCAAAGCGATGATATATCAGATCACTATCTAGTCTTGTGTAAACTCCATATAGCTAAAGCTGTAAATTTAGCTCCTTCTTATACCATCACTTCTACCACAAAAGACTGCTTTGCAAGTAATCTTCCTGATTTATCTCAATTCCTCAGCAGATCCAACAGCGCACACAAACTTGATGATGTAACAGAAACTATGGATTCTCTATTTTCTAGCACTTTAGATATGGTTGCTCCTTTACAATTAAGGAAGATTAAGGAAAGAGTTCAACACCGTGGTATAATTTGCACACTCGCACCCTAAAGAGAGCAGCCTGGAAAATGGAGCGCAGCTGGAGGAAAACAAACTAGAGGTATTTCGGATGGCTTGGCGAGAAAGTACCCTATCCTACAGAAAAGCATTAAAAACTGATAGATCTGATTACTTTTTGTCTCTTTTAGAATAAAACAAACATAACCCCAGGTATTTATTCAATACAGTGGCAAAATTAACAAAAAATAAAACACCAACTGGTGTTGACATTTCCCAACAGCACAGCAGTAATGTCTTTATGAACTATTTTACTTCCAAAATCAATACTATTAGAGATCAAACTGCAACCATGCAGCTGCCAGCTGCAGTATCACATCAAATTGTACACTAAAGATCCCCGAGGAACAATTCCACTTATTCTCTACTATGGGAGAGGAAGAATTGTATAAACTTGTTAAATCAACTAAACCAACAACATGTATGTTAGACCCTATTCCATCTAAACTACTAAAAGAGGTGCTTCCAGAAGTCATAGATCCTCTTTTGGCTATAATTAATTCATCGTTATCATTAGGGTATGCCCCCAAAACCTTTAAATTGGCTGTTATTAAGCCTCTCATTAAAAAAAAAACATAACTTGACCCCAAAGATCTAGTTAATTACAGACCGATCTTGAATCTCCCTTTGCTGTCAAAGATACTTTTCCAAATGCAGGAAAAGGTATTATCCTCACAATTATATTCCTTCTTAGAGAAAAATGATATCTGTGAGGATTTCCAGTCAGGATTTAGACCATCTCATAGTACTGAGACTGTTCTCATTAGAGTGACAAATGACCTGCTCTTATCATCTTACCTTCCCTACTTCTTAAGAAACCCACTCTTAACCCAACTCTTTTTGGGAACTATAGACCGGTTTCCCTTCTACCTTTCATTGCAAAATCACTTGAATGAGTTGTGTTCAACCAAGTCACTGCCTTTCTCACACAGAACAACCTCCTGGACAGTAACCAATCTGGCTTCAGAAGTGGACATTCTACCAAAACTGCCTTGCTCTCAGTTGTTGAAGACCTAAGACTTGCAAGAACGGCTTCCAAGTCTTCATTGCTTACATTGCTGGATCTGTCTGCTGCTTTTGATACGGTCAACCACCAGATCCTCCTGTCAACCCTAATGAGAAAGGGCATCTCAGGAACCGCACTCCAGTGGTTTGACTCTTACCTCTCAGATAGGTCCTTCAAAATATCTTGGAGAGGTGAGGTATCCAAGTCGCGAAATCTAGCTACAGGGGTGCCACAGGGCTCAGTTCTTGGACCACTTCTCTTTTCTGTCTACATGGCACTAGGTACTGTCATTCAGAAACATGGCTTTTCATATCACTGCTATGCTGATGACACTCAACCCTACCGCTCATTCCATCCTGATGATCTGACGATAGCTACTCGCATCTCAGCATGTCTAGCAGATAATACCTAGAATATCAAAATCGACTGCCGGCGGCAGATCCTTTTTCTATTTAGCGCCCAAACTCTGGAACAATTTACCTAACACTCTTCGGGAGGCAGACACACTCTGTCAGTTTAAATCTAGATTAAAGACCCATCTCTTTAACCTGGCGTACACTTAGCACACTAATACGCTTCTAATATTCAAATCCGTCAAAGGATTGTTAGGCTGCATTAATTAGGTCAACCGGAACCGGGAACACTTCCCATAAAACACGATGTACTTATTACATCGTAAGAAGATTGACATCTACGCTAATATAAGACTTTTGCTTTCTTATTCTGAGGTCACCGTAGCCACCCGATCCGGTCCTTATCCAGCCCAGATGATCACTGCAACAAAATACACAAATACAAATTAAGCTCAGATGAGCTTTATTTGTCGCATACACAATTATACAGAGTATAATGAGGAGTGAAATGTGTTCTCTGCATTTAACCCATCCAAGTGGAGCAGTGGGCAGCCGGCATTGCGGCGCCCGGGGAGCAGTTGGGGGTTTGGTGCCTTGCTCAAGGGTCTCACCTCAGTCGTGGACACTTCCTGCCAGAGCCGGGATTCGAACCCACAATCTTGGGTTACCTCGAGGTTTAAGTCCAACGCTCTATCCATTAGGCCACGACTGCCCTAAACGACTGCAGTCACCAGATCTAGTCCGAATCCAGATCAGATGGTGGATCATCTCCTAGAGATGACCTCTACAGCTCTGAATGTCAGTGGAGACCAGGACACCTAGACGAGCCCCAGAGACAGATCTCCAGTGAGGACTTCGTCACCTAGACAGCCATCGGGAAAAGACCAATGGAACCAGTGGAGCCCTTACAGTGACTTTGCTGCAGTTGGAACAAACTACTGGTTCGTCTGGGAACTGGCCCCCCGACTGAGCCTGGTTTCTCCCAAGGTTTTTTTTTCTCCGTTCTGTCATCGATGGAGTTTTGGTTCCTTGCCGTTGTCCCCTCTGGCTTGCTTAGTTGGGGACACTTAATTTCCAGCGATATCACAATGACATCCACAAACAGCTGGACAATGACATCACTGAATTCAATAATGAAATGCCTTTGTGCAGTTGCTTTGACATAATTTGTATTGTTAAAAGCGCTATATAAATAAAGGTGACTTGACTTGACATAGCCGACTGGCAAGCCACTCCCATGTTGTCCCTGGCATAATCCTCAATTTTCCGGTCTCCTTGGCGGACAGTGAGAAGCTTCCCTGCTGGACCCATTCTTGTTGTTGGAATTCTGTCATGGAACGGTGAAAGAAGGCACAGAGGAAGAACTTGGTCCAAATGCAGGAAAATACTTTAATAAACAACAAAAAAGGCCAACAAGGCAAAAAAACAAAGCAGGTAGATGACTGGGACACAGAAAATGGCACACAGTGCATGTGTCCCCAGCGTGAAAAGCACAACGTAACAAAACACATACATGCACAATTTCAATAGGCAAAGTAGCGGGAGTGAGGTGTATAAATAGTCCATGATGACGGAGAACAGCTGGGACTGTGATGAGTGACAGGTGTGTGGAGCTTAGGGAAATTAGTCCAGGAGGAAGGGAGATGGTGACCTCTGGTGGTGAGAGGAATAAACACAGGGCCTGGACTCATGACAAAATAAAGATGATAAAAAATGCTATATTATATATGTATTAAAAATATGTAGGCTACTGTGTACATGCAAGCCCAAAATATGAGCTGAATTGCACAATAAGTGTTTTCTCCCCCATAGAAAAACAGGCTTAATGTGGCTTAATATTTAAGAAAAACAGTAATAAAAAGCCCAAGTTTTATATTTGATTAAAAACATACACTATGCACAGAAAAGCAACATCCTAAGAGTTTTTTTATAATGTTTTGTCTGTGGGGGAGAAAACACTGCGCGGCCGTTCTGGGCTGTGCGTAATATGAACTGTAAACAGATTTTGGTATTTTTAAAATCACGGTCTTTATTTATTATCCTAACTTAAGCGTTTTATGGGGGAGAAAAAGCTTAACGTGCAGGGCGTTGTGTTCATATTCTGGGATATTCTGCTTTATTAATAGTAAACAAATTTTATTAAGGACATTAATATTAGCCTAATCATTTTTATCAGCATTTATCATTACCGAATTTGGTCCTCCAATATCATTGTTTTAAAACATTAAACCACATTAAGCATTTTTGAATGTCCCAAAACCGTGCCTTGAACTAAGTAAATACACTGATGTATTTATTTATTTGAGTCCAAGTTCAAAATAAAACTCTATGAACCGCTCCATTGTGAACATACGAAGCTGTTTGACACACTGCAAGCTGTAAAGTAAACAGAAAGAGTTTGTTCGAACTCAACTGGTTTTGCGAGAGAACGCAAATATCTTTGCACGCAAAAGTTTTGTGAGGGAACGCAAAAATCTTTGCTAAAGAATGCAAAAGTTTTGTGAGGGAGGTCAAATATCTTTGCGAGAGAAAGCTAAAGTTTTGTGAGGGAATGCAAAGTTTCTTGCAGGAACTCAAAAGTTTTGCGAGAGCATGCAAAACATTTGAAAAATATTTTTTCCTCCCACCCCAAATTTTTCCACCACCATGTCCCTTAAGGGGCTCCATAATCACTACAAGCTGTAGAGTAAACAGGAAGAGTTTGTCCGAACTGGTTTTGCGAGAGAACGCAAAAGTTTTGCAAGGGAATGCAAATATATTTGCGAGAGAATGTAAAGGTTTTGCAAAAGAAAGCAAAAATAAATAAAAACATGTCCTTCCACCCCAAATTCTTTTCACTCACCCTGAATTTTCCCTACCACCATGTCCCTTAAGGGGCTCTGTAGATATCAAAATGCCGTCTGTGAAAACAGCGTTGATTGTGCCTTAATGGCGCGAGCAAAAGCAGTAAACGTTTGGCAAGTGTTTGGTAATGCTGGTATTTTTGTCGGAGGCTTGTTGATGTTGATAAAAGTGTTTAATGTGCTGTGATTACGTTTGGTTAATCAATGCTTAATCAGCGCAAAACTGGGGAACTATCCTGTCCTGCCAGATGCTATACTGTGTTCGTAGCGCGCTCTTCTATAGAATGTGCGAATGCAGTGCCGCGCTGTATATTACTTCACTAAAGCGTAGACACTCTGGTTACGAACATAACTGTGGTTCTATGACTAAGTGGAAGATCGCCAGAGGCAGTGCTGAAAGCACTAGTGGGAAACTCCTCACGCTCACGCTTGACCAAGAATCGAATGACAAAGCTGTCACCTTGTGAAATGTGACGTGCCTTGAACTATAATAAACCCTTAGCACATCACTTCGATCTCTTAGAGACTCTTCCACTTAGTCATAGAACCACAGTTACATTCGTAACCAGCATTCTATTTCCTTTCGTTCCAGAGGCAGTGCTGAAAGCACTAGTTGGAGACGAATGCCTACGCAGTCACAAGGGATTTATTTATATATTTTTTTACTTTATTGAACTATGTAAACTTTGGAACCATAAATGGCCTGGTACAAAATGCAAAACTTCTTAATCAGAAAACAGATATGCATCATAACAGAAGGAGAAGAGTAAGAAATAAAAAAACAATAAACAATACTAGGGGTTTTAAACAAGTTTAAGATTTTCTATGAAATTACAGAAATTTAAGGCATTCTTTTTCTTCATTTGTTTTAGCGACAAAAAGTAACGACATAGTTCCTTGTGAAATACATAGCAATTTAGAAGATTTTTCAAGAATCAGTTCTTATGCAGTGTTATGACCCTAAGACATTTGTTAATTGTTTCCATTCTGCCCTCTTGTGTTCTCTCTGTTCATGTTTGTGTTTCAGATGGGTAGTTCCTTGAGAGAATTTGTCGGAGGCTGCGATTGGTTCTCCTCCTCACCTGACCCAGATATAAGGACTGCCCCAGACACTCAATAGAGGCCATGATTGTGCCATCGGTGTGATACTGTAATTTTCCTTGGTACTTTTGACGTTGTCGTTCGTTCAAGTCTTTTTAGTGTCTTACCAGAGAGATAGTGTGTTGCTGCTTAAGATTGTGAGTGTGATTGTACATCTTTTAACATTGTTTTTGGGTTAGGGAGCTAGGTAAGTTGAAACTGTATTTTAGTTTCTTTCATTTTGATTTAGGAAGTATAGAGTCTAACAAAGTATGTTTTTTTGTTTGTTGTTTTGGCTTTGTCTACCCCTGAAGCTTAACCCTTATTTGTAAATAAATTCTTGGAACTCAGCATCTCTCTGGTATTGAGACTCTTTCTATTTCCTGTTACGGCTGACCCCTAGCGGTCGTAACAGAAATTGGGGGCTCGTCTTTAAAAAGTTTTTCACAAAACCAATTCGAATTTTGTCGTGGCGTGTTAGTGAAATAGAAACTCATAAAATTTGCTGTGTATGCTTTTGTTTGGCTAGTGGTTTTCACTTTAAGGGGGAGGGAATTCGGTATGTCTTAAAAATTTGAATTGGAAAAGTTTGCAATTCAGCCAACAGCTGAACAATTTGATATCTGTCGCAAGCATGATCTGTTTTCAATTGCTGATTTGTATCAAATTACAATTCCTCGTGGTGCAGTGAAGCGTGTAATCAAGGATGTGATCTATAAGCACTTGGTGGAGCATGGAGTTTTGCCGGAATGAGTGAAGCGGGTGTTGCAGACCAGTTGCTAATTTCCGCGGGTGAGGGGGCGGAGCATCCCAAACCCGAGGAGATGGCCAGCATGGATCCCGCCGTTCTCCCTTTTCTGAGCGATCCTCGTTTGGCAATCAAACACAAAGAGTTAGAGTTGGAGTTGAGCAGGCAACAATATCAAAGTCAGCTACTGCATGCTCGCACAGTTGAGCTTGAAACTAAGCAAGCAATCAAGCTCAAAGAGTTGGAGCTTGAGCTCAAAACTAAATCACCTGTTCACCCCTCAGCTGCTGATGCGCCTGATGTGAGCTTGCCTGTGTTGTCACCCATCAATACTTCCACTCCAAGACCCATTCCTGCACCTCGATGTAACCCACAAGTAAGTGAACGTGAATTTGATATTAGTCGTCAAATTGCACTAGTACTGCTGTTTCGAGAGAGCGAGGTTGACACTTATTTCACAGTGTTTGAGCGAATCGCCTCCACGTTAATATGGCCACGGAATGTTTGGCCACTGTTGCTGCAATGCAAACTCGTTGGTAAAGCCCAAGAAGTCTGCTCCGCGTTAACGCTTGAGCAGAGCTTGGATTATGATGCAATGAAGAATGCCGTTTTGCGTGCTTATGAGTTAGTCCCTGAAGTGTACCGGCAAAAGTTCCACAGTCTTGTAGTAGTAGTAGTAGTAGTAGTAGCTTTATTGTCACTAGTCACATTAGTACCAGCGAAATTAGCCATCAACCTGTCCATACATACACAACATACATATGACAACAGGGTAGACAGAACAGGAAGACAGGGTAATGCAAGATAATTACAGCATTTACATGAGGAAACGGAGGAGCAAAAAAAAATTGACCCCCAGACTATGCTCCAATTGGAGTACAGTGTGAGAACAGAAAAAAAACACCTCAGCACAAAAGCACATATACCATAGACACAACTTGCAACAGGGGTTTACATATCCAGCACTGGCAAGCAGCCATCCGGTCCGGTGCCATTTGTGGCGCCGGTCAACAGACCTGCTCAACAGTGTGGCGGTACAAAGCGTTCGGAGGCAGTGAAAACCCCTAGGCAATCGTTTGTTGAATTTGCGAGAGACAAAGCTAATTTGTTTGATAAGTGGTGCGCTGCAAACAAGGTAGACACATTTGAACAGCTGAAAGAGTTGATACTATTGGAAGAGTTTAAAAATTGTTTAGCAGAGAAAATCGTGGTTTACTTAAACAAGCAGAAAATTTCTTCTTTTTCTGACGCTGCAGTTTGTTCTGATGAGTTTGTACTTACGCACAGAGTAGTGTTTTCACCCACAAAGCGTAATTTCCCTGATCAAGTTTGTAGTTCTAAGGATGCCACAGTAATACCTAAGAACATTTTGAGTGCAGAGAGTAGCGAGAACCGTGAATGATTTTATTGTCATGAGGTTGGGCACCTCATCGCAAACTGTCCCACCTTGAAACGTAAAGTTAGTAGAAAAGCAAACCCTTCGAAAAGCGTTGTGTTGATTGAAAGACAGGTTTTGTCACCTGAGAAAAATGTGTCTCTGAATTCAGTGGTTGAGTCTACTTTTGAACCCTTCATTTGTGACGGTGTAGTTGCACTGAGTAAAGCTGAGTTTGAGATGAAGCATATTCGCATCCTACGTGATACTGGCGCTGCCCAATCGTTTATCCTACAAAGTGTATTACCATTCTCTGAACAGTCAAGCTGTGGTTCCAATGTGCTGGTGCAAGGCATTGATCTCACAGTAATTAAAGTTCCTTTACACCAAGTGTGTCTACGCTCTGGGTTCATTTCAGGGAATGTTAAACTTGCAGTCCGAGCACAGTTACCTGTCAAAGGTGTGTCGCTCATTCTTGGGAATGATCTGGCTGGTGATAAAGTTTTTTGTCTGCCTGAGGTAATAGATACCCCTGTTGTGCATGACGGTGATATGCTGCAGGAAGAGTTTCCTGATGTGTTTGGCACATGCATTGTAACCCGAGCTCAAGCTCGTAAATTTAGGGATACTGTGGACTTGTCGGATTCGTTTTTGTGTGGTCAGCACAAAATGTTAATGCAAAGAAAGCTTTGCATTAACACTGTTAATGCAAAGAAAGATGTTGGTACAGTTGAGGTAGATGTGTTTACACTTCCAGGTGTTGATTTACCCATTGGTAAACCCATGTTAATTGAGGCACAACGTGCCGATCAAACTTTGAGTCATGGTGTTGAAGCCGCTGTTGAGCTAACTGATTTGTCAGAGCATCCAGTGGCATACTACTTTAAAGATGATGTATTGATGCGTAAGTGGCCTCCACGTCATGCCGAGAATGACTGGAGTACTGTTTTCCAAGTTGTTGTCCCGAAACCTTACAGAGAGCAGGTACTGAGTGTTGCACATGATCATGAGCTTTCTGGCCATGTTGGCATTCGTAAAACTTATGATCACTTGATGAAGCATTTCTTTTGGCCTTCCATGAAGTCAGACGTAGCCAAATTTTGTAAATCCTGCCATGCATGCCAAATAGCGGGCAAACCAAATCAGGTGGTTCCTCCAGCACCATTGAAATCCATACCTGTATTAGGTGAACCATTTGAACGAATTCTGATTGACTGTGTAGGGCCGTTGCCCAAAACTAAGTCTGGAAATTATTTTCTATTAACATTAATGTGTGTGTCAACTAGGTTTCCTGAGGCAATACCGTTGCGTTCTCTCAAAGCTCATGCGATTTCCAAGGCAATTGTAAAGTTCTGCACTACTTTTGGAATACCAAAATGGATTCTGTCTGACCAAGGCACCAATTTTATGTCCAGAGTGTTTGCGAAGGGAATTAAACAGTTAAACGTCAAACATCAGGTATCCAGTGCATACCACCCGCAGTCGCAAGGCGCTATCGAACGTTTTCATCAAACCCTAAAGTCGATGCTCCATACCTTTTGTGTTGAACATGAAAAAGAATGGGATGAAAACATCCCGCTCTTGTTATTTGCAGTACGTAATACCACTCAAGCATCCCTTGGATTTAGTCCCTCTGAATTAGTTTTTGGACACACTGTTCGTGGTCCATTACAAATTTTACAAGAGCAAATTATTTTGTCTAGTTGTCCATCTTCAACTACTAATGTCTTGGATTATGTCAGTGCATTTCGTGAACGCTTGCATACAGTGTGGAGGTTAGCGAAACATTCGCTCAGTTCTGTGCAAAGCCAAATTAAATCTCACTATGACCAGAAGGCTGTACCGCGATCATTTCAGGCTGGAGATAAAGTTATCATTTTACTTCCAGTGCCAGGTTCAGCACTCCAAGCTAAGTTCACTGGTCCTTATGAGATCAAGGAGAAGCTAGGAGACACTGACTATGTAGTTGATACCCCTGACCGCAGAAGAAAGTCACACGTCTGTCACATTAATATGCTTAAAGCATACGTGTCACGTTCTGATTCTAAAGTCAGTATGCCTGTTGCTACTGTTGTACCAGTTACTGTGTCATTGTCAGAATACTCACCCGAAAGTGATGGCTTGAAAATGAATAGTGCATTATTCTTGTCAGCTTGTTTGCCAAATTCTAAGACTTTGTTGAATTTGTCAGAAAAGTTGTCACATTTGCCTGTATCTGCTCAGGCGGAGATTTCCAATCTTATTGGTAGGCACCCGACTTTGTTTAATGACTTCCCTTCAACTACCCATGTAATAAAACACGATATAGATGTTGGTTCACATGTCCCAGTTAAACAGAATGCTTATCGTGTTAACCCAGTTAAGAGAGCACTAATGAAGCAAGAAACCCAGTACTTGCTAGAGCACAATTTAGCAGTTCCCAGTGCCAGTCCCTGGTGTTCGCCATGTCTACTGGTCCCCAAACCAGATGGGACCCCCAGGTTTTGTACTGACTACCGTAAAGTTAACGCTTTAACTAAAGCTGACTCATTTCCGCTTCCTCGCATGGAAGATTGTGTGGATCGGGTAGGAAATGCTACATTTGTGACTAAACTAGATCTGCTAAAATGATATTGCCAGGTTCCACTCACAGAGCGAGCGTCTGAGATCTCTACTTTTGCCACACCTGATGTATTTCTGCAGTACCACGTGATGGCTTTTGGCCTTTGAAATGCTGGAGCTACCTTTCAGCGACTGATGTCCATAGTGTTGTCTGATGTGTCCAATTGTGAGGCTTATTTGGATGATGTTGTGTGCTATGCTGACACTTGGGAAGACCATCTCAAAATCTTGGAAGACGTTTTTAAATGCTTGAGAAATGCTAACTTAACATTGAATTTACCAAAGTGTGAATTTGGTTGTGCTACTGTCACGTACTTGGGAAAGGAGGTTGGTAATGGTCAAGTTCGTCCTCTTAATTCCAAGACACAAGCCATCCTTGATTTCCCAGTTCCTAAAACTAAGAAAGGGCTTCGTTGGTTTCTTGGAATGACTGGCTATTACCAATGTTTTTGTAAGAATTTTTCAGATGTTGCCAGTCCTCTCACTGGGCTATTATGTAAAACTGTCATTTAAGTGGTCTTCGGAATGTCAGTCTGCCTTTGAAGCCTTGAAAACTTTGCTTTGTAGTTCCCCTGTGCTTGCTGCCCCCTGTTTTGAAAAGCTATTCTTGTTGGAAGTTGACGCTAGTGGTACCGGTGCGGGTGCCGTCCTACTTCAATCAGATGCTGCTGGCTTGAATCAACCAATACGTTTATTTTCAAAAAAGTTCCACAAACATCAAATTAACTACAGTACCATAGAGAAAGAAGCGCTCGCCTTAATTCTCACTCTTCAACACTTTGAGGTCTATGTTGGCTCCAGTTCACAACCTGTTACAGTTTATACTGACCATAACCCTCTTGTATTTCTTCAACACATGTCTAATGCTAATCATCGTCTTATGCGCTGGTCACTAATCTGCCAATGTTACAACTTGGTGATCTATCATAAGAAGGGTATTGACAATGTGATTGCTGATTCTCTGTCACATGTTAATCAGTAAAACAGTATGTTTTATTTTATGGGTGGGGGTGTTATGACCCTAAGACATTTGTTCATTGTTTCCATTCTGCCCTCTTGTGTTCTCTCTGTTCATGTTTGTGTTTCAGATGGGCGGTTCCTTGAGATAATTTTTCGGAGGCTGCGATTTGGTTCTCCTCCTCACCTGACCCAGATATAAGGACTGCCCCAGACACTCAATAGAGGCCATGATTGTGCCATCGGTGTGATACTGTAATTTTCCTTGGTACTTTTGACGTTGTCGTTTGTTCAAGTCTTTTTAGTGTCTTACCAGAGTGATAGTGTGTTGCTGCTTAAGATTGTGAGTGTGATTGTAATTCTGTGATAGTATTTTATTATGTTTTGTTTCCATTCTGTGATATTCCTTGTTAACTTGACTTATGCCTGATTGACTACGATTTTGGATTCCGTTTGTGAATTGTTTGCTGTTAACTTGTATATATCTTTTGTAATATATTTTGTACAGTTTTGGTAAATTAAGGGTAATAGGGGGATAGACGCCATTTTATTTGAAACATCTTTTCACATTGTTTTTGGGTTAGGGAGCTAGGTAAGTTGAAACTGTATTTTTGTTTCTTTCATTTTGATTTAGGAAGTATAGAGTCTAACATAGTATGTTTTTTGTTTGTTGTTTTGGCTTTGTCTACCCCTGAAGCTTAACCCTTATTTGTAAATAAATTATTGGAACTCAGCATCTCTCTGGTATTGAGACTCTTTCTATTTCCTGTTATGGCTGACCCCTAGCGGTCGTAACAGAAATAACTTCCCAAGAACAATAATTGTGTTAATTGCTAAATTATGTGCTAAATTTTACATTTCACTACTGATTATATCCTGTATAACTGAGTATGTGACGAATAAAAAAACCTTGAACATCGAACCTTGAATGTGTTTCATCTTTCAAAAATAAACCAAATAATACATTTTCCTTTGTTAAAACATGTAAATCTTCAAATTTAGGAAATAACCAGTAATGCAAATCTTCCCAAAAGGCACAGGCAGATTTACAATCATAAAAAAAGTTGTTCCGTAGTTTCAAATTGATCATCAAAAAAGGAACAGTTTTTAACATCAAGACCAAATCGATATCTCACAAATTCTCTAGAAGGATATACTCCATTAGGAATTTTAAAACGACTTCCTTTGCTTTTGGTGCAACTGGAAATTTCAAATATTTTGTTCTTAAAATTTTAACTTCATCCTTAGAGAAATATTGAAATATTAAATATGAATAAAAAAGGGATATAGTTCATATCATTGCGATTTACATTATTGGATACATTTATGTTAGTAATAAACTCCATTCACCAAAAGCTGACGAAGACAAAGTGTTATTATTTTTAGATAAATTACAAGACATATGAGTTATAGATTGTGGAATAGCTTTGATGATGTTATCATATTTCTGTCAAATAAATCAAATTTGGAAGTAAAAGTTTCAAAAGACATTACTCCAATATTATCTAATATTTGCATGACAGACCATATTCCTTTCTCCCACCAGTTTTTGTAGAATAAAGATTTGTTCCTAAATACAACATATCTACAGTTCCATAAAGGGACATTATGGGGACTGAAATTATGCTTATATATCATTTTCCAATCAAGTAAAACCTGTTGATGAAACACTGGTAACTTATCATGGAGTTTTTTAAGGTCATAATCACATCTAAGGAAAAAATGGATGCCTCCTAATTTCATAAATATTTGACTGGTGATGTGAAACCAAAAACTATTTTCATTTTTCAAAAAGGATTTTAACCAATTTATTTTCATTCTTACCATTAATACATTCAATGTCAAGGGGTTTTAGTCCTCCTCCTTCATATTCTTTGATCAATATTACTTTTCTAATGTAGTGTGTTTTTCTTGTCCAGATACAATTAAAGTTAGCTTGGTTTATAGATTTTATTGCATTTTTAGGAAAAGAGATTGAGTAGGCTGGGTAAATTAGTCCAGAAATGCATTGCATTTTTGCACCATAAATTCAGCCAAAAATAGAAATATCTCTTTGAGACCACGAGTTTAAATAGGACTTACACTTATCTAAAGTATTCAAAATATTTATATTATTAAGCAAAGTATTATCCTTTGTAATGTGCATACCTAGGTAATAGTGTCTTTAACAGGAATATTGCAAATGGTTGACAGAGGAAAGTTATGAATCGTTCACTTTTAATCAGTAATTTTAAACCTGTGTGTACTAAGTATATGTATGTGTATATTGCACATTGTCATCTGTATAAGTCTGTAAGTATGTACTATCTATATGTAAACTGTTTCTGCACTGTCTGAAGCACGCTCTCAAGAATTTCACTCACCAAGGCACATGTGCTGTGGTGATGTGACAATAAAAGTGATTTGATTTGATTTGATTTGAGGCATGGCATATCAAGATGTTGATTAGACAGCATGATTATTACACAGGTGTGCCTTAAGCTGGCCACAACAAAATTTCACTCTAAAATAAGCAGTTTTACTTTATTGGGGGGGTCCGGGAAGGTCAGAATACCAGTCTGTCTCTGGTGTGACCACCATTTGCCTCACGCAGTGCAACACACCTCCTTGGCATAGAATTGATCAGGTTGTTGATTGTGGCCTGTGGAATGTTGGTCCACTCCTCTTCAATGGCTGTGCAAAGTTGCTGGATATTGGCAGGAACTGAAAAACGCTGTCGTATATGCCGATCCAGAGCATCCCAAACATGCTCAATGGGTGACATGTCCGGTGAGCATGCTGGCCATGCAAGAACTGGGATGTTTTCAGCTTGCAGGAATTGTGTACAGATTTTTTTGCGAGTGGGATGAATTAATGCTCATTCACATTTAGTCTAGAACTACAGTAAGATCATGTTCACACAGCGCACTGTCAGTAAATAAATGTGAAAAAAGTAACTCAGATATTTTCTTGTAAATTAAAAAGTAATGCGTTACTTTACTAGTTACTTGAAAAAAGTAATATTATTATGTAAATCGCGTTACTTGTAATGCTTTACCCCCAACACTGATCATGACCATTCATGAGAAATCAAATTCAACATATTTCACACAAGTTCATAGCTTTTCCTGCTAAAACATAAAAAGGGTTCAGATTTAAGATTATAAATAACACATCATGCTAATAAAATACATAAAATACAACCTTATATATATTGTCTCTTGAGTATACTGCCCTAATAGCAGCAGGAAATGTGAATGGTCTTTTAGCATAAAGTCCATAACAGTTTGCATAACATCGGCTAGCCAGTTCACTGAAGATCGATCATGTATTAACTTTTATGACTTGCAAATGCTGGGGGGGGGGCAAGTTCCTTAGGAATGTGCTGTGTTGAGATTATTTGTTTTGTTTCCTCTCTCAATGACACTTTATCACATGAAGGGAAATACCTCTAATAACTTATAAAAGTATTCATCATTCGTACGATGCTGAGAATCGACATATAGTTCACACCAAATTGTTGCATTTATCATGACCAGAGTTGGGGAAAGTTACTTTTAAAATTAATGCATTACAATATTGCATTACTCCCTAAAAAAGTAACTAATTACGTTACTTTATGGAAAGTAATACGTTGTAATAGGGTCTTCATTACATCTGCTGGAGAGAGACCTGGTTGTTTGGAGATGTGAGTAGTTTATGTGCAGGAGTGTCTTTCTGTATCTCAAATCGTGAGTAGAAGTGGTTGACTGCATCTGGTAAGCATGTGTCATCGTCACTGGCCTGTGGCGGGGGCTTGTAGTCAGTGATGGTCTGAATGGCTTGCCACAGGGTCCGAGTGTCTTTATTGTCCCTGAAGTTGTTGTTAATTTTTTTAGCATATTGATGGTTTGCCTTCTTGATGCCATGAGACAGATTGGCTCTTACTGTTTTGAGAGCTGCCTTATCTCCTGATCTGAATGTCTCATCTCGTAATTTTAGCAGCCCGCAAACCTTTGCTGTTATCCATGGCTTCTGGTTGGCACGTGTGGTGATGGTCTTGGTGACTGTCACATCATCTATGCACGTTTTGATGTAGGCAGTCACTGTTTTGACTGAACCATCGACTGATTTGACTGAACCATCAGGTTTAAACCACGGGAAAACTTGAATACCAGGATTTTTAGTGCGCCATACATTTATCAATTTAAACACTACAAAAGTCAAGATATATGGGATTGTAATGGTGTCTCAGGTATTTTGATGGAGATCTATCACGCCTATTTGTCTATCACCATATTAAAATCCCTTCCAAAAATAAAATCTTCAGTAGGATTCCTTTGGCATAGATCCTTCACCACTGTTGTAACCTCAGAAATTACAAATGTGTTTTTGGTTATGATTAGTATATCGATATATATTTCCCAAAATCTAAAAATTTTCATTTATTTCAAAAACACAAATTACAGTGACCACAAGTATCCCTAACAGTGGTAAATATGCAATCGAGAACCATGAGAAAAGTATTTTCTCTCCCCATTGGTTTGACCAGAATTTTTCATCCAAGTCAACAAAATTAGTTTCTTGGAGAAGAAAACATTGCACTTTTTCATTTTTACAAAAAATAAAAATAGATTTTCTTTTAACAGAATATCTTACACCCCTAGTGTTGAGTGAAACATAAGAAAATATCTGGTTATAATAATTTTTTTTATTAAAGATATAAATAATAAGCAAATTAAGAAATAAAATAAGTAAATTCGTTTTTTGTTTTTTTTTCAATTCAATTAAATTCAAAATTATTTGTTTAGCGCTTTTAACGAAACAATCGGTGCAAAAAAGCTTTACAGGAAATTCAGTTTCTACAATATATTTATATATTGCAGACACTTAATAAATTTAACTTATGGCAAAATTTGGTTAATTCGTTATATTCTGTATATTCATCTCTTCTCAGGTGTTTGGTCATCTCGGATAATTTATCGGTTGGATTTATCAGACTGAAGCTTGTGTAATTCCTAGTTCCCTATCTGTCGGTCACTACGAGTTATGTCGTGACGACATAGGGGATTTACCTGGAAGCCCCGATCATCTCTGACTTTAAGAGAAAACGCCAATGAAATTGGCTAGTGGATTGTGCATACTTGAGCCACTCCCCGTGCATACGGGTATAAAAGGGCGACAAGTGCATCCACTCATTAGATTTTTGCTTCGGAGCCGAGTGGATGAGAAGTGTGCTGATCTCCACAATCCTTTCATCTCTTATTTTTTCCTGGCTGGCGTCACGGTGCAATCAGCGGAGTCCCTCTTAGCAGCGAATCCCCTGGGCACTTCAACTAAAAGAGCAAATTCTAAAAGAGCAAATCACGGACGATCGCGTCTTTTTTAAGATGCCGTTTCGTCCGTGTCCTTCTGGTTGCGGTCGTTCCCTGTTCGCGGATGACGGACACGATCGTTGTCTTCAGTGTCTGGGCTTCCAACACGCTGAAGATGCGTTCGTGGATGACTCATGCGCCTGTTGTGGGTGTATGAGCATGACTTCGCTGTGATCTCGTCTTTCCTTTCTGAAAGGATTTGCACCCTCTGCCGACACCTGTGCTCGGTTCTCTGGCTCGAGCAGAGAACCACCGGCTGGCGCTCTGGGAGATCTGAGGGTGACAGTAAGAGCCTCTCTGTCGGGCACGCCCCCACGGACCTATTACTTCTCACGTATCGAACATCCCGTCTGGTGCCCGGGCAGCCGTGAGTATCGGGCTGGAGGTCAACAGACCGCCCTGTCCCGAGCCCTCGCGGCTGGATGATTGGTTTCTCGGAGCAGGGCGCGGCTCACAACCGCGCTCTGCTCCCGTGCCTTTTTTCCCGGAGGTGCATGAGGAGCTGACGAAGTCGTGGATGGCCCAGTTGGCCAGGTGACCTCCCAAGTTCAACGGCGTTCTCGAGACGTCGGCGGCAGTCTGGAACGCCCCTGTCATGCGCGAGGAGATTGCTGTCCTCCTGACAAAGGATGCAATCGAGCTGGTCCCTCCAGCCGAGATGAGGCAGGGGTTTCACAGCCCTTACTTCATCGTACCCAAGAAAGGTGGTCAACAACCAATCCTGGATCGGCGAGTCTTGAACTAGGCTTTGCACAAGCTCCCGTTCAAGATGTTGACGCGCAGGTGTATTATCAAATGCATCCAGCCCCAGGATTGGTTTGCAGCGATCGACCTGAACGACGCTTACATTCATGTTTCGATCCTTCTGTGACACAGACCATTCCTATGGTTTGCGTTCGAGGGTCGGCCATGGTAGTACAGGGTCCACCCCCTCGGGCTCTCCCAGTCTCCCCGTGCCTTTACGAAGGTTTTACCTTACCCCGCTACGGGAAGTGGGCACCAGGGTCCCCAACTACCTCAATGATTGGCCTATCGTCCTATCCAGAGAGCAGTTGTGCGATCACAGGGACTTGGTGCTTCGGCACCTCAGCCAGTGGGGGCTTCGGGTCAACTGGGAAAAGAGTAAGCTCTCCCCTGTGCAGAGAATCTGGAGTTAGACTCGGTGAGTATCCGATGATCACAGCATCACGTTCCGTCTTGCAGAAAGGAGCGAAGCGGTTACGGGAGGAGATATCGAAGACCGGAGGCGGAGAAGTCGTCGACCGGGGCCTGGATAGCGTCTTCCGCTGCTGCACCTAGGGTCCTGGGTTTCCCGGCCCTGGAGTGAAGGACATCTGGGAAGATCGCATCCCGGGTGCACTGGGCCTGTGCAGAGAAACACACGGAGTAGAGGTGGTGGGAGTGTTAACAGCACGCTGCATACTTACCCCGGACTTGTGAGCGTCAGCCCGGGATGTTTCCAGCATTGCTTTCCATTTCCTCAGCTGGGCCTGCTTCCCAAGCAGCTCATGGATCCATCTCTCCACGGCCTCCAGCTCCAGCTGCACCGAACGCAGCTCAAACGTGTCCTCACCTGCACTCAAAGGTAGACACAAATCCACCATTAAAGCAAGTAACAGTGAAACAATGGTAAATGTGTGTATGTGTGTGTGAAAAGGGTATTAGCTGTGTTAGCGGCACCCGCGCTGGCTATGCTAACGGGCTATAAGCTGATAGCGGACTAAGGAAATCAAAATAAAACTTGCGATAACAAGTCGCTCTGATTATTTTTGTTGCAGAATGCGATCGGGGATATATTCACACGTTATAGAAACAAAAATGATGGTGTATAAAATTGGATTTTAAGATATATAATAGACGATAATTGACTTGACAGAGCTCAAACTCAAAACATGCGTCAGCGACAAGCAGGAAGTGACGTAATGGCAATCTGGCAATTGTATAGCCAGAAATCAAACTAAAATAATCTATAGTATTGAGAACTGTAGGAATATAAGTTTCTGCATTTGTAAGAAATAGAAGTATATCGTCTGCATTTTACGCAATTTTATGAACTGAATGGCCAATCTCAACCCCTTGGATATCAGTGTGAGTTCTAATAGTCTCTGCAAGGGGTTCCAGAATTAAGGCAAAAAGGAGAGGGGACAGCGGGCAGCCCTGCCTTGTACCTCGCCCCAGTGGAAAAGGAAGAGAGCGAAAGCCATTGGTAATTACACAAGCCGTTGGTGTACAGTAAAGATTCTCAATCCAGTGAATATAGTCTGTACCTAAATTAAACCTGTCCAGCACTTCAAACATATACGCCCATTCCATGCGGTCAAGCGCCTTTTATGCATCTAAGGAAATGGCAAGCACTTGAGTTTTGGATATTTGTGAATACTGTATTATGTTAAGCAGTCTCCTGACATTGGAATGTGACAACCTTTGTTGAATAAAACCTGTCTGATCTGGGTTTATTAGCTTAGGGAGGAGTGATTCAAGTCTTCTTGCGAAAAGCTTGGTTAATAGCTTACAATCCACATTTAACAAGCTTATAGGCCTGTAAGAACTGCATTCATCTTATGGTTTGTTTGTTTTCTGGATCAATTAAATATATGCCATTTTTAAGGTAGCCGGTAAACACCACTTTTTAAATGAATCCATGTACATATCTGTTAGAGGTTCTAAAATAATTTTGCAATTTTTTTTTTGAAAAACTCTGGATCAAAACCATCAGGGCCCAGAGCCTTGCCACCTTTCAGAGACTTAATTACCTCTAACACTTCTTCCTTTGTGATGGGCTTATTCAATTCTGGCCGCTAATCCTCGGATAGACTAGCAAGTTTATTCTGTTCAGAAAATAATTATATGAGTCAGCTAAAACACTAGTCTCTGATGAGTAAAACTTCTGATAGAACTGTCTCATGATTGTGTTAATTTGTGTAGAATCATGAGTTAAACTACCCTTGCCATCTTTAATAGATTAAGTCTTGCCTCATTCCTGCCCCTTGCCAGTCGTGCCAGCAAGCGGCCTGGCTTATTGCCGTATTCATATAGCCTCTACCGAGCAAAAAGTAACGAGGACTCCACCTTTCTGGTTAATATTTGGTTTAAGGCTGAACGAGCTGATTCTAATTCTTTCCGCAAAACACGTGAGGGGTTTTTAATACATTTATTCTCTAAATCCTTAACCAGGCGTTCTAACTTAAGCTGTTTTCCATGAGACTTTTTTTTCGAGCTGCCAAAAAATATATTATTGACCCTCTAATATAAGCATTTGCAGTTTCTCAAAGAATAGATAGATCTGTATCAGGCTGCTTGTTGTTTTCCATAAAAACCATCCATTCTTTCTCAAGAAACTCCAAGAATTTAGAGTTACTAAACAGAAAAGTAGAGGTCATTCTTGTGGTTTAAAAGAACGACAACACGATAAAGATGAGAAAAAAACTCAGGTTACGTATGTAACCATGGTTCCCCGAGTGAGGAACGAGACACTGCGTCCCCTAGGGGTCGCTATGGGGAACACCGTCAGCGTGACTCGTGTCTGAAGCATACATACAAAAACACCACTCGTTGGCGGGGCGACAGGCTATGACGTCACTACCGGCGCAACCACAGTATAAGGGGCGCCGGGAGAATACATCATCCACTTCTTCGTCTGAAGCTTGCGTCCGAAGCATTGCACACAGCCTAGGGGACGCAGTGTCTCATTCCCCACTCGGGGACCAACTCAAAGAAAGGGAACGAGGCTGCAGCGCGTAACCCTACTATACAGGTTTTTAGAAAGAACGCAGAACACTTGATGTGCGATCTTATCACTGTGTGGATTTCAGAAAGTGCATAGAGCGTTACCGTGTGCACTTACCGTAACATGGATTTGAAAACGTTCTATGACAGCTCTGGAGAGCGGAAAACTACTCATTCCTCAGAATGAGAGGAAACTCAGACACCCAGAAGGGAGCGGCATGATCATAGGTGACCCCCTTTATTTTGAGGGGAGCAGTGCTAGCTCGACCAGCAAGGAGCTCTGGAGAGCGGATAACTCATTCCTCAGAATGAGAAGGAACTCAGACGCTCAGAAGGGAGCGGCATGCTCATAGGTAACCCTCTAAGGTGAGGGGAGCAAAGCTAGCTCTACCAACAATGCTCAGAAGGGAGGGGCATGCTCATAGTTGACCCTCTAAGGTGAAGGGAGCAATGCTAGCTCTACTAACAACGCTCAGAAGGGAGCGGCATGCTCATAGGTGACCTTCTAAGGTGATGGGAGCAATGCTAGCTCTACCAACAATGCTCAGAAGGGAGCGGCATGCTCATAGGTGACCCTATAAGGTGAGGGGAGCAACGCTAGCTCTACCAACAAGGAGCTTTGGAAAGCGGAGAACTCATTCCTCAGAATGAGAGGAAACGCAGACACCCAGAAGGGAGCGGCATGCTCATAGGTGACCCTCTGGGGTGAGGGGAGCAATGCTAGCTCGACCAACAAGGAGCTCTGGAAAGCGGAGAACTCATTCCTCAGAATGAGAGGAAACTCAGACACCCAGAAGGGAGCAGCATGCTCATAGGTGACCCTCTATGGTGAGGGGAGCAATGCTAGCTCGACCAACAAGGAGCTGAGAACTCATTCCTCAGAATGAGAGGGAACTCAGACGCTCAGAAGGGAGCGACATGCTCATAGGTGACCCTCTATAGTGAGGGGAGCAGTGCTAGCTCGACCAGCAAGGAGCTCTGGAGAGCGGAGAACTCATTCCTCAGAATGAGAAGGAACTCAGACGCTCAGAAGGGAGCGGCATGCTCATAGGTGACCCTCTAAGGTGAGGAGAGCAAAGCTAGCTCTACCAACAATGCTCAGAAGGGAGCGGCATGCTCATAGGTGACCCTCTAAGGTGAGGGGAGCAATGCTAGCTCTACTAACAACGCTCAGAAGGGAGCGGCATGCTCATAGGTGACCCTCTATGGCGAGGGGAGCAATGCTAGCTTGACCAACAAGGAGAGCGACCTTTCACAGAGCTCTGGGGAGCGGAGAACTCATTCCTCAGAATGAGAAGGAACTCAGACGCTCAGAAGGGAGCTGCATGTTCATAGGTGACCCTCTAAGGTGAGGTGAGCAATGCTAGCTCTACCAGAAATCCTCAGAAGGGAGCGGCATGCTCATAGGGGACCCTAGGAGTTGAGTTGAGATTTTGGAGGGCTTTAATTTTTTTTATACAGCCCTGACATGAATTTACGGATAAAATGGTTATTTGCAAATTTATGAAAGGCTTTGATATTGTTATTTCTCATCAGACAGTTATTTATATTATTTGGAAATTCTACATTTAATTTTATTTAGCAGTTACTCAGTTGAAGTCATTTTCATGTTATCAAACCATTTTTTAAACATTTGCATTATATTTAATTTATAAATTTATTTATTTTCTGTCATTCTTTGATTCATTATTGTCAGAAACTCGCTGAATAAATGAAAGCCAAAGATCGCTTTTCCTCTGATCTGGGTTTTTACACACTATTGCCATAATGCATTGTATATGTGCGCAACACAAAACAACGTGGCGGCTAGAATGACCGTGTTTTTTAATTTAAAGTGGAGGCTGGCTTAATCTTAAATTGTATTTCTGATATCAACAATTTAGAGGGTAATTTCTGATATCAAGAATTTAATTCTTGATATCAAAAATTTAAATTGTCACTAGTGACAATTAAATTGTTGATATCAAGAACTAAATTCTTGATATCAATAATTAAATTATTGATATCAAATATTACTATTGTCACTAGTGACAATTAAATTGTTGATATCAAGAACTAAATTGTTGAAATCAAGAATTTATATCAAGAATATATATGTTTTACTAGTAAGAATTGTATTTCTGATATGTGAAATTGGAATTTCAACTAGTAATAAATTAATTATTAATATCAACTATTCATTTTGAATGGCAGCCTATGGTGACATTTAACTAGTGAAAATAAAATGACAGATATCAACAATTAAATTTTTGATATCAAGAATTAACATTTTAACTAGTGAAAATTGAATTGTTGATATCGAAAATTTACATTGTTACTAGTGGAAATAGAATTGCTGATATCAAAAATAGCCAATGTTGCTAGTAGAAATTTATTCCTGATATCAAGAATTAGCATTTTAACTAGTAACATTTTTATTGTTGATATCACAAATTCCTATCCTGTGAAGGAATAAAAGTCAAAACGGCTTGCCATAAAACTACTGTCACGGTCCTGCTGGTGTGCCCTGACTGGCCACTAGATGTCCCTGTATGTTGAGCACATGGCTTGTTGTTTGTTGTTGGTGCCATGTGCTCTCCTGTCTATTGTCTGTCCCCTCCCATCTTGTTACCAAATCATTGTTTCAGTTGCTCCACATGTGTCTCCCTCATTACCCTCGTTTGTCTGTAGTCCTGTCCTGATCTGTTGTCTTACATCATGTGTGTAATGTTAACTGTACACAGCGCTCTGCTTGTCTGGTTTTCCACTTCGGGTGGATTTTGTTCTTCTTTATATTTTTATTATTAAAGTAAACATTCTATTGCATTTGAGTACTCGCCTTCATCTTTCAAGTCAATCCTTGACAACCACGTTTACTATGTGTGTTAGCTGGGAAGGATTTGCATGAAGGTATGATTCTGTTCAGGAGCAGTTTCCACGTTTCATTAACCGTTCATGTTAGTATTGTATATTCACCATGGTAGCTGTTTTTTCCATAACCCAAAAATAACATGTTATTTTCACTTTGTCATTTTTGTACATGTTTAAATTACTCTGGTGGCTCATACCAACTTAATTGTATTAAAATTAAGTATAATTTTAAGTTTAAGTTTAAAACTAGTTTGGGACTGCTATTTAATAGCCTTACCTTATAGACTGTTTATTCAGTATTAGTCATATTCTTAAGTCTTAACTTAATTGTTGTGAAATTTTTGTTTTTTAATAACGCTTTATTTTAGGGTATCTAAACTAGTTGCTTATTAGCTTGCATATTACTAGAATATTAGGCATTTATTAGTATTGATTAAGCACATATTAATACCTTATTCTACATCTTTAATCCTACCCAATACCTAAACTTAACAACTAATTTATTAACTATTAATAAGCAGAACATTTGAAATGTATTGAGGGAAAAGTCATAGTTAATAGTGAGTTAATCAGTGTTCCCTAAGTGTTACTAGTTTTTTTTAACAAATATATGGTTCAGACCACTGGTATAAACTACACTAAATTATTGGTCTTTGTAAGGCTGTGCTGAAGCAGTTTGTTCTGAGTGTGTGGTCGGTGGCCAACCAGTTTGTTTCTTGTTTTAATGATCTGCTTGTACAGCAAACATTCTTATTTGCTTTCATCATTTATGACACCTTATAGATAACAGTAATTGGACTGTCCACATTTGGTTTTGGGATATAAAAAGTCTGCTAGTCCTTCTCTCTAGCTAAACATTAAACAGTGATCTTGGGCCATTTCAGGCAGGTAATAAGGGAGGTAAAATTGTGCCACTAGCCTTGGGACAAGTTAAAAACGTTTTAAATGTTTATTTTGTTTATTTATTTATTTATTTATTTTTTATCTGGTGCAGCTGATCACATTCAGAAAACTGATCCTCCGATTAATGCTCCTGACACTAACTGTGAGTTGACCTTTGCTCCAGGGACTGATTTTTACTTAATTGTGTAAATTAGATTTTTAAATAAATTTGCCAGAATACTGGCCTTTCACAGCCAAAAGTACTTCATGCAGTACACTTTGATGTATATATTAAAGTGTTGTTTTTAAATATTCCATTCTATTTAACAGTGTTTTTTGCAAGATCTCCAGCACTCACTGAGCGATACCTCAGATGTTGAGGCATCACCTCTTGTAACCTCAAGAGATCCTCTCCTAGCTTCCTCGAGCTGGAGCACATTACAAAGTCTCTTTTCAGAGAGCTAGAAGGCAGAGAGACCCCATCTGGTGAACACCGCTGCGGCACAAGAAAATGTGGCAAAACACATCTGCCAACAATGTGAGAGCAATCCAGCTGCTATCCGGTGTTTTGACTGTCGACCAAGCCCCGTCTTCTGTTCTGAATGTGATATCAGCATGCACACCTGACATGTTCTCCATAATCAAGATGCCATGACTAATGGATTCTACCAGCCATTGCCTCCAACAACTTTTTTTGTAGATAAGGCTCTTTCCGATTGTGGTAAGTTAAGTTTGTGAGTGTACAACATACATATTCTGAGAATCGTTAGGCCTCATAAGCTTTGCTATTTAAATAATCAATTTTGGTCTCTTATTGTTTGATATTGAATTTAGGCTTTATGAGCATCTCTTGTATACTTTTTCAGCAATGTACTTCATTACCATTGAACCATTACAATGTTATATTAAAGCTGCAATCAGTGATGGAAGGGACCTCGCACCCGGCTAACCGCTGACCGGTGGCTTCAGAACAGAGGGGGGCAAACTACGGCCCGCTGAACACTTTTATCCGCTGAACACTTTTATCTGGAGTTTTTTTTGAAATGCTACATTTGAGTAAAGGTTTTGGTTGAGAATTACTAATTTGATGCAATATAAGGGAACGCCATTTGATGGCAGTATAGCACGCGGTACAGTTAGCGCCTACAGTAGAATTAGAATGCATTCGGCACGCAGTAACTCGGACGTTAATGAGTGAAAATTAGTGTGGCGAAAAAAAGAAAAGTGGACTCTGAATGTCGTGTGTTCAAGGAAGAATGGACAACAAAATACTTCTTCACCAATATCGGACAGAAGGCGGTATGTCTAATTTGCCAAGAAAGTATTGCGGTTTTTAAAGACTACAACCTCAGTCGTCATTTTTCAAGCAAGCATTCGAATTATGGTGTCAACCTGTCACCTGTAGAAAAGGCAAACAAGGCTTTAAAACTTGCCACAAATTTAAAAGCCCAGCAAAATACATTTACGAAACAGTGCTCAATTCAAGAATCTGTAACGAAAGCTAGTTATGTAGTGGCACATAAAATTGCAATGCACAGCAAGCCTTTTTCGGATGGGGAATTTGTGAAAGACTGTATGGTGGAGACTGCTGACATACTTTGTCCTGGTTATAAAAGTCAGTTTGAGAAAATGAGCTTATCGCGGAGAACAATTACCAGGCGTGTGGAAGTAATTGCAGAGGAGATGCTCTCCGAACTAAAAAAAAAGCGGACGACTTCAGTCTTTTTTCTATCGCACTTGATGAAAGTACTGACATCAAAGACACTGCTCAACTTTTGATTTTTGTCAGAGGAATAAACGAAAATTTTGAAATAAGAGAACTCCTTGGGATGGAATCAATGATGGGAACGACCAGGGGCATGGATTTGTATGACATTGTGTCCGTCTGCCTGGAAAAAAATAACCTGCCGTGGAGAAAGCTGACCAGCGTCACAACAGATGGATCGCCAAATCTAACCGGTAAAAACATTGGACCGCTAAAAAGGTTACAAGACAAAGTAAAAGCCAAAACCCTGAACTCAGAAGAACTGATATTTCTTCACTGCATCATACACCAGGAAGCCTTGTGTAAAAGTGTGTTGAAGCAAGAAAATATTGTCAAAGTGGTTGTTAAGCTTGTCAACTTCATACGGGCAAGAGCGCTGAACCACCGGCAGTTCATTCAGCTGCTTAACGAAACGGAGGCAGAGCACGATGACCTCTTGTACCATTCAAATGTGCGCTGGCTAAGTCTCTGCAATGTGTTTCACCGTGTCTGGGAACTTAAAGGTGAGATAGCAACATTCCTCAATATGATTGGCAAAACTGACGACTTCCCTGAATTACAAGACACAGAATGGCTGGCCGACTTCGCGTTCGGTGTTGACACACTGAGGCATCTGAACGATCTCAATTTGAGACTTCAGGGAAAGGACGTTTTTGTGCACGAACTGTACAGCAACATGAAAGCGTTCAAGGCCAAACTTCTGTTCTGTTCTCCAGACAAATATCCAGCCGAGATTTCTCTCATTTTCCAACACTGACCGGAGTAAGCACACCAATAACACAGTCTCACATTGAGAGGTACAGCAGCACTTTGATCAACCTGCATGCAGAATTTTGCCGCCGCTTCACAGACTTTGCAAAAATTGAGAGTGAGCTTGAACTTGTCTCATGCCCCCTATCTTTTGACAGTGAGAAAGCACCACCAAACACACAACTGGAACTCATCGACATGCAGTGTGACAGTACTTTGAAGGAGAAGTTTCAGACAGTACCAGTTAACTAGTTTTATGCCTCACTGGGTGAATTTTTTTTCCAAACATTAAAAAGCATGCCCAAAGAATGCTTGTTTTATTTGGATCCACATATGTGTGTGAACAAACCTACTCAGTCATGAACTACAATTAATCCCACCGCAGATCAAATTTAACAAATGACCACTTGTCAGCTATCCTGAGGATCTCTACATCAAAGATCACTCCAGACTTTGACACCCTTGCAAGGAGAGGGAACCAGGCTCATTGTTCACATTAACACACTCATAACCATGACTTGGAAAGACAAACACTAAGCTTCTCCTTCAGTTTTTATCAGATATAGTTTAATGATAACTGATATGTACATACTAATAGCAGTGCAAATTAAATTGTCTGTTGTAAATTTGACTCAAAAATAGATATTAAATGAGAAATTTTGTTTAATGTGACAAATGTTTCTGTCAGATAATATATTTTCCATGCATACCGCCTCTATAAATATAAATTATTTTATCAAGGATTTGTTTTTTATAAAGTTTTATGATGATTGATATGTACATACTAATAGCAGTGCAAATTAAATTGTCTGTTGTAAATGTGACTCAGTAATAGATATTAAATAAGAATTTTAGTTTAATGTGTTAATGCGACAACTGTTTCTGTTAGATAATATTTGTTCCATGCATACCTCCACTGTAAATAAAAGTTATTTTATCAAGGATTTGGCAAGCGGCCCTTCACTTGGTCTGCAAAACTTGATGTGGCCCTCTGGTCTAAAAAGTTTGCCCACCTCTGCTTCAGAAAGACAGGGAACGGTGAGCAACATGCATTTAAAAAAGTAAATATAGAGGAATATGTCAAAGTCATTTATATGTGCCAAACCTGCTGCCAGCTGGTGGCGCTATGTCCATAACTGTCTATGTACTAATGTCTTCAGGCTAGCACTTTTATCAAACATATAAAGTTTGGTGCAGATTGAACATAGTATGTTTGAGTTAGTTTAAAGCCTGACACATCCTGTTGTCAACAGGTGGCACTATGATTACATCTGAATATTGGCCTTTAGATGTCTTCAGGCCAGGACTCTTACCAAATATTTGAAGTTTGGTGCAGATTGGACATTACATGCTTAAGTTAGTGTAAAATAAGTAATTTCCTGTTGCCAGCAGGTAGCGCTATGTCTTTAACTGAACATTGGCATTTAGATGACTTCAAACCAGTTATATTATCAAAAATGTGAAGTTTGGTGCAGATGGAACATGGTATGTTTGAGTTAGTGTAAATCATGACATATCATTTTGTCAACAGGTGGCACTATGATTACATCTGAATATTTGCCTTTAGATGTCTTCAGGCCAGGACTCTTACCAAATATGTGAAGTTTGGTGCAGATTGGACATTGCATGCTTAAGTTAGTGTAAAACAAGTAATTTCCTGTAGCCAGCAACTGGCGCTATGTCTATTTTTTATGGTTGAGTAACAACAGCTTCTATTCCCATGGCGAGACATCGAATTTAGTCACGCCGCCATGGACACGCCCATTAGAGAAAACTCAAGCTCTTCGCAATTTAACATCACAAAGGCCTTTAGATTAGACTGAACTAAATATTATGTTGATGTCATTAAATCTCTAGGAGGAGTTAGTTACAGAGTAAAACAAATCACTTCCTGTTGCCAGCAGGTGGCGCTATTGATGTATATGAATATGGTCAATTAGATCTCTTCAGGTCAGGAGTCTTACCAAATATGTGTAGTTTGGTGCAGATTGGACATTGCATGCTTAAGTTAGTGTAAAACAAGTAATTTCCTGTTGCCAGCAGGTGGCGCTACATATTTAACTGAACATTGGCATGTAGATGTATTCATCCAGTACTTTTAAAAAAACATATGAAGTTTGGTGCAGATTGAACATGGTATGTTTGAGTTAGTGTAAAACAAATAATTTCCTGTTGCCAGCAGGTGGCGCTATGTCTATAACTAAACATTGTCATGTAGATGTCTTCAGGCCATGGCTCTTACCAAATGTGTGAAGTTTGGTGCAGATTGAACATAGTATGTTTGAGTTAGTGTAAAGCTTGTCACATCCTGTTGTCAACAGGTGGCGCTATGTCTATAACTAAACATTGTCATGTAGATGTCTTCAGGCCATGGCTCTTATCAAACGTGTGAAGTTTGGTGCAGATTGGACATTGCATGTTTAAGTTAGTGTGAAACAAGTATTTTCCTGTAGCCAGCAGGTGGTGCTATGTCTATAACAGAACGTTGGTATTTAGATATCGTCAGACCAATACTTTTATAAAACATATGAAGTTTGGTGCAGATTGTACTTGTTTTTTTTTGAGTTAATGTAAAGCCTGGCATATCCTGTTGCCAGCAGGTGGCTCTATACCTTTAACTAAACATTGGCATTTAGATGTCTTCAGGCCAGGACTATTACCAAATATGTGACGTTTGGTGCTGATTGGACATTGCATGTTTATGGTAGTGTGAAACAAGTATTTTCCTGTAGCCAGCAGGTGGCGCTATGTCTATAACAGAACATTGGTATTTAGATATCGTCAGACCAATACTTTTATAAAACATATGAAGTTTGGTGCAGATTGAACATGGTATGTTTGAGTTAGTGTAAAGCATGACACATCCTGTTGTCAACAGGTGGCGCTATGAGTACATCTGAATATTGGCCTTTAGATGTCTTCAGGCCAGGACTCTTACCAAATATGTGAAGTTTGGTGCAAATTGGACATTGAAAGCTTAAGTTAGAGTAAAACTAGTAATTTCCTGTTGCCAGCAGGTGGCGCTATGTCTTTAACTGAACATTGGCATTTAGATGTCTTCAAACCAGTACTTTTATAAAACATATGAAGTTTGGTGCAGATTGAACATGGTATGTTTGAGTTAGTGTAAAGCATGACATCCTGTTGTCAACAGGTGGCACTATGAGTACATCTGAATATTGGCCTTTAGATGTCTTCAGGCCAGGACTCTTACCAAATATGTGAAGTTTGGTGCAGATTGGACATTGAATGCTTAAGTTAGAATAAAACTAGTAATTTCCTGTTGCCAGCAGGTGGTGCTATGTCTTTAACTGAACATTGGCATGTAGATATCATCAGACCAATACTTTTATCAAACATATGAAGTTTGGTGCAGATTGAACATGGTATGTTTGAGTTAGTGTAAAGCATGACATATCCTTTTGTTAACAGGTGGCGTTATGATTACATCTGAAAATTGTCCTTTATATGTCTTCAGGCCAGGACTCTTACCAAATATGTGAAGTTTGGTGCAGATTGGACATTGCATGTTTGAGTTAGTGTAAAACAAGTAATTTCCTGTTGCCAGCAGGTGGCGCTATGTCTTTAACTGAGCATTGCCATTTAGATGTGTTCAAACTAGTATTATTATCAAACATGTGAAGTTTGGTGCAGATTGAACATGGTATGTTTGAGTTAGTGTAAAGCATGACATATCCTGTTGTCAACAGGTGGCGCTATGATTACATCTGATTTTTGGCCTTTAGATGTCTTCAGGCTAGGACTCTAACCAAATATGTGAAGTTTGGTGCAGATTGGACATTGAATGCGTAATTTAGTGTAAAACAAGTAATTTCCTGTTGCCAGCAGGTGGCGCTATGTCTCCTGAACATTGTCATTTAGATGTATTCAAACCAGTACTATTATCAAACATGTGAATTTTGTTGCAGATTGGACATTGCATGTTTAAGTTAGTGTAAAAAAAGTATGTTCCTGTAGCCAGCAGGTGGCGCTATGTCTATAACGAAACATTGGCATGTAGTTGTCTTCAGGCCATGGCTCTTACCAAATGTGTGAAGTTTGGTGCAGATTGAACATAGTATGTTTGAGTTAGTGTAAAGCTTGTCACATCCTGTTGTCAACAGGTGGCGCTATGGTTACATCTGCATATTGGCCTTTAGATGCCTACAGGCCAGGGCTCTTACCAAATATGTGAATTTTGTTGCAGATTGGACATTGCATGTTTAAGTTAGTGTTAAAACAAGTATTTTCCTGTAGCCAGCAGGTTGCGCTATGTCTATAACTAAACATTGGCATGTAGATGTCTTCAGGCCATGGCTCTTACCAAATATGTGAAGTTTGGTGCAGATCAGACATTTTATGGCTGAGAAACAACAGCTTCTATTCCCATGGCGAGACATCGAATTTAGTCACGCCGCCATGGACACGCCCATTAGAGAAAATTCAAGCTCTTCGCAATTTAACATCACAAAGGCCTTTAGATTTGACTGACCTAAATATTATGTTGATGTCATTAAATCTCTAGGAGGAGTTAGTTACAGAGTAAAACAAATCACTTCCTGTTGCCAGCAGGTGGCGCTATTAATGTATATGAATATGGTCACTTAGATCTCTTCAGGTCGGGAGTCTTACCAAATATGTGTAGTTTGGTGCAGATTGGACATTGCATGCTTAAGTTAGTGTGAAACAAGAAATTTCCTGTTGCCAGCAGGTGGCGCTACATATTTAACTGAACATTGGCATGTAGATGTCTTCATCCAGTACTTTTAAAAAACGTATGAAATGTGGTGCAGATTGGACATTGCATGTTTAAGTTAGTGTAAAACAAATCATTTCCTGTTGCCAGCAGGTGGCGCTATGTCAAGTCAAGTCTAGTCACCTTTATTTATATAGCGCTTTTAACAATACAAATTGTGACAAAGCAACTGCACAATAGCAAAAAGAGAAAATAGTGCCAATAATGTAAAATGACAAGATTAAACACTCAATTTTCAGTTCAAGGCATTTCATTATTGAATTCAGTGATGGCATCGTCCAGCTCAGTTTAGTTCAAAAAGTTTCTGTTCAATCAAGTCGACGATATTGCTGGAAATTAAGTGTCCCCAACTAAGCAAGCCAGAGGCAACAGCGGCAAGGAACCAAAACTCTATTGGTGACAGAACGGAGAAAAAAAAACCTTGGGAGAAACCAGGCTCAGTCGGGGGGCCATTACTCCTCTGACCAGACGACACAGCAGTTCAATTCCAACTGCTGCAAAGTCAGATTGGAGGGCTCAACTGGTTCCCGAAGTCTTTTCCTGTTGGCTGTCTAGGTGACGGGGTCCTCACTGGGGGTCTGTCTCTGGGGCTCATCTAGGTGTCCTGGTCTCCGCTGACGTTCAGGGCTGTAGAGGTCGTCTCTAGGTGCTGATCCACCATCTGATCTGGTGAATGCAGTGACCTTGGAATAAGAAAGAAACAGACTAATATTAGCGTAGATGTCAATCCTTTTACGATGTAACAAGTACATCATGTGTTATGCAAAGTGTTCCCGGTTCCGGTTGATCTAATTAATGCAGCTTAACAATCCTTTAGCGGATTTGAATAATGGAAGTGTATTAGTGCATTATGTGTATGCCAGGTTAAAGAGATGGGTCTTTAATCTAGATTTAAACTGACAGAGTGTGTCTGCCTCCCGAACAGTGTTTGGTAGATTGTTCCAGAGTTTGGGCGCTAAATAAGAAAAAGATCTGCCGCCCGCAGTCGATTTTGATATTCTAGGTATTATCAAATGGCCAGAGTTTTGAGAACGCAGCGGACGTGAAGGACTATAATACGATAAGAGCTCGCTCAAATACTGAGGAGCTAAACCATTCAGGGCTTTATAAGTAATTAACAAGATTTTAAAATCTATACGATGTTTAGTAGGGAGCCAGTGAAGTGTTGACAGAACCGGGCTAATGTGGTCATACTTCCTGGTTCTAGTAAGAACTCTAGCTGCTGCATTTTGAACCATCTGTAATTTGTTTATTAAGCGTGCAGAACAACCACCCAATAAAGCATTACAATAATCTAACCTTGAGGTCATAAACGCATGAATTAATATTTCTGCATTTGACATTGAGAGCATAGGTCTCAGTTTAGATATATTTTTAATATGAAAAAAATGCAGTTTTACAAATGCTAGAAACGTGGCTGTCAAAGGAGAGATTACTATTAAATAGCACACCTAGGTTCCTGACTGATGACGAAGAATTTACAGCGCAGCCATCAAGTGTTAGACAGTGTTCTAGGTTATTACTTGTGGGGGTTTTAGGTCCGATAATTAACACCTCTGTTTTTTCAGAATTTAGCAGTAATAAATTACTCGTCATCCAGTTTTTTATATCGACTATGCATTCCATAAGTTTCTCAATTTGGTGTGTTTCACCAGGCCGTGAAGAAATATAGAGCTGAGTATCATCAGCATAACAGTGAAAGCTAACCCCGTGTTTCCTAATGATATTTCCAAAGGGTAACATATAAAGTGTGAAAAGTAACGGTCCTAGTACTGAGCCTTGAGGAACTCCATACTGCACTTGTGATCGATATGATACCTCTTCATTCACTGCTACGAATTGATGGCGGTCGGATAAGTATGATTTGAACCATGCTAATGCACTTCCACTAATGCCAACAGAGTTTTCAAGTCTATTCAAAAGAATGTTGTGATCGGTAGTGTCGAACGCAGCGCTAAGATCCAGTAGAACTAATAGAGAGATACAACCACGATCAGATGATAAGAGCAGGTCATTTGTAACTCTAATGAGAGCAGTCTCAGTACTATGATACGGTCTAAATCCTGACTGGAAATCCTCACAGATATAATTTTTCTCTAAGAAGGAATATAATTGTGAGGATACAATCTTTTCTAATATCTTTGACAGAAAAGGTAGATTCGAGATCGGTCTGTAATTAACTAGATATTTGGGGTCAATTTGTGGTTTTTTAATGAGAGGCTTAATAACAGCCAATTTAAAGTTTTTGGGGACATATCCTAATGACAATGACGAATTAATAATAGCCAAAAGAGGATCTATGACTTCTGGAAGCACCTCTTTTAGTAGTTTAGATGGAATAGGGTCTAACATACATGTTGTTGGTTTAGATGATTTAACAAGTTTATACAATTATTCCTCTCCTATAGTAGAGAATGAGTGGAATTGTTCCTCAGGGGATCTATAGTACACTATTTGATGTGATAATATAGCTGACGGCTGTATGGTAACAATTTGATCTCTAATAGTATCAATTTTGGAAGTAAAATAGTTCATAAAGTCATTGCTGTGCTGTTGGGAAATGTCAACACCTGTTGATGCTTTATTTTTTGTTAATTTTGCCACTGTATTGAATAAATACCTGGGGTAATGTTTGTTTTGTTCTAAAAGAGATCAAAAGTATTCAGATCTAGCAGTTTTTAAAGCTTTTCTGTAGGAAAGCGTACTTTCCCGCCAAGCTATATGAAATACCTCTAGTTTTGTTTTCCTCCAGCTGCGCTCCATTTTCCGGGCTGCTCTTTTTAGAGTGCGAGTGTGCTCATTATACCACGGTGTTGGACTCTTTTCCTTAATCTTCCTTAAGCGTAAAGGAGCAACTGTATCTAAAGTTCTAGAAAAGAGAGAGTTCATAGTTTCTGTTACATCATCAAGTTGTTCTGAGCTGTTGGATATGCTGAGGAATTGAGATAAATCAGGAAGATTACTTACAAAGCAGTCTTTTGTGGTAGAAATGATGGTTCTACCATATTTATAAGAAGGAGTTGAATTTACTGCTTTAACTATATGGAGTTTACACAAGACTAGATAATGATCTGATATATCATCGCTTTGCTGCAGAATTTCAACACCATTAACATCAATTCCATGTGACAGTATTAAATCTAGAGTATGATTTTGACTATGAGTAGGTCCTGAAACGTGTTGTCTAACCCCAATAGAGTTCAGAATGTCTATGAATGCTGATCCTAATGCATCTTTTTCATTATCAACATGTATATTAAAATTACCCACAATTAGGACTCTATCTGCAGCCAGCACTAACTCTGATAGAAAATCAGCAAATTCTTTAATAAAGTCTGTATGGTGCCCTGGTGGCCTGTATACAGTAGCCAGTACAAACGTCACAGGGTATTTTTCATTAATACTTATTTCTCTAGATAATTTTATATGAAGCACCATTACTTCAAAGGAGTTATACTTAAAGCCTGTCTTCTGAGAAATACTGAAAATATTGTTATAAATTGTAGCAACACCTCCCGCTTTTCATTTTATACGCGGCTCATTTTTGTAACAGTAATCTTGGGGTGTGGACTCGTTTAAAATAATGTATTCATCTGGTTTTAGCCATGTTTCTGTCAAACAGAGCAAATCTAGGTTATGATCATTAATCAAATCATTTACAAAAAGTGCATTTGTAGAAATGGACCTGATATTTAGTAAGCCAAGTTTTATCAATTCTTTCTGTGTATTGTCAACATTTTTTATTTGTTGAACATCAATTAAATGGTTACTCATAAATAGTTTTTGACGTTTTCTGTATTTTCTAGTTCGGGGAACAGATACAGTCTCTATAGTGTGATATCTAGGTGAAGGAGTCTCTATGTGCTGAGAATTAACTGACTTCTATAACTATGATGTCTATAACTATAACTGATGTCTATAACTAAACATTGGAACGTAGATGTCTTCAGGCCATGGCTCTTATCAAACGTGTGAAGTTTGGTGCAGATTGGACATTGCATGTTTAAGTTAGTGTAAAACAAATAATTTCCTGTTGCCAGCAGGTGGCGCTATGTCTTTAACTGAACACTGGCATTTAGATATCTTCAGACCAATACTTTTATCAAACATATGAAGTTTGGTGCAGATTGAACATGTTTTTTTTTAGTTAGTGTAAAGCCTGGCATATCCTGTTGCCAGCAGGTGGCGCTATATATTTAACTAAACATTGGCATTTAGATGTCTTCAGGCCAGGACTATTACCAAATATGTGACGTTTGGTACTGATTGGACATTGCATGTTTATGTTAGCGTGAAACAAGTAATTTCCTGTAGCCAGCAGGTGGCGCTATGACTATAACTAAACATTGGCACGTAGCTGTCTTCAAGCCATGGCTCTTATCAAACGTGTGAAGTTTGGGGCAGATCGGACATTTTATGGTTGAGTAACAACAGCTTCTATTCCCATGGTGAGACATCAAATTTTGTCACGCCGCCATGGACACGCCCATTAGCAAAAACTCAAGCTCTTCGCAATTTAACATAACTAAGGACTTTAGGTTAGATACACCAAATAATGTGTTGATGTCATTAAATCTCTAGGAGGAGTTAGTTACAGAGTAAAACATGTTACTTCCTGTTGCCAGCAGGTGGCGCTATGACTATAACTGAATATGGTCATTTAGATATCTTCAGGTCAGGAGTCTTATAAAACATGTGAAGGTTGGTGCAGATCGGACATTATAGGACTGAGTTTTAACAACTTCCTGTTTCATGGCAATAATCAAAATCTGTTAGGACGTCACGGACACACCCTCCAAAAAAACTCTAGATCTTCGCAATTTAACGTCACAAAGGGCTTTTGATTACAATGACCAATTTTGGGGTTCATCTGACGTAAGCTTTGGGAGGAGTTCGTTAAAGTAAGACACCTGAAAATGGCAAAAATGACACCAAATATGACGAGAAAATTTAAATTAACCGACTTCCTGTTGAGTTTATGATTTCGTACCACCTGACTTTTTTGTAGGTATTGTTATGTTACATTAGTGTACCGATTTTTGTACATGTACGTGAAACTTAGCTCGAGGTGCACTCTGCTGAATGTGTATAGGTGGCGCTGTCGAGCCATTTTGCCACACCTACTTCTGAAACCCATATCAGACGTAAATTTTCACCAGTTCTGATGCGTGTGCAAAGTTTCGTGACATTTCGAGCATGTTTAGGCCCTCTAAAATGCGATTAAGTTTGGAGAAGAAGAAGAAGAAGAAGAATTAAAGCTGCAAGCAGCGATGGAAGGGACCTCGCACACAGCACACCGCCTACCGGTGGCTTTAGAAAGACAGGGTACGGTGAGCAATATGCATTTAGAAAGGTAAATATAGAGGAATATGTCAAAATCATTTATATGTGCCAAACCTGCTGCCAGCTGGTGGAGCTATGTCCATAACTGAACATTAAAATATAGATGTCTTCAGGCTAGCACTTTTATCAAACATATGAAGTTTGCTGCAGATTGAACATGGTATGTTTGAGTTAGTGTAAAGCCTGACATATCCTGTTGTCAACAGGTGGTGCTATGATTACATCTCAATATTGGCCTTTAGATGTCTTCAGGCCAGGACTCTTACCAAATATGTGACGTTTGGTGCAGATTGGAGATTGAATGCTTAAGTTAGTGTAAAACAAGTAATTTCCTGTTGCCAGCAGGTGGCGCTATGTCTTTAAATGAACATTGGCATTTAGATATCGTGAGACCAATACTTTTATCAAACATATGAAGTTTGGTACAGATTGAACATGGTATGTTTGAGTTAGTGTAAAGCCTGGCATATCCTGTTGTCAACAGGTGGCGCTATGATTATATCTGCATATTGGCCTTTAGATGTCTTCAGGCCAGGAATCATATCAAATATGAGAAGTTTGGTGCACATTGAACATTGCATTCTTAAGTTAGTGTAAAACAAGAAATTTCCTGTTGCCAGCAGGTGGCGCTATATATTTAACTGAACATTGGTATATAGATGTCTTCAGGTCATGGCTCTTATCAAACTTGTGAAGTTTGGTGCAGATTGGACATTGCATGTTTAAGTTAGTGTAAAACAAGTAATTTCCTGTTGCCAGCAGGTGGCGCTATGTCTATAACTAAACATTGGCACAGAGATGTCTTCAGGCCATGGCTCTTATCAAACGTGTGAAGTTTGGGCAGATCGGACATTTTATGGCTGATTAACAACAGCTTCTATTCCCATGGCAAGACATCGAAATTTGTCACGCCGCCATGGACACGCCCATTAGCGAAAACTCAAGCTCTTCGCCATTTAACATCACTAAGGCCTTTAGGTTAGACTGACCTACATATTTTGTTGATGTCATTAAATCTCTAGGAGGAGTTATTTACAGAGTAAAATATGTCACTTCCTGTTGCCAGCAGGTGGCGCTATGAATTTATATGAATATGGTCACTTAGATCTCTTCACATCAGGAGTCTTATCAAACATGTGAAGTTTGGTGCAGATCGGACATTATATGCCTGAGTTATAACAACTTCTTGTTTCATGGCGAATCATCGAAATTTGACAGGGCGCCACGGACACGCCCTCCCATGAAAACTCTAGATCTCTATTTATAGGTGGCGCTGTCGAGCCATTTTGCAACACACCTACTCCTGAAACCCATATCAGACGTACATTTTCACCAGTTCTGATGCGTGTGCAAAGTTTCCTGACTTTTCGAGCATGTTTAAGCCCTCTAAAATGCGATTAAGTTTGGAGAAGAAGAAGAAGAAGAAGAAGAAGAAGAATTAAAGCTGCAAGCAGCGATGGAAGGGACCTCACACACGGCTCACCGCCTACCGGTGGCTTCAGAAAGACAGGGAACGGTGAGCAATATGCATTTAGAAAGGTAAATATAGAGGAATATGTCAAAGTCATTTATATGTGCTAAACCTGCTGCCAGCTGGTGGCGCTATGTCTATAACTGAACATTAACATGTAGATGTCTTCAGGCTAGCACTTTTATCAAACATATGAAGTTTGGTGCAGATTCAACATAGTATGTATGAGTTAGTGTAAAGCCTGACACATCCTGTTGTCAACAGGTGGCGCTATGATAACATCTGAATATTGGCCTTTAGATGTCTTCAGGCCAGGACTCTTACCAAATATGTGAAATTTGGTGCAGATTGGACATTGAATGCTTAAGTTAGTGTAAAACAAGTAATTTCCTGTTGCCACCAGGTGACGCTATGTCTTTAACTGAACATTGGCATTTAGATATCTTCAGATCAATACTTTTATCAAACATATGAAGTTTGGTGCAGATTGAACAAGGTATGTTTGAGTTAGTGTAAAGCCTGGCATATCCTGTTGTCAACAGGTGGCGCTACGATTATATCTGAATATTGGCTTTTAGATGTCTTCAGGCCAGGACTCTTACCAAATATGTGAAGTTTGGTGCAGATTGGACATTGCATGTTTAAGATAGTGTAAAACAAGTAATTTCCTGTTGCCAGCAGGTGGCTCTCTGATTATAATTGAATATTCGTATTTAGATGTGTTCAGACCTGGATTCTTATCGAACGTGTGAAGTCTGGGGCAGATCGGACATTGTATGGCTGAGTTACAACAACTTTTATTCCCATGGCGAGACATCAGAATTTGTGATGCCGCCATGGACATGCCCTTTAACAAAAACTCTAGATCTTTGCAATTTAACATCACAATGGACTTTAGGTTAGACTGACCAAATAATGTGTTGATGTCATTAAATCTCTAGGAGGAGTTAGTTACAGAGTAAAACATGTAACTTCCTGTTGCCAACAGGTGGCGCTATTACTATAACTGAATATGGTCATTTAGATCTCTTCATGTCAGGAGTCTTATCAAACATGTGAAGTTTGGTGCAGATCGGACATAGCATGCCTGAGTTATAACAACTTCCTGTTTCATGGCGAAACATCGAAATTTGACAGGACACCACGGACACGCCCTCCCATGAAAACTCTAGATCTTCGCAATTTAACGTCACAAAGGGCTTTAGATTGCAATGACCAATTTTGGTGTTCATCTGAATAAATCTCTGGGAGGAGTTCGTTAAAGTATGACACCTGAAAAAGGAAAAAATGACACTAAATATGACGAGAAAATTCAAAATAACCGACTTCCTGTTGAGTTTACGATTTTGTATCAGGAGACTTTTTTGTAGGTATTGTTATGTTATATGAGTGTACCAATTTTCGTACATGTATGTGAAACGTAGCTCGAGGCGCACTACGCTGAATATTTATAGGTGGCGCTGTCGAGCCATTTTGCCACACCTACTCCTGAAACCCATATCAGACATACATTTTCACCAGTTCTGATAAGTGTGCAAAGTTTCCTGACTTTTCGAGCATGTTTAGGCCCTCTAAAATGCGATTAAGTTTGTATAATAATAATAATAATAATAATAATAATTAAAGCTGCAAGCAGCGATGGAAGGGACCTCGCACCCAGCTCACCGCCAATCGGTGGCTTCAGAAAGACAGGGAATGTTAAGCAATATGCATTTAAAAATGCAAATATATAGGGATATGTTAAAGTCATTTAAATGTGCCAAACCTGCTTCCAGTTGTTGGCGCTATGTCCATAACTGAACATTAACATGTAGATGTCTTCAGGCTAACACTTTTATCAAACATGTGAAGTTTGGTGCAGATTGAACATAGTATGTTTGAGTTAGTGTAAAGCCTGACATATCCTGTTTTCAACAGGTGGCGCTATGATTACATCTGAATATTGGCCTTTAGATGTCTTCAGGTCAGGACTCTTACCAAATATGTGAAGTTTGGTGCAGATTTGAACATTGAATGCCTAAGTTAGTGTAATACAAGTAATTTCCTGTTGCCAGCAGGTGGCGCTATGTCTTTAAATTAACATTGACATTTAGATATTTTCAGACCAATACTTTTATCAAACATATGAAGTTTGGTGCAGATTCAACATGGTATGTTTGAGTTAGTGTAAAGCCTGACATATCCTGTTGTCAACAGGTGGCGCTATGACTACATCTGAATATTGGCATTGAGATGTCTTCAGGCCAGGACTCTTACCAAAGATGTGAAGTTTGGTGAAGATTGGACATTGCATGTTTAAGTTAGTATAAAACAAGTAATTTCCTTTAGCCAGCAGGTGGCGCTATGTCTATAACTAAACATTGGCACGTAGATGTCTTCAGGCCATGGCTCTTATCAAACGTGTGAAGTTTGGGGCAGATCGGACATTTTATGGCTGAGTAACAACAGCTTCTATTCCCATGGCGAGACATCGAATTTTGTCACGCCGCCATGGACATTTCCATTAGCGAAAACTCAAGCTCTTCGCAATATAACATCACAAAGGCCTTTAGATTAGACTGACCTAAATATTATGTTGATGTCTGCTAAATGCATAAATGTAAATGTAAATGTAAATGTCATTAAATCTCTAGGAGGAGTTAGTTACAGAGTAAAACATATCACTTCCTGTTGCCAGCAGGTGGCGCTATGAATTTATATGAATATGGTCACTTAGATCTCTTCAGGTCAGGAGTCTTACCAAATATGTGAAGTTTGGTGCAGATTGGATATTGCATGTTTAAGTTAGTGTAAATCAAGACATTTCCTGTGGCCAGCAGGCGGCGCTATGATTATAATGGAATATTCGTATTTAGATGTGTTCAGGCCTGGATTCTTATCGAACTTGTGAAGTCTGGGGCAGATCGGTTATTGCATGGCTGAGTTACAACAACTTTTATTCCCATAGCGAGACATCAAAATTTGTGATGCCGCCAATGACACGCCCATTAGCGAAAACTCAAGCTCTTTGCAATTTAACATCACAAAGGCCTTTAGATTAAACTGACCTAAATATTATGTTGATGTCATTAAATCTCTAGGAGGAGTTAGTTACAGAGTAAAACATGTCATTTCCTGTTGCCAGCAGGTGGCGCTATGACTATAACTGAATATGGTCACTTAGATCTCTTCAGGTCAGGATTCTTATCAAACATGTGAAGTTTGGTGTAGATCGGACATAGCATGCCTGAGATATAACAACTTCCTGTTTCATGGCGAAACATCGAAATTTGACAGGACGCCATGGACACGCCCTCCGATGAAAACTCTAGATCTTCGCATTTTAACGCCACAAAGGGCTTTAGATTACAATGACCAATTTTGGTGTTCATCTGGAAATATCTCTGGGAGGAGTTCGTTAAAGTATGACACCTGAAAATGGCAAAAATGATACAAAATATGACGAGAAAATTCAAAATAGCCAACTTCCTGTTTGGTTTCTGATTTCGTACCTAGAGACTTTTTTGTAGGTATTGTTAAGTTACATGAGTGTAACGATTTTCGTACATGTACGTGAAACGTAGCTCGAGGCGCACTCCACTGAATATTTATAGGTGGCGCTGTGTCGAGCCATTTTGCCACACCTACTTCTGAAACCCATATAAGACGTAAATGTTCACCAGTTCTGATGCGTGTGCAAAGTTTCCTGACTTTTCGAGCATGTTTATGCTCTCTAAAATGCGATTAAGTTTGGAGAAGAAGAAGAAGAAGAAGAAGAAGAAGAAACAGAGCAGATTCAATAGGGTCCTCGCACCATCGGTGCTCGGTCCCTAATAATAATAATAATAATAAACAACACAGATTCAATAGGGTCCTCTGCATAGGTGCTCGGTCCCTAATTAAAGCTGCAAGCAGTGGTGGAAGGGACCTTGCACCCGGCACCGCCAACCGGTGGCTTCAGAAAGACAGGGAACGGTGAGCAATATTTATTTAAAAAGGTAAATATAGAGGAATGTGCCATAGTCATTTATATATGCCAAACCTGCTGCCAGCTGGTGGCGCCATGTCCATAACTGAACATTAACATGTAGATGTCTTCAGGCTAGCACTTTTATCAAACATATGAATTTTGGTGCAGATTGAACATAGTATAGATTTAGAGTTAGTGTAAAGCCTGACACATCCTGTTTTCAACAGGTGGCGCTATGATAACATCTGAATGTTGGCCTTTAGATGTTTTCAGGCCAGGACTCTTACCAAATATATGAAGTTTGGTGCAGATTGGACATTGAATGCTTAAGTTAATGTAAAACAAGTCATTTCCTGTTGCCAGCAGGTGGCGCTATGTCTTTAACTAAACATTATCGTGTAGATATCATCATACCAGTACTTTTATCAAACATATGAATTTTGGTGCAGATTGAACATGGTATGTTTGAGTTAGTGTAAAGCATGATATATCCTGTTGTCAACAGGTGGCGCTATGATTACATCTGAATTTTGGCCTTTAGATGTTTTCAGGCCAGGACTCTTACCAAATATGTGAATTTTGGTGCAGATTGAACATGGTATGTTTGAGTTAGTGTAAAGCATGATATATCCTGTTGGCAGCAGGTGGCGCTCTGATTATAATGGAATATTCGTATTTAGATGTGTTCAGGTCATGGCTCTTATCAAACGTGTGAAGTTTGGGCAGATCGGACATTTTATGGCTGATTAACAACAGCTTCTATTCCCATGGCAAGACATCGAATTTTGTCACGCCGCCATGGACACGCCCATTAGGGAAAACTCAAGCTCTTCGCAATTTAACATCACTAAGGCCTTTAGGTTAGACTGACCTAAATATTATGTTGATGTCATTAAATCTCTAGGAGGAGTTAGTTAAAAAGTAATACATGTCACTTCCTGTTGCCAGCAGGTGGCGCTATGAATTTATGTGAATATGGTCACTTAGATCTCTTTAGGTTAGGAGTCTTATCAAACATGTGAAGTTTGGTGCAGATCGGACATTAAATGCCTGAGTTATAACAACTTCCTGTTTCATGGCGAAACATCGAAATTTGACAGGACGCCACGGACACGCCCTCCGATGAAAACTCTAGATCTTTGCAATTTAACGTCACAAAGGGCTTTAGATTACAATGACCAATTTTGGTGTTCATCTGGATAAATCTCTGGGAGGAGTTCGTTAAAGTATGACACCTGAAAATGGCAAAAATGACACAAAATATGACGAGAAAATTCAAAATAGCCGACTTCCTGTTTGGTTTCTGATTTCGGACCTAGAGACTTTTTTGTAGGTATTGTTATGTTACATGAGTGTACCGATTTTCGTACATGTACGTGAAACGTAGCTCGAGGCGCACTCCGCTGAATATTTATAGGTGGCGCTGTTGAGCCATTTTGCCACACCTACTCCTGAAACCCATATCAGATGTAAATTTTCACCAGTTCTGATGCGTGTGCAAAGTTTCTTGACTTTTCGAGCATGTTTAGGCCCTCTAAAATGCGATTAAGTTTGGAGAATAATAATAATAATAATAATAATTAAAGCTGCAAGCAGTGGTGGAAGGGACCTTGCACCCGGCACCGCCAACCGGTGGCTTCAGAAAGACAGGGAACGGTGAGCAATATTTATTTAAAAAGGTAAATATAGAGGAATGTGCCATAGTCATTTATATATGCAAAACCTGCTGCCAGCTGGTGGCGCTATGTCCATAACTGAACATTAACATGTAGATGTCTTCAGGCTAGCACTTTTATCAAACATATGAATTTTGGTGCAGATTGAACATAGTATAGATTTAGAGTTAGTGTAAAGCCTGACACATCCTGTTTTCAACAGGTGGCGCTATGATAACATCTGAATGTTGGCCTTTAGATGTTTTCAGGCCAGGACTCTTACCAAATATGTGAAGTTTGGTGCAGATTGGACATTGAATGCTTAAGTTAGTGTAAAGCAAGTAATTTCCTGTTGCCAGCAGGTGGCGCTATGTCTTTAACTAAACATTGATCGTGTAGATATCATTCAGACCAGTACTTTTATCAAACATATGAAGTTTGGTGCAGATTGAACATGGTATGTTTGAGTTAGTGTAAAGCATGATATATCCTGTTGTCAACAGGTGGCGCTATGATTACATCTGAATTTTGGCCTTTAGATGTTTTCAGGCCAGGACTCTTACCAAATATGTGAAGTTTGGTGCAGATTGGACATTGCATGTTTAAGATAGTGTAAAACAAGTAATTTCCTGTTGCCAGCAGGTGGCGCTCTGATTATAATGGAATATTCGTATTTAGATGTGTTCAGGCCATGGCTCTTATCAAACGTGTGAAGTTTGGGGCAGATCGGACATTTTATGGCTGAGTAACAACAGCTTCTATTCCCATGGCGAGACATCGAATTTTGTCACGCCGCCATGGACACGCCCATTAGCGAAAACTCAAGCTCTTCGCAATTTAACATCACTAAGGCCTTTAGGTTAGACTGACCTAAATAATTATGTTGATGTCATTAAATCTCTAGGAGGAGTTAGTTACAAAGTAAACATGTCACTTCCTGTTGCCAGCAGGTGGCGCTATGAATTTATGTGAATATGGTCACTTAGATCTCTTTCCTGTGGCCAGGTTAGGAGTCTTATCAAACATGTGAAGTTTGGTGCAGATCGGACATTAAATAGCCTGAGTTATTAACAACTTCCTGTTTCATGGCGAAACATCGAAATTTGACAGGACGCCACGGACACGCCCTCCGATGAAAACTCTAGATCTTCGCAATTTAACGTCACAAAGGGCTTTAGATTACAATGACCAATTTTGGTGTTCATCTGAATAAATCTCTGGGAGGAGTTCGTTAAAGTATGACACCTGAAAATGGCAAAAATGACACAAAATATGACGAGAAAATTCAAAATAGCCGACTTCCTGTTTGGTTTCTGATTTCGTACCAAGAGACTTTTTTGTAGGTATTGTTATGTTACATGAGTGTACCGATTTTCGTACATGTACGTGAAACGTAGCTCGAGGCGCACTCCGCTGAATATTTATAGGTGGCGCTGTTGAGCCATTTTGCCACACCTACTTCTGAAACCCATATCAGACGTAAATTTTCACCAGTTCTGATGCGTGTGCAAAGTTTCCTGACTTTTCGAGCATGTTTAGGCCCTCTAAAATGCGATTAAGTTTGGAGAAAGAGAAGAAGAAGAAGAAGAAGAAGAAGAAGAAGAAGAAGAAGAAGAAGAAGAATAAAGCTAATAATAATAATAATAATTAAAGCTGCAAGCAGTGGTGGAAGGGACCTTGCACCCGGCACCGCCAACCGGTGGCTTCAGAAAGACAGGGAACGGTGAGCAATATTTATTTAAAAAGGTAAATATAGAGGAATGTGCCATAGTCATTTATATATGCAAAACCTGCTGCCAGCTGGTGGCGCTATGTCCATAACTGAACATTAACATGTAGATGTCTTCAGGCTAGCACTTTTATCAAACATATGAATTTTGGTGCAGATTCAACATAGTATGTATGAGTTAGTGTAAAGCCTGACACATCCTGTTGTCAACAGGTGGCGCTATGATAACATCTGAATATTGGCCTTTAGATGTCTTCAGGCCAGGACTCTTACCAAATATGTGAATTTGGTGCAGATTGGACATTGAATGCTTAAGTTAGTGTAAAACAAGTAATTTCCTGTTGCCAGGTGGCCAGGTGACGCTATGTCTTTAACTGAAAAACATTGGCATTTAGATATCTTCAGATCAATACTTTTATCAAACATATGAAGTTTGGTGCAGATTGAACATGGTATGTTTGAGTTAGTGTAAAGCCTGGCATATCCTGTTGTCAACAGGTGGCGCTATGATTATATCTGAATATTGGCCTTTAGATGTCTTCAGGCCAGGACTCTTACCAAATATGTGAAGTTTGGTGCAGATTGGACATTGCATGTTTAAGATAGTGTAAAACAAGTAATTTCCTGTTGCCAGCAGGTGGCGCTCTGATTATAATGGAATATTCGTATTTAGATGTGTTCAGACCTGGATTCTTATCGAACGTGTGAAGTCTGGGGCAGATCGGACATTGTATGGCTGAGTTACAACAACTTTTATTCCCATGGCGAGACATCGAATTTTGTGACGCCGCCATGGACATGCCCTTTAACAAAAACTCAGATCTTTGCAATTTAACATCACAATGGACTTTAGGTTAGACTGACCAAATAATGTGTTGATGTCATTAAATCTCTAGGAGGAGTTAGTTACAGAGTAAAACATGTCACTTCCTGTTGCCAGCAGGTGGCGCTATTACTATAACTGAATATGGTCATTTAGATCTCTTCAGGTCAGGAGTCTTATCAAACATGTGAAGTTTGGTGCAGATCGGACATAGCATGCCTGAGTTATAACAACTTCCTGTTTCATGGCGAAACATCGAAATTTGACAGGACGCCACGGACACGCCCTCCGATGAAAACTCTAGATCTTCGCAATTTAACGTCACAAAGGGCTTTAGATTGCAATGACCAATTTTGGTGTTCATCTGAATAAATCTCTGGGAGGAGTTCGTTAAAGTATGACACCTGAAAATGGCAAAAATGACACAAAATATGACGAGAAAATTCAAAATAACCGACTTCCTGTTGAGTTTACGATTTTGTACCAGGAGACTTTTTTGTAGGTATTGTTATGTTATATGAGTGTACCAATTTTCGTACATGTATGTGAAACGTAGCTCGAGGCGCACTACGCTGAATATTTATAGGTGGCGCTGTCGAGCCATTTTGCCACACCTACTCCTGAAACCCATATCAGACATACATTTTCACCAGTTCTGATGCGTGTGCAAAGTTTCCTGACTTTTCGAGCATGTTTAGGCCCTCTAAAATGCGATTAAGTTTGGAGAAGAAGAAGAATAATAATAATTAAAGCTGCAAGCAGCGATGGAAGGGACCTCGCACCCAGCTCACCGCCAACCGGTGGCTTCAGAAAGACAGGGAATGTTAAGCAATATGCATTTAAAAATGCAAATATAGAGGGATATGTTAAAGTCATTTAAATGTGCCAAACCTGCTTCCAGTTGGTGGCGCTATGTCCATAACTGAACATTAACATGTAGATGTCTTCAGGCTAACACTTTTATCAAACATATGAAGTTTGGTGCAGATTGAACATAGTATGTTTGAGTTAGTGTAAAGCCTGACATATCCTGTTTTCAACAGGTGGCGCTATGATTACATCTGAATATTGGCCTTTAGATGTCTTCAGGTCAGGACTCTTACCAAATATGTGAAGTTTGGTGCAGATTTGAACATTGAATGCTTAAGTTAGTGTAATACAAGTAATTTCCTGTTGCCAGCAGGTGGCGCTATGTCTTTAAATTAACATTGACATTTAGATATTTTCAGACCAATACTTTTATCAAACATATGAAGTTTGGTGCAGATTGAACATGGTATGTTTGAGTTAGTGTAAAGCCTGACATATCCTGTTGTCAACAGGTGGCGCTATGACTACATCTGAATATTGGCATTGAGATGTCTTCAGGCCAGGACTCTTACCAAATATGTGAAGTTTGGTGAAGATTGGACATTGCATGTTTAAGTTAGTGTAAAACAAGTAATTTCCTTTAGCCAGCAGGTGGCGCTATGTCTATAACTAAACATTGGCACGTAGATGTCTTCAGGCCATGGCTCTTATCAAACGTGTGAAGTTTGGGGCAGATCGGACATTTTATGGCTGAGTAACAACAGCTTCTATTCCCATGGCGAGACATCGAATTTTGTCACGCCGCCATGGACACGCCCATTAGCGAAAACTCAAGCTCTTCGCAATATAACATCACAAAGGCCTTTAGATTAGACTGACCTAAATATTATGTTGATGTCTGCTAAATGCATAAATGTAAATGTAAATGTAAATGTCATTAAATCTCTAGGAGGAGTTAGTTACAGAGTAAAACATATCACTTCCTGTTGCCAGCAGGTGGCGCTATGAATTTATATGAATATGGTCACTTAGATCTCTTCAGGTCAGGAGTCTTACCAAATATGTGAAGTTTGGTGCAGATTGGATATTGCATGTTTAAGTTAGTGTAAATCAAGACATTTCCTGTGGCCAGCAGGCGGCGCTATGATTATAATGGAATATTCGTATTTAGATGTGTTCAGGCCTGGATTCTTATCGAACTTGTGAAGTCTGGGGCAGATCGGTTATTGCATGGCTGAGTTACAACAACTTTTATTCCCATAGCGAGACATCAAAATTTGTGATGCCGCCAATGACACGCCCATTAGCGAAAACTCAAGCTCTTTGCAATTTAACATCACAAAGGCCTTTAGATTAAACTGACCTAAATATTATGTTGATGTCATTAAATCTCTAGGAGGAGTTAGTTACAGAGTAAAACATGTCATTTTTCCTGTTGCCAGCAGGTGGCGCTATGAACTATAACTGAATATGGTCACTTAGATCTCTTCAGGTCAGGATTCTTATCAAACATGTGAAGTTTGGTGTAGATCGGACATAGCATGCCTGAGATATAACAACTTCCTGTTTCATGGCGAAACATCGAAATTTGACAGGACGCCATGGACACGCCCTCCGATGAAAACTCTAGATCTTCGCATTTTAACGCCACAAAGGGCTTTAGATTACAATGACCAATTTTGGTGTTCATCTGGAAATATCTCTGGGAGGAGTTCGTTAAAGTATGACACCTGAAAATGGCAAAAATGATACAAAATATGACGAGAAAATTCAAAATAGCCAACTTCCTGTTTGGTTTCTGATTTCGTACCTAGAGACTTTTTTGTAGGTATTGTTAAGTTACATGAGTGTAACGATTTTCGTACATGTACGTGAAACGTAGCTCGAGGCGCACTCCACTGAATATTTATAGGTGGCGCTGTGTCGAGCCATTTTGCCACACCTACTTCTGAAACCCATATAAGACGTAAATGTTCACCAGTTCTGATGCGTGTGCAAAGTTTCCTGACTTTTCGAGCATGTTTATGCTCTCTAAAATGCGATTAAGTTTGGAGAAGAAGAAGAAGAAGAAGAAGAAGAAGAAGAAACAGAGCAGATTCAATAGGGTCCTCGCACCATCGGTGCTCGGTCCCTAATAATAATAATAATAATAATAAATAATAATAATAATAATAATAATAAACAACACAGATTCAATAGGGTCCTCCTATTATAGGTGCTCGGTCCCTAATTAAAGCTGCAAGCAGTGGTGGAAGGGACCTTGCACCCGGCACCGCCAACCGGTGGCTTCAGAAAGACAGGGAACGGTGAGCAATATTTATTTAAAAAGGTAAATATAGAGGAATGTGCCATAGTCATTTATATATGCCAAACCTGCTGCCAGCTGGTGGCGCCATGTCCATAACTGAACATTAACATGTAGATGTCTTCAGGCTAGCACTTTTATCAAACATATGAATTTTGGTGCAGATTGAACATAGTATAGATTTAGAGTTAGTGTAAAGCCTGACACATCCTGTTTTCAACAGGTGGCGCTATGATAACATCTGAATGTTGGCCTTTAGATGTTTTCAGGCCAGGACTCTTACCAAATATGTGAAGTTTGGTGCAGATTGGAGATTGAATGCTTAAGTTAGTGTAAAACAAGTAATTTCCTGTTGCCAGCAGGTGGCGCTATGTCTTTAACTAAACATTATCGTGTAGATATCATCAGACCAGTACTTTTATCAAACATATGAATTTTGGTGCAGATTGAACATGGTATGTTTGAGTTAGTGTAAAGCATGATATATCCTGTTGTCAACAGGTGGCGCTATGATTACATCTGAATTTTGGCCTTTAGATGTTTTCAGGCCAGGACTCTTACCAAATATGTGAAGTTTGGTGCAGATTGGACATTGCATGTTTAAGATAGTGTAAAATAAGTTATTTCCTGTTGGCAGCAGGTGGCGCTCTGATTATAATGGAATATTCGTATTTAGATGTGTTCAGGTCATGGCTCTTATCAAACGTGTGAAGTTTGGGCAGATCGGACATTTTATGGCTGATTAACAACAGCTTCTATTCCCATGGCAAGACATCGAATTTTGTCACGCCGCCATGGACACGCCCATTAGGGAAAACTCAAGCTCTTCGCAATTTAACATCACTAAGGCCTTTAGGTTAGACTGACCTAAATATTATGTTGATGTCATTAAATCTCTAGGAGGAGTTAGTTAAAAAGTAATACATGTCACTTCCTGTTGCCAGCAGGTGGCGCTATGAATTTATGATGAATATGGTCACTTAGATCTCTTTAGGTTAGGAGTCTTATCAAACATGTGAAGTTTGGTGCAGATCGGACATTAAATGCCTGAGTTATAACAACTTCCCTGTTTCATGGCGAAACATCGAAATTTGACAGGACGCCACGGACACGCCCTCCGATGAAAACTCTAGATCTTCGCAATTTAACGTCACAAAGGGCTTTAGATTACAATGACCAATTTTGGTGTTCATCTGGATAAATCTCTGGGAGGAGTTCGTTAAAGTATGACACCTGAAAATGGCAAAAATGATACAAAATATGACGAGAAAATTCAAATAAGCCGACTTCCTGTTTGGTTTCTGATTTCGTACCTAGAGACTTTTTTGTAGGTATTGTTATGTTACATGAGTGTACCGATTTTCGTACATGTACGTGAAACGTAGCTCGAGGCGCACTCCGCTGAATATTTATAGGTGGCGCTGTCGAGCCATTTTGCCACACTACTTCTGAAACCCATATAGACGTAAATTTTCACCAGTTCTGATGCGTGTGCAAAGTTTATTGACTTTTCGAGCATGTTTAGGCCCTCTAAAATGCGGATTAAGTTTGGAGAATAATAATATAATAATAAAATAATAATAATTAAAGCTGCAAGCAGTGGATGGAGGGACCTTGCACCCGGCACCGCCAACCGGTGGCTTCAGAAAGACAGGAACGGGAGCAATATTTATTTAAAAAGGTAAATATAGAGAATGTGCCATAGTCATTTATATATGCAAAACCTGCTGCCAGCTGGTGGCGCTATGTCCATAACTGAACATTAACATGTAGATGTCTTCAGGCTAGCACTTTTATCAAACATATGAATTTTGGTGCAGATTGAACATAGTATAGATTTAGAGTTAGTGTAAAGCCTGACACATCCTGTTTTCAACAGGTGGCGCTATGATAACATCTGAATGTTGGCCTTTAGATGTTTTCAGGCCAGGACTCTTACCAAATATGTGAAGTTTGGTGCAGATTGGACATTGAATGCTTAAGTTAATGTAAAACAAGTAATTTCCTGTTGCCAGCAGGTGGCGCTATGTCTTTAACTAAACATTTATCGTGTAGATATCATCATACCAGTACTTTTATCAAACATATGAATTTTGGTGCAGATTGAACATGGTATGTTTGAGTTAGTGTAAAGCATGATATATCCTGTTGTCAACAGGTGGCGCTATGATTACATCTGAATATTTGGCCTTTAGATGTTTTCAGGCAGGACTTTACCATATATGTGAAGTTTGTGCAGATTGGACATTGCATATTTAAGATTGTGTAAAATAAGTATTTCCTGTGGCAGCAGGTGGCGCTCTGATTATAATGGAATATTCGTATTTAGATGTGTTTCAGGTTCATGGCTCTTATCAAACGTGTGAAGTTTGGGCAGGTTCGGACTAATTTTTATGGCTGATTAACACCAGCTTCTTTTCCATGCCAAGACTTCAAATTTTGTCACGCCGCATGGACACGCCATTAGGGAAACTCATGCTCTTCGCAATTTAACATCACTAGCCTTTAGGTTAGACTGACCTAAATATTATGTTGATGTCATTAAATCTCTAGGAGGAGTTAGTTAAAAAGTATTACATGTCACTTCCTGTTGCCAGAAGGTGGCGCTATGAATTTATTGTGAATATGGGGCACTTAGATCTCTTTAGGTTAGGAGTCTTATCAAAACATGTGAAGTTTGGATGCAGATCGGGAACATTAAATGCCTGAGTTTATAACAACTTTTCCTGTTTCATGGCGTAAAGCCGAAATTGGGACAGGATGCCACGGACCACGCCTCAGATGAAAACTCTAGATCTTCGCATATTTAAGGTCACAAGGGCTTTAGATTACAGATGACCAATTTTGGTGATCATCCTGGATCAATCTCTGGGAGCGAGTTCGTTAAAGGTATGACACCTGAAAAATGGCATTAAATGACACAAAATATGACGAGAAAATTCAAAATAGCCGACTTCCTGTTTAGTTTCTGATTTCGGACCTAGAGACTTTTTTGTAGGTATTGTTATGTTACATGAGTGTACCGATTTTCGTACATGTACGTGAAACGTAGCTCGAGGCGCACTCCGCTGAATATTTATAGGTGGCGCTGTTGAGCCATTTTGCCACACCTACTCCTGAAAACCCATATCACATGTAAATTTTCACCAGTTCTGATGCGTGTGCAAAGTTTCTTGACTTTTCGAGCATGTTTAGGCCCTCTAAAATGCGATTAAGTTTGGAGAATAATAATAATAATAATAATAATTAAGCTGCAAGCAGCGATGGAAGGTTCCTCGCACCCAGCTACGCCAACGGTGGCTTCAGAAAAAGGGGAATGTTAAACAATATGCATTTAAAAATGCAAATATAGGGATGTGTTAAAGTCATTTTAATGTGCAAAACCTGCTTCCAGTTGGTGGCGCTATGGTCATAACTGAACATTAACATGTAGATGTCTTCAGGCTAACACTTTTATCAAACATATGAAGTTTTGTTGCAGATTGAACATAGTATGTTTGAGTTAGTGTAAAGCCTGACATATCCTGTTTTCAACAGGTGGCGCTATGATTACATCTGAATATTGGCTTTAGATGTCTTCAGGCCAGGACTCTTACCAAATATGTGAAGTTTGGTGCAGATTTGAACATTGAATGCTTAAGTTAGTGTAAAACAAGTAATTTTCTGTTGCCAGCAGGTGGCACTATATCTTTAATTAACATTGACATTTAGATATTTTCAGAACAATACTTTTATCAAACATATGAAGTTTGGTGCAGATTGAACATGGTATGTTTGAGTTAGTGTAAAGCCTGACATATCCTGTTGTCAACAGGCGGCACCTATGACTACATCTGAATATTGGCATTGAGATGTCTTCAGGCCAGGACTCTTACCAAATATGTGAAGTTTGGTGAAGATTGGACATTGCATGTTTAAGTTAGTGTAAAACAAGTAATAGCTCCTGTAGCCAGCAGGTGGCGCTATGTCTATAACTAAACATTGGCACGTAGATGTCTTCAGGCCATGGCCCTTATCAAACGTGTGAAGTTTGGGGCAGATCGGACATTTTATGGCTGAGTAACAACAGCTTCTATTCCCATGGCGAGACATCAAATTTTGTCACGCCGCCATGGACACGCCCATTAGCGAAAACTCAAGCTCTTCGCAATATAACATCACAAAGGCCTTTAGATTAGACTGACCTAAATATTATGTTGATGTCATTAAATCTCTAGGAGGAGTTAGTTACAGAGTAAAACATATCACTTCCTGTTTCCAGCAGGTGGCGCTATGAATTGATATGAATATGGTCACTTAGATCTCTTCAGGTCAGGAGTCTTACCAAATATGTGAAGTTTTGGTGCAGATTGGACATTGAATGCTTAAGTTAGTGTAAAACAAGTCATTTCCTGTTGCCAGCAGGTGGCGCTATGTCTTTAACTGAACGTTGGCATTTAGATATCTTCAGATCAATACTTTTATCAAACATATGAAGTTTGGTTCAGATTGAACATGGTATGTTTAGTTAGTGTAAAGCATGATATATCCTGTTGTCAACAGGTGACGCTATATTATTATCTGAATTTTGGCTTTAGATGTTTTCAGGCCAGGACTCTTACCAAATAAGTGAAGTTTGGTGCAGATTGGACATTGCATGTTTAAGATAGTGTAAAATAAGTCATTTCCAGTTGCCAGCAGGTGGCGCTCTGATTATAATGGAATATTCGTATTTAGATGTGTTCAGGTCTGTATTCTTATCGAACGTGTGAAGTCTGGGGCAGATCGGACATTGTATGGCTGAGTTACAACAACTTGTATTTCCATGGCGAGACATCAAATTTTGTCACGCCGCCATGGACACGCCCATTAGCAAAAACTCAAGCTCTTCGCAATTTAACATAACTAAGGACTTTAGGTTAGATACACCAAATAATGTGTTGATGTCATTTAATCTCTAGGAGGAGTTAGTTACAGAGTAAAACATGTTACTTCCTGTTGCCAGCAGGTGGCGCTATGACTATAACTGAATATGGTCACGCAGATATCTTCAGGTCAGGAGTCTTATAAAACATGTGAAGGTTGGTGCAGATCGGACATTATAGGCCTGAGTTTTAACAACTTCCTGTTTCATGGCAATCATCGAAATCTGTTAGGACGTCACGGACACACCCTCCAAAAAAACTCTAGATCTTCGCAATTTAACGTCACAAAGGGCTTTTGATTACAATGACCAATTTTGGGGTTCATCTGACGTAAGCTTTGGGAGGAGTTCGTTAAAGTAAGACACCTGAAAATGGCAAAAATGACGAGAAAATTTAAATTAACCGACTTCCTGTTGAGTTTATGATTTCGTACCACCTGACTTTTTTGTAGGTATTGTTATGTTACATTAGTGTACCGATTTTCGTACATGTACGTGAAACGTAGCGCGAGGTGCACTCTGCTGAATGTGTATAGGTGGCGCTGTCGAGCCATTTTGCCACACCTACTTCTGAAACCCATATCAGACATAAATTTTCACCAGTTCTGATGCGTGTGCAAAGTTTCGTGACATTTCGAGCATGTTTAGGCCCTCTAAAATGCGATTAAGTTTGGAGAAGAAGAAGAAGAAGAAGAAGAATTAAAGCTGCAAGCAGCGATGGAAGGGACCTCGCACACAGCACACCGCCTACCGGTGGCTTTAGAAAGACAGGGTACGGTGAGCAATATGCATTTAGAAAGGTAAATATAGAGGAATATGTCAAAATCATTTATATGTGCCAAACCTGCTGCCAGCTGGTGGAGCTATGTCCATAACTGAACATTAAAAATATAGATGTCTTCAGGCTAGCACTTTTATCAAACATATGAAGTTTGCTGCAGATTGAACATGGTATGTTTGAGTTAGTGTAAAGCTGACATATCCTGTTGTCAACAGGTGGTGCTATGATTACATCTGAATATTGGCCTTTAGATGTCTTCAGGCCAGGACTCTTACCAAATATGTGACGTTTGGTGCAGATTGGAGATTGAATGCTTAAGTTAGTGTAAAACAAGTAATTTCCTGTTGCCAGCAGGTGGCGCTATGTCTTTAATGAACATTGGCATTTAGATATCGTGAGACCAATACTTTTATCAAACATATGAAGTTTGGTACAGATTGAACATGGTATGTTTGAGTTAGTGTAAAGCCTGGCATATCCTGTTGTCAACAGGTGGCGCTATGATTATATCTGCATATTGGCCTTTAGATGTCTTCAGGCCAGGAATCATATCAAATATGAGAAGTTTGGTGCACATTGAACATTGCATTCTTAAGTTAGTGTAAAACAAGAAATTCCTGTTGCCAGCAGGTGGCGCTATATATTTAACTGAACATTGGTATATAGATGTCTTCAGTTCCTGGCTCTTATCAAACTTGTGAAGTTTGGTGCAGATTGGACATTGCGTTTAAGGTGTGTTAAACAAGTAATTTCCTGTTGCCATGGTGGCGCTATGTCTATAACTAAACATTGGCACAGAGATGTCTTCGCCATGGCTCTTATCAAACGTGTGAAGTTTGGGCAGATCGGACAATTTTATGGCTGATTAACAACAGCTTCTATTCCCATGGCAAAACATCGAAATTTGTCACGCCGCCATGGACACGCCCATTAGCGAAAACTCAAGCTCTTCGCCATTAAACATCACTAAGGCCTTTAGGTTAGACTGACCTACATATTTGTTGATGTCATTAAATCTCTAGGAGGAGTTATTTACAGAGTAAAATATGTCACTTCCTGTTGCCAGCAGGTGGCGCTATGATTTTTATGAATATGGTCACTTAGATCTCTTCACATCAGGAGTCTTATCAAACATTTGAAGTTTGGTGCAGATCGGACATTATATGCCTGAGTTATAACAACTTCTTGTTTCATGGCGAATCATCGAAATTTGACAGGGCGCCACGGACACGCCCTCCCATGAAAACTCTAGATCTCTATTTATAGGTGGCGCTGTCGAGCCATTTTGCAACACACCTACTCCTGAAACCCATATCAGACGTACATTTTCACCAGTTCTGATGCGTGTTCAAAGTTTCCTGACTTTTCGAGCATGTTTAAGCCCTCTAAAATGCGATTAAGTTTGGAGAAGAAGAAGAAGAAGAAGAATTAAAGCTGCAAGCAGCGATGGAAGGGACCTCACACACGGCTCACCGCCTACCGGTGGCTTCAGAAAGACAGGGAACGGTGAGCAATATGCATTTAGAAAGGTAAATATAGAGGAATATGTCAAAGTCATTTATATGTGCTAAACCTGCTGCCAGCTGGTGGCGCTATGTCTATAACTGAACATTAACATGTAGATGTCTTCAGGCTAGCACTTTTATCAAACATATGAAGTTTGGTGCAGATTCAACATAGTATGTATGAGTTAGTGTAAAGCCTGACACATCCTGTTGTCAACAGGTGGCGCTATGATAACATCTGAATATTGGCCTTTAGATGTCTTCAGGCCAGGACTCTTACCAAATATGTGAAATTTGGTGCAGATTGGACATTGAATGCTTAAGTTAGTGTAAAACAAGTAATTTCCTGTTGCCACCAGGTGACGCTATGTCTTTAACTGAACATTGGCATTTAGATATCTTCAGATCAATACTTTTATCAAACATATGAAGTTTGGTGCAGATTGAACAAGGTATGTTTGAGTTAGTGTAAAGCCTGGCATATCCTGTTGCCAGCAGGTGGCGCTATGATTTTATATGAATATGGTCACTTAGATCTCTTCAGGTCAGGAGTCTTACCAAATATGTGAAGTTTGGTGCAGATTGGATATTGCATGTTTAAATTAGTGTAAATCAAGACATTTCCTGTGGCCAGCAGGTGGCGCTATGATTATAATGGAATATTCGTATTTAGATGTGTTCAGGCCTGGATTCTTATCGAACGTGTGAAGTCTGGGGCAGATCGGTTATTGCATGGCTGAGTTACAACAACTTTTATTCCCATAGTGAGACATCAAAATTTGTGATGCCGCCAATGACACGCCCATTAGCGAAAACTCAAGCTCTTTGCAATTTAACATCACAAAGGCCTTTAGATTAAACTGACCTAAATATTATGTTGATGTCATTAAATCTCTAGGAGGAGTTAGTTACAGAGTAAAACATATCAGTTCCTGTTGCCAGCAGGTGGCTCTATGACTATAACTGAATATGGTCACTTAGATCTCTTCAGGTCAGGATTCTTATCAAACATGTGAAGTTTGGTGTAGATCGGACATAGCATGCCTGAGATATAACAACTTCCTCTTTCATGGCGAAACATCGAAATTTGACAGGACGCCACGGACACGCCCTCCGATGAAAACTCTAGATCTTCGCATTTTAACGCCACAAAGGGCTTTAGATTACAATGACCAATTTTGGTGTTCATCTGGAAATATCTCTGGGAGGAGTTCGTTAAAGTATGACACCTGAAAATGGCAAAAATGATACAAAATATGACGAGAAAATTCAAAATAGCCAACTTCCTGTTTGGTTTCTGATTTCGTACCTAGAGACTTTTTTGTAGGTATTGTTAAGTTACATGAGTGTAACGATTTTCGTACATGTACGTGAAACGTAGCTCGAGGCGCACTCCACTGAATATTTATAGGTGGCGCTGTGTCGAGCCATTTTGCCACACCTACTTCTGAAACCCATATAAGACGTAAATGTTCACCAGTTCTGATGCGTGTGCAAAGTTTCCTGACTTTTCGAGCATGTTTATGCCCTCTAAAATGCGATTAAGTTTGGAGAAGAAGAAGAAGAAGAAGAAGAAGAAGAAGAAGAAGAAAGAAGAAACAGAGCAGATTCAATAGGGTCCTCGCACCATCGGTGCTCGGTCCCTAATAATAATAATAATAATAATAATAAATAATAATAATAATAATAATAATAAACAACACAGATTCAATAGGGTCCTCCTATTATAGGTGCTCGGTCCCTAATTAAAGCTGCAAGCAGTGGTGGAAGTTACCTTGCACCCGGCACCGCCAACCGGTGGCTTCAGAAAGACAGGGAACGGTGAGCAATATTTATTTAAAAAGGTAAATATAGAGGAATGTGCCATAGTCATTTATATATGCCAAACCTGCTGCCAGCTGGTGGCGCTATGTCCATAACTGAACATTAACATGTAGATGTCTTCAGGCTAGCACTTTTATCAAACATATGAATTTTGGTGCAGATTGAACATAGTATAGATTTAGAGTTAGTGTAAAGCCTGACACATCCTGTTTTCAACAGGTGGCGCTATGATAACATCTGAATGTTGGCCTTTAGATGTTTTCAGGCCAGGACTCTTACCAAATATGTGAAGTTTGGTGCAGATTGGACATTGAATGCTTAAGTTAATGTAAAACAAGTAATTTCCTGTTGCCAGCAGGTGGCGCTATGTCTTTAACTAAACATTATCGTGTAGATATCATCATACCAGTACTTTTATCAAACATATGAATTTTGGTGCAGATTGAACATGGTATGTTTGAGTTAGTGTAAAGCATGATATATCCTGTTGTCAACAGGTGGCGCTATGATTACATCTGAATTTTGGCCTTTAGATGTTTTCAGGCCAGGACTCTTACCAAATATGTGAAGTTTGGTGCAGATTGGACATTGCATGTTTAAGATAGTGTAAAATAAATTATTTCCTGTTGGCAGCAGGTGGCGCTCTGATTATAATGGAATATTCGTATTTAGATGTGTTCAGGTCATGGCTCTTATCAAACGTGTGAAGTTTGGGCAGATCGGACATTTTATGGCTGATTAACAACAGCTTCTATTCCCATGGCAAGACATCGAATTTTGTCACGCCGCCATGGACACACCCATTAGGGAAAACTCAAGCTCTTCGCAATTTAACATCACTAAGGCCTTTAGGTTAGACTGACCTAAATATTATGTTGATGTCATTAAATCTCTAGGAGGAGTTAGTTAAAAAGTAATACATGTCACTTCCTGTTGCCAGCAGGTGGCGCTATGAATTTATGTGAATATGGTCACTTAGATCTCTTTAGGTTAGGAGTCTTATCAAACATGTGAAGTTTGGTGCAGATCGGACATTAAATGCCTGAGTTATAACAACTTCCTGTTTCATGGCGAAACATCGAAATTTGACAGGACGCCACGGACACGCCCTCCGATGAAAACTCTAGATCTTCGCAATTTAACGTCACAAAGGGCTTTAGATTACAATGACCAATTTTGGTGTTCATCTGGATAAATCTCTGGGAGGAGTTCGTTAAAGTATGACACCTGAAAATGGCAAAAATGACACAAAATATGACGAGAAAATTCAAAATAGCCGACTTCCTGTTTGGTTTCTGATTTCGGACCTAGAGACTTTTTTGTAGGTATTGTTATGTTACATGAGTGTACCGATTTTCGTACATGTACGTGAAACGTAGCTCGAGGCGCACTCCGCTGAATATTTATAGGTGGCGCTGTTGAGCCATTTTGCCACACCTACTCCTGAAACCCATATCAGATGTAAATTTTCACCAGATCTGATGCGTGTGCAAAGTTTCTTGACTTTTCGAGCATGTTTAGGCCCTCTAAAATGCGATTAAGTTTGGAGAATAATAATAATAATAATAATAATAATAATTAAAGCTGCAAGCAGCGATGGAAGGTTCCTCGCACCCAGCTCACCGCCAACCGGTGGCTTCAGAAAAACAGGGAATGTTAAACAATATGCATTTAAAAATGCAAATATAGAGGGATGTGTTAAAGTCATTTAAATGTGCAAAACCTGCTTCCAGTTGGTGGCGCTATGTCCATAACTGAACATTAACATGTAGATGTCTTCAGGCTAACACTTTTATCAAACATATGAAGTTTGTTGCAGATTGAACATAGTATGTTTGAGTTAGTGTAAAGCCTGACATATCCTGTTTTCAACAGGTGGCGCTATGATTACATCTGAATATTGGCTTTTAGATGTCTTCAGGCCAGGACTCTTACCAAATATGTGAAGTTTGGTGCAGATTTGAACATTGAATGCTTAAGTTAGTGTAAAACAAGTAATTTTCTGTTGCCAGCAGGTGGCACTATATCTTTAATTAACATTGACATTTAGATATTTTCAGAACAATACTTTTATCAAACATATGAAGTTTGGTGCAGATTGAACATGGTATGTTTGAGTTAGTGTAAAGCCTGACATATCCTGTTGTCAACAGGCGGCACTATGACTACATCTGAATATTGGCATTGAGATGTCTTCAGGCCAGGACTCTTACCAAATATGTGAAGTTTGGTGAAGATTGGACATTGCATGTTTAAGTTAGTGTAAAACAAGTAATTTCCTGTAGCCAGCAGGTGGCGCTATGTCTATAACTAAACATTGGCACGTAGATGTCTTCAGGCCATGGCCCTTATCAAACGTGTGAAGTTTGGGGCAGATCGGACATTTTATGGCTGAGTAACAACAGCTTCTATTCCCATGGCGAGACATCAAATTTTGTCACGCCGCCATGGACACGCCCATTAGCGAAAACTCAAGCTCTTCGCAATATAACATCACAAAGGCCTTTAGATTAGACTGACCTAAATATTATGTTGATGTCATTAAATCTCTAGGAGGAGTTAGTTACAGAGTAAAACATATCACTTCCTGTTTCCAGCAGGTGGCGCTATGAATTTATATGAATATGGTCACTTAGATCTCTTCAGGTCAGGAGTCTTACCAAATATGTGAAGTTTGGTGCAGATTGGACATTGAATGCTTAAGTTAGTGTAAAACAAGTCATTTCCTGTTGCCAGCAGGTGGCGCTATGTCTTTAACTGAACGTTGGCATTTAGATATCTTCAGATCAATACTTTTATCAAACATATGAAGTTTGGTTCAGATTGAACATGGTATGTTTGAGTTAGTGTAAAGCATGATATATCCTGTTGTCAACAGGTGGCGCTATGATTATTTCTGAATTTTGGCCTTTATATGTTTTCAGGCCAGGACTCTTACCAAATAAGTGAAGTTTGGTGCAGATTGGACATTGCATGTTTAAGATAGTGTAAAATAAGTCATTTCCAGTTGCCAGCAGGTGGCGCTCTGATTATAATGGAATATTCGTATTTAGATGTGTTCAGGTCTGTATTCTTATCGAACGTGTGAAGTCTGGGGCAGATCGGACATTGTATGGCTGAGTTACAACAACTTTTATTTCCATGGCGAGACATCGAAATTTGTGATGGACCACATCACAAGGACACGCACTTTAACGAAAACTTTAGATCTTCTTAATTTCACATCACAAAGGCCTTTAGGTTAGACTGACAAAATAATGTGTTGATGTCATTAAATCTCTAGGAGGAGTTAGTTACAGAGTAAATCATGTCACTTCCTGTTGCCAGCAGGTGGCGCTATGAGTCAAGTCAAGTCAAGTCACATTTATTTATATAGCGCTTTTAACAATACAAATTGTAACAAAGCACTGCACAATATCAAATAGGAAAATTGTGTCAATAATGTAACATGCCAGGTTTTAACACTCAATTTTCAGATGAATGCATTTCATTATTGAATTTAGTAATGGCATTGTCCAGCTCAGTTCAGTTTAAATAGTATCTGTGCAATCAAGTCGATGATTTTGCTGGAAATGAAGATTCCCCAACTAAGCAAGCCAGAGGCGACAGCGGCAAGGAACCAAAACGCCATCGGTGACAGAATGGAGAAAAAACCTTGGGAGAAACCAGGCTCAGTCGGGGGGCCAGTTCCCCTCCGGCCAGACGAACCAGCAGTTTGTTCCAACTGCTTCAAAGTCATAGTGTAAGTGGTCCACTGGTTTCAGTGGTCTTTACCCGATGGATGTCTAGGTGACGAATTCCTCACTGGAGATCTGTCTCTGGGGCTCATCTATGTGTCCTAGACTCCACTGATGTTCAGGGATGTAGAGGTTGTCTCTAGGTGCTGATCCTCCATTTATGGCAAAATTTGGTTAAGTCAGTATAATCGCTGATGGTTGGCTTCCTCTGAGGTCCTCCGAAGGGTTGTCATCGTCTCTTCTCAGGTGTTCGGTCATCTCAGATCGTTTAAGGGTTGGATCCAGACTGAAGCTTGTGTAATTCCTAGCTAACACGGGATGTTAATCCCATGGCAGAAACATAGAAACAATAAAGAAAATTATCGTAGCAGTTGTTCCATCCAGGAATAACCCTGGATGAAATTATCAGTATAACCCAAGCTAAAGCATAATAATGTGCATTTGTTCAGATAGACTGGTACTAGATTGTGAGATGCATTATATGACTGCTTGGCTAAAGAGATGTGTCTTTAATCTAGATTTAAATAAAGAGAGTGTGTCTGAACCCTGGACGTTATCAGGAAGGCTATTCCAGAGTTTGGGAGCCAAGTATGAAAAAGTTCTACCTCCTTTAGTGGACTTTGCTATCCGAGGTACTACCAAGAGTCCAGAGTTTTGTGACCTTAGGAAGCGGGTTGGATTGTAGCGTGATAGAAGATTAGTTAGGTACGCAGGAGCTAAATCATTTAGGGCCTTATAGGCAAGTAATAATATTTTGTAACTGATACGGAACTTAATAGGTAGCCAGTGCAGAGACTGTAAAATTGGAGTAATATGATCATATTTTCTTGACCTGGTAAGGACTCTAGCCGCAGCATTTTGTACTATCTGTAGCTTGTTTATTGAAGATGCAGGACAACCACCTAGCAGTGCATTACAATAGTCCAGTCTAGAGGTCATGAATGCATGAACTAACTTTTCTGCATCAGAAACACTTAACATGTTCCGTAGCTTGGCAATGTTTCTAAGATGGAAGAATGCTGTTTTTGTAACATTGGAAATATGATTTTCAAAAGATAGGTTGCTGTCTAATATAACACCCATATTTTTGACTGTAGAGGAAGTAACAGTACATCTGTCTAGTTGCAAATTGTGATCCAAGATATTCTGTGTACTGTTTTTAGGTCCAATAAGTAATATATCTGTCTTATCAGAATGTAATAGGAGAAAATGATTGGTCATCCAATCTATTATATTTTTAACACACTCCGTTAGCTTAGATAATTTAGAAGTTTCATCTGGTCTTGTTGAGATATATAGTTGAGTGTCATCAGCATAACAATGGAAACTAATCCCGTATTTTCTTATAATATTACCAAGGGGCAACGTGTATAATGAAAATAGCAAAGGACCTAGGACAGATCCTTGTGGTACTCCGTACTTTACTGGTGATAATTGAGATGCCTCCCCGTTTAAATAAACAAAGTGGTAGCGATCGGACAGGTAGGATCTAAACCATTTTAGAGCCTGCCCTTGAATACCTGTATAGTTTTGTAATCGATCTATCAGTATGTCATGATCTATAGTGTCGAACGCAGCACTAAGATCAAGTAAAACTAGCAATGAGATGCAGCCTTTGTCTGACACAAGTAGTAAGTCATTTGTAATTTTAACAAGTGCAGTTTCTGTGCTATGACGGGGCCTAAAACCTGACTGAAATTCTTCATAGATATAATTTTTTAGCAAAAAGGAGCACAATTGAGCAGACACTACTTTTTCTAGTATTTTTTACATAAACAGAAGATTTGAAATGGGTCTGTAATTTGCCAGTTCACAAGTATCTAATTTTGGTTTCTTAATAAGAGGCTTAATAACCGCCAGCTTAAATGATTGTGGGACGTGACCTAAAGATAACGAGGAGTTAATAATATTGAGAAGCGGTTCTTCTGCTACAAGTAACAACTCTTTCAATAGTTTAGTGGGTACAGGATCTAATAAACATGTTGTTGGATTAGATGTAGTTATAAGTTTATTTAGCTCATCCTGTCCTATAGTAGTAAAGTACTGCAGTTTTTCTTTGGGTGTGATGAATGAAGCTTAAGTACTAGACGCTGTAGAATCTACATTTGTTATTGTATTTCTGATATTATCTATTCTATCAGTAAATAAATTCATAAAGTCATTGCTATTAAACTGTGAGCGAATATTTAGATCGGGTGACATATGTTTATTTGTTAATCTAGCCACTGTGCTAAATAAAAACCTTGGATTGTTTTGGTGATTATCTATGGGTTTGCGGATATACTCGGTTCTTGCAGTTTTTAGAGCCTGTCTATAGCTGGACATACTTTTTCCACGTAATTCTAAAGACTTCCAAGTTCGTTTTTCTCCATTTGCGCTCAAGAATACGAGTTTCTTTCTTGAGAGAATGGGTATAACTGTTGTACCATGACGCAGCACGTTTTTCTCTAACCTTTTTTAATTTGATGGGGGCAACAGTTTCTAACGTATTAGAGAAGATAGTTCCCATGTTGCTAGTAATTGTGTCTAGTTCATCTGTATTTATGGGTACACAGAGCAGTTGAGATAAATCAGGCAGGTTATTGGTGAATCTGTCTTTAGTGGCTGTAACAATAATTCTGCCTGGACGATAACGTGGAGCCATATAGTTAATATCAGTAATATGCAGCATGCACGATATAAGGAAATGGTCAGTAACATCATCACTTTGAGGTACGATATCTATATCAGTAAGATCAATTCCATGCGATATTATTAAATCTAGTGTATGATTAAGACGATGTGTCGGCCCAGTGACATTTTGCTTGACACCAAAAGAGTTTATTAGGTCAGTAAACGCAAGTCCTAACGCATCATTTGTATTATCAACGTGAATGTTAAAATCTCCAACAATTAGTGCTTTATCAACATTAACCAATAGGTCTGAGAGGAAATCTGCAAATTCTTTTAGAAAATCTGTATATGGCCCTGGCGATCTATACACAGTAGCCAGAGCAAGAGATAGGACAGATTTATTTTGCTTATCTAACAGTTTAACATCGAGCATAAGTATTTCAAATGAGTTAAACCTATATCCTGTTTTCTGAGCAGCATTGAGAATATCACTATATATTGTTGCGACACCGCCGCCACGACCAGTCTGACGAGACTCATGCTTATAACAGTAGCTTGGTGGAGTAGATTCATTTAGACCAAAATAATAATTTGTTTTAAGCCAGGTTTCAGTCAGACAGAGTACATCAAAACTATTATCTGTGATCATTTAATTTGCAATAACAGCTTTCGGTGTGAGTGACCTAATATTTAGGAGCCCAAGTTTAAAAAAAAAAATTGTTCATTTATTTAGCATTTTTCTGGTTTAATCACGATTAGATTTGTTCTAGATCCTGCATTCAATTTATATTTTGATCTCACTATTCGGGGAACAGATACAGTCTTTATAGATTGGACACTGCAAGTACCTTTATCATTTAAGTGGGTGGAACAAAAGTCATCATAGTAGCTTTTTGAGAATTGGCTTACTAGTCAGATGGAGCGTAGCGTCCTGGTGATGTTGTCTGACAGGAGTTCCGATCCGACTCTGCTGGGGTGCAGGCCATCAGCACGAAATAGCATAGGACGCTACCAGAAAAGATTCCAATTATTGACAAAGAGAATTTTCTGTTCTTTACACCATGAAAACAACCATTCATTTAAAGCAAATAGTCTACTGAACCGTTCGTGTCCTCGTCGATGCGTGGGAAGAGGTCCTGACACGATGATCGTCGTTGTAGGCAATGTGCTGCGAACCGTCTCGATCAGGCTCCTGAAGTCCCTCTTCAGTGTCTCCGTCTGCCGCAGCCTGGTGTCGTTAGCCCCCGCATGGATCACAACAGCTGCAACACTCTCGTCCTCCTTCAGGACCGCGGGTATCTGCACAGAAACATCAAGAACACGAGCACCAGGGAGACAATGAGTGTGCACCTTACCTTCAGCTAACGTAGCAAGGATGTGCCGGACGATTGAGTCTCCGATGACCACAGCGTCACGTTCAGTCTCACAGAGAGGAGCGAAGCGGTTCCGGGATGAGATGTCGAAGACCGGAGGGGGAGAAGTCGTCGACCGGGGCCTGGATCGCGTCTTCCGCTGCTGCACCCAGGGTCCTGGGTTTCCCGGCGCTGGAGTGAAGGCCATCTGGGACGATCGCGTCCCGGGTGCACGGGGACTGTGCAGAGAAACACACGGAGTAGAGGTGGTGGGAGTGTTAGCAGCGCGCTGCATACTTACCCCGGACTTGTGAGCATCAGCCCGAGATGTTTCCAGCGTTGCTTTCCGTTTCCTCAGCTGGGCCTGTTTCCCCAGCAGCTCGCCGATCAGCTTCTCCATGGCCTCCAGCCCCAGCTGCACCGAATGCAGCTCGAACGTGTCCTCACCTGCACTCAAAGGTAGACACAAATCCGCCATTAAAGCAAGTAACAATGAAACAATGGTAAATGTGTGTATGTGTGTGTGAAAAGGGTATTAGCTGTGTTAGTGGCACCCACGCTGGCTTTGCTAACAGGCAATAAGCTAATAGCGGACTCGGGAAATCAAAATAAAACTTGCGATAACAAGCCGCTCTGATTATTCTCGTTGCAGAATGCGATCGGGGATATATTCACACGTTATAGAAACAAAAATGATTGTGTATAAAATCGGAATTTAAGAGAAAATAGACGATAAATAATTGGCTTGACGGAGATTCAATTCAGAACATGCATCAGCAACAATAACAAGAATACGTCAAGTCCCCTTCAAATGAGAGAACGGCCTTGACGGAGATTCAATTCAGAACATGCGTCAGCGACAATGACAAGAATACGTCAAGTTCCCTTCAAATGAGAGAACGGAAGTCATGTGAATAAAGTTATGACTATAACTGAATATGGTCACGTAGAGCTCTTAAGGTCAGGAGTCTTATCAAACATGTGAAGGTTGGTTTAAATCGGACATTGCATGCCTGAGTTATAACAACTTCCAATTTTAATGGCGAATCATCGAAATCTGACAGGACGCCACGGACACGCCCTCCGATGAAAACTCTAGATCTTCGCAATTTAACGTCAGAAAGGGCTTTAGATTACAATAACTAATTTTGGTGTTAATCTGAATAAATCTCTGGGAGGAGTTCGTTAAAGTATGACACCTGAAAATGGCAAAAATGACATAAAATATGATGAGAAAAGTCAAAATAACCGACTTCCTGTTGGGTTTTTTGATTTCGTACTTGGATAATTTTTTGTAGGTATTGTTATGTTACATGAGTGTACCGATTTTCGTACATGTACGTGAAACGTAGCTCGAGGTGCACTCCGCTGAATGTGTATAGGTGGCGCTGTCGAGCCATTTTGCCACACCTACTTCTGAAACCCATATCAGACTTCAATTTTCGCCAGTTCTGATGCGTATGCAAAGTTTCCTGACTTTTCGAGCATGTTTAGGTCCTCAAAAATGTGATTAAGTGCGGAAAATTATAATAATAAACAGAGCAGATTCAATAGGGTCCTCGCACCATTGGTGCTCGATCCCTAATTAAAGCTGCAAGCAGCGATGGAAGGGACCTCGCATGCGGCTCAACGCCGAACGGTGGCTTCAGAAAGACAGGGAACGGTGAGCAATATGCATTTAAAATGGTAAATATAGAGGAATATGTCAAAGTAATTTGTATGTGCCAAACCTGCTGCCAGCTGGTGGCGCTATGTCCATAACTGAACATTAACATGTAGATGTCTTCAGGCCAGCACTTTTATCAGACATATTATGTTTGGTGCAGATTGAACATGGTATATTTGGGTTAGTGTAAAGCCTGACATATCCTGTACTCAACAGGTGGCGCTATGGTTACTTCTGAATATTGGCCTTTAGGTGTCTTCAGACCAGGACTCTTATCAAACATGTGAAGTTTGGTGCAGATTAAACATGGTATGTTTGAGTTAGTGTAAAGCACGACATATCCTGTTGTCAACAGGTGGCGCTATGATTACATCTGAATATTGGCCTTTAGATGTCTTCAGACCAGGACTCTTATCAAATATGTGAAGTTTGGTGCAGATTGGACATTGTATGCTTAAGTTAGTGTAAAACAAGGAATTTCCTCTTACCAGCAGGTGGCGCTATATATTTAACTGAACGTTGGCATGTAGATGTCTTCATCCAGTACTTTTAAAAAACATATGAAGTTTGGTGCAGATTGGACATTGCATGTTTAAGTTAATGTAAAACAAGTAATTTTCTGTTTCCAGCAGGTGGCGCTATATCTATAACTAAACATTGGCACGTAGATGTCTTCAGGCCATGGCTCTTATCAAACATGTGAAGTTTGGGACAGATCGGACATTTTATGGCTGAGTAACAACAGCTTCTATTCCCATGGCGAGACATCGAATTGTGTCACGCCACCATAGACACGCCCGTTAGTGAAAACTCAAGCTCTTCGCATTTTAACATCACAAAGGCCTTTAGATTAGACTGACTTAAATATTATGTTTATGTCATTAAATCTCTAGGAGGAGTTAGTTACAGAGTGAAACAAATCACTTCCTGTTGCCAGCAGGTGGCGCTATGAATTTATATGAATATGGTCACTTAGATCTCTTCAGGTCAGGATTCTTATCAAATATGTGAAGTTTGGTGCAGATTGGACATTGCATGTTTAAGTTAGTGTAAAACAAGTCATTTCCTGTTGCCAGCAGGTGGCACTCTGATTATAATGGAATATTCGTATTTAGATGTGTTCAGGCCTGGATTCGTATCGAACGTGTGAAGTCTGGGGCAGATCGGACATTGTATGGCTGAGTTACAACAACTTTTATTCCCATGGCGAGACATCGAAATCTGTGATGCCGCCAAGGACACGCCCTTTTACGAAAACTCTAGATTTTCGCAATTTAACATCACAAAGGCCTTTAGGTTAGACTGACCAAAAAATGCGTTGATGTCATTAAATCTCTAGGAGGAGTTAGTTACAGAGTAAAACATGCCACTTCCTGTTGCCAGCAGGTGGCGCTATTACTATAACTGAATATGGTCACTTAGATCTCTTCATATCAGGAGTCTTATCAAACATGTGAAGTTTGGTGCAGATCGGACATAGCATGCCTGAGTTATAACAACTTCCTGTTTCATGGCGAAACATCAAAATTTGAAAGGACGCCACGGACACGCCCTCTTATGAAAACTAGATCTTCGCAATTTAACGTCACAAAGGGAAGATTGCAATGAATCATTTTGGTGTTCATCTGAATAAATCTCTGGGAGGAGTTTGTTAAAGTATGACACCTGCAAATGGCAAAAATGTCACTAAATATGACGAGAAAATTCAAAATCAAAGTCAAGTCAAAAAGTCAAAGTCAAAGTCAGCTTTATTGTCAATTCTGCCACATGTACCGTACATACATACAGAGAATTGAAATTGCGTTACTCTCTTACTCCCTGGTGCATACAGATAACACTAAACACTAACATTAGAACACAAAAATACAGATAAGTACAAATCAAAATATATATATATATATACACATCTACATATAGTATATATGTATATATACATATATATACACACAAACATACACAAAAATGCAACTATTACAAATATACAAATAAGGACATGTAGGAAAAAATAAAACATTAAATAAAAAAAATACAAATAATAATATAAAAAAATGGATAAAGTGGCATAAGGCACATGGCAGATAGTGCAAATCAGTGAAATAAACAAACAAACAGTGCAGAAAATAAATGGTGTAGTGCAAAGAGCTTATCAAGACTATTTAAAGTGACAAGGAGCAGTCTTTTTATAACCAACTTCCTGTTGGGTTTCGGATTTCATTCCAGGAGACTTTTTTGTAGGTATTGTTATGTTACATGAGTGTACCGATTTTCGGACATGTACGTGAAACGTAGCCCGAGGGCTCTCCGCTGAATGAGTATAGGTGGCGCTGTCGAGCCATTTTGCCACCCCTACTTCTGAAATCCATATAAGATATACATTTTTACCAGTTCTGATGCGTGTGCAAAATTTCCTGACTTTTCGAGCATGTTTAGGCCCTCAAAAATGCGATTAAGTGCGGAAAATTATAATAATAAACAGAGCAGATTCAATAGGGTCCTCGCACCATTGGTGCTCGATCCCTAATTAAAGCTTTAAGCAGCGATGGAAGGGACCTTGCACGCGGCTCACCGCCGAACGGTGGCTTCAGGAAGACAGGGATTGGTGAGCAATATGCATTTAAAATGGTAAATATAGAGGAATATGTCAAAGTAATTTGTATGTGCCAAACCTGCTGCCAGCTGGTGGCGCTATGTCCATAACTGAACATTAACATGTAGATGTCTTCAGGCCAGCACTTTTATCAGACATATGATGTTTGGTGCAGATTGAACATGGTATATTTGGGTTAGTGTAAAGCCTGACATATCCTGTTGTCAACAGGTGGTGCTATGATTACATCTGAATATTGGCCTTTAGATGTCTTCAGGCCAGGACTCTTATCAAATATGTGAAGTTTGGTGCAGATTGGACATTGCATGCTTAAGTTAGTGTAAAACAAGGAATTTCCTCTTACCAGCAGGTGACGCTATATATTTAACTGAACGTTGGCATGTAGATGTCTTCATCCAGTACTTTTAAAAAACATATGAAGTTTGGTGCAGATTGGACATTGTCAAAGTCAAAAGTCAAAGTCAGCTTTATTGTCAATTCTACCACATGTACCGTACATACATACAGAGAATTGAAATTGCATTACTCTCTTACTCCCTGGTGCATACAGATAACACTAAACACTAACAGTAGAACGCACAAATATACAAATAAGGACATGTAGAAAAAAATAAAAATAATAATAATAAAAATAGATAAAGTGGCATAAGGCACATGGTAAATAGTGCAAACCAGTGAAATACACAGACAGTGCAGAATATGAATTGTGTAGTGCAAAGAGCTTATTGAGTCTATTTTAAGTCTATTTTATTAAAGTGACAAGAGAGCAGTCTTTATTCAGACTGTCAGAAGAGGTAGTTAAATGAGGTCAGTACAATGCTGTACAAAGTGACTGGTGCTTGGTGTGGTGTGTGTGTGTGTGTGTGTGTGTGTGTGTGTGTGCGTGCGGGGGGGTGGGTGGGTGTGGTGTGTGGGGGGGGGGGGGGGTCAGAGTTCAGTGGTGCTTGGTGTAAGAGAGGGGAGGGGGGGCAAGGACGGGAGGGAGTTCAGCTTCCTGACAGCCTGGTGGATGAAGCTGTCCTTCAGTCTGTTGGTCCTGGCCTGGAGACTCCGCAGTCTCCTCCCTGATGGAAGCAGACTGAAGAAGCTGTGTGTCGGGTGGGTGGTATCACCTGCAATGTAGAGGGCTTTGCGGGTGAGACGGGTGCTGTAGATGTCCTGGAGGGAGGGGAGAGAGACACCAACGATCTTCTCAGCTGCTCTCACTATCCGTTAAAGGGACTTGCGGCAGGACGCGTTGCAGGCGCCATACCACACAGTGATGCAGCTAGTCAGGATGCTCTCGATGGTGCCTCTGTAGAAGGTGCACATGATGGGGGTCGGGGCTCTGGCTCTTCTGAGTTTGCGGAGGAAGTAGAGACGCTGTTGTGCTTTCTTGGCTAGTGCTGCAGTGTTGTTGGTCCAGGAGAGGTCCTCTGTGATGTGTACACCCAGGAACTTGGTGCTGCTCACTCTCTCCACGGTCGCACCATTGATGGTCAGAGGAGCATGCAGAGAGTGCACTCTCCTGAAGTCAACGACAATCTCCTTCGTCTTCTCCACATTCAGAGAGAGATTGTTGTCACTGCACCATCCGGCCAGGCGGCTCACCTCGCTCCGGTAGTTTGTCTCATCTCTGTTGCTGATGAGACCCACCACAGTCGTGTCATCCGCAAATTTAATGAAGAGGTTGGAGTTGTGTGATGGTGTGCAGTCGTGGGTCAGCAGAGTGAAGAGGAGGGGGCTCAGCACACATCCTTGGGGGGCCCCTGTGTTCAGTGTGATGGTGCTGGATGTGTTACTGCCGACCCGTACTGCCTGAGGTCTCCCGGTCAGAAAGTCCAACAGCCAGTTGCACAGCGATGTATTGAGCCCCAGCTGGACCAGTTTATGAATGAGCTGTTGAGGGATGATTGTGTTAAATGCTGAACTGAAGTCTATGAACAGCAATCTGACATACGTGTCCGTTTTGTCCAGATGTGTGAGGGCTGGGTGGAGGGCAGTGACGATGGCATCATCGGTCGAGCGATTGGACCTATATGCAAACTGCAAGGGGTCCAGGGAGGGGGGGAGGACAGATTTGATGTGTTGCATGACTAGCCGTTCAAAGCACTTCATGAGAATAGGAGTGAGTGCTACTGGACGGTAGTCATTGAAGCAGGATGGAGATGACTTCTTCGGGACTGGAATGATGGTGGTAGCTTTGAAGCATGTGGGGACAACAGCCTGACTTAGTGAGATGTTGAAAATGTCTGTGAAGACATCAGTGAGTTCCACTGCACAGTCTCTCAGTACACGCCCAGGAATGTTGTCAGGACCCGGAGCTTTGCGTGCATTGATCCTGCTGAGGGATCTCCTCACACTGTCTGGGGACAGCGACATCACCTGGTCGCCGGGAGGAGGTGTAGTCTTCTGTGCAGTGGTGCTGTTTTGTGCTTCAAAGCGAGCGAAGAAGGCATTCAGCTCGTTCAGCAGGGGGATGGTGCTGTCACAGGTCTGTGGTGGGGGCTTGTAGTCCGTAATGGTCTGAATCCCCTGCCACAGGATCCGAGTGTCTCTGCTGTCGCTGAAACGATGGGCTATCCTCCTGGAGTACTGTCTCTTGGTCTCTCTGATGCCACGGGATAGGTTGGCCCTAGCTGTCTTCAGGCCCTCCATGTTGCATGTTTAAGTTAGTGTAAAACACTAGATCTCTTAGATCTCTTCAGGTCAGGATTCTTATCAAACATGTGAAGTTTGGTGCAGATTGGACATTGCATGTTTAAGTTAGTGTAAAATAATGTAACATGCCAGTTAAACAACTTCCCGTTTTAATGGCAAATCATCGAAATCTGACAGGATGCCACGGACACGCCCTCCGATGAAAACTCTAGATCTTCGCAATTTAACGTCACAAAGGGCTTTAGATTACAATGACTAATTTTGGTGTTAATCTGAATAAATCTCTGGGAGGAGTTCGTTAAAGTATGACACCTGAAAATGGCAAAAATGACATAAAATATGACGAGAAAAGTCAAAATAACCGACTTCCTGTTGGGTTTTTTGATTTCGTACTTGGATAATTTTTTGTAGGTATTGTTATGTTACATGAGTGTACCGATTTTCGTACATGTACGTGAAACGTAGCTCGAGGCGCACTCCGCTGAATATGTGTATAGGTGGCGCTGTCGAGCCATTTTGCCACACCTACTTCTGAAACCCATATCAGACTTCAATTTTCGCCAGTTCTGATGCGTATGCAAAGTTTCATGACTTTTCGAGCATGTTTAGGCACTCAAAAATGCGATTAAGTGCGAAAAATTATAATAATAAACAGAGCAGATTCAATAGGGTCCTCGCACCATTGGTGCTCGATCCCTAACTAAAGCTGCAAGCAGCGATGGAAGGGACCTCGCACGCGGCTCACCGCTGAACGGTGGCTTCAGAAAGACAGGGAACGGTGAGCAATATGCATTTAAAATGGTAAATATAGAGGAATATGTCAAAGTAATTTGTATGTGCCAAACCTGCTGCCAGCTGGTGGCGCTATGTCCATAACTGAACATTAACATGTAGATGTCTTCAGGCCAGCACTTTTATCAGACATATGATGTTTGGTGCAGATTGAACATGGTATATTTGGGTTAGTGTAAAGCCTGACATATCCTGTACTCAACAGGTGGCGCTATGGTTACTTCTGAATATTGGCCTTTAGGTGTCTTCAGACAAGGACTCTTATCAAACATGGAAGTTTGGTGCAGATTAAACTTATGTTTGAGTTAGTGTAAAGCAAACATGTGAACAGTGGCGCTTGATTACATCTGAATGCCTTTAGATTCTTCAGGACTCTTATCAAATGTGAAGTTTGGTGCATGCTTATGCTTAGTTAGTGTAAAACAAGGATTTTCCTCTTACCAGCAGGTGGCGCTATATATTTAACTGAACGTTGGCATGTAGATGTCTTCAGGCCATGGCTCTTATCAAACATGTGAAGTTTGGGACAGATCGGACATTTTATGGCTGAGTAACAACAGCTTCTATTCCCATGGCGAGACATCAAATTTTGTCACGCCACCATAGACACGCCCATTAGCGAAAACTCAAGCTCTTCGCATTTTAACATCACAAAGGCCTTTAGATTAGACTGACTTAAATATTATGTTTATGTCATTAAATCTCTAGGAGGAGTTAGTTACAGAGTGAAACAATTCACTTCCTGTTGCCAGCAGGTGGCGCTATGAATTTATATGAATATGGTCACTTAGATCTCTTCAGGTCAGGATTCTTATCAAACATGTGAAGTTTGGTGCAGATTGGACATTGCATGTTTAAGTTAGTGTAAAACAAGTCATTTCCTGTTGCCAGCAGGTGGCACTCTGATTATAATGGAATATTCGTATTTAGATGTGTTCAGGCCTGGATTCTTATCAAACGTGTGAAGTCTGGGGCAGATCGGACATTGTATGGCTGAGTTACAACAACTTTTATTCCCATGGCGAGACATCGAAATCTGTGATGCCGCCAAGGACACGCCCTTTAACGAAAACTCTAGATCTTCGCAATTTAACATCACAAAGGCCTTTAGGTTAGACTGACCAAAAAATGTGTTGATGTCATTAAATCTCTAGGAGTAGTTAGTTACAGAGTAAAACATGCCACTTCCTGTTGCCAGCAGGTGGCGCTATTACTATAACTGAATATGGTCACTTAGATCTCTTCATTTCAGGAGTCTTATCAAACATGTGAAGTTTGGTGCAGATCAGACATAGCATGCCTGAGTTATAACAACTTCCTGTTTCATGGCGAAACATCAAAATTTGACAGGACGCCACGGACACGCCCTCTGATGAACACTCTAGATCTTCGCAATTTAACGTCACAAAGGGCTTTAGATTGCAATGAATCATTTTGGTGTTCATCTGAATAAATCTCTGGGAGGAGTTTGTTAAAGTATGACACCTGCAAATGGCAAAAATGTCACTAAATATGACGAGAAAATTCAAAATAACCGACTTCCTGTTGGGTTTCGGATTTCATTCCAGGAGACTTTTTTGTAGGTATTGTTATGTTACATGAGTGTACCGATTTTCAGACATGTACGTGAAACGTAGCCCGAGGGCTCTCCGTTGAATGAGTATAGGTGGCGCTGTCGAGCCATTTTGCCACCCCTACTTCTGAAATCCATATAAGATGTACATTTTTACCAGTTCTGATGCGTGTGCAAAATTTCCTGACTTTTCGAGCATGTTTAGGCCCTCAAAAATGTGATTAAGTGCGGAAAATAATAATAAGTATAGCTGCAAGCAGCGATGGCGGGCCCAAGCCGAGTGCAAACGCCACCCCGGTGGCATCAGGAAAACTGTGCCCAGTGGGCACATGCATTACAGTAACCCTCTAGCAGTTTGGATTTAAGGGATACAGCAATGAAAGGGTTAATCCGAGCCATCAGGACACACACACACACAACAAAGTATAAAACTTTGGTAATCCTTTTAATAAGGTTTCAGTTATTAGCATTAACTATATTAATTAACATGAACAATAATTATACAGCATTTTTTAATGTTAGTCTCTATCTATCCTCTCTCTCTCTCGCACTCTCTCACACACACACACACACACACACACACACACACACACACACACACACACACACACACACACACACACACACACACACACACACACACACACACACACACACACACACACACACACACACACACACACACACACACACACACACACACACACACACACACACACACAAATAACAATATATAAAACTTTTCAATAAGGTTTTAGCTTTTAACATTATACTTTCAATAAGGTTTAATTTATTAGCATTTACTATATTAATTAACATGAACAATAATTATACAACATTTATTAATGTTAGTCTCTCTCTACCCCCTCTCTCTCACACACACACACACACATATAACAATATATGAAACTTTTGTAACAAACCGTTTTGAATAAGGTTTTAGCTTATAACATTATATAAGTTAAAATGAACAATAGTTTTTAAAGCATTTATGAATCTTAGTTGATATAATTAAAAAAATTGACTACTACATTATAAATTAAAATGTGTCAATGTACATGTGTTACTGTACCATGATACACAAATACAGTAAAAATGTGTTGTTAGTACTTAGTCTGTTAGTTTTAAATTAACTAATGTTTAAAATAATATTATTGAACTATAGTTACAGCAGCGGTTCTCAATTCCAGCAAATTCAGCAATTCTAGCAAAATCACTAGCACGTCGTCCCGGGGCTATTGTGTTTACCAGTCGGGCTACCAATATATATCACTGTCCTGTCTGACGGGCTACCTTAAATACCGGGCTCCCGCAGGTCCTTATAAACTCCTCAATTTAGTAGTATCAAATTTAAGGCCGTACAAAGTTGTAAATATGTTAAATGGTTTAAGAAAAGTCTTAATTTATAATTTCAAGAGGTCTTTCAGTTTCAATCGTGAAAGGGCTGATTAAACCTCAAAAGGTAATGATGTCATTGAATAAATATGAGCGCTGCACATTTCAAAGTCAAAACACAGCGCGGATGTTTTTATGTATCTCTGAAGGAAACCGACTGTCCTCAGAAATGTGTTGTTGGCATTTTCATTTCATCTTTTTAGTTCATGTTAGTTAATGCATTAATTAATGTTAACCAGAGAGAACGTAATGTAAATTGCTGCTAACACTGTTTATGATCTATAACTATTTTTACAAATATTTTAATGGCCTTATTGTAAATTGTTGCTAACAATTTTATGATACATAATCATAAAAAAAATGTCTATAAGCATTTGTGAAACAATTATATAAAACTATATTACCAATAAAATACATATTAACTTATTTTTTTGTATATGTTTATTATGTTTAATTGAACTGAGCAGTAAAGGGTCAGATTTAAATGATTTATTATACTATCAGTGAGACATTTTAGGAAACATAAAAGTTGTAATGAATTTTTATTTAAATATTTGCAAAAATTATTTTAATGCTCTATAGGCACTTCAACAATTAGTATGTAAAACTATACTGACAGTACAGAAGATTTCAACTGATTATATGTATTATATTTTATTCATATAAACAGAGAGTCAGATCATGTAGCTCATCAGGATTAAGGTTATGCCTCCATCTGGTGTTCATCCTCAGTATTACAGGCTTCACCCTTTACCTATTATCAGTGATAGCTTAAATTTTAATAACTGTACTATGATTTATTAGGTAAGAATTCGTAAATAGTAAGTTCATCCTCTATAAAGCATTGTCCCAACATTAATAGTCATTGGTAAGCAGTTTATAAATTCAGCTATAAATATTTTGTTCTTGAGCATATATATATATATATATAATGTTTGATAATTGTATTTTCATACTTTATTAATGATCAATTTATAATTTCTAAATTATTACGTTGTTTACAAACCAGTTATTTATAAATTGTCAGTGGTTCATAGGATAATTTAGAAAGTGTAAGTAAATGATCAATACACTATTTAAATGTACATTTATAAATATTATTTAGACACATGGTAATAATTTATCAGTTTTAATAAATGCTTTTGTAAACCTGTTGAAATATATTCATTAGCATACAATACAAGTTTGAATAAATAATTTCATAGTTTAATAAATAGAATTTAAGGTTAAAAATTTAAGATTCATTGACCAGCAATGAAGTTATAATTTTGCTAAAGGAGATATGCATATTGGGTAATGTTCATGGTTTACTGAATACAGCATTTAAAATGTTAAATATTTGTTGAGTAATAATATATGTGAAAATGCTTAAAAGATGCCGGTTAAGAATAGGAAGAAAGAGGTACACAAATGTTTGTGAATTTATTTTATTTCTGAAAGTATTGTGTATGAGCCAATCACAGTAGAGGTCAAGGTTGGAGGAAGGGAGAAGGGGATGATATGCAGAGAGGGGTTGGGAGTTAGAAAAAAGAAAAGAGAGAAACACGGAATGGTAATATAGTGCACGAGTTTTACTGAAAGTGTTCAACAAGGACTCTTATACGAAATGTAAAAAGTGATAATTCTGTCTGTGTGAGTGGCATACTCCGCACGCTAAGACTGAAATAAGTTTAGCCGCTGATTTAGTGGTTAGTGTTTTTCATGGACTTTGCTAACCAGCTAGCGGCCAGCGACCTGTATTAGTAAGCCTGTGTGGAACTGTGAGATCGACGGTGATCAAAGACCCCGACGGAGCCGGCTAGCGTTACCGAGTGGTGGACTTTGCCCTGATCGTCAACCATGTGACTATTCTCTTCAACTTTTTCTCTTCCTCGTGAATCCTCTCGTCCTGTCTTTTGCTGATGACGCCTTTGATTCTGTGCGCGTGAGGTGACATTCACATTGAGTAAAGGTACCATTTTTGTTTTGCCTGTGTGGTGAAGCAGCCATTTGGTTTAAGGCTACAACGTACCCGAGCTACATTCAGGCCTGCATCATTTGAACATTTGAAGGGTATTTCAAATTAAGCTTTTGCCGGCTATTTTATTTTCTTGGGCCCTTGTGTTTTGAATGTGAATTTGAATGCATTTGTGATCTTACAAGTGATATTGACAAGACACATTTATTTACTGACCTATTTTTCTAAGTAAATCTGTTATATTTTTTATACAACAGTTGTGGTTACTGACTCTTTTGATATTTTAAGTTAATTAAGAAAAATAGTATTTTTCTTGGTTTAAATGTGAAAGTCTGCGTAGGATAAAAGTAATTCCAAGACATTTAATTTCCTGTTAAAGTGTAAATATTACTGCTTAAATAGTGATTTAAAGGGGAAAAGTATTTCATATAATAAGTTAGTAATTACACACACACACCAGTTAAACACTGATAAGTTTATTAGTGAAACCTCACTTATTTGATTGGAGTATATTTAAAGAAATCAGGATAGCCACCTCTCATTTTAGTTAAACACACTAGAGAGGCGCTACACTTTATTAACATATTCCTGCTGTAATTCATGATTAAGCCAGGTAGTAAAACATGTAGCAGTTGCCAGCCATCTATTTGTGTGAGCTCATCTAAAGTGAGGACTATTTATACATTATAAAGCATTAATAAAGCAGATTTAAATGATAATGTATCTCCCACACAGAGAAGTTAAACAAACAAACACAGAGGGCTACAGGACAGAAAAATAAACCTTGACCATTTCATTGAAAATAAATAAATTAAAAATTTTCATTTTTTTTTTTGCATCTTGAAATAAATATCTCTGAGTTCTGTATAGGGTTGTAACGATATACCGGTATGACGGAATACCACAATATAAACTCGTAGTTATCATACCGTGTACATTTGCTTGTACGGTATTTGGAGAAAATAAAAGATGCAGTATCTCACCCGCGCCTAGACAACAACTTTCCACTTAACTGTTCTCTTGCTCCACCACACGTGCAGCAGAGACAACATCAGAGACAGAGGCCGTTATCTCTAATCTCTATCCCACGTCCAAATATAAATCTAAATTGGTAGTATGAGAATACTTTGGATATAAAAAAGACGAACGCTTATTTGTCCTCATTGATAGACAAAGTTCACAAAAACTGGTCGCAAAGCAGCTGCAAAAAGAGGAAACACATCGAACATGTTTACCTATATTTCAGAACACCATCCCTCTGTGCAGATACAGTTATGTCCCATTTATAATTTAAGATTACAGTCTTATGATTTCCGTGATGCGGCGTGAATCCCAGAATCCACTCATGACAATGAATTTACAATGCAGATGTCATATAAAACGCTCGGTTTGATGAATGAATCAAAAACAGAGCTGTCAAATCACTACATGGTCTAGTGTATGTGATTATTAAAGCACAAAAACACAGCTATATAACAATATAATCCGTTTGTTTTGCGTGTCTCTCTGTGAGTGAGTGGTGTTGTGTCGTGTAACGTTACTACTTACTCAAGTATACGCGCTGGTGCCGCTCAGTTTTTAACAGCGTCTGCTGTCTCACTATCTGAGGACAAACACTGAGAGCCTCACTGACACTGAGAGAATAATTAATAATCCTTTCATCCTTTTATTTGAGAAAGCCATTGTCAAATACACGCAAAGCTCTCCACTACTACTCGTCTTCTTCTGTGATTTGCGGCAGCTTAGACACTTCAAATATGCATTACTGCCCGTCAAACTAAAAGTCTGCTTTTTAACTTGAAGAAATTGACAGAAATTACAATTATACTATAATGTAGACTACTTCTAAAATAATAATAATAACAAATAGAAACATTTAAGGAATATAATTTCCCCCTCATTTTTATTTAGTAAATCTCTTTTGTGCAGCCCTTTACGAAAGCAATAAATTATTTTAATTTGATTACATTTTAAAGCATTAATTAAATTGTTAAAGCTTTATACATTAATTTCATTACCATCATTTTTGATAGTATATTTGTATTGTCATAAAAAATACAGAATCCAGAAAAATTAAGTCAAACCAGAATTTATGAATTGTTAAGAATTATTAATGATGAATATAAGTTGTTAAACTAATATATAATCAATGATGAAATCTACTTGAATGTTTTTGATTAATTAAATTTGAATAAACACATGCTTTGTCAAGCAAAAAAAACCCTGTTTTGATTGTTTAATACCGTATACCATTATACCATGCAAAAAAACACCAACAACAACCAAAAATGACTGATTATTTTTTCTGGTGATTAAAGATATGTTTAAAAGTCTCTCTCTTTCTCCCTCTCTGTCTCTCCCTCTCTCTCTCTCTGTCTCTCTCTCATCAACCCTCTCACTCCCTGTGAAAAGACAGCCCGACCCACACCTATTCTACCCACTCCACTTCACAAACACAAACACACACACACACTTGAAGTTTTTGGAAACTGCACTTTAAAGATACAAGAAAATTACTGCTATCTTTTTTTACTCTTTTTAATAAACCACTATTTCAACACCGTTCAAGCTATCCACAAGCCGTTCGCAATTTAGCATCTTCAGTGTCTTGGCATCATGTTCACAAAGTTTGGTGTGAACTACTTGTTTCTTCTGGGAGGAGTATGAATTAGTTTGCAGCTTGATTATTCCAGAAATTGACATTAAAACAAAAATATCCGGCTTCCTGTTGGTCGTAGCTAATGAGTGTAAATTAGAAAGTTGTCCGGCTTGATTAGAACAGTATATGTACTGAGTTTGGTGACTGTAACTAAAACTAACCCCCCAAGGTTTGACAAAAGGTGGCGCTATAGAGTGCCTCCTCCACGCCCGTTTATGAGCTTTTGCCAGTGTCTATCTATAATTAATACTGATGTGTGTGTTGAGTTTTATGAAATTATAAACATCTTAAGTGCCTCAAAATCACCAGAAAAGAATATTGAGGTTTGACACGTTGCCATGGCAACAGTATTTTAGATATCAATATTCCCATGGCAACAGCATTTTAGATATCAATATTCCCTTCACAGTTTCACATCGGCCGTGTTTTGACATTATTCTGATGAAGTTTGAAGCAAATTGGGTAAAAGTAAGATGGTGAATTGAAAACATTTAGAAAATGACACACTTCCTGCTGCCAGTTGGTGGTGCTATAACTTTGCCTCATAATTGTCACATCGATGCGATCGGCTTCATACACCGAACAAACCACTGAAGTGTGATCAAAATCAGACAATGTATGTGGACTTTATTAGAAACTTCCTGTATCTCAATTCTCGCCATAAATTAATCGCCTCGCCACAGACAAACCGTTTGAGATATCAAAAATCCCTCCGCAATTTAGCATCCTCAATGTCTTGAGATCACGTTCACTGAGTTTGGTGCTCGTCTGTTGAAAATCCTGGGAGGAGTATTTCAAATTCCAGAGCATGTGCTTTTTAAACAGCCCTGAACAGCCGACTTCCTGTTGGGCAGAGCCTATGACATGCAGCACAAAAGTTGTTCGGCTCAATGAGATCTATATGTGTACCAAGTTTCATATGAATATGTGCAAGTATGTGTGAGCTACACATCAAGTTTTCTGATGGTGTTCCAGGGGGCGCCGTAGAGCCTCTGTGCCACGCCCAGGTCCCAGCATCTGCGGCGTCCTAACTGCCACGGGTTCCAATGTGTGTGCACATTTTCAAGAGTTTTTGACCATGTTAAACCCCCTAAAAATGCCCGGATAGTCGATAAAAAAAAAAAAAGAAAAAAAAAAAGAATCCTAACGAAATCAATAGGGCCCTGCGCCTTTCTGGCTTGGGCCCTAATAAACATAGCAGATTCAATAGGGTCCTCGCACCATTGGTGCTCGGTCCCTAATTAAAGCTGCAAGCAGCGATGAAAGGGACCTCGCACCCGGCTCACCGCCAACCGGTGGCTTCAGAAAGACAGGGAACGGTGAGCAATATAAATTAAAAAATGAAAATATAGAGGAAAATGTCCAAGTCATTTATATGTGCCAAACCTGCTGTCAGCTGGTGGCGCTATGTCCATAACTGAACATCAACATGTAGATGTCTTCAGGCTAGTACATTTGTCAAACATAAAAGTTTGGTGCAGATTGAACATGGTATGTTTGAGTTAGCGTAAAGCATGAAATATCCTGTGGTCAACAGGTGGCGCTATGATTACATCTGAATATTGGCCTTTAGATGTCTTCAGGCCAGGACTCTTACCAAATATGTGAGGTTTTGTGCAGATTGAACATTGAATGCTTAAGTTAGTGTAAAACAAGTAATTTCCTGTTGCCAGCAGGTGGCGCCATGTCTTTAACTGAACATTGGCATTTAGGTATCTTCAGACCAATGCTTTTATCAAAAAAATTAAGTTTGGTGCAGATTGAACATGCAATGTTTGAGTTATGTAAAGCATGACATATCCTGTTGTCAACAGGTGGCGCTATGATTACATCCTAATATTGGCCTTTAGATGTCTTCAGACCAGGACTCTTATCAAACATGTGAAGTTTGGTGCAGATTAAACATGGTATGTTTGAGTTAGTGTAAAGCATGACATATCCTGTTGTCAACAGGTGGCGCTATGGTTACATCTTAATATGTGCCTTTAGAGGTCTTCAGGTTGGGACTCTTATCAAAAATATGAAGTTTGGTGCACATTGAACATTGAATGCTTAAGTTAGTGTAAAACAAGTAATTTCCTGTTGCCAGCAGGTGGTGCTATGTCTTTAACTGATCATTGGCATTTTTGTATCTTCAGACCAATACTTTTATCAAACATGTGAAGTTTGGTGCAGATTAAACATGGTATGCTTGAGTTAGTGTAAAGCCTTGCATATCATGTTGTCAACCGGTGGCGGTATGATTACATCTAAATATTGGCCTTTAGATGTCTTCAGGCCAGGAATCTTATCAAACGTGAAGTTTGGTGCAGATTAAACATGGTATGTTTGAGTTAGTGTAAAGCACGACATATCCTGTTGTCAACTGGTGGCGCTATGATTACATCTGAATATTGGCCTTTAGATGTCTTCAGGCCAGGACTCTTATCAAACGTGTGAAGTTTGGTGCAGATTGGACATTGCATGTTTTAGTTAGAGTAAAACAAGTAATTTCCTGTTGCCAGCAGGTGGAGCTATGTCTATAACTAAACATTGGCACAGAGATGTCTTCAGGCCATGGCTCTTATCAAACGTGTGAAGTTTGGGACAGATCGGACATTTTATGGCTGAGTAACAACAGCTTCTATTCCCATGGCGAGACATCAAATTGTGTCACACTGCCATAGACACGCCCATTAGCGAAAACTCAAGCTCTTCGCAATTTAACACTACAAAGGCCTTTAGATTAAACTGACCTAAATATTATGTTGATGTCATTAAATCTCTAGGAGGAGTTAGTTACAGAGTAAAACAAATCACTTCCTGTTGCCAGCAGGTGGCGCTATGAATTTATATGAATATGATCTCTTACATCTCTTCAGGTCAGGAGTCTTATCAAACATGTGAAGTTTGGTGCAGATCGGACATTGCATGCCTGAGTTATAACAACTTCCTGTTTCATGGCGAATCATCGAAATTTGACAGGATGCCACGGACACGCCCTCTGATGAAAACTCTAGATCTTCACAATTTAACGTCACAAAGGGCTTTATATTACAATGACATATTTTGGTGTTCATCTACATAAATCTCTGGGAAGAGTTCGTTAAAGTATTACACCTGAAAATGGCAAAAATGACACAAAATATGACGAGAAAATTACATAAGTAATTACATTAGTGTACCAATTTCCGTACATGTACGTGAAACGTAGCTCGAGGCACACTCCGCTGAATATTTATAGGTGGCGCTGTTGAGCCATTTTGTCACACCTACTCCTGAAACCAATATCAGATATACATTTTCACCAGTTCTGGTTGTGATGAGTGGCAGAGCAGAATAAGAATGGAGCAAAGTGTAGATTTCTTTGAAGAATGTTCAACACGTCTTTCCTTTTTTCTTTTTTTTGTATTATGCTTATTCTATCATTTTAAATGACAGACTGTCTAATTTATTTATTTTTCTCTGCTGCGCTTTTCACTGTGTTAACAGCAAGATGTTAAATTAATTTAGTATTTTGACAAGATTAATAAAATAGATATTAGGCTAAACCTATATTTTTTTCCTATTGTGTTGTAGGCTGAATGTTAGCATAATGACCAAGATGGTGCCGAGGATGGCAGCCGTGTTGCGTGCTCCGGGAAAACTTTGCAGTTTTTCGTATGTTTTATTTGTTTTTTTGTTGTTTTGTGTGTTAGATGTTGTTAGTATAACTGTCTACGATAGAGACACGCTTTTAAACATTGGTTCCTCTGTCGCGCAACGCAAACCGGACTTTGAGTTTTTCAATGCCGGTGGATCGTTCACAGACACGGCATCAGAACCCTTTGTCTGGGTTGCGCAACCGAAGAAACGCAGCCGACGCCGAAAAAGAGGAAAAAGAGCTGGCGTTCTCGTCAGACTGAGACGCCGTGATTTCCGACCTCCTCTTCCTACAATTTTGCTGGCCAACGTTCAGTCACTGGATAATAAACTCTGCGAACTGCGGGCGCGCATTTCATACCAACGAGAAACAAGGGACTGCTGCGTTATTTGTCTCACAGAGACCTGGATGTCTGCTATGGTTCCAGACTCAGCCATCGAGCTCACGGGCTTCTCCGTGCATCGCGCGGACAGAACGAGAGAGCTCACAGGGAAAAGCAGAGGTGGGGGTTTTTGTTTCTATATTAACAACTTGTGGTGTGGTGAAAGGAACATACACTCTATTAAATCCTTCTGCTCCCCGATCTGGAATTTCATACGCTCCTGTGTCGACCATTCTGGCTACCGAGGGAATTTACAGCCATCATAATCACGGCTGTTTATATTCCTCCTCAAGCCAACACAGACCAGGCACTCAGGGAACTGTACAGGAATATAAGTGAGCAGGAAACCGCGCACCCAGATACAGCGTTCATTATTATGGGAGACTTTAATAAAGCCAACTTCAGAACAATAGCCCCAAAATACCTTCAACACATCACAATCAACACGCGTGGAGATCGTATACTCGACCACTGTTACTCCCCCTTCCGGGACACGTACAAATCCCTCCCCCGCCCACCTTTCGGCAAATCAGATCACTCCTCCGTCCTGCTCCTGCCTGTTTATAGGCAGAAACTGAAACGTGAGGCACCCGCCCTCAGGACAATACAATGCTAGTCAGACCAATCGGACGCTACACTACAGGACTGTTTTGATAACGTGGATTGGGACATGTTCCGTGCGGCGTCTGATGACGACATAGAGGCGTACTCAGATATGGTTACGTGTTTCATCAAGAAGTGTATAGATTATGTAGTTCCGACCAAAACAATCCGCATCTACCCCAACCAAAAACCGTGGATTAACAGCGATGTTCGATCAGCCTTGTCAGCGCGGACAACTGCCTTTAAATCCGGAAACACTGACGATCGGAAACAAGCCAGCTACGATCTCAGGAGAACCATCAAAGCAGCCAAACAAACATATAAAAACAAAGTTGAAGAACATTTCAACAACAATAATCCAAAAAGCATGTGGCAGGGCATCAACAACATCACAGGCTTCAAAGGGAATAAACCAGCTACTGTGAACATTGCCGCCTCTCTACCGGACGAGCTCAACACCTTTTATGCTCGGTTCGAGGCGGATAACACCGCCCACACAGAGAGCGCACCCGCGGCTGCTGTAGAAGAGGTGAGTCCACTCTCCCTTTCTGTCGCGGATGTAACCCGATCCTTCAAACGGGTGAACATCCATAAGGCTGTGGGCCCGGACGGTATACCAGGCCGTGTGCTCAAAGCATGCGCTTCCCAGCTAGCCGGGGTTTTTACAGACATTTTCAATCTGTCCCTCTCTCTGTCTGTGGTTCCCGCATGCTTCAAAAAATCAACCATTGTGCCCATACCCAAGAAAAATAAAGTCACATGCTTGAATGACTGGAGGCCCGTTGCTCTGACCCCCATCTTCAGCAAGTGTTTTGAGAAGCTCGTCAGAGAACACATCTGCTCTGTGCTGCCTGCTTCACTGGACCCACTACAATTTGCATACCGCAGTAACCGTTCCACAGACGATGCTATTGCCTTCACCCTGCACACTGCTCTCTCCCACCTGGAAAATAAGAACACCTATGTGAGAATGCTGTTCGTGGATTATAGTTTGGCATTTAACACCATAGTGCCTGCCACACTGGTTGCGAAGCTCCAGACTCTGGGACTGAACAGATCTCTGTGCAGCTGGATCCTGGACTTCCTGACAGGCAGAAGTCAGGTGGTCAGAATGGGCAACAACACCTCATCTCCCCTGACCCTCAACACTGGTGCTCCGCAGGGCTGCGTCCTCAGCCCACTCCTGTACTCCCTGTACACACACGACTGTACAGCAACACACAGCTCCAACGTCATCGTCAAATTTGCTGATGACACAACGGTGATAGGCCTGATCACCGACAACGATGAGACGGCCTACAGAGAGGAGGTGAGTACCCTGACTAAATGGTGTCAGGAGAACCACCTCTCACTCAACATCGACAAGACCAAGGAGCTGGTGGTGGATTACAGGAGACAGAGCAGAGAACACACACCCATCACCATCGACAAGACACCTGTGGAGCGGGTGAGCAGCTTTAAGTTCCTCGGCGTTCACATCACTGAGGATCTCACATGGTCTGCTCACACAGACGCAGTGCTGAAGAAGGCACATCAGCGTCTCTTCTTCCTGAGACGGCTGAGGAAGTTTGGAATGAGCCCCAGAATCCTCAGATCCTTCTACACCTGCACTGTGGAGAGCATCCTGACCGGTTGCATCACCGCCTGGTTTGGAAACAGCACCGCTGGCAACCGCAGGGCTCTGCAAAGGGTCGTGCGAACTGCCCGCCACATTGTTGGAGGTGAGCTTCCCTCCCTCCAGGACATCTACACCAGGCGGTGTACAAGGAAAGCCTGGAGGATTATCAAAGACTCCAGCCACCCGTCCCACAGTCTGTTCTCTCTGCTGCCCTCAGGGAGACGTCTCCGCAGCATCTGATCCCGCACTAGCCGACTGAGGGACAGCTTTTTCCCTCAGGCTATCAGGCTAATGAACAGTCAGAAATGACCCACCCTACAACACACTCCCACTCACAAAACATGCCATGCACTGCACTTTAACACAGTTCTACCGGACTACACGCACACACTGCACTAGCATCTGCTATCACTGGACATCACACAAAAGCACATCCACGACACTGCATATGTTTAATCTTTTGCACCTCTGCACAACTATCTGCTGCTCAACCAATCTGCTGTACATTTATAATCTGCTGCACCTTCACATTATTACTATGCATAGATTACATAATGTATAGACTGTGTACATACGGTGTATAATGTGTAGTTGTTAATGATAACGAAGTATGTCTTTATAGTACACCATGTGTACTGAGTATATGTATGTGTATTTTGCACATTGTCTTCTGTACAGTCTGTAAATACGTACTGTCCATATCTAAATTGTTGTGTCTTGTTTTGTTTTTTTTGCACTGTCTGGAGCACGCTCGCAAGAATTTCACTCACCAAGGCACTTGTGCTGTGGTGATGTGACAATAAAAGTGATTTGATTTGATTTGATTTAAACGAATTGTCTCCTGACAAGATGAATAAAAATAAGGATTACAATTTTTATATAACTTTTTTCTCTCTGAGACACTTTCCGTGTTGGCAGCAAAATGTTATTGACATTTTTCTGTCAATAAATTCAAGACTCTTGACAAGACAAATAAAATAAATATAATTTTGTGCAGACTAGACTTTTATTTGTTAGCCTATCTCTCTGTCTTTCAGCAGAAATGTGAACAAACAGTGAATATATCGCGGGAGCGGGTGGGTGCGGAATAAAACCTAAAATAGTCCCGCGCAGACCTCTACATCACAGATCAGATTTTATTTATCACGTGAAGAGAGATGACTGACAAGAAGAGTGAGGTGAGACAGACAAGACGATGGTGGAAGAGTTTCAAAACCAAATGTAAAAGCGCCCGTTGACTTAAGCCGGTTGACTTCTGAGTCTGACATTAATCTAATTCAAAATCTTTAGTCTTTTCAAATGAGAAACTCACGAGATCTACCAAGTGAAAAGTAAATAAATTATAAAATACATATTAAATAAAATAAATAATTAAAAAGGCTTGTTGGGATGTATCTTTGTTGCATTAATTTAATAATAAAAAATAAAATAATGTTTTATTTTTATTCACTATTCATGACGTCATCAGTAAATAGTTCCTCTGTAAGAACAAGCTGTTTGGAGTCTGATGCCCGTGTGCACATAAACACCACTGATCCTCACAAACTTCAACACACGCGAGCATCCGTTATAAAACACTCGCTGTATTCAAGCAGAAATATGATGTTAGAGTGATCGAGAGCGCACATACATGGTTCGTTTGCGCATCATTTATAACGGACATAACACACACATAATGCACGATCATGTCACTTTAATCATCTTTACCCTGATTACAATAGTTGTCCATCAAAACTTGTGTCTACTAGTGTGACACTGGCTTCTTTTATCCAGCCGAGAGCTGATGTTTGCTCATAGTTTTTGAGCCGCTATTCAGTCTGTATTCACACAGCGCGATGAGAGACGTTTTGCTGCTCCGAAACACAGAATATGTAGAGAGGTGGTACTGTTATTTATTTATAGCCTATATTTTTTACATGACTTAACAGGCGAGTCATAATATTAGTGATTAATATTAGTTATATATTAGTTATTAGTTATATATTATATTGTAGTTTTATCTCTTGCCCCCCTGGTTGAGAAACACTGACCTAAAGCGCATCTTCCAGCATTGCCTTCACGATCGATCTATTAGGCATCCCTGATGTGATGTTTAAAAAAAAAAAATAGTTTCTCATTTATTTGGTTCCACAGTATTAGCTGATTTTTATTTTGTTTAAACACTGCTTGACGCAGAATTGCCGCTGATATTAAAGTCAAAGTAAAACGCGACCGGTGCTTACAGGCTATTTAAAACCTAAGAAAAGCGGGAAAAGAGGGAAAACTCAAATGACCCCCCCACCACGGTGATACCATTATGACTGGTGTGACATCAGTCGTAGTCGTGGATAGAGTGTTGGACTTGAAACCCGAGGTAACCCAAGGTTGTGGGTTTGAATCCCGGCTCTGGCAGGAAGTGTCCACGACTGCGGTGAGACCCTTGAGCAAGGCACTGAACCCCCAACTGCTCCCCCCGCAATGTCGGCTGCCCACTGCTCCACTTGGATGGGTTAAATGCAGGGAACACATTTCACTCCTCATTATACTCCGTATGTAACTGTGAATTGTGTATAACTGCGTGTCTCATCTGAGCTTAATTTGTATTGTATTACATCAGGTCGATTAACCGGTGGGAAAATTTCCTCACCGACACAACCCTAGCGGGCACGTGCCTAGTAATGCATGTGCCTAGCGGGCACTCTAGCAGTTTGGATTTAAGGGATACATTAATGGAAGGGTTAATCCGAGCCATCAAGACACACACACAAAACAAAATATAAAACTTTGGTAATACTTTTAATAAGGTTGCAGTTATTAGCATTAACTATATTAATTAACATGAACAATAATTATACAGCATTTATTAATGTTAATTAATAATTAATTAAGCAAGCCGGCTATTTTTGTTTTAATGTCAATTTTTTTGAATAATCAAGCTGCAAACTAATTCATACTCCTCCAAGAAGAAACAAGTAGTTCACACCAAACTTTGTCAACATGATGCCAAGACACTGAAGATGCTAAATTGCGAACGGCTTGTGGATAGCTTGAATGGTGTTGAAATGGTGATTTATTACAGTTTTTCTCAATTGCTAAAACACTAAACCCTATTGTCTGAACCAAATGCTCAGTTGCCTGAACCCACTGATTGAATCAATCACTTTTTTGGCAAAACCATAAACACTTTTCACCTGTTTAGACACAACTTGCCAACACATTTTCATTGTGATGCACCCGTGCTGCATAATGGTGAGCACAGGTGACAAAAGTCAAACACAATTAAAGCACAGTTGTCACCACTTGAACACAACAACTCAAAACTGATCACACTTGTGGCTAATGATGTGAGGGAACATATACAGTAAGCCAGTTCAGAGAGCACTGGTTTGTGAGGCCCTACAATGGATATAAATCTGAGAGGAAGAGTTTGTGTGAGAGGAGGTCGAGGTGGTCAGCGAAGACAAAGAACAGTAATATCTGATGAAATCAGAGCTACTGTGATTGACCATGTTCTTGTCCATGGTATGAGCATGAGGGAGGCTGGACAAAGGGTACAACCAAACATCAGTAGATTCACTGTGTCCACCATAATCTGAAGATTTAGAGAAGAGAACAGGTAATTTCCTTTTTTTGACATTATAGTACAGTATGTAAATGTTGACAGCAATTACTTTATGACATACTATAGAGCTGGTAAGTCCCGCCCATCCGTCAAACCCCACTGGACCTCTAGATTGAAAAACCGTCAATGCAAGTGAATGTGAGAAAATAATTATTTATTATTTATTCACAGTATACTGTAAGTACAAGTGCTATGCACAGGTTTTCTATGTTTTGCAACATGCATTTAGCCTACAGTGAACAATAAACATTTATTTATCCAGCTTCATGTCCTGAGCATTGTGTTTTCTATTTTTCTACGTAGTGTTTAGTGACTGTTCAGTAGTGTTTTTAATTTTGATTGACTCGGGGCACGATTTGACAACATAGTTCAGTTTTGAGCACAGATTGAACTGTTTTGAGGTGAAAGTTTGGTTTTGCAAGAAGAGTCTGAGGTTTTGTGAATGTAGCTTGAAAATTGGGTTTTGTGTTCACAGTTTAGAGAAAAGGAGAGCAGCTTTCAAGAAATGTGTCTTAGCAATCGAGAAAAACTGTAAAATGAGCGTAAAAAAAGATAGCAGAAATATCTTATATCTTTAAAGTGCAGTTTCCAAAAACTTCAAAACTTTTACATGCAGGGAAAAAGTCATTCTGAGGAAGTATGGTTAGTTTCATGACTTTACAAAACTCTATGGATGAGAGAAAATAAAAAAACTATCAGGCATTTGATCTCACTCTACTCTCTTCTATGAGTGTGTGTATATGTGTGTGTGTGTGTGCAGGGCCGGCCCTGTGTGTGTGTGTGTGTGTGTGTGTGTGTGTGTGCAGGGCCGGCCCTGTGTGTGTGTGTGTGTGTGTGTGTGTGTGTGTGTGTGTGTGTGTGTGTGTGTGTGTGTGTGTGTGTGTGTGTGTGTGTGTGTGTGTGTGTGTGTGTGTGTGTGTGTGTGTGTGTGTGAAGTGGAATGGAATGGAGGGGGCTGTCTTTTCAGTGTGACAGGGAATGAGGAGGGTTGAGGAAGAGAGAGAGAGAGAGAGAGACACAGAGAGAGAGCGAGAGAGAGAGAGAGAGAGGTTTAAACACAACTTTATTGAATACAATTTTCTTTCAGTATCTCATTACTAATACAATAAGTCCTCATTCATGACATATTTCCTTAATCTTTTAGTCAAATGTAAAACCAAAACACACTTACAACAACAGTGTATTTTTTTAAAATTAAGAACAAGCTGTTCTTCATAAATACAACATGAAAATTTCCCCTACATACCACTTTTCTCTGAAAGTTATTAAATCTCCCACCAAAACATAGTAAGCAAATTCAATTTTCAATCTATTTGCAATTAAACCCTTCAACATTTTCACTGGGTCCATACCACCAATACCTAATCGTTTGTTTTTTCTAGTCTTCCAAATTGATAGTTTTGCTGTGCCTAAAACATAGTTTAAGAGACCAAGAATTGTATTTTTTGACATTCTATATTTTACACCCCCTATAAAAACACTTTCTGAGAAAGTTTCACCAAAACCTCTAAACCATTCCATCAAAACTTTAAAAAGCTCTTCCAAACGTTTACAATTCAAAAACAAATGTCCCACAGTCTCTTCTTCACCACAAAACTCACACTCCCCTCTAACTGCTGGATCAAGGTGAGACACATATCTGTTTGTAGCTATTGCCCTGTTAATAAGTCTCCACTGCAGATCCCCAGACCGCTTCTCCAGTGGAAACTTATACAGGGACCTCCACTGCTCTCTCAAGGGGAAATTTGGCCCAAAGCTCCTTGTCCACTTCAATGGCTGCCGCTCCTTCAGTGCCACTTTATGAACAGTCTTAACACATAGGTTATATAAAACCTTTTTAGACATTTCATCAACTGTCCATGTCTCAAAAATTCCAGCGCCCTCTATAGGTTGGTCTTCTAACACACTGGTGTCACAAGTTGACAAAATGAACAATTTCTGAGGTGAAATGTCGGTCTGTTCGTTCAGATCTTCTCTTTGTATAAGTTCTCTATAATGTCCCGGCAAAAAAGAACGTATTTCCTCCAAAAACCGAGTAGCCAGGCGTCGAGATCGCAGTTCAGTGAAAACCATGATCTCTTCCACAGACTTCCATCCATCCGAACTGACCAAATCTTTTAACTTTGTACAGTTTCTTCTCAGCATGTTCTCCTGTACACTCTTTGAAGACATCAGTGTACCATGTACTACCAGATTATGAAACAGTGGCTCCTCCAACACCCAGTGTTTAGGGATTTCAAAGACTCTTTTAACCTTGAAAGTTTTAGCCCATGCTTTTAATACTGATTTATAAAAAGATGTGATCTCTGTTAAGTCCATCTCTTGAGTTTGTATCCAGAAAAGATGCAAATCATAGTTCAACCCTTCTGCTCTTCGCAGAATTGCACCAGCGTTGCGAGTCCATACCAAGTCTTATCCTGCACAAAAGTTTTTGGGCTGAAAGCAACCTGAAAGCTTGAATTCTGCTCTTAATGTCTATCAATCCTTGTCCTCCTTCACAAGGAGGCAAATAAAGTTGTGCAGCACGAATCCAGTGTTTTCCATCCCAGAAGAAATCGACTAGTTTCTTTTGTATAGAGGTCACCAACTCTTCTGGAGGTTCAACCACCATTAACTTATGCCATAATGTGGATGCAACCAAATTATTAATGACCAAAACTCTCCCCTTGTAAGACATTTGTGGTAATAGCCATCGCCACCTAGATAATCAGGTTAGATAATTGCAAATTTTCAAGAGTTTTTGACCATGTTAAGCCCCCCAAAAATATATTAGAAGATATTAGAAAAAAATATTTTCCAGATATTAGAAAAAAAAAGAATCCTAAGGAAAACAATAGAATAGCCGACTTCCTGTTGGGCGGAGCCTATGACATGCAGCGCAAAAATTGTTCGGCTCGATGAGATCTATATGTGTACCGAGAAGATACAAATCTACATGCTACATACAAAATCTATATGACTTTTGACTAATGTTTAAAAAGTACACAAAGTGATGTCAAAATTGTTTAAATAATCCAAACCCTGATTAATCACATAAGATTCACATTAAAGTGGATGTGTTTTAGATTTTTCCAGGAGTTGAGTTGAGATATGCCAAGCCACTTGTGCTGCTGGAGTGGTTGACCTAAATCGAAGTGACTACTGGCCTGTGAACCTTCACTTTGCCACAATTTATGCCGTAGATGTCTTTTTTTTCATTTGAAGAAATGAAGATGGTCTGTCCTGCCAATAATTTTTAAGAATGCTGGATCAGCGAACTGTCCGCTTTGGTCGTGTGAGTATTGAATTTATTTATCCTACAGTATTGTTAATCTCTTTGTATTGTGGGTTGAAAAGCTGTTTGATGCAAATGTATTTTTTTTACATTATTAGCTGTTGGTTTCCTTAATTTTAATAGACTGACAAGATCACCAAAGACAGTTTTCAGAAAAGTTTTTTTTGAGTGCGAGGTTCTGCGATATGAGGTGAACAAAATCTGCAAGGAAGAGCCCTTCATCTGTCCTGCGTGCACCCCAGATATGCTGGCAGTTTCAGTAGATGGAAACCGCAAGCATTACCGTTTCAAGAATGCAGCTATGTATTCCAAACTGTGTATACTGTCACAGTGTTGAAATATTAATAACAAAATATCTATTAAATGTGCACCAAGTAAAATTTTATAACAATGTATCATAAACTTTTGTGCATCCGTTTTGTACGTGTTTTTTTATTTTTTTTATTAAAAAAAATAGACCATGACAGAAAATCAGTGTATAACTCCTACCTGTCAAAATAAATCCTACAATTGCAGATCACTTCACATTACCCCACATTAGCTATACATTCCTACAGTAACTTCTGATGTTAGTATATTGAAACTTATTTATCTTACTTCTATAACTTCTGATGTTAGTATATTTAAATTTATTTCTTACTTCTATCAGCTCATTAACCAGTAGTTGGAGCAAAATATCTTACATTAACTTGTAGGCTACAGTGAATTTTTTAAATGTTGTTCAGGAAAACTAAAACGTCAACACTTCAAACAGGACTGCCAGCTTTTGAGTTCAGCCTGTAGTGCAAAATATTCAGGAATAATTAACAAGCCTGCGATTAAGTACACTAAACTACCAGTCAAACGTTTTTAACAGATTATTTATATTTTTAAAAAAACATTCTTCTGCTCACCAAGCCTGTATTTATTTGATCCAAAATACAGCAAAAGCAGTAATATTATGAAATAGGCCTATCTCTATTTATATTATTTTTATTTAAAATAACTGCTTTCTATGTGAATATATAAAAAAATGTGTTCTAAGCTGAATTTCAAAGCTGAGTTTTTAGCACCATTAGAGTCACACAGTCCATCAGAAATCATTCTAATATTCTGATTTTCTGCTCAAAACAAATATTTATTATTATTATTGTTGAAAACAGTAGATTTTTTTCCAATTTTCTTTGATGAATAGACAGTTCAGAAGAACAGTATTTATCTGAAATAGAAATCTTTTATAACATTACCTTTATCACGTTTGATCAATTTAAAGCATCCCTGCTAAATAAAAGTATACATTTATATAATTTATTAATTTAATTTAAAAATAAAAAATACCAACTCAACTGTTTTAAATATTTATAATAATAATTATGATAAATGTTTCTTGAGCAGCAAATCAGCATATTAGAATGATTTCTGAAGGTTCACATGGCATTGAAGACTGAAGTAATGTTGCCGAAAAATTTAACTTTGATCACAGCAATTTGACAATATATTAAAATAGAAAGCATTTATTTTAAATAGTAAAAATATTTAACAATATTACTGCTTTTGTTGTATTTTGGATCAAATAAATGCAGGCTTGGCGAGCAGAAGATAATTATTTAAAAAATATAAAAAATCTTATTGTTTTGGACTGGTAATATACACTTTTTTTTCTAAACTAAACTATACAGGGGACCCTATTGTTAAGGTTAAAAGTAACAATTGTTTCGTACAAGTTCATATTAGACCATTTTTTATAATAATGTTTTATCTATACATTTTTATTAATTAGAATAAAAAATAGCAATTATGTGTAAATATGTCAAAGTAATTTTTACAAAATTCACAGTGTAAAATTTTAGTTTATGGACACTCAATGGATTTTCTGAAGTTAATTGTTTTCTAGCTGCTGTCTTTCCGCGGTTGAAACACTCATTGAGTGATTACATGAGACATTCAGTAAGTTGTAGTGTATCATTCAGCATGGATTGAATGTTCATTCAATGTTTAATTCATGCTGATAAGAATGCACTCCTGCTTCGCTTGAACTGAGGCAAAGCGAGAGTGCACATGTTCCGTCATGCCACTAAAGAGCTCCAAACCTGTCTTTATTGTTTGAAATTCTTCATAAAACGAAGATAATTTGAATGTTGAGACTTTTTCCTGCTCTGTCATGTCAGTCGGCTCATTGCACGAGTGAAGCAAGAGTGCCTGAGAGGCTGGAAATGGACACGATGAAGTGCAATGCGGGACACCAGACGCTTTACATGACTCGCATCCTTGAGTTCGCGGCTAAAATAAATGCTTCTTTTAGTATGATTAAACAAAGAAAATTAAATAAAAGCATGTTAATTTTTGGGGTGGCACCCAAGGTGGCTGATCAGATGTCAGGGGTGTCCAGTGCCACCCTGGACACCCCTCTGGCTCTACCACTGAGTACTGCTTGATTTTCTGCTTCTTTTAATTTCTTTTATTTTACTGATTCCCAACATAACAATTGCCAGGATGTCTCTGCTCTTTGCAACCCCCAATAGTGTGTCTGGACTGCCCAGGTGAACCGAAAATTCCCTTTGATGCATGGGAAAAGTTATTTCATAACTACGCCAGGCCCTCACTAATTTAAGAAGCACCCTTAGTGATTTGATTCTGGAGCCGGGCCTGACTACCTTCTTGCTTTCGGTGGCGAGAAGTTTTCCGCCGAGAGGAAGAGAGCACTACTAATAAACTGTTTGGGAACAGAAGGACAGCAAATTTGCAATACACTGCCTCTTTCAACTGATACATATAATGGATCTTTACAAGTACTGAAACAGTTCTTCTCCCATAAACTGAATGTTGTTTCTGATATCGCTTCAGGCAATGCGCTCAAGCCGTGGTTGAGTCTCCAGACCATTACGTTGCAGCACTTCGTGAACTGGTAAAAACATGTGCTTTTGGCGATATGGAGCATGAAATGGTCCGCGATCAGATTGTGTAAAAAAACGTTCATGCCCCGAATTTACGAAAGACTGTTATTATAGCCAGATTTAATCCTTGAAAAGACACTTAATATTGCAAGACAAATTGAAGCAGCGGTTGCAGATGCCAAAGTCGTTGCTGAAGGGGAATCGAAAAAAGTATCAGCAATCCAAAAACAAACTATCACACAGATGCAGAAAAGTAAACAAAAGAGTAAGCCAAGGGAGGATAGACGCATAAAGAATCAACAGCAGTGTTACAGCTGTGGTTCTACGAATCACCTTGCAAATGACAGGTCCTGCCCTGCTAAACACCGCAAATGTAGAATGTGCGGAAAAATCGGAAATTCGGAAAAGTGTGCAATTCATCACCAAAATCAGTTAATGAAGTAAGCCTACCTGATTTGACGGTCGTCAGTGTGAATGCCTGTAATACAGATGGAGCTCCAATGGGCACTTTTACTGTAGCTACATCCATATTCCCTGCACAGTCTTGTACCATTAAGATGGTGGTAGATACAGGCTCGGGTGCATCGATTCTGTCTACATTTACAAAGAACGCTTCAGTTCATGTGCCTTGTCTCCACCCAAAGTGCTGCTTCTGAACTATTCAAGGGACAGAATACCTGTTTGTGGCTCCTTGACATTGAATGTGACATACTAAGGAAAAACACTTGTTGGTAGATTTAACGTAGTAAAATCAGGAACACCTCTAATTGGACGTGACATATGTAAAGCACTGGACAATGAAATTATAGGTGGTCACTTGATTGAAACCGTCACTCACTGTGCAATGCTTCAGCTGCCTAGCAGTCTGCCTACATGTACTGATGGCCCTGCGACTGTATTAACCTCTAAGGGGTTTGGATGTGCTAAAGACTTCATACACAAAGTAAAGATCTGCTCAGAAGTTAAGCCTGTACAACAACAAAGTATGTCACTTACCACTATCAGTACGAGCAGCAGTGTCAGAGGAACTTAAAACACTAGAGGAGAACGGAATCATTGAAAAAGTCAACTTATCCGAGTGGGTGTCACCCATTGTCGTCCAAAAATTAAAGAATTACACAATTTGTATGTGTGTTGACTTACAGGAGCCCAATAAAGCTATAGTACCAGATAGCCATCACTTCCCATTGATCGAAGATATACTGTCTGCACTACATGGATCAGTAATGTTCTCTTCGCTTGATCTCAAGAATGCATATTACCAGTTAAAGCTACATGAGGAGAGCAGAGGACTCACTGCCTTCATTACTCACAAGGGCCTATACCAGTTCTGTAGAGTTTCCCGTGGCCTGTGTTCAGCACCATCTGCTTTTCAGCATATGATGATGATGACAATAATCCTAAAAGGCCTTGAAGGTATACAGTGTTACTTGGAAGATGTAATTGTCCATGGTGCATCTGAAGTCATTCACAATGCAAACCTCAGAGCTGTTCTGCATAGGATCAGTGAAGCTGGCTTGAAACTAAATCCGGACAAATGCAAGTTTAATTTAACTTCACTAAGCTTTCTCAGATACAGACTCTCAGCTGCTGGCCTGCACCCTGATGATTACAAATCACACCACTGCAATTACAAATGCACCGCGCCCTACAGATGCAGCTACACTACGGTCTTTTTTGGCCTCACTGCCTGGTACAGCAAGTTTATACCTGCCTATGCTACTCTGGTCGAACCTATGAGAGCATTACTTTGCAAAGACTGTGAATTTCAGTGGACTGTTGCAGCACAAAAAAAGTTTGATCAGGTCAAAAAGGCTACAGTGAATAGTCCTGAACTTTCCCTCTTCAACTCCAATCTCGGCACAATACTTTCTTGTGATGCTTCAGATTATGGTGTCGGTGCTGTCTTGACATCAGATCTGCTGTGTATCATTCACGTGCGAAATGAGCGGTTGAGAGGTTGAGAGTACTCCTCATGCTACTGTGGGCGGTTGAGAGTACTCCTCATGCTACTGTGGCCGTTACACCCTCAGAGTTGCTCATGGTCTAACCGGTGTAGTCTGCATTTAGTTTTTGACAGAATAACCACACAGACATCAGCTGACGGTTCAACTTTTCTTTTACTCTGATAAGACATAAAAATATGTATATACGGTGTGAATTTGTCCTTATTCGTTTCTCTCCCATGCAGTGAGAGTGCAGAGAGGAACATTTCAGCAATGAAATTAATTTAACAATAGTGACGAAACAGCATACCTGATAAAACATAAGAGTATGTATATATGGTGTGAATTCGCCCCTTTTCGTTACATTCATGTGTACATGAATGTAAAGTGCAATGTAATTAACATGTGCATCGAGTTCACATTGGACAGAAAAGTGATCAAACTTGATGGAAATATGAAAAGTATCAAATATACAGGTAAAATAATGTTACAGATATGATTTAAATTAAAAATGTAAGTACAAAAGTAATTTAAAAGAAAAAGATTACATTTGATTAATCAGAGATCATTAGAAATCCACATCTCCTATGCAGAGACAGTGCAGAAAGGGAAGAGGAGGTGCACAGACAGGAAAATAAGACCAACATTGCATTCAGAAATTTAAAGGGGAAGGTGCACACATACACACAGACAGACATATCAGGTACACATTTGAACATTGTGTAATTATATATACATGAACATAATACTTTCTATACCTGTTACTAGTGGTCGATACATGCGAACAAAACTACAAATCATGGACTATCCTGTAAAAGACACAGACAAAAACATATTACGACGACGTGTGAAAAGGAACCAAGAAAAAAATCAAACAGTATTCTGATTCCAGGAGAAATGTAAAGTCCTCTAGACTCCAATCTGGAGACCTGGTGCGAATTAAGAAACCCTGGAAAGTAAAGAAAGGTTACCAAAAGTTCACACAACCAAGATCTGCTGTGCAGAAGAGAGGTGAGGATTCCTACCTCCTTGATGATGGTGAGATATATTCAATGCTTCACGTCTTGCTGGAGTGCCAGAAACGAGTTGTGCTGACACTTATGAAAAGCAACAATCTGCGTCACAAATGGTTAACCCTCTGAGTGCGCCATTCATGTGTACTAGGATAAGGCAGAAACCTTTCTGGACTAAGGACTCTCCCCTCTCTACAGGACATCTACCTCAAATGCTGCAAAAGCAGAGCTGCTAAAATCATCAAATACTCAAATCACCCTGGTAACCGGCTCTTCATTTTACTGCCATCTGGCAAACGCTTCCGGTGCAAAAACTGAGAGACTTAGGAGGAGCTTCTTCCCTCAGGCCATCAGGCTCCTAAACTCGAACTCGCTCTAATAACATTAACAAGACTCAATTTAATAAACTGTAAGATATTCACTATTCTCCATCATCCGTATTGCTGCTATGTGTATATACCCTGTACAACCTGTTTGCACATTCCTCTTGCACATCCCTGCTTATATTATTATTTATTAAGTCCACAGTATTGACTGTATTGCACATTTTATTTTATTGCACATTTCACTCTATTTTTTCTTATTATTTTTTACCTATTTTTGTTTATCCTCTTGTGTTGTTACATATTTTGCACTGTCCATTGAGTGGACCTGACCTGACTTACATTTCACTACTGATTATATTCTGTATAATTGAGTATGTGACGAATAAAAAACCTTGAACCTTGACTATGTTTTGCATGATTAAGAAAATTTGAACTGTTAAAATAATCGAGTCATGAAGAAAAAAAGTTAAAATATGTTTTTCTTTTAATTGTGTTTCACAGTGCCTGTTTATTCTTGGCTTGTACATATTTCTGTTGTTTAAGGCCTGCTATATTCTTTCTGAAAAGTGGAAAATGTTGTCTGAATAATTGTTACTTTTAAGACATCCCCTAGATGGCACTGTTGTTCATACAAGTTATATTGTAGAATGGTAATGCATGAAGGCGAGGAAGAGTTAAGTAAACAGAGTGTGGTTCAGTACTTCTTGTTTTACTGCTTCTTTATTTTACTGATTCCCAACATAACAAGGGTCTTATTTTCATCAACCATTTTCCATATTATAGGTCAGTAGAGGGGAGTGGTCAGCAGCCAGAGAGACCTCACAAAGATCTGCCAGCAAGGTAGAGGAGGGGGGATTGGAGCTTTTGGTGTGTTGGCACGGAGTGCTGCTCTTTGCTTTAAATATGTACAGGGGGGACATTTCTGCCTATCCCCTGAACCTGCAAGAAAAGCTGGCCAGTAGGCAAATCACTTTTTATTGTATGGCACTTTTTATTGTATGGATGTGACCTGCAAATATTGGCCCTACCTCCAAAGAGTTGCGAAAAGCTGCCCAGAGCTCCAGCACCTTTTTAACATGAAGCCCTTCCTTTCGGTATTCCATGCCAAAGCCCATGATATTAAATGCGAGGTAGGTGAACTTTGCTATGCGATTATCAAAACTGAACATCTGCAAGTGAATGCCAAACCTTTCTCAGCATTATTCAATAGTTCAACAATTTGGCCACCACACTGACCCGCCGATATCAGACGGTAACATGTGACCGTGGACCACAAAACCAGTCTTAAGTGTCAAATTGTAATACATCATCTGAAAGCTGAATACATTACAACCCGAATTCCGGAAATGTTGGGACATTTTTTTTTATTTGAATAAAATTAAAACTAAAAGACTTTCAAATCACATGAGCCATTATTCTATTCAAAATAGGACATAGAGAACATAACAAATGTTTAAACTGAGAAATTTACATGACAACATTACCTTGCATCGTGCGCACCATCTTGGCAAATGTCTGAAAGATAGACCACATTCTATAATTGCAAAGTTTGTACACTTCAAGCAAAAGGAACTGGTGAATAGCAGAGGAAGAGAATTTTCAGGCTAAGCATTTTCGGGATAAGAATTATACAGTGGACAATTATACAGAGATTCTAAAATTACTTTGTGGCTCTTCTAAGCTTGAAGTCAAGCAGGAAAAATAATAATAATAATAATAATAATAAATAAAAGGGAAAAAAATAAATGCCTTTATGTAAAACTCTATTGATCCCTTAAAGCGTATCTCCTACCTCCCAAACTCTATTTGTCTGGTGAACACTTTTTGTTTTTTGGACCAGTCTAATACTCCACTTACTATTCATATTTTCAAAATGTCATTGCATTCAATTCGCTCTTTTTTTGTGTATTCAATGTTCTCACTTTGTGTTTCCTTTACTGAAATGTCCCACAGAGCTACACTGGAAAAAAATATGTCTGCCCTCAGCAAATATGGCTCATTAAAATAAATAGATTTTACTTTAAAAAAAAAATCAGTTTTGCAAATTACTTAATTTAAAGCTATGTAACAAATCAGCTCAAATGGGAATTGCATATAAATAATTGCAATTAATTATGATTAATATATCGGCTGACAGTAATAACTGTAGCAGAAATACATTGCCATCAACTAATCTGTTCGTCCAGCGAACATTCAGTGTAAGTTCAAATCAACTCTAAAAAGGATATTTTCTATGAATCAATTAGAGAAGAGTCCATTTTTATAGCATAATGTGTCTTTCCTAAGGGGAAATGTTGCTCTTCCCACATTCCTTTGAGCAATACAACTAGTATTATCAGATCGGTTGCCATGGAACTGGGGGACTGGGGTCATTCACAGACATATTGGCACCCATATTGGGTGAGGGGTTTGTGACTATTTGTTAATTTAATGACTAATTGATTTGTTAAATCAAATGCAAAATTGTGTGTCTGATTGGTCTGAAATGCTACATAATTCCCTCATTTCGAACATTGTTGTCAACAGTGAACGATGTTAAAGATGCAGAACAATTAAATACGCACCTGCCACTCATGGCTGGGAGACAGTGGTGGCTCTCGAGCTGTTGGTTGCCTCCAGGAGTGTTTGTGGTGCTGTGGTGATTGTAAGCTGTAGCAAGGTGCGGATCCTCGAGCTTGTGCAGCAGGTATTGAGGCAGTGTCACTTGTCGTCCTGAAGTGAGTTGGTCCGGGTCAGATGGTTGTTGATGTTGTTAGCCAGTAGGCTATTTGTGGTACCCACAGTGTAGAACAGCCGGGTTAGACTCTCACTGGTGAGAGTGCAGGTGGTTCCAGGGGTCGCAGGGAATTGTTATGAAGATTTTGTAGTGTGAAGAGAGTTTCAGCCTGAATTAGTGATGATGGCAGGAGGGCAGCAGGTGGTTGTTAGCCCTCTGTTCTGCTGGAACATTACCAGAAGTCTGATGTTTGCAGTGTCGGTTTGCTCTTGTGGCAGCAACGACTTGAGCTTGTCTGAATTGTGTTGGTAGAGGTTTCGCTGTTGGGCATGTGGGCCCAATGCTCGATCCAACATAGTCTGGCTGCTTCTGGGGTGTCGACTGGTTTTAAGGGATGCTCCTCCCTTGGAGGGGTCTGATGCTGTGTTGCATCAGGCAAGGAGTCAGAAGTTTGTCCTTCCCAGTACTCCTCAGTTGAGTTTGGTTCAAAGAGCTCTTTTGCTAGTGTCAGCAGCTCCTGTAACTCAGAAGTAGGCATGTCCATCTGTCCTTGTGCAGCATCCATTTGGCACCTGTGTGATGGGTGTGGAGGAGGAGGTTGCGGGGGACTGTCGTTGGATATGCCATGGTGTTCGCAGGATGAAGATGGCCTTTTCTATGGTCTCTGCCAGTAGTTGGTCTGGGACCTGAGTCTGTTGCCATGGTGACGGCTCTGTCCTACGCTGGCTAGTGGCTTTCTTTAGAAGGGTCTTGCATTGTGGCAATGCTGGGTGCCTTCTGGTGCCTGCTTTGGATTCTGGGTTGTGCAGTTCAGAATCAGTGGGGTCTTACAAACACCTTTGGTAGAGGCCTTGTGCTTGTTAAAGGCCTTCAGTGTCAGGTCACGGAGTTGTTGAATAGGCATTGTGTGGAAGGACATAATGCCTATATGGTGACTTATAATGGGGTGGAGTTTTCGGAGGAAAAGGCTCTTAAAGCTGGTGTCCTCCTCCATCCTAGGTTCACTGTGAGCTCTGAAGTAAGCTCGTTGAAGTCTGTGGTAGTAATCACGGGGAGTTTAATGATGGTCCTGTTCGATTGCTAGGGCAGCAATCAGTCAGTGTTAAAATGGGTCTGGGTCTGGAAATTTCTTTATGATAGCTTGTTTAAGCTGCTGGTAATCCGATTGGATGTGTTCTGGCTGTCGAGCCAGGAAGCGTTGCACTTCTGGGCTAGCGGTGATCCAGAGCAGATAGAGTCTATCTTGGTGTTTCACACTGGTCCAAGACTGCAGGTGAAAGTCAATCTCTCTTAAGTGAGCGTAAACATCAAGCTCTCCTGCAAGTTCTGGTGTGAATGCAGGGATGTTTCTGGCCATTCGGTTGAGGTCTTTGAGTTTTACTCCATGTGCTTTTTCAGAGCTCACCTGAATAAACCCCTTTCCTTCTGCAGCTGCAGAGGTTTTCAGGAAGCTGACTTGTGAAATGTCAAACAGAAGGCTTTGGTTCCCCCCTTCGTATCTCTGTACAGGTGTGAGGGGATTTGCACTGCTGGCTGTGTGACGTGCAGCAGGGTGCCTTTTACTTGAGTCCATGCACAGTCATTAAGACTGTTTCAGTTCTCTCTGAACCATGTCAAGCTCCTCGTTAATGTTAATGTAATGAGTCAGAGTTTGGAATTCAGCTCTGGCTGCATGTAGATGGCCTACTAAGGCCTTAGTTCTGGTGTTTCTCTCATAAAGTTCAACAAACGCTGTTTTTAACAGTGTCTTTGTGTGAAACCATTCTCTTTCCAGGTCCAGTCTGGTGGCTTTTTCTTCCTGCACTTGGTGTCCAGCAGCTGGTAGAGCCTCCTGAAAACTGGTGAGTTCCTTCTGTTGCGCCATTCTGTACGTTTTTTTTGCATCCGTCCTGTGCCTTCTCTCGCTGAGCTGTTGTCAGTTCCCTGTAGAACTCTGTGACTTGCAGGTTCAGTTCATTTACCTCCTGTCTGAGGCCCTTGAGGGTGTGGGCCAAGGAGATGATGATACTAGTCAGCCCTTGGTGGTTCAGGCTGGGTGTCAGGTGTCCACTTGTGTCGCAGTCTCGCTGTTCCTTTCTCTGCCATTGCAGCTCACTGGCTGCTTTGGGCTGAAGTATGTCCATCGCCGTGCTCTGCTGGGTTTTCAGGTGGTCCTGTGAGCTGGCAGGGCTGGATGTCTGTGGAATGTCTGAGACACACTGGCACACTTGGGGGAACACCAGAGAGAAAGAGGCAGAAGGCAAATGCAAGTATGTACAGAGGTGTTAGGCTATCTGTATATGGAACGGCTCTGTAGGCCGTGTAAGGAGTGAATAGATGGTGAGGGGCAGCTAGTGAGGTAGGGTGCTAAGAACACAAGTAGATGGTTTGAGTAACTTTGTTAACAGGGCTGTAAGCAGGGGTCACCTGATGACCTGGCTATACGGGTGGTCAAACTATTACTCAAGGCACTGATGGTTCACAGGTTTGGTCACTATGAAGGTATCAAATAAGCAAAACTGAAATTAAATCAGGAAGTGTCAGATGGAGAAAGAAGGGCTTTCCTTATTTAGTTTAAGCTAGGAAATATGACTAAGCAGTTGTCACTTGTTCAAAGGAATGTAGCAGGGTCATAAAACCTGGGGAGACTGTGGAGAATAGGCTACTAGTAATCTGTACAGCTCATTAAGTGGGCAACAGCTGCTAGAACTGCTCTAATCCTATAGAGGGAGGATGTCAAATAACTAAAATAAGTTAACGGTAAAATGGAAATGTCCTTATAGCTTTAGGAAACTAAAAGGAATACAAAAATAAATAAACAAATAGATTTTTTATTAAATCTCAGATTTAATTAAAATCAACTTAGCTGCGTTGTACATTCAAGCTAAAAATGTAAATGAATGAAAACAAGATCAAAGAGAGGTAGAATAAAGTCAAAATAAAAATAACACAAATAGAACCAACATATGCAAGGAAGAGCATACCTGAATCTAACAGAAGGTGATAGCATAAACAGGAAATTAAACCAAGATGGGGGAGAGAGAGTGAGGAGTGATTCAGATGCTACACTTTGCATTCACACAGTGTCAGATGCTAACAGCTAACAGTTGAGGTAAAGGGCTTAGTTAGCTTTTATGCCTGTTCGGTTGCTAAAGAGTTAGCTTTGGCTACACTCAGTTGTTTGTTTACACAAGGGTCTGTGACGTGTGTGCTGTTATCAGATCGAACTGCAAGAGGCTGCTCTCAACTCTTGGGGTCAGACGTTGCTAAGAGACCGATGCAAGCTTACAACAAGCGCAAATGGAGCAGGTTTTGCACTGCTGTAAACATGCATGTGAACTCACGCACAGTCAGTTATGACGCATCACATACAACTTCTTTCACAAATCAAAACAGCTCATTCACTTCACAGAGAATGGCAATTACTAGTTAGCTAGGCTAGAATTACACCATTAATTTGCTATTCAATTGCATCACTTCAATGACTACAATGATACGCGATGGTTACAAGAAGGCCTTAACTCTGGGAGATGAGGAACATTGCCCAAATCACCATTTAACTAAATATCCTGTAGCAAGGTTTCTTCGTTGCCCAGTTTTAATGTCACTGCAAGTGTGATTTCTTCACCACGCAGATTAATTTGTGCCGCTAATCTGAGATTTCTTCATCAGAGAAGATTTTACACATTTAAATCTGAAATGTGTATTTGTTCAACCAAAATCAGATTAATTTAGTCTGTTACCATACATACGGGCTGCTAATCTGAAATTTCTTCGTCAGAGAAGGCTTACGCTCTACTAACAACAGAAATTTGAATTTCTTCACTAATATCAGGTTAGTTCCTTATCGTCAGATTTAAACACGTATTATAGCATTGATAAACTTTCTACAGCTCGTAGTAAGTCTATCTACACAAGTTTGATACCGAGTCGCTTGCAAATAATGTTTAAATGATTGCCAACATTCTCCGCCATTTCTGTAACAAATCAGCTCAAAGGGGAATTGAATGAGAATGAGAATGAGCTTAATTGGCCAGGTATGTTTACACATACGAGAAATTTTCTATAGTGACATAAGCTCCACAGTGCAACAGAATGACAGCAACAGGACAAGGACACAGACAACAATCGAACAATATACAAATATAGAAATAGGCAATGTATATAATAAATTACAATTAATTATGATTAATTACAATTATTTATATCGGCTAACAATGTATATAAATAATATAAATTATATCGGCTGACAAATGTATATAAATAATTACAATTAATTCTGATTAATTACAATTATTTATATCAGCTGACAGTAATAACTATAGCAGAAATAAATGGCCATCAACTAATCCGTTCGTCCAGCGAATATTCAGTGTAAGTTCATATCAACTCTAAGAAAGGATATTTTCTATGAAGTAATTAGAGAAGTGTACATTTTAATGGCAAAATGTGTCTAGGCTAAGGGGAAATGTTGCTCTGCCCGCATTCCTTACAGCAACAAATCTAGTGTTTTCAGATCGTTTACATTGACATTTTACATTTATCAGACGCTTTTATCCAAAGCGACTTACAATTGCATTCAGGTTATACATTTTCATTAGTATATGTGTTCCCTGGGAATCGAACCCACAACCTTTTGCGCTGCTGACGCAATGCTCTACCACTGAGCCACACAGGAACACATGTTTGCCATGGAACTGGGGGCCTGGAGTCATTCACAGACATATTGGCACCCAGTATGTGTTTTTAGTGTAGGGTATGCGACTATTTGTTAATTTAATGACTAATTAATTTGTTAAATCAAATCAAAATCATGTGTCTGATTGGTCTGAAAAGCTACAGCTACAAGAATTACATAACATATTGAGTTCATGTTTTACTTTAATTATTAATGAAGCACAACAAGTAAATTGAGTAAAATCAACATTACTCAAAAATCTAGTCAAATAAACAATTTTTTTTAAGGTCCAAGCAGATACCACATGACGAACTGGATTAACTTTGAAACGCGCAATTTGTGGTGGCCATTTTAGAAAACCAGATCTCAGAAGAGGACTGTGAAGGTAAGTAGCGGTTATATGAAATAAGCAGAGCTTTTCTTTATCGTATATTTGACTCAATATTGAATTAACACTGTTAAACATGTGCGTGCATGCCGGAGACCAAAATACACATTGTAAGGTTACTTTTATGAGATCCCTGCGAACTGGCCTGCTGTGGCCCTTTATGGGCCCACTTAGGGCAAACTTAAGGGCCCCCAGCAGGCTGCCAGGACAGGGCCCCTGAGAATTTGCTCATTGGCAAAACGTTGGCCTCTTAGTGCTGGCCCTGCACGAACAGCCCTCACTAGGCCCACACTAGGTCGCACTATTAATCTACAACAGGGGTGCCCAACCCTGTTCCTGGAGATCTACATTCCTACAGAGTTCAGTTCCAACCCTGATCAATCACACCTGTCTGTTATTATCAAGTGCTCTTTCAGATCCTGATTAGTTGGTTCAGTTGTGTTTTATCAGGGTTGGAGCTAAACTCTGCAGGATGGTAGATCTCCAGGAACAGGGCTGGGCACCCCTGATCTACAACAATACATCTGTTTCACTATCAATACTTTCCAGCTACTATAAGTTAAGTCTTTGGGGGAACCAGTTTTTATACATTTGAAATGGATGCAGTCACCACATAACTAATGTCTGTATTGTCAAACATATACAGTAGTCAAAGGGATTTTAAATCAATGTATTAAATAAAAAATAGAAAATATTAAATTCAGCTTAATACAGCTACATACAGCCAAAAAATGTAATACACAAAAGTCCACCCAAAAAAAATGTAAACAATGTAAAGGTCATACAATCAAGTAACATCTCTGCAAAAAACATAACCTCTTTTCTTTAGACTGGGCTTGAAATGACACATTTTCCAACCAGGACACAACCCAATATGCTTAACAGGTGAGCCATGCTGACTATTGCTGCTTTTTATTGCTAACTCCCTCTTCTTCTTCTTTCAGTTTAATGGCAGATCGCAAGCCAGCTTTTATAGATGCATGCTGCCACCTACTGTACAGGAGTGTGTAACATCAGGGTTTTATATACTTTATTTAAAAAACAACTAAAAAAACAACATATATATTTATTTTTCTTTCTTTCCCCCTTTCTCCTCCCCTCCTATTATTTCCCTTTCCCCTGTTCTTCCCCTTTTCCTCCCTTCCTTCTCCCCTTCTTCCCTTTTCCATCTTTCTTTTCTTCCTCTTCATTTCCTTTTTTGAATTATAACCTACCCATATTTTCTGATCTTCTGCCACAAATCCCTCACTGAATAATGATTTGGCCTCACCTTTTCCAAATGGAACTTTTATAATTTGAATAATGATTTGGCCTCACCTTTTCCAAATGGAACTTTTATAATTTTAACGCTCTCTTTGCAAAACCATCTGCCTTCTCATTGCCCTTTACACCAACATGAGCAGGAACCCAACAAAACTGTACATCAGTTCCAACTATTTGTATTCTTAACATTATTGTAAATATTTCAAGCAATAAATTATCTCTAGATGTTTATTTGGTGTTCAAGCTACTAAGAGCTGCTGCAGATTCTGAACAAATTACAACTCTCTCAGGCCTTACCTCTTCTATCCATTGTAATCATAGGATTATGGAAACAATTTTAGCTGTCAATACAGATACTCCATCAATCATTATTTTGCTTATTTCAACATTAAACTCTGGTATATATACTCCTGCTCCTACATGCTCACTCCCTGGGTTTTTAGATCCGTCAGTAAAAATTGTCATGTAATTATAATAATTCATTTTCACATAATTTTGAACTAAATATCCAATATTATCCTCATTCCTTTCAGCCCATACTCTCTTCTGTTCTATATGAGGAAAGTTTACCTTGGGCACTGGGAATATCCATGGAGGAACATTACCTCATACAGTGTTTGGTCCATACTCTACCCTATTTAGTCCCTATTCCTCAGCTACTGTTTGAATATTCCAACCAAATCCTTTAAATTGTCTTTGTCTTGCATAATCCCAACAATCATTTAGCACCTTTATAGCAGGCTGTTCCTCTCCAGATCCTTTTAACTTTACCCAATATACCAATGATAACTTTGACCGTCTTATATATAATGGTAACTCATTAGCTTCCACCAGGTAGGCATTGTTTTTACTGCACCCGTGCTGATTCTTAATGCTCTGAACTGAATTTTGTCAAGTTTTTCCAAAATACCTTTGGCTGCTGCTCCATATACCATACGCCCATAATCTAGACATGACCGTATTAAGGCCCTATAAATATCCATTAGTGATAATTTGTCTGCTCTCAATTCATACCCAGTAACTGACCTCATTATGTTTATTTCCTTTTTACATTTGTTTCAATCTGATTAATATGATTATTCCATATACATTTCTCATCAAACCATAAAACTATGTATTTGAACTTTGTTACCCTTTTCATGCTTTGACCGTATAATTTAAGCTATACTTTATCTGTCCTTTCTTTTCTAGTAAAAATCATGTTGCATGACTTGTCTATTGACATTTTAAATCCCCATTCATATGACCATATTTCAATATTCAATATAGCACTCTTTATACTGTTAGCCACGTTTAATATTTCCCCCCCTTTTCCATATTGCCCCACCATCTGCGTAAAGTGATGATCCAATGTCTTTACCAACATTCATAAAAAATATAATTTATAATAATATTAAACAGGATCGGGCTGATAACACTACATTGAGGAATACCATTTTAAAATATTAAAAAACTTCTGAAAAAGAATCTCCAATTTTAACCCGGAATGTCCGATTATTTAAGAAGTCTAAAACCCAATTGTAAAGTCTTCCGACAATACCCATGCTCTGCATTTTAATCATTAAACCTTCTCTCCACATAGAATCACATAGTATTGCTAACTTTCACTAGGGAATCTGTCGTAGATCTTCCTTTACGAAATCCACTTTGACATGGGCTTAACAATTCTCTTTGTTCTAGATAATATGTCAGTCTACGAACAACAATCTTTTCCATCCATTCACATAGATGAGAGGTTAGCACAATTGGTCTGTAGTTTCCTGCATTGGTTGGGTCTTTACCAGGCTTACCAAAAGGTAATATTAGAGCAATTTTCCAGCTATCAGGTATTACCCCTTCTCTCCATATCTTATTAAACAGATGTATTATGCTTTCCAATGCTTCATCTGGAAGTTGTCTAAACATCACAGAACATAATTGATCTTCTCCTGAGATCGTGGATCCACTTCACCCAAATCCACATTTGCTAACTCCCTCTACCCACATGGCTTTACTTAAGGAAACCTAAAACCCCCTATAATCCCTAGTGGTAAGGAAGAAAACTGCCTACAAAAATTTTGTTAACAGGCTCATGTCTGTTACACCTCAAATGTGACTCGTGAGACCCACTTTCCTGCAGAGTTTTGATGATCCCTGGCCTATATGAAACAACAGGCTCTGGAAAGGTTTTGGTTTGAGCCATTCCAGTTCATTTGAGTGGCTAAAGAATGGCCAGTCAATTTTAGTATTCTCCTAGTTGCATTTTAGTATTCACCTAGTTGCCTACACCAAACCTGCATGGGCACAAAGGTACAAAACTTGCTCTGGGCCCGAACGGGCTGGCCCACACTGGGCCATCACTGGATTAATGTGGGCAGTCCCATAGTGTGGGCTACTCACAGAGAGCCTGCGGTGAGCCCAAAGCTGTGGGCCTTGCCTGAGCAAGCCTGCACTGGGCCTGTTTAGGTTTGGTGTGGGCAGGCCCTAGTCCACTGCATGTATGTATGTGTACATGTGTGTGCATGATCTATACATGTATATAAGAGTGTGTGTGTGTGTGTGTGTGTGTGTGTGTGTTTGCATGTGTGTGTGTGTGTGTGTGTGTGTGTGTGTGTATAAACATATGTATGTATATGTGTGTGTCTGTTCTGTTTATTGAATGCAATTTCAATTATTCATATAACTATTTACAGGTAGAACACAGCAACGAGGCAGAGGTCGAACACGTGAAGCACATCGACATGGTCCTGCTGGTGACGAGACACGAGCCGCTGTGAACCATCCAGCTGAAGATCCTGAACCTGTTCATGAGTGGCATGAAATGAACTGGCTGCCAAAAAACCTTCCCTTCTCTGAGAATCCTGGGCCTCTCAGTGATGCTGCTGCTCTTGATTCAATAGAACCTAAAGACTTTGTCGAGCTGTTTATTTCTGATTTACTGATTCAGAACATTGTTGATCAGACCAACCTGTATGCAGATCATTGTATTCAGGCTATGGATGGTACTTCACAGCATGCTAGAATGCATGCATGGAAGCCTGTCACACTTTCAGAAATGAAAGTCTTCCTGGGGCAGTTTTTTTTCTCACTGGTATCATTCATAAGCCTGAACTTGATATGTACTGGTCTAAATATGAAATGTTAGCTACCCCCTACTTCAGCAAGGTCATGTCTCGCAACAGGTTTGAAATCATATGGAGATTTCTTCACTTCAATGATAATACAGCAAGGCCAGCCAATGACACTGACAGGCTGTACAAAGTCCGCCCTGTCTTAGATCACCTCGTGACCAAATTCCGTGAAATGTATCAGCCTAACACAAACATTTGCATTGGGTATGCTTCTGTGGCGTGGGCGCCTAGCTTTCAGGGTGTACAATCCTCAAAAACCCATCAAATATGGAATAAAATCCTACATCTTGTGCGATTCTGAAACAGGGTACTGTTTTAACATGAAGCCCTATTGTGGAGAAAGTTCTCCTCTGAAAGACACAGTTGTCTCTCTTCTTTATCGCCTAGCAGGTCATGGTTACAGATTATTTATGGATAACTTTTACAACTCTGTACCACTGTGTAAGCACCTACTTGATTTGAAAACCCATGTCTGTGGTACAATTAGGAAAAACAGAGGTGAACCACCAGTCATTCGAGATCTCAGAAATGCTGACCTTAGGATTGGGGAAACAGTCATGCGTCACATTGAAAATGTGATGGTCTTGGCATGGCGAGACAAACAAACAGTGAAAATGGTCACAACATGCCATGAGAACAACATGGAAGAAGTTGAGGTATGGCAGAGAGGCCACCAAGACAAAATTGCAAAGCAAAAACCAGCATGTATTGTGGAATACAATAATGCAATGAATGGAGTTGACAAATTGGATCAAAACATTGGGTACTACCCTTTTGTCAGGAAGTCACACAAGTGGACAAAGAAATGTGTCACATATTTGTTTCAGATCAGTTTGTTCAATGCTTTTGTCATTTACAAAGCAAAAAAAAACAAGGTAATTGTAAAACTCTCCTCTCTTTCATCCAGAGTGTTATAAAATCATGGACCAGCCAGGAACAGGCTGGTGGTGGGGAAGAAAGAGTTGACCCTCCAACTGAAAGCACTCCTAGAGCACCATACAACACTGACCCTAGAAATAGGGTGAATTACCTTTTTACAGTTCATGCACTTGTTCCGATTGCATCCACTTCCAAAAAGCAACACCCGACGGGATGGTGCAGGGTTTGTGCACATAACAGTTTGCGAAGTGAGACCTCATTCTACTGCAAAAGTTGTGGCGTCCCCTTACATTCCGGGAATTGTTACACAGTTTTACCACTCAAAGATATAATACAGTGCCTAAATTTTATTTTTCCAATTTACAATTTTATTTATTTGCAATGTTTATTTATTTTTGAAGGTTTTATTTATAAAAAAATATGACATCTGAATGTATTTGGCTTGAAAATGCAATACTTTAATAAAAATGCGTTTTTCTCTGTTTTTTGTCCAAAATTTTGTATTTCTGATGAAACCAATCTGCATTCAAGTGGTGATAAAACATGAAAACATGAAGATAGAATACAATTGTTTTTTTTCGTTTAAAAGCAGAGGCTTGGTTCTTTATTTTGATATATAATATGTTCATATTTTCATAGCAGAAAATATGCTGAGGGCCGTCAAATTTAGTTGAAAATCATCAAAAATGCTTGACATACAAGTAAACAAGCATTCAACACTACACATTACATACTCAGCACTTCACTGCACTCAAACACACAAGCATGCAACACCCTAACCCTAACCTTGTGTAAACAACATTATCCACTCTATACCACACAAACATACAACACCACAAATATTAAAAAAGCATGTTGATGCTTACAGTTTTATGTTACATAATGTTTACTGTTGTTCAATAATCTGTATTTTTAGATTTTTAAGTTGCATTTGTAATTTGTAAAAAAAAATATTGATTCAATATTCCAGTTGTCTGTTATGTCATCCACTCATTGTAATGTATAACTAGTTTTAAGTATTGAACAGTACCTAGGTATTTTAAAATACAAAAACTTAAAATTATCAATCTAAATTATCTTAAATTGTATAATGGAGTAAACAAGCGTTTTATTGTAGAAATAATTTACATAATAATCTACTTAAAATTGTTACACCAGCTAATAAATTTGAACAAAACCGTTAATTTGGATACTCAAATATTTAAGCATTTCCAACTAAATATTTTTAGTTAACACTGCTTAAAATTCCATGTGAAATTTACTTAAGAAGAGGGATGCAAAAATGATTTATTTTTTCTAAGAAAATCTAGCATATCATTTTTTTCATTGTATGTTTTACTACCCTTTTATGTCATTAATATAGCATTATATGTATCATTAAATGTAATCAGCAGACACTGTTTTTCTTTCTACCAATTACTGTAATATCAGCTGTATGGCTCTACCCATCTAAATAATTTCATGAAATATAAGAGGAATCAGTTCTCTGGCAAAAAGAACAAAGATGTTATATCACCTGCACACTTTAAATACAGACATTTGCTTCTTACAAGAAAACCATTTAACAGAGGCAGAATCTTGGAAACTGGCAGCTAAATAGATTGGCCTAATTTTTCATTCTACTTTTTCCTCCAAGAAAAGAGGAGTATCCATCTTAATCAGATGCAACACTCATTGTCATAGCCAACATTAACAGATACTAAAGGTCGTTATATTATTGTCAACGGAACTATAGGACAATACAACATTACTTTAGTAAACATACAGTATATGGACTAAATGTGGATATGCCACATATATCATTATTTTCTGATATACTTTCCCCAACTCATATATTATCATCGACACATTTTAACACAGTTTTGGACCCCAAAATAGAAACAGCTCAACAAATGCAATGTGCAAAATAAATAATTAATCATCATTTATTAGGGGTTACATGTCAGACTATGGGCTGGCAGATATTTGGACAGTAAGTAATTTTCATATTATTCCCCACATCACAAATCCTATTTCCGTATAGATTACTTTCTGACAAATAATTCTAAAACGCATATAATTATTGACCAGCTATTCTTGCTATTGTTATTTCTGACCATGTGCCCATTAGCATTACATTTTTTTCTTGCAAAACACCAGCTACTTCACCCACCAAGATGGCAATTTAATATCTCACTGCTTAAAGATATAGAGTTTATAAAATATTATAAAAAGGAATGGACTTTCAAAGAGAGTACCAGTACAGAAGGAATATCTGCATGTACATTATGGGAAACAGCCAAATGCGTCATGAGAGGTACAATCATCTCATATTGTTCAAATAAAAATAAAAAGCTGTCAGCAAGAGAAAAAATGTAATCGACATATTCAATCACTAAGAGCTCCTGAGAACTAAAGAAGAATTAAATAATATATTAAATAAAAAATAGAGCAAATACTTCTTAAACTCAGACAACAGCAATTTGAATGGGGAGAAAAAACTGTCAAATTCTTGGCAAATCAACTAAAGCAGCAAACTGAGAAATAAATTATTACATCGATAATGGATCATCCAGGCAATATAACTCAAAATCCATCTGAAATAAATTTATAAATTATGTTATATTATTCAAAACTCTATTTTACAGACCAAAATTAATCACTGGAAGAAGCAGAATCTTTTCTGAGTGGTGTCTCCCTACCTTGGGTATCACATTACAATCAGAGCAATTAGAAAAATCGTTATCCATTCAGGAACTTACCAAAGCACTTAATCATATGCCAAATAATAAATCACCCGGTCCAGATGGTTTTCCAGCAGAGTTTTATAGACAATTTTGGTCACTGCTTTCACCCATATTCTTGAATGCTATTTGTGAAATTTATGAAACAGGAAAGGTACTTCAACATATGAATACTGCTTATATTTCTCTCATTCCAAAGCTGAACAAAGATCACACCCAATGTCCCAACTACCGTCGAATATCACTAATTAATGTAGATTTAAAAATAATTAGTAAAACACTTGCAGGTAGACTAGAATCGGAGATGTCAACCCTGATACATCAAGATCAAAGTGGCTTTATAAAAGTGTAGTAGGTGAGACTCACGTCACCAAGGATGTTGAGATTTTTGGATCACACGTCACTCAAGGTGCGGTTATGAGTATATCAGATGACCAATTCCCTCCTCACTCAGTTTAGTACACCAGTCAAAGCCTGTTAATTTGGCAATGTGGGCATGTTTCCCACAAGCTGTTCAACAATTTGAATTTCACACACTCGAGGGAGCTGGTCAACTGATTTATCTGAAAGATTGGTGGTTTAGATAGCTAGTAGAGCCTTGGATCATGAATACAAAGAAGACAAAATTGTAATAGATTAATTACATTTATTAACAATAGATATGCAAGAGTAAATACAACAACTAGTGATGATACCAATAACTGAATATGCACTGCTAATAGTCAATAATAGATGACTAAATATGAAGGAAGATACCAAATAAATTGTAGAAACAAATAAGTTCTAATTCTGTATATTGTGTATAATAAGTATAAATTCTGAGTGAACACAGAATTGCAAAATGCAATGCTGTTGAACTGAATGTAGCAATGGAAGAGTTAGTCTTGATTTTTAGTCAAAAAATCAACCATTGTGCCCATTCCTAAGAAAAATAAAATCACATGCTTGAATGACTGGAGGCCCGTTGCTCTGACCCCCATCTTCAGCAAGTGTTTTGAGAAGCTCGTCAGAGAACACATCTGCTCTGTGCTGCCTGCTTCACTGGACCCACTACAATTTGCATACCGCAGTAACCATTCCACAGACGATGCTATTGCCTTCACCCTGCACACTGCTCTCTCCTACCTGGAAAATAAGAACACCTATGTGAGGATGCTGTTCGTGGATTATAGTTCGGCATTTAACACCATAGTGCCTGCCACACTGGTTGCGAAGCTCCAGACTCTGGGACTGAACAGATCCCTGTGCAGCTGGATCCTGGACTTCCTGACAGGCAGAAGTCAGGTGGTCAGAATGGGCAACAACACCTCATCTTCTCTGATCCTCAACACTGGTGCTCCGCAGGGCTGCGTCCTCAGCCCACTCCTGTACTCCCTGTACACACACGACTGTACAGCAACACACAGCTCCAACGTCATCGTCAAATTTGCTGATGACACAATGGTGATAGGCCTGATCACCGACAACGATGAGACGGCCTACAGAGAGGAGGTGAGTACCCTGACTAAATGGTGTCAGGAGAACCACCTCTCACTCAACATCGACAAGACCAAGGAGCTGGTGGTGGATTACAGGAGACAGAGCAGAGAACACACACCCATCACCATCGACAAGACACTGTGGAGAGCATCCTGACCGTCTGCATCACCGCCTGGTTTGGAAACAGCACAGCTGGAAACCGCAAAGCTCTGCAAAGGGTCGTGCGAACTGCTCGCCACATTGTTGGAGGTGAGCTTCCCTCCCTCCAGGACATCTACACCAGGCGGTGTACAAGGAAAGCCCGGAGGATTATCAAAGACTCCAGCCACCCGTCTCAAAGACTGCTCTCTCTGCTGCCCTCAGGGAGACGTCTCCGCAGCATCCGATCCCGCACTAGCCGACTGAGGGATAGCTTTTTCCCTCAGGCTATCAGGCTAATGAACAGTCAGAAATAACTCACCCTACATCACACTCCCACTCACACAACATGCCATGCACTGCACTTTAACACAGTTCAACCGGACCACACGCACACACTGCACTAACACATCTGCTATCACTGGACACCATACAAAGCACATCCACGACATTGCACATGCATAATCGGTTGCACCTTTGCACAACTATCTGTTGCACATCCAATCTGCTGTAAATTTATAATCTGTTGCACCTTCACATATTACTATGTATAGATGTGTACATAATGCAGACGTGTACATACGGTGTATAATGTGTATTGGTAACTAAGTATGTCTTTATAGTACACTGTGTGTACTGAGTATATGTATGTGTATTTTGCACATTGTCTTCACATTTTGCACGTGTGTTTTTGCACATTGTCTTCTGTACAATCTGTAAATATGTACTGTCCATATGTAAATTGTTTTGTTTTTTTGCACTGTCTGGAGCACACTCATAAGAATTTCACTCACCAAGGCACTTGTGCTGTGGTGATGTGACAATAAAAGTGATTTGATTTGATTTGATTTATATGGTTATAGAATATAATTTCGTTCCACAGGTGGGTGATCAGTCCGGCTGTAGAGACGTCTTCCACTGGTGATGCAGACTGCTTGCAGTGGGGAGGGCACAGAGTTGCGTTCCGTTAGCCATCGATGCTCGGTCAGAGCATTTTTGGAGGATGTTGAACTTCTGTATTGCCACAGGGGGTCCTTAGAGCATGGACCGTGCAGCTGGTTCAGATGGGTCTTCACAGCGTCCTTTGCGGCCGTGTGGTTCAGGCAGTGTCTGCCACTTCGGAGGTCCTTTGCGGACTGGGCTGCGCTGCTTCGGACCGGCAAATGTCAGGCGGGGTCCGTCACTGCTGGGCCCTTTACAACTGAAGGGCAGCCAAATGAGATAAGGAAGTTTTACTCAGGAGCTAAGTTGAACTTTAGCTGTCTTGAAGTTTCTTTCCTCGTCAGGCCAGAAACTCAGAACAGTGTATCTGTTATTGCCTCCTTCCACACAGGTTGGAAACACAGAATGGGTATCTGTTACACTCTCTCTTGACAAAAGACTCAGAGTGTTCCTGTTGCTGTCTTCCCGGTAACAGGACTCAGACTCAGAACAGGGAGTGTCTGATGGAGGGATACATTTATCTTGTTCTGATGAGGAGGAGATTGGAATTAGGTGCCTCTCCCTTCCAGGAATGTGATTGGCCACTTATGTCCGAGGTGGCCATGGTGTTACACACTCTAGTGTGGAACTCATTTGCATACAGTGGAGTACAAAGTTAAACAGTGTCTTTAACATTTCACCCATACAATATTTATTTACCAAACCTCTTTCAAACTGTTATCAGCATCATGAGGAGCAACGAGTCCAAACATGATAGGAAACTGTTGAACTGTCACTTATTCATACCATAATATATTAATAGGCCTGCTTCCGTGAACTGTTGTGTTAACAGTCAATGGCCATCAACATAAACTGTACTTCATCCGAGGATTAAGTGAATCCCTTGCAGTTTGCATCCATTCCCTTATCAAAATGTAGTATACTTCAAGTTTATTTTATTAAGTATACTTAAATAAAGTTCAAGTATATTTTTAAGTATACTTTATGTACTAACTATACAAGTATCAGTGTACTAGTAGTATACTTGTAAGTGTATTATTTAAATACTCCTTGAGACTAAATTGGCCCACTTTCTAGTATATAAAAGTATACTTTTAAGCAGTTGTGGCTCTAATGGATAGAGCGTCGGACTTGTAACCTGAGGTTGCGGGTTCGAATCTCGGCTCCAGCATGAATTGTCCACGGCTGAGGTGAGACCCTTGAGCAAGGCACCGCAACCCCCAACTGCTCCCCGGGCACCGCAGCGTTGGCTGCCGACTGCTCCAAGTGTGTGTGTGCACTTGGATGGGTTAAAAGCAGAGAACACATTTCACTGCTGGTTATACTCTGTATAATTGTGTATGTGACAAATAAAGCTTATCTGAGCATAATATATATATATATTATAATATATATTATACCAGTAGTAAACTTTGAGTACTCAACTAGTTTACATCAATGTTTTTAGCTTGTACTGCAAATATACTAAAAGTGGACTTACAGTGCTCAGCACTGTAATGAGTACACCCCCTTTGAAAAGTAATATTTTAAACAATATCTCAATGAACACAAAAACATTTTCCAAAATGTTGACAAGACTAAGTTTTATATAACATCTGTTTAACTTATAACATTAAAGTAAGGTTAATAATATAACTTAGAGAACAACATTTTCCGTTTTACTCAAATTAGGGTGATGCAAAAATGAGTACACCCCACTGAAATCTCTGGAGCAAAGCTACATTTTAGACTACAAATGTCTAATTTAACAAGAATTCAACCAGAGGTGAGTCTAATTATTCATTACACAGGTGACAGTTGACTATAAAAGGGTGTTACTTAAAGAAAACCCCTTCTCATTTCATGCTGTCAGCAATGGCACCACATGGAAGAGAAATGTCACAAGACCTGAGAAAGAAAATAATTTATTTACACAAGAAAGGTGAAGGCTACAAGAAGATCAGCAAAGCTTTACTTATCAGTCAGAATACTGTAGCAAAAGTGGTACAAACATTTAAAAAAGATGGAACTGCAACCATCTCACAGAGACGTCCAGGTCGTCCACGGAAGTTAATACCTCGTCATGAGCGTCTTCTGATGAGAAGGGTTGAAGAAAATCGACATGCAAGTTCACTGCAGTTATCTAAAGTAGAAAGCCAAACTGGGGTGACTATTTCCCGTGACACAATACGGCGTACACTGCAGAGGAATGGCATGCATGGGTGCCGTCCACGAAAGAAGCCTCTACTAAAGCCCAGGCACAAAAAAGCCCACCTAGAGTTTGCCAGGGCCCATGCTTACAAATATGAAGACTACTGGGATTCTATACTCTGGAGTGATGAGACCAAGATAAATGTTTTTGGAACTGATGGCTTCAAAACTGTATGGCGTCTCAAAGGTGAGGAATACAAATAAAAAGGCATGGTGCCTACAGTGAAATATGGTGGTGGCAGTGTCCTAATGTGGGGCTGCATGAGTGCTGCTGGTGCCGGGGAGCTGCATTTCATTGATGGCATAATGAATTCACAAATGTACTGCTCTATATTGAAAGAGAAGATGCTACCATCACTCCGTGCCCTTGGTCGTCGTGCACTTTTCCAACATGACAATGATCCTAAACGCACATCTAAGGCCACTGTTGGATTTCTGAAGAAGAACAGGGTGAAAGTGATTCAGTGGCCAAATATGTCTCCTGATCTGAACCCAATCGAACACCTATGGGGAATTCTGAAGAGACAAGTTGAGCATCACTCTCCATCCAGCATCCAATCTCTAAAAGAGGTCATTCTTGAAGAATGGAAAAAGATAGATCTGGCAAAATGTCGCCAACTTGTTCATTCCATGCCTAGAAGACTTGGTGCTGTCATTAAAAATCATGGAGGCCATACAAAGTACTAGATTTAGTAGTTTTTGTTGTGGGGTGTACTCATTTTTGCATCACCCTAATTTGAGTAAAACTGAAAAATGTGTAATCTAAGTTATATTATTAACCTTACTTTCATGTTATAAGCTAAACAGATGTTATATAAAACTTAGTCTTGTCAACATTTTGGAAAATATTGTTGTGTTCATTGAGATATTGTTTAAAATGTTATTTTCAAAGTGTACTCATTTACGCTGAGTTTATTATCAGTGTATGTATACTGATAGTTTACTAATTAAATACTTGTAGTAACATTTTTAGTACACTTTAAAGTATAGTCTCAGTAAACTACTAGTTTAGTAGCTTTATACTGCAAATATACTCATAAGTTTTCTTTAAGTGAACTTTACAGTAAACTTCTATGTCCCTATTTAGTTATTAATTTGTATATAGTTTGTTATATGAATATCTGAACATACAAAACATCAAAAGAAAGAACAGGGTATCTGCTTATAAACGAAAATAATTTATTTTAGCTTCATTCATTCTTTTTTTAAACACTCGAATGGAAGTTTCATAAAAAGAAAAAAAGAAATAAACAACATTTTGAACAAAAATCTGAAGAAAAACTATGAATTGGATTCAGAATGATAATCAAAGCATAGATGGAGTTGATCAACACCCCAACGCTTGACAGTCATTTTTACCTCTTCATTGGTTGACAATTTATTCCATAATGTTACACCGTTTCGAGGCTGTTTTATGTCAGATGATTGTGTTATGGCGCTTTTCCACTGCATGGTACGGCTCAGTACGGTTCACTTTTGGGGGGTTTTCCACTGGGTAAAGTACCTGGTACCAGGCACTTTCTTAGTATCACCTTGGTCGAGGTTCCAAGCGATCCGTACTGTTACCAAAAAGTGACGTGTAAACTCTACTGATCACTGATTGGCTGGAGAAAATCATCATAACTGTGTCACTGAACTTGCGACACGAGACCCAACATAGACCCACTCGTTTTAAATCAGCACAGCCTGCAAAGGATCGGACGCAACTTTTGTTAGAACAAACGCACCTTTTCGTATCAACCAAAAAATTGCTGTTTCGTTGTCTGTTGAGGAAGTACAGACGTTCCTCTAGTTGATAGCCGAGGAGCAGATCCAGCAAGAGCTTGATGGGGCAACGCGGAATTAAAAAGCCTTATGTAACTTTATATACTTTTTGCACTTTGTATATTTTTAGAGTATGTTTTCTGTTTATATTTTTACCTTTGTATGTGTGTTTTGCTTCAATTAAAAACAATCTGATCGAATAAGTGTACCTCCAGACTATATTAAAAATGTATTATTTTATGAGCACGAAATTAACCTCTTGAAAAAGACAAATGATTAATGCCACGATGATACAAACCAACACATAAATTAAAAAACAAGGTATACATTGACCATTTTGAAATATTATTCAAAAGTTTATTGACAATTCACAGAACATTATACATGAATATATAACTATTCAAGTAACACAGCACACCTGCACGAACATCCTCTACAGCCTGTGGCACTGACACCACAGTCTCTGCTGCTGGAGGTAAATCCCAAGCATTCTCATAGGCCTCTCCATTGCTGTTAAAAACATCCACATGCCAAGAATGAAGAACACCATTCCGTCGATATGCTCCTTTGTTGTGTGTTTGTTTGTGGCACATTTACGATGTTGTCACCGCAGTAGAGGTGGCGCAACTATAACGACACTTGAATAATCCCGCCCACTCTAAAGCGGTACTAAACTGCAGTGGAAATGCCAACCGACCAGAATCGAGCTGTACCGTGCCGTAACGAGCCGTGCCGAACCGAGTCGTACCATGCAGTGGAAAATTGCCATTAGTTGGTCGTGGGTTCAGAAGGTCTCCCTTCATGTCCTGCTTGTTGTCTTGGCATCTTATCTGATGGTTCTGAAAATTTTTATGTTCCTCCACCAAGATTCAATCACAGTGGGGCACATCTCCCTCCACACCGGCAGTTAGAGAGGGGCCCTGCCATAAACTGGTCCTTGTAATGCCATTTTGACTGTTGTTCACTACATCTCCCCCCTGCCCGGACTGATCAAGGACCCAAAGTCGTTGATCGGGTCGGTATACTGAAAGAGAACAGCAGGAACAAAACACACCTCGCCTCATCCTTCGGCCATTGGCATTTTGGAGTAAACTTTAATTCAATAGTTAGTATTCACAACTCCATGTGTGTCGCAACAGCATTGCATTTGTCATCCTTGGTTAACCTTTTAATGCCACATAGGCTTTTCAATGGGTCTCTTACAAAAGGTTTACTGGGGCACAGCCAGTGAATGTCTTTGATAACTGTACACAGATATAGCTTAGGTACCAGATGCAGGTCAGGATTTTCATCTTGACAAGCTACGAGTCTCAATTTTTAACACTGACTTCATCCTATATTTGTTCTTAGTATGAATTATTGTGATGTTTAACAGGAAACCAATTTCTTTAGCCTCTGGGTTAATGTGGATTGATATGGCACTTCCCATGCTGTAAGCTAAATGTACCTGCAGTGTTTGCATGGTTTGATGCAAGGCCAGATTAAAGATATTTGTCATTAGCTCAACCGGTACCAAGTGTGAAGATATTTTTCTTTTTTAGGCTTACTGATAAACTACTGCCATATGATTTGTTATTTATTTAAGTTTTAGATAAATTATGTATTAATTTATTATGTCTTTATAGGTATTTTCTTTAGTTTTAGTTTTAATAAATTGTATTTATTTTAGTAACGTTACTTCAACATACTACATGGAAATTAAATAAATATATATATACATATATGGGTGTTTGGCTACGTGTCATGTTATAATCATTTTTATACTCAAACCTTTTGTTGTTTTAATATTTTGAAATGTTTTTAGCTTTATTTTGGGGTTTTCATTTAAATGTTTAGTTTGGAAATGTTGTTGTATGCATTTGTCATTTTATTTAATTTCTCAATTTTCTTAAATGTGTATATATAGTATTTATAGAGTTTTAACTTATAGTTTTTAATTACTTTAATTCCTCCTGTATTATGGTTAATTTTTGTAGCTGTTTAAGCATGTGGATTTTGTCTAACTGAGAATTCCCTATGGTATTCTCACTCCACTGGACAGCATGACAGGGTACCATCCGCCCTGAGGTGACATGTTTCTTATGGCGCTTTTCCACTGCATGGTACGGCACGGTACGGTTCGGTACGGTTCACTTTTGGGGGGTTTTCCACTGGGTACTGTACCTGGTACCTGGTACTTTTTTAGTACCACCTCGGCCGGGGTTCCAAGCGATCCGTACCGTTACCAAAACGTGACGTGTAAACTCTGCTGATCACTGATTGGCCAGAGAAAATCGTCATTACTGTGTCACTGCACTTGCAACATGAGACCCATAGACCCGCTAGATTTAAATCAGCACAGCCAGCGAAGGATCGGACGCAACTTTTTGTATCAACCACAAAATAGCAGTGTCGTTGTCTGTTGAGGAAGTACAGACGTTCCTCTCGTTGATAGCCGAGGAGCGGATCCAGTGAGAGATTGATGGCGCGACGCCGAAGGAAAAAGCCAAATGTATATACTTTTGAACTTGTTATATTTTCAGAGTATGTCTTCTGTTTATATTTGTACCTTTGTATGTGTGTTTTGCTTCAATTAAAAACAATCTGATCGAATAAGTGTACCTCCAGACTATATTAAATATGTATTATTGTATGAGCATGTAATGAACCTCTTAAAAAAGACAAATGATTAATGCCACGATTATAAAAACCATCATATAAATAAAAAAACAAGGGATACATTGTACATTTTGAAATATTCAAAAGTTTATTGATAATTCACTTTACAGAACACGCTACATGAATAGTTAACTAATCAAGTAACGCAGCACACCTGCTCTCCTCATCTACAGCCCATGTAGACGAGACTGCCACCACAGTCTCTGCTGCTGGGGGTAAATCCCAAGCATTCTCATAGACCTCTCCATTGTTGTTAAAAACATCCATATGCCGAGAATGAAGAACACTATTCCGTCTCCTTTCTTTGTTGTGAGTTTGTTTGTGGCGCGTTTACGATGATGTCACGGCAGTAGAGGCGGCGCAATTATAATGACGTGTGAATAATCCCGCCCTCTCTATAGCGGTACTAAACTGTGGTGGAAACACAAAACCGACCCGAACTGAGCCGTACCGTACCGAGCCGTGCCGAACCGTACCATACCATGCAGTGGAAAAGCGCCTATATAAACGTCAGCAGGGTCCAGCCACATAAACACTCTCTGAGTATGCACATAACAGTCAGTCACTAGAATTCCCAGGGGCATCCTGGAGTAAAATGCCAGTTGGAGGGCCTGATCTCACTATATCCAGGGGCTGGGCTGCAATGGTTATGCAGAGCAGGTTCATTCTGAAATTACACATATACATATTTGTAATGTCACTTCACTACTTATAAATGCAACTTTCAAGTACAACTAACCAATACCACTATGCTTATGTACAACAACAAGTCACAGGTGTACTCCTCCAGTACCTGACACAGTATAGACTTCTCTACACTGCCTGAAACTATGTGTTTTAGCAGGAGTTACTCCTGAGAGGTATCTACCCCTTGTATTCCCATGCAGGGTTTGTAAGACTTAATCTGATTAAAGTGGACCCACTTGTACTCTGGGACCTTCTCCATTTTGAGATCTTAAGCTAACGGCTACTGGGGATAGTTTTTCTACGACTTCATGAGGGCCGGCCCAGTTTGAAATAAACTTTTTGAGAACACCCACTGGTATGGTGAGGTTGAAGTACATCACCTTGTCTCCTACTTAAAATTCTGTAAAGCTAGCCTTCTGATCATAGTATGCTTTCCTGCCCTGAGCACTTTTCTCCAAGTGTTCTTGCGCCCATGATAATGTCTGCCAAATACTGGTGTGCAGTGTATGCGCTGGCTATACTGACATCTTCAGGTTGGTAGAGGAGATGCAGAAGGAGTGCCATCTGTCGCCGTCAAAATTTAAAATGGTGTTACACCTGTGGAGTTATGAGGTGTGGACCTAATTGCAATTAAGATCAAGGGCAGTTTTACATCCCAGTCCTTTCCATTAGCTGATTCCATTCTCTTCATTTGCTTAGTTGCACTAAACACAGCATTAGTGTTCTTAGAAGCTCTGAGCTAGTGATTTTGTGCATTTAAGCTCTAACATGATTTAATCTGCAAAAAAAGCTCTAACACATGAAAATATGTCTTCTGCATTGCGATTAACTTTTCATTTCATGAGAAAGAAACATTTTTCATGTACTTGACCTTTACTCTTAAAATTGCATTAAGCAGCTTTCTTTAACAGCAAAATAAGTTTTTCAGTATCTTTTCAGAGAGTTTCAGGGCCTTGCATTATCTTCATTTGCTTAGTTGCACTAAACACAGCAATAGTGTTCTTAGAAGCTGTAAATTAGTGATTGTAGTCGAGCTTTACTCTTAAAATTGCATTTAGCAACTTTCTTTTTCCCACTGAGAAAGAAGCTTTTCAACATATGTGGCCCTCGCATTCTCATAATTTGCTTAGTTGCTCTAAACATTCTGGCCCGTGAGTCGTCACAAAGATATCGTTCTCCATCACATTCATTCTCTTGGCCTCAGAATGAACGCCAAGAAGAGTGTTCTCTTCCCCTCTCAGCAAGCTGTGTTCTTGGGGGTTCACTTGTGGCGCTTTTCCACTGCATGGTATGGCACGGTTCGGCACGGCTCGTTACGGCACGGCACGGCTCAGTTCGGGTCGGTTTGCGTTTCCACTGCAGTTTAGTACCGCTTTAGTGTGGGCGGAATTATTCATGTGTCGTTATAGTTGCGCCGACTCTACTGCGGTGACATCATAATAAATGCGCCACAAACAAACGTACAACAAAGGAGCATATCGACAAAATTTTGTTCTTCATTCTCGACATGTGGATGTTTTTAACAGCAACGGACAAGCCTATGAGAATGCTTGGGATTTACCCCCATTAGCAGAGACTGTGGAGGCATTGCCACAGGCTGTAGACGAGGAGGGCAGGGATGTTCATGCAGGTGTGCTGCGTTACTTGAATAGTTAACAATTCATGTAGAATGTTCTGTGAATTATCAATAAACTTTTGAATATTTCAAAGTTTACAATGTATCCCTTGTTTTTTTATTTATGTGTTGGTTTGTATCATCGTGGCATTAATCATTTGTCTTTTTCAAGAGGTTCATTATGTGCTCATACAATAATAAATTTTTAATATAGTCTGGAGGTACACTTTTTCGATCAGATTGTTTTTAATTGAAGCAAAACACAGATACAAAGGTAAAAATATAAACAGAAAACATACTCTAAAAATATACAAAGTTCAAAAAGTATATACGCAAGACTTTTTAATTCCGCATCACCCATCAAGCTCTCGCTGGATCCGCTCCTCGGCTATCTACGAGAGGAACGTCTGTACTTCCTCAACAGACAATGAAACAGCAATTTTTTTGGTTGATACAAAAAGGAGCGTTTCTTCAAACAAAAGTAGCGTCCACTCCTTCGCTGTCGGTGCTGATTTAAATCTAGCGGGTCTATGTTGGGTCTCGTGTCGCAAGTTTAGTGACGCAGTAATGACGATTTTCTCTGGCCAATCAGTGATCAGTAGAGTTTACACATCACGTTTTGGTAACGGTACGGATCGCTTGGAACCTCGGCCGTGGTGGTACTAAAAAAGTACCAGGTACCAGGTACAGTACCCAGTGGAAAACCCCCCAAAAGTGAACCGTACTGAAACGTACCATGCCGTACCATGCAGTGGAAAAGCGCCATTGGATTCCGTTCAGATGCAGGCCCGTCTGGCTCCTGCCCGGATTTCCAATTTCACAGCATGTCTGGCCCGCTTCAAGCTAGGCCATCATGTCTCAGTGAGTACTTGCCACAGATTGCTAGGCCTCATGGCAGCGGCCTCCCCTGTACTGCCCCTAGGGTTGCTCCACATGAGGCCGTTCCTTTGGTGGATGAAAGTGCTGAGACTACACCCCACGATACCAGCCACTCGCCTAATCAGGGTGTCGCGCAGTTGCTTTCGGCCCCTTTTAAAATGACGGGACCCCACTTTCCTCCAAAGTCAGAATGGGTGCGATTCACCGTCGCCATATGACAGATGCATCAATGACAGGCTGGGGCGCGGTCTTCGAGGGCAGACCGGCGCGCGGGGAATGGACAGGAGAGTTCCTTTCCTGACACATAAACTGCCTGGAGCTAAGAGCTGTCTTCCTGGCTTTGATGCATTTTCTCCCCGTTCTTGGGAAGTATTATATAATAGTCAGGACGGACAACATGGCGGTAGTGTCCCACATAAACCGTCAGGGGGGTTCATGGTAGCGCACCCTGGACAGGCTTGCGCGCCGTCTTCTCCTTTGGTCCCAGGACAAGTTCCTTTCCTTAAGGGCAGTTCACGTTCCGGGAATCTTGAACCTCGCGGCCGACTTTCTGTCGAGACATAAACTCAGGCCGGGAGAGTGGATGTTGAACCGTCAGACAGTAGCCCAAATTTGGGATCTTTTTGGCGAAGCAGAAGTGGACCTGTTTGCTTCACAGGAGTCGTCCCAATGCCCGCTTTGGTTCTCCCTAAGTTTCCCGACGACTCTGGGCATAGATGCGTTTGCCCATCCGTGACCGAATGTGAGACTGTATGCGTTTCCGCCAGTCAAGCTGATTCCGGCAGTCCTATGCAGGGTGAAGGTGAGCGGTGCCCGTCTCCTACTCATAGCCCCATTCTGGCCCTCCCAGACTTGGTTCTCGGAGCTGACTCCTCTTCTGTATCGGCCCCCTTGGGAGATTCCGATCAGGCGGGACCTGCTTTCTCAGTTTCAGGACAGGATCTGGTATCCTCAGCCAGAGATCTGGAAGCTGTGGGTGTGGCCCATACGGGGTCAAGGGCCTTGATGGATAATCTGCCTGTCGAGGTTCAGGAGACCATCGCCAGTGCCAGAGCCCCTGCTACTAGGAAGCTGTACTCTTCCAAATGGGGTGTCTTTGAGTCCTGGTGTTTGGCTCGCGCAATAGACCCAGTTAACTGCCCTGTCGGTCCAGTGCTGGAGTTTTTGCAGGAGAGACTGACAACAGGGGTGGCCGCGACCACTTAAGGGTTTATGTCGCGGCCATTGCGGCTCGGAGAGAGCTTGATGAGGTTCCCCTGGGGAGGCATCAGATGGTCTCTGCGTTTATGCATGGCGTCAGGCGCCTTAGGTCAGTACGCCCTATGGCAGTTCCTTCTTGGGACCTGTCAGTCGTCGTTGAAGGTCTAGTGGCAGCCCCTTTTGAGCCCCTAGAGTCAGCTCCAGAACGGATCCTGACTCTTAATGTAACTCTTTTCTTGGCACTTACGTCATTAAAGAGAGTTGGGGACTTGCAGGCCCTCTTTGTCAGTGAGATGTGTATGGACTTTGCCCCAGGTCTGGTCAAGGTGACCCTGCGGCCTAGGCCTGGTTACATTCCCAAGGTCTTGTCCTCATCGTTTCACTCTCAGGTGGTCACACTTCACTCTTTCCATCCTCCTCCCTTTGCTTCGAGTGAGGATGATAGGCTTCACATGCTCTGCCCAGTTCGAGCTTTGAAGATGTATGTGGACCGCTCCAACATTTGGAGAAAATCTTCCCAATTGCTGGTGTGTTTTGGTGCTGGCCACCGTGGGCGTGCCACATCAAAGTAGAGGATTTCTCACTGGGTGAGACACGCCATTTCGCTGGCTTATGAGGTGCATGGCCTTCCTTCACCTCTCAGTCTTCGGGCGCATTCTACTAGGGGCGTAGCCTCCTCTCAAGCTCTTTTCAGAGGGGTTCCCCTAGAAGATATTTGTGTAGCGGCAGGATGGTCCTCTCCGCACACTTTTGTCAGGTTCTACAACCTGGATCTTGATACGGCTCCGGTTCTAAGGTCCTGTCTGCTTGAACCAGCCGTATGTTGTTTGGTTCGTTATTGGACCAGATAGGGCAGCGTTTTTAGCTTGGCGTGTTTGGTATATCGTTCCCAAAGCGTGAAAAGCTCACGCAGCGTTGAGTGAACCTATGACAGAGAATGTCTCGGGTTACTCGCGTAACCATTGTTCTCTGAATAGGGAACGAGATGCTGCGTTTGCTGTCAAGCTCCTCACGCTGCCGACAGGGATCTTTTTGGCAGAGAAATCTGAGGAGCAGATGGCGCTGATAAGCTGACAACGTGAGTACGTCAGAGGCGGATTCGCGCCATCAGCCAATGAATTGGCGTGATTCTATTCGGGCTTCAGACAATCGGCATGCCTAGGGGCGTTCCCAAAGCTTGAAAAGCTCACGCAGCATCTCGTTCCCTATTCAGAGAACAAGGGTTACGTGAGTAACCCGAGACGTTCTTAGAAGCTCTAAAGAAGTGATTTCGTGCTTTAAGCTCTTAAATGACTTGTTCTGCAAAAAAAGCTCAAACACATGAAAATCTGTCTTCTGCATTGCAAAAACATTTGAATTCAATAGAAAGAACCATTATTCATGTACTTGAGCTTTTTCTCTTAAAATTGCATTTAGCAACTTTTTCCCACTGAGAAAGAAGCTTTTCAACATATGTGGCCTCGCATTCTCATCATTTGCTTAGTTGCACTAAACATAGAATTGATGTTCTTAGAAGCTCTAAAGAAACGATTTTGTGCTTTAAGCTCTTAAATGACTTGTTCTGCAAAAAAAGCTCAAACACATGAAAATCTGTCTTCTGCATTGCAAAAAAACATTTCATTTAATTAGAAAGAAACATGTTTCATGTAGTTGAGCTTTACTCTTAAAATTGCATTTAGCATTTTTTTTCTCACTGAGAAAGAAGCTTTTCAGCATCTGTGGCCTCGCATTCTCATCATTTGCTTAGTTGCACTTAAACACAGAATTGGTATTCTTGGAAGCTCTAAAAAAGTGATTTTGTGCATTTAAGCTCTAAAATGACTTGTTCTGCATAAAACGCTCAAAAACATGACAATCTATCTTCTGCATTGCAAAAAAACATTTAATTTCATTAGAAAGATACATTTTTCATGTAGTTGAGCTTTTTCTCTTACTCTTAAAATTGCATTTAGCAACTTTTTTCTCACTGAGAAAGAAGCTTTTCAGCATTTGTGGCCTCGCATTCTCATCATTTGCTTAGTTGCACTAAACACAGAATTGGTATTCTTGGAAGCTCTAAAAAAGTGATTTTGTGCATTTAAGCTCTAAAATGACTTGTTCTGCATAAAACGCTCAAAAACATGACAATCTATCTTCTGCATTGCAAAAAAACATTTCATTTCATTAGAAAGATACATTTTTCATGTAGTTGAGCTTTATTCTTAAAATTGCATTAAGCAACTTTTTTTCACTGAAAAAAATGCTTTTCAGCATCTTGTAGCCTTGCAAGCTTTTCATTTGCTTAGTTGCACTAAACACAGAATTGGTATTCTTGGAAGCTCTAAACAAGTGATTTTGTGCATTTAAGCTCTAAAATGACTTGTTCTGCATAAAACGCTCAAAAACATGACAATCTGTCTTCTGCATTGCAAAAACATTTGATTTCAATAGAAAGAACCATTTTTCATGTACTTGAGCTTTACTCTTAAATTGCATTTAGCAACTTTTTCCCACTGAGAAAGAATCTTTTCAGCATCTGTAGCCTCGCATTCTCTTCATTTGCTTAGATGCACTAAACACAGAATTGGTGTTCTTGGAAGCTCTAAAAAAGTGATTTTGTGCATTTAAGCTCTAAAATGACTTGTTCTGCATAAAACGCTCAAACACATGAAAATCTGTCTTCTGCATTGCAAAAAAACATTTCATTTCATTAGAAAGAAACATTTTTCATGTAGTTGAGCTTTACTCTTAAAATTGCATTTAGCAACTTTTTCCCACTGAGAAAGAAACTTTTCAACATATGTGGCCTCGCATTCTCATAATTTGCTTAGTTGCACTAAACACAGAATTGGTGTTCTTAGAAGCTCTAAAGAAGTGATTTTGTGCGTTTAAGCTCTTAAATGTTTTGTTCTGCAAAAAAGCTCAAACACATGAAAATCTGTCTTCTGCATTGCAAAACACATTTAATTTCAATAGAAAGAACCATTTTCCATGTAGTTGAGCTTTACTCTTAAAATTGCATTTAGCAACTTTTTCTCACTGAGAAAGAAGCTTTTCAGCATTTGTGGCCTCGCATTCTCATCATTTGCTTAGTTGCACTAAACACAGATTTCACGATTTCACACTTACATCTACTAGCACGATAAACTTAATGCGTATTTGACGTGTATGGTAATACATTGTAGGCATGCTGTCCTGGGGGAGGGCTCCTAGCCGGAAATGGCCCGAACCCAGAGAACCCCCAAAAACAATAGAATGTAGGACAGCTGCCAGACTAAGATTCCCCCCAAATACGCGTTTGAAATCTGGCGGGAGCTAGTTCCAAGGAGTAACTTGTATGGCAGGCCGGGGGGGGTCTACGTGCTCTGAGGGAGCGGTTTGGTATGCATGAGTGGGCCCCACCGACCGCTGGAGTGAACTTCGTGGTTTTGGGGTGACCGGTCGGGGAGGGCTCAACCGAGGCCCAGCGATGGCTCACCGCATTGGGACGGGTGAGCCCTGCCCGCCGATGGAGGAGCAGCGTGGTTAGAGCCCTGGCCAGGAGGACCCGAGTTGCCTGCAGTGGGATAGTTCACAGAGTTGGCGTACCGGCCCTACTGGCCATCAGCCCCTGCTAATCAGAGGACAGAGGGCGGTATCTGGCCGAGAGGACCCATGAAGCCTCCGATAGGGCACAATACCCCTCCGACGGACGGGTGGGTCCTATCGGCTAGGCAGATAAAAAGAGTTTGGGACGCCCGACAAGGAGGCTCTCACAACATCCGATGGGAGATCGAGACTCACGGCATCGAATGCATGAGCATCGCATGCGGACGGCAAGCATAGGAGCCTACCGGGAGACCGCGTCAACGTCTTGACATGAGACCAAGGCTACGCTGCCAGACGGATAGTCTCGCCGACGAGTAGGGAGAAGAGAAACCCGGAACTGGGGAAGGCTCTCGCAGCATCCGATGGGAGATTGTAAGACTTAGGACATCGGACGGGTAAGCCTCGCCAGGCGGGGGGGAAAGGTTTAAGGATAGCAGAGACAGTTGAATGGTGTTCGGTGGGCAGACGAGGACCGCAGTGACGGCTAGGCCTCATCGCCCGTCGGACGGAAAAAATAGGTGGGTGACTGAGACTGACACCGACACTCTACGGGAGGCCAATACTCACTGAGTCTACCGGGTTAGTCTCGTCTGCCAAGGGGGAAGCGGTAAGACGTCTCGCTGCGAGGCTCACGTCGACGCCCAACGGGGCACAATACCCGCTGTGTTGGACGGGTAAGCGTCGCCAGCGTGGGACTAGAAAAGGTAAGGTTGTCTGGCCGGGAGCACCTCGCCGGCGTCTGATGGGAGATCAAGACTCACTGCGTCGGACAGGTGAAGACGGAAAGGTAAAGTTTGGTCGGGATGCTTAGCCGACATCCAACTGGTGGGCGTGCCCGCCTGTTTGATGGGTTAGCTTCGCTGATGAAGGAGGAAAAGGTGAAGTTGTCCAGCCGGGAGGCTCTTGCGGCATCTGCCGTGAGATTGATACTCGTGAGCCGGGTGGTCTAACCTCGCCGGTGGTGGACTGAAAGCTAAGATTGCCAAAACGGCCGGGTATGTTGCGTTCGACGGGGTTCGATATTTTTGGTGCGAGCAGACGGAAGAGCGTTTGTCTGGCCGGGAGCACCTCGCCGGCGTCCAATGGGAGATTAAGACTCGCTGTGTTGGACAGGTAAAGACAGGAAAAGTAAGATTGTCTGGCCGGGAGCATTTGGTGTTCTTAGAAGCTCTAAAGAAGCGATTTTGTGACTTGTTCTGCAAAAATGTTCTTGTTTCTTGTTCTTGTTTCTTGTTCTTGTTCTTGTTTCTTGTTCTTGTTCTTAAAATGACTTGTTCTGCAAAAAAAGCTCAAACACATGAAAATCTGTCTTCTGCATTGCAAAAAACATTTGATTTCATTAGAAATAAAATTGTTCATGTCCTTGAGCTTTGGTCTTAAAATTGCATTTAGCAACTTTTTCTCACTGAGAAAGAAGCTTTTCAGCATCTGTGGCCTCGCATTCTCATCATTTGCTTAGTTGCACTAAACACAGAATTGGCATTCTTAGAAGCTCTAAAGAAGTGATTTTGTGCATTTAAGCTCTAAAATGACTTGATCTGCAAAAAAAGCTCAAACACATGAAAATCTGTTTTGTGCATTGCAAAAAAAAAAAATTATTTCATTAGAAAGAAACATTTTTCATGTAGTTGAGCTTTACTCTTAAAATTGCATTTAACAACTTTTTCTCACTGAGAAAGAAGCTTTTCAGCATATGTGGCCTCGCATTCTCATCATTTGCTTAGTTGCACTAAACACAGAATTGGTGTTCTTAGAAGCTCTAAATAAGTGATTTTGTGCAATTAAGCTCTAAAATGACTTGTTCTGCAAAAAAGCTCAAACTCATGAAAATCTGTCTTCTGCATTGCAAAAAAACATTTAATTTCATTAGAAAGAACCATTTTTCATGTAGTTGAGCTTTGCTCTTAAAATTGCATTTAGCAACTTTTTCTCACTGAGAAATAAGCTTTTCAACATATGTGGCCTCGCATTCTCATCATTTGCTTAGTTGCACTAAACACAGAATTGGTATTCTTAGAAGCTCTAAAGAAGTGATTTTGTGCATTTAAGCTCTTAAATGACTTGTTCTGCAAAAAAGTTCAAACACATGAAAATCTGTCTTCTGCATTGCAAAAACATTTGATTTCAATAGAAAGAACCATTTTTCATGTACTTGAGCTTTTTCTCTTAAATTGCATTTAGCAACTTTTTCCCACTGAGAAAGAAGCTTTTCAGCATATGTGGCCTCGCATTCTCATCATTTGCTTAGTTGCACTAAACACAGAATTGGCATTCTTAGAAGCTCTAAAGAAGTGATTTTGTGCATTTAAGCTCTAAAATGACTTGTTCTGCAAAAAAAGCTCAAACACATGAAAATCTGTCTTCTGCATTGCAAAAAACATTTCATTTCATTAGAAAGAAACATTTTTCATGTAGTTGAGCTTTACTCTTAAAATTGCATTTAGCAACTTTTTCCCACTGAGAAAGAAACTTTTCAACATATGTGGCCTCGCATTCTCATAATTTGCTTAGTTGCACTAAACACAGAATTGGTGTTCTTAGAAGCTCTAAAGAAGTGATTTTGTGCATTTAAGCTCTTAAATGTTTTGTTCTGCAAAAAAGCTCAAACACATGAAAATCTGTCTTCTGCATTGCAAAAAACATTTCATTTCATTAGAAAGAACAATTTTTCATGTAGTTGAGCTTTACTCTTAAAATTGCATTTAGCAACTTTTTCTCACTGAGAAAGAAGCTTTTCAGCATCTGTGGCCTCGCATTCTCATCATTTGCTTAGTTGCACTAAACACAGATTTCACGATTTCACACTTACATCTACTAGCACGATAAACTTAATGCGTATTTGACGTGTATGGTAATACATTGTAGGCATGCTGTCCTGGGGGAGGGCTCCTAGCCGGAAATGGCCCGAACCCAGAGAACCCCCAAAAACAATAGAATGTAGGACAGCCGCCAGACTAAGATTCCCCCCAAATACGCGTTTGAAATCTGGCGGGAGCTAGTTCCAAGGAGTAACTTGTATGGCAGGCCGGGGGGGTCTACGTGCTCTGAGGGAGCGGTTTGGCATGCATGAGTGGGCCCCACCGACCGCCGGAGTGAACTTCGTGGTTTTGGGGTGACCGGTCGGGGAGGGCTCAACCGAGGCCCAGCGATGGCTCACCGCATTTGGGACGGGTGAGCCCTGCCCGCCGATGGAGGAGCAGCGTGGTTAGAGCCCTGGCCAGGAGGACCCGAGTTGCCTGCAGTGGGATAGTTCACGGAGTTGGCGTACCGGCCCTACTGGCCATCAGCCCCTGCTAATCAGAGGACAGAGGGCGGTATCTGGCCGAGAGGACCCATGAAGCCTCCGATAGGGCACAATACCCCTCCGACGGACGGGTGGGTCCTATCGGCTAGGCAGATAAAAAGAGTTTGGGACGCCCGACAAGGAGGCTCTCACAACATCCGACGGGAGATCGAGACTCACGGCATCGAATGGATGAGCATCGCATGCGGACGGCAACCATAGGAGCCTACCGGGAGACCGCGTCAACGTCTTGACATGAGACCAAGGCTACGCTGCCAGACGGATAGTCTCGCCGACGAGTAGGGAGAAGAGAAACCCGGAACTGGGGAAGGCTCTCGCAGCATCCGATGGGAGATTGTAAGACTTAGGACATCGGACGGGTAAGCCTCGCCAGGCGGGGGGGAAAGGTTTAAGGATAGCAGAGACAGTTGAATGGTGTTCGGTGGGCAGACGAGGACCGCAGTGACGGCTAGGCCTCATCGCCCGTCGGACGGAAAAAATAGGTGGGTGACTGAGACTGACGCCGACACTCTACGGGAGGCCAATACTCACTGAGTCTACCGGGTTAGTCTCGTCTGCCAAGGGGGAAGCGGTAAGACGTCTCGCTGCGAGGCTCACGTCGACGCCCAACGGGGGCACAATACCCGCTGTGTTGGACGGGTAAGCGTCGCCAGCGTGGGACTAGAAAAGGTAAGGTTGTCTGGCCGGGAGCACCTCGCCGGCGTCTGATGGGAGATCAAGACTCACTGCGTCGGACAGGTGAAGACGGAAAGGTAAAGTTTGGTCGGGATGCTTAGCCGACATCCAACTGGTGGGCGTGCCCGCCTGTTTGATGGGTTAGCTTCGCTGACGAAGGAGGAAAAGGTGAGGTTGTCCAGCCGGGAGGCTCTTGCGGCATCTGCCGTGAGATTGATACTCGTGAGCCGGGTGGTCTAACCTCGCCGGTGGTGGACTGAAAGCTAAGATTGCCAAAACGGCCGGGTATGTTGCGTTCGACGGGGTTCGATATTTTTGGTGCGAGCAGACGGAAGAGCGTTTGTCTGGCCGGGAGCACCTCGCCGGCGTCCAACGGGAGATTAAGACTCGCTGTGTTGGACAGGTAAAGACAGGAAAAGTAAGATTGTCTGGCCGGGAGCATGTTCTTAGAAGCTCTAAAGAAGCGATTTTGTGACTTGTTCTGCAAAAATGTTCTTGTTTCTTGTTCTTGTTTCTTGTTCTTGTTCTTAAAATGACTTGTTCTGCAAAAAAGCTCAAACACGTGAAAATCTGTCTTCTGCATTGCAAAAAACATTTAATTTCATTAGAAAGAACCATTTTTCATGTAGTTGAGCTTTACTCTTAAAATTGCATTTAGCAACTTTTTCTCACTGAGAAAGAAGCTTTTCAGCATATGTGGCCTCGCATTCTCATCATTTGCTTAGTTGCACTAAACACAGAATTGGTGTTCTTAGAAGCTCTAAAGAAGTGATTTTGTGCAATTAAGCTCTAAAATGACTTGTTCTGCAAAAAAGCTAAAACTCATGAAAATCTGTCTTCTGCATTGCAAAAAACATTTGATTTCATTAGAAAGAAAATTGTTCATGTCCTTGAGCTTTGGTCTTAAAATTGCATTTAGCAACTTTTTCTCACTGAGAAAGAAGCTTTTCAGCATCTGTGGCCTCGCATTCTCATCATTTGCTTAGTTGCACTAAACACAGAATTGGCATTCTTAGAAGCTCTAAAGAAGTGATTTTGTGCATTTAAGCTCTAAAATGACTTGATCTGCAAAAAAAGCTCAAACACATGAAAATCTGTTTTGTGCATTGCAAAAAAAAAAAAAATTCATTAGAAAGAAACATTTTTCATGTAGGTGAGCTCTACTCTCAAAATTGCATTTAACAACTTTTTCTCACTGAGAAAGAAGCTTTTCAGCATATGTGGCCTCGCATTCTCATAATTTGCTTAGTTGCACTAAACACAGAATTGGTGTTCTTAGAAGCTCTAAATAAGTGATTTTGTGCAATTAAGCTCTAAAATGACTTGTTCTGCAAAAAAGCTCAAACTCATTAAAATCTGTCTTCTGCATTGCAAAAAACAATTAATTTCAATAGAAAGAACCATTTTTCAAGTATTTGAGCTTTGCTCTTAAAATTGCATTTAGCAACTTTTTCTCACTGAAAAATAAGCTTTTCAACATCTTTGGCCTCCCATTCTCATCATTTGCTTAGTTGCACTAAACACGGAATTGGTGTTCTTAGAAGCTCTAAATAAATGATTTTGTGCATTTAAGCTCTTAAATGACTTGTTCTGCAAAAAACCTCAAACAGATGAAAATCTGTCTTCTGCATTGCAAAAAACGTCTCAGGTTATGTATGTAACCATGGTTCCCCGAGTGGGGAATGAGACACTGCGTCCCCTAGGGGTCACTATGGGGAACGCCCTCAGCGTGACTCGTGTCTGAAGATACATATGTAAAAACACCAACTGTTGGTCGGCGACAGCCCATGACGTCACTACCGGCGCGACCATAATAAAAGAGCCGCCGGGAGAATACATCATCCGCTTCTTCGTCTGAAGCTTGCGTCCGAAGCATGGCCCAAAGCCTAGGGGACGCAGTGTCTCGTTCCCCACTCGGGGAACCATGGTTACATACGTAACCTGAGACATTCCCATTCATGGGAACTTTGAAATGCGTCCCCTAGGGGTCGCTATGGGGAACGCTATACCGACCACTAAGCCAACTCTACCAGGCTAAGAGAGTTGCCCCTGGGACGGTTGATGGCTGTCAGTGACATTATCCCCTACGGCCAAAACACCTGAGCTGCATACCCTAAAATCCTTACCTGCTGGGTGCCGGGACTACCGGACCCAGGGTAGAGCTCAAAGGTCTGGACTCAGAAGGATTCCTTTAGGGGGATATGGCCAAGCACCTAGTGGTAGTAACTTGGTCCTGGCCAGTCACTCAGAAGCTACCGCTTGCTCTGCACGAGCTTGCTGAGGGAACTGTCTCAACAGACCCTTTGGTAGCGACACCCTTTTTTTTTTTTTTTTTTATATATATGGGACAAAGGGAGCGGGGCCCAAGGCACAAGCTGGGGCTTTGACCAACTCAAAAAAGGGCACAAAGCTGTGCGCGTAACCCTACCGTACAGGATTTTTAGAAAGAATGCAGAACCTTGATGTGCGAACTTACCAGTGAGTGGATTTAAAAAAAGTACCCAAAGTCTAGCGTGCGCACTTACCATAATATGGATTTTTAGAAAAGAATGCAGAACACTTGACGTGCGATCTTACCACTGAGTGGATTTTTAAAAAGTGCATGCTCGTAGGTGACCCTCTAAGTGAGAGGAGCAATGCTAGCTCTACCAACACGCGCTCTGGAGGGTGGAGAGCTCATTCCTCAGAATGAGAGGAAACTCAGACGCTCAGAAGGGAGTGGTATGCTCATAGGTGACCCTCTAGGTGAGGGGAGCAAAGCTAGCTCTACCGACAGCAAGCTCTGGAGGACAGAAAAAATAATTCCCCAGAATGAGAGGGAACTCAGATGCCCATAAGGGAGCGGAATGCTCATAGGTGACCCTCTGTGGTGAGGGGAGCAGTGCTAGCTCTACCTATGAGGAGCTTTAGAGAGCGGAGAAACCATTCCTCCGAGTGAGGGAACTCAAACGCCCAGAAGGGAGCGGCATGCTCATAAATGACCCTCTAGGTGAGGGGAGCAACGCTAGCTCGACCAACAAGGAGAGCAACCTATCACAGAGCTATGGGGAGCGGAGAAACTCAGACACTCGGAATGAGAGGGAACTCAGACACTCAGAAGGGAGCGGCATGCTCATAAATGACCCTCTAGGTGAGGGGAGCAACGCTAGCTCTTATCAACAGCGAGCTCTGGAGAGCGGAGGACTCCGTCCCCAGATGAGAGGAAACTTAGACGCTCAGAAGGGAGCGGCATGCTCACAGGTGACCATCTAAGGTGAGGGGAGCAAGGCTAGCTCGACCAACCAAGGAGAGCAATCTATCACAGAGCTCTGGGGAGCGGAGAACTCACTCCTCAGAAATGAGAGGGAACTCAGACGCTCCGAAGGGAGCGGCATGCTCATAAATTACCCTCTAGGTGAGGGGAGCAATGCTAGCTCTACCAACAGTGAGCTCTGGAGAGCGGATAACTCATTCCTCAGAATGAGTGGGAACTCAGACACTCAGAAGGGAGCGGCATGTTCATAGGTGACCCTCTAGGTGAGGGGAATAATGCTAGCTCTACCGACAGCGAGCTCTAGAGAGCGGAGAACTCATTCCTCAAAATGAGCGGGAACTCAGACGCTCAGAAGGGAGCGGCATGCTCATAGGTGACCCTCGTTGGTGAGGGGAGCAATGCTAGCTCTACCGACAACGAGCTCTGGAGAGCGAAGAACTCATTCCTCAGAATGAGAGGGAACTCAGACGCTCAGAAGGGAGCGGCATGCTCATAGGTGACCCTCTAGGTGAGGGGAGCAATGCTAGCTCTACCGACAACGAGCTCTGGAGAGCGGAGAACTCATTCCTCAGAATGAGAGGGAACTCAGACGCTCAGAAGGGAGCGGCATGCTCATAGGTGACCCTCTAGGTGAGGGGAGCAATGCTAGCTCTACCGACAATGAGCTCTGGAGAGCGGAGAACTCATTCCTCAGAATGAGCGGGAACTCAGGTGCTCAGAAGGGAGCGGCATGCTCATCGGTGACCCTCTAGGTGAGGGGAGCAATGCTAGCTCTACCGACAGCGAGCTCTGGAGAGCGGAGAACTTATTCCTCAGAATTTTTTTTTTTAGTCCTGGCTTAGCAGGAAATTTCCACCTAACCTCGGTCAGGTGGAGTTTACGTTGGTTAGAGGGGAATTAGAGAGGAATAAGAGGGCTTGCTTCTCTCTGACCCGCGCCTCTCTCTCACCCTAGCCGCAGGCGGGGGAGGGGCATAAGTCGCGAGACTAGCCTTCTGAGCCCATCTCTGATCCTCAGACCTCATTTCATAATTTGCTTAGTTGCACTAAACGTTTAGTCTTGATTATTAAATGTGAGAGACATCAGGGCAAAACAAAGAGACTCGGCCCCAGCCTAAAGGTTTAAACCTTTTTTATGTGATGGCCCTACAAAAAAAAGGCTTGTCCGTGTTTCAGAATTTGTTATTGGTGTATGAGATTACCTGGATTAATGTGAGATTTCCAGGCCTGAATTTTTGTCCCAGTCCACTCCTGGTTGTTGCTGATGATGAAATGACAGGTACAGTAGATTATTTGTTCTAAATGAATGATGTAATGAACAGAAATTGTACTTTTTCAAGAATTGGAATCTTTTGTTAGATCTAGGCTTAATGGCATGCACCCCGGGGCAGACCTCCTGTCAGACAACCTCTCCAGAAAGCTATGCACCAAAGTCAAATCAATCAATTGTAAAAATAAATAATAAGCTTGAGCCCTTAAACATTAGATCACTCGCACACAAGGCAGTTATTGTAAAGAAGATGATCACAGACAATAGTTCTGATGTACACCGCCTTACTGGAACCTGGCTTAAACCGAATTACTATATTGGTCTAAATGAGTCTTCGCCAGGCTACTGTTTTAAAGCACAAGTCCAGTCTGATTGTTTGTGGTGGTGGTGTTGCAACTATAGATATTTTTAATGTTACTCATAGAACAGGATTCTTTAACTCAAATTCAAATTCATCATCTCATTTGAAACATGTTAAGAATTGGGTTTATGAAATTCAACTACAAACCCGATTCCAAAAAAGTTGGGACACTGTACAAATTGTGAATAAAAAAGGAATGCAATAATTTACAAATCTCATAAACTTATATTTTATTCACAATAGAATATAGATAACATATCAAATGTTGAAAGTGAGACATTTTGAAATGTCATGCCAAATATTGGCTCATTTTGGATCTCATGAGAGCTAAACATTCCAAAAAAGTTGGGACAGGTAGCAATAAGAGGCCGGAAAAGTTAAATGTACATATAAGGAACAGCTGGAGGACCAATTTGCAACTTATTAGGTCAATTGGCAACATGATTGGGTTTAAAAAGAGCCTCTCAGAGTGGCAGTGTCTCTCAGAAGTCAAGATGGGAAGAGGATCACCAATTCCCCCAATGCTGCGGCGAAAAATAGTGGAGCAATATCAGAAAGGAGTTTCTCAGAGAAAAATTGCAAAGAGTTTGAAGTTCTCATCATCTACAGTGCATAATATCATCCAAAGATTCAAAGAATCTGGAACAATCTCTGTGCGTAAGGGTCAAGGCCGGAAAACCATACTGGATGCCCGTGATCTCCAGGCCCTTAGACGGCACTGCATCACATACAGGAATGCTACTGTAATGGAAATCACAACATGGGCTCAGGAATACTTCCAGGAAACATTGTCGGTGAACACAATCCACCGTGCCATTCGCCGTTGCCGGCTAAAACTCTATAAGTAAAAAAAGAAGCCATATCTAAACATGATCCAGAAGCGCAGGCGTTTTCTCTGGGCCAAGGCTCATTTAAAATGGACTGTGGCAAAGTGGAAAACTGTTCTGTGGTCAGACGAATCAAAATTTGAAGTTCTTTTTGGAAAACTGGGACGCTATGTCATCCGGACTAAAGAGGACAAGGACAACCCAAGTTGTTATCAGTGCTCAGTTCAGAAGCCTGCATCTCTGATGGTATGGGGTTGCATGAGTGCGTGTGGCATGGGCAGCTTACACATCTGGAAAGGCACCATCAATGCTGAAAGGTATATCCAAGTTCTAGAACAACATATGCTCCCTTCCAGACGTTGTCTCTTTCAGGGAAGACCTTGCATTTTCCAACATGACAATGCCAGACCACATACTGCATCAATTACAACATCATGGCTGCGTAGAAGAAGGATCCGGGTACTGAAATGGCCAGCCTGCAGTCCAGATCTTTCACCCATAGAAAACATTTGGCGCATCATAAAGAGGAAGATGCGACAAAGAAGACCTAAGACAGTTGAGCAACTAGAAGCCTGTATTAGACAAGAATGGGACAACATTCCTATTCCTAAACTTGAGCAACTTGTCTCCTCAGTCCCCAGACGTTTGCAGACTGTTATAAAAAGAAGAGGGGATGCCACACATGGTAAACATGGCCTTGTCCCAACTTTTTTGAGATGTGTTGATGCCATGAAATTTAAAATCAACTTATTTTTCCCTTAAAATTATAACTTTTCTCAGTTTAAACATTTGATATGTCATCTATGTTGTATTCTGAATAAAATATTGAAATTTGAAACTTCCACATCATTGCATTCTGTTTTTATTCACAATTTGTACAGTGTCCCAACTTGTTTGGAATCGGGTTTGTAAACACTTTTGGAGTCAAGCAAAATGTCAGCGGACCCATTCATCATTTTAATCATATATTAGATTTAATTATTATCTCATGGAACGGATATTAAATCATATGGAGCTGAACATGGATTTATATCACATGCAGAGGTGTAAAATACTTAATTTTACTAATTAATTTCACTTGATTACTGCATTTAAGTATTACTTTGAGGAATTTGTGTATTACTGAAATACAGTTTAAACTGACTGCTTGTCCTTTTACTTGACTGCATTTCTGAAGAAAAAAATATGTATTATTATTATTCTGTATTCTTTTTAATCCTTACATTTTTATTTTGACTTAACTTAAAACTACTCATTACATTTTAGCAGTTTATTTTCTTTCATCTTACGCACATTAAATATGATAAATGGAAACTCAAGTGTGTGATTGATGTGTGAAAACCATTGATGTTTACTTTTGTGCATCAAGCATATACGTTTCAGCTTCTGTAATAACTTTCATAAGGGAAATTTCTGGCTTCAAAAGTTCCCCATCATATTTGAGGCAACATATTGAGGTAGCAAAGTTACTTTTTTTCCTAACAAAATGTTTATCGAATTTTTTTCTGTTTCAATATGCCATAGCTCTTTGTGTAGTATAGCATTGAATAGTATAGTCTGAATAGTATACCAGCTGAATTCACAAGATTGAGTGCAAATAAAATAATTGATGAACGAATCAGCTAATTTAAATGTAATTAATATTTTGGTGGCCATGATTGTTTTTTTTATTATTATTCAATGTTAAAAATAAAAAAAAATGTTTAATCCTAAATATGTCAAAAAACAATATGCAAAAAATATGTCTTCCTCTCAGAAGAAGTATAGTGCAAATAAAAGATAAAGCCTTTAGCAATCCCTGTTCATATCATCGTAGCCTTTGATTCAATCTGTGAGCCAACTTTGTTATATGGATGATTTTGACACAAATCATCTAGCTCCGCCTCAGCAGAAGTGATCTTTCAGGAGCTGCTTGAAAATGCAGAGCTGGTGACCTGCAGTGGAATTAGTGCATCCCTGTGGCCTCTGACAGCTTGGCCTCACCTGGGTGTTGCTGCACAAAAGCTCTACAGTGGGGAACAGTGCTGCTAATTTACCCAAAGCTCCAGCACAGGGGCTTTCAGCCACAGTCTCAAGGGTACAGCCAAACTCCAGGGGTTTATTTTGGCCCCTGATCAGACAGGCAAGGGGTCAGCAGGAGCCACGCTGTCCTGTGTACCTTTGCCCTTGCACCATATGTTGTTTTGCCCTTCTGGAAAGGAGCAACAAAACACCAGAACCAGGGCGAGAGAGGATGTGGATGATTGAAACATTCCACCAGGGAGGGTGATGACATTTTAGTAAGTGCTTGATAGAGACTTACTGAAGGTTAACAAAAGGAAGCACAGGCAGATATTAAAAGCCCTGCTGGAGCACCCAGGGAAAAGGGATTAAATCACAACAGACTTTTTGCAACTACTTTCCTGCTGGTTTTGTCTGTAAATTTAAACATAGTACGGCTTCCGTATTGGTCGCTCGACCTTGGACATGATTTTCTTGGTATGCCAGCTTCAGGAAAAGTGTGTGGAACAGCAACGCCTCTTGTACATGGTGTTCGCAAATCTGACTAAGGCTTTCGATTATGTGAGTCGCTCTGGTCTCTTCCACGTTCTGCAGCGACTTGGTTGTCCGGTAACTCTTTTGGCAATACTCCAAGGCTTCCATGATGGGATGTGGGTAACCGTACAGTTTAACGGGCCCACTCAAAAGAGTTTGATGTCTGCTGCGGAGTAAAGCAGGGGTGTGTCCTCACTCCCACCTTATTTAGCATCTATTTCTCGGCTGTGCTGCGACGGGCGTTTCCGGGTGGGGTTCTGCTGCACACCAGGTGTGATGGCAACTTCTTCAGCCTGGCTTGTCTGAGGGCCAGAACTAGGGTGAAGCGCGTCCTTGTGCGCGAGTTGCTCTACACAGATGATGCTGCCTTCGTGGCTCACACTGAACAAGAAATTCAGGAGATGTGCAATTATTTTGCCGCTGCCTGCACAGAGTTCGGACTCACCATAAGCCTCAATAAGACAGTGGTGATGGCTCAGAATGTTCCTGCTCCCCCTCACGTTACCATCAATGGCACAGTGCTGTCGGTTGTTGAGAAATGTGTCTATCTTGGCTCAACCCTGACAGCAAACAACAGCCTTTGATGCTGAACTGAATACCAGGATCGGTCGTGCCTCAACAACTTTTGGGCAACTTCAGTCTCGTGTTTGGAACAACAGCCACCTTTCTCTCAAAGTAAAGGTGTGCGTATATGTATCCTGTGTGCTCTCCGTTCTGCAATATGGAAGCAAAACTTGGCCTACATACCGACGGGAGGAGCACAAGCTTAAGGCTTTTCACTTCCGTTGTCTACGGCAGATCTTTGGCCTGTCATGGCAGGATCGGGTCCCGAACACCACCGTGCTGAAGCTCACTAACAGCAGTGACATGTACACCGCAATCCGGAGGAAACGTCTCAGATGGATCGGCCATGTGCGTCGTTTGCCGGATGAACGTCTCCAAAAGTCCATCTTCCATGGGGAGTTAGCTGTTGGACACCGCCCTCGTGGCCGACCCAAGCTCCGCTTTAAGGATGATGTCAAGCGGGACATGAATGTCTTTAACATCAACCCTGACCAATGGCATCACCTTGCGCAAGACCGGGCAGCTTGGCTGTCTGCGCTGATAAGAGGGCACGACTCTGTCATGCCAAGCTTACATCAGCTTTTGGACAGAAATATGGCATGTTAGACACCATTTAGATCGGTGCTTGAGCTGCAAAAGGCCTTGATGATGATGATGAGTCTGTAAGTTTAATTTACTTTACTTTTGACTTTACTTTTTTAGTCATTTAGCAGACGCTTTTATCCAAAGCAACTTACAAATAAGAAAAAGTAACTAAAACTATAAGTTAAAACTCTATAAATACTATATATATACACACATTTAAGAAAATTGAGAAATTAAATAAAATGACAAATGCATACGACAACATTTCAAAACTAAACATTTAAATGAAATAAAAAATAAAGCAAAAAACAATTCAAAATATTAAAACAACAAAAGGTATGAGTATAAAAATGATTATATATATATATATATATATATATATATATATATATATATGTGTGTGTGTTATTTCCTTCCATGTAGTATGTTGAAGTAATATTAATAACTCAAATTTATTAAAACTAAAGAAAATACCTATAAAGACATAATAAATTCATTCATAATTTATCTAAAATTAAAATAGATAACAAATCAAACGACAGTAGTTTATCAGTAATCCTAAAAGAAGAACACTGTCAAAAACACATGCTAACAAACAACAACTTACACATAGTAAGAATTGGTTATAAAAACTAAAACAGAAGTGAAAAAAGCAGTAAGAAAGAAGATAAATAAAAAGCGATACTTATATCCTTTGACTGTGTCCCTGCCCGGTGGAGTCACACGGTAGAGTCGATGGTCTTTACACTCTTCTGTCTTCTCACGGGGAGGCTGCCATGGTAAACTATGTTTTTTATACCCATCTTACAAAATACTACTCCAATTCAGCTGAACACACTTTCCTGTTAATCACAATAAATGGCCAAGCAAGCGCCCGACACTGACAAGGGACGCGATACAGTGCGAGACCAAACGCGATTTCAGCACGTCTCCACACAGTTTAAAAATGTAATCATAGATACTGTATTAGTAATAATACATTTAATAAATAATGTGCTTTTCTAGTACCCAAAGTGCTACAAAGTTACAAATAAAGCATAACATATAAGGATTCTGTAGCAGTACAAAACAATAAATCAATACAAAATGTTACAGTACAGCTAACCAATACAAACAACAAAATACCAATCATCTCAATCTATGTAAGCAATTTTAAAAAGATGGTTTTTTAACAACAACTTAAAATGGTCTAATGTGGGAACATTTCTAACAGTACAAGGAAGTGCGTTCCATAACAACAGAGAATGCATTCTTACTCATAAGATTTGAATCAACAAGAAGGCTGCTAAAAAGTAAAAGAATCAGCAAAACAAAGAGAACGAAAAGGCAGGTGTAAAGGGTAACTAAGTCACATATATAAAAAGGGGCCATTCCATGCACAGCTTTGTAAGTTAATGTGAGAGTTTTAAAATCAATACACAACTGAACAGGAAGCCAATGCAGACTTTAAAGAACGCCTCACGTCTGTAATATGCTGGTTAAAAGGAGTGTAAGTGAGAACATGTGCTGCTTAATACTGGACATATTGCAGCCATTTGAAAGATTTAAGAGGTAGACCAACAAATAGTGCATTACAATTATCAATCTTGGAACTAACAAATGCGTCAATAAGCTTTTCATCATCAGACAGTGTGAGGAAAGTCCTACAGAATGAAAATTTTGTGATACACTTAATGTGTGAAATCTAATGTCAGATAGGCATCAGAAATCACACCAAATATATGAGCATGAGTAGATGGAATTATGGTACTAATGTCCATAATCAAATTAAAACTGCTACCTTTATACATATCTGCTATAGATATGATGTACAATAATCTACTGTCTCTAGAAGGTATAATTGATGGTTATCTTTGTTTTCCTTCATTAGCCAAATATTATTCTTAAAAGAGGTGAGACAGATGTGCTCAGCTGTGTTTGAACATTCAGGTGTCCCAGTACCTCTCTAAACACATTTTATTTATGCTGATTTGTAGATTTGTAAGTCTTTTACATAACTAAAATTTCAGGCACTTGATAACTTGCATATCATAACTTGCCCGTTGTAGGAGTTTGGAAAAATCAAGTATGTTTTATGCATTGCATTAGAATGACAAGTGAAAAGTTAGATCAGTGCCTCATACTTAATGACTTTCTCCTGCCAGTACTTCAGTGAAATTCCATGTTAAACATATGTTAAGGAGCAGTTGCGGCTAACACACTCAAGAGGACACCTGGCTCTTGTGTATGCTGATTAGCAATCACTCCATGCATTGTTCTTAGCAGTACAAACACTCAGAAATAAGAGGACAACCCATTAGCAACATGTTAATCTCCGAGAAAAGAAGAGATTAGAGAGATTAAACACTAAAGCAAGTGTTTGACAGGAACTTTACAGAGTTAAACAAATGAGTCACAAATGTGTAGTACACTTATGCTCACAGTCACAGTCTAGTGTAAATGGTACTTTCCATTAAGGCAGAATGAGGAGCTGTGGTGGACTCAGTTCAATAGCTTGGTTCTACCCAGACAGGAACCCTAAATCAAAGCTCTTCTTACAAACTGGAGGTGCCCAGACAGCGGCCTTGGCCATTGTCTGTGGATGGTCACATATACTGTACACAGTAAGCGGGGGGGATTATGGGATGGAAGAATACAACTGACCGTGAAATTGCCTGATTTCTGTTAGTTTGCAAAGGGGAAGCAGTAGTGTATAATTCTGGATATTAATCACAGGGACAGGGACTAAAGAGCATTTTTTGACTAAAGTGCATCTGTTATGTGAACTGCAGGTGCTGAAATTTCATGTTAACTCTAGGGAGTTGTTTTTAAACGAATACATCTGGAAAGGTTAGTTAATCACATCAAATCACAAAACATAAAAGGAAATGGCTGATAAATGGCAGAGGTCTGAGAAACCCCAGTCTGGGTTTCTCATTGGCTTTGCCATTGAGTGTGAGCCTCAGCTGTGTTGGATCTCTTTCAGTTTGTGTTATTATGAGAGCTTTGTTTGTGCATTTGAATCCTAATCCTGCCCTTCACTCACCCTGATAAAGCGCTATACTTTAGGGAAAACTTAATCCTTTGTATAGGGTTTATCATACCTCTTCCAGCTTAAGCTTGAGAGAGCTCATGATGTGAATTTCCATAAGAGGCCATGGACTAGCGGTATCAATAATCACATTTATTTCGACAACTCACAGTGGTTAGATGCTGCTCACTGATAATTATCTTGCAAGTGAACTGCCCGAGATCTAACATGATGACACAACATCATACAGGATGGTGGGACTTCATTTACCCTGTATGGAATGCTCTCAGAGTTGAAGAGGGAATGTGGAAGCTCGATCTAGCCCTGGATCAGAAAGCGTATATTTTTCCCAGAGCAGCAGATGACAGGCAAACACACAACACAAATGCCACCATGACTGTAGGAGCTGAATCATCTCTGGAGGCAAAACTGGCTCATCTAAAAACTGTGAGGTGGCAAGGCTTTAATACATATTATTCACAAAGAGAATGATTGATAATGCAAATGTGTCCAGCGGCTAGGGTTGGCGGGCAGAGTGCAGTGCTGCTCCTGGTGTTTCTCCTCGAATCGCAGAGCCACATTAGAGCCACGTCCCCTGACACTGAAGCAGCATGTGGGAAGACCTCACTCTTCTGTAGATGTTTTTTTTCCCAGACGTTTGTTTGTGTCCTTACTTACAATCAGCGATCCGTATGGTACTGAGAGGTCCACAGGGACAATGGGTTGTGCAGTGGCTTTGTTTTTGTCTATCAAAATGCCCACTAATACAACATGAGAGATCTGAACCAGAAAACCGATTACCATGCTTAGTTGCACAGCACCCCCTTGTGAACATTTCACAGCCAAGACTGGCATAGTTTTATAAGAAATGCATGCAGAATTTTAGATTTCCCACTGGGCTCTAGTGGTTACTTGTAGTAAATTTGCTTATTAATAATCATAATATAGCAAGATCAGAACATGCAATGTAACTACAATATCTTTTAAGACCATAAATCAGAAAACATTCTCACAAATTATGGTAAATTATCAGGTTGAATTTTCTTTATTGGCAACATTATAAAGAAATTGTAAATATATTGTCTAAATTATTTTTGATAAATAGTGGCAGTTAAGGATACAAAAATTCATGGGCGTAAATTTCATTTAACAGGACAATAAATATAAAATTTCTCATGAGCAATTTTTGAAGTGGACAGAAATAATACAGTCAAATTGTACTTATAAAGATATGTCCCCACAGTGAAAAACTTTGCTTCTATCATTATTATTGTAGCACGGAGACTGCGTCATTATGGTTATTTTCAAAGTTTTTCTCAGGTTCAATGACAAAGCAGATCAGCACATTTCAAACAGCCACAAACCAAGGATAAGAAATAATAAAATCCCTTTTATTTCATCCATGCTGATGATTGTAATGATGCCAGGTTGTTTACCTCAGCTTAGAGCGCTCTGCTCGTGCTGCTTCTCAGAATGTGTGGTCGCTATAGCAACCAGTTGTAGTGGAAAACTGTAGGTCTCAAACAGAGCAGAACCGAACTGAACCGAACCGAGCTGGTACCAGTCAGTGGAAAACCCCCATAAGTTGCAGTGCACTATGCAACAAGCTATTGTAAACAAGCTAACGTTAACTTGATAAGTAATATTTTAATCGCTAATATAGCAGATTCATGGAAAATTACATCGGTAACGTTAATCAGCATTTTTGCCGCAACAAATTTATGAATGAGTCTGCTGCATCAACTACATTAAAGAGAATCGCTTTATTTAAAGTGAATAAAGTACCCTACTTACTGGAGTTCAACATTAACTGAGCCGCAGCCACACACCTGACTCGTGTGTGGAGTAGGTGAGATGAACTGGGAAAGCAGGCAGTGGGCCAAACCACTGTGAGGAAGGGGAGGGGGAACTCAACTGTTTCTAAAAGCTTTTTTTGCGTTTTTTTTTTCTACTTACACAATTATTTTAGGTATACATACATATATTTTTCACAATAGAGCGTGCGATTTTTTTAAATATTTGTTTTGGGGGGGACAACCCTCGGATGGGGGGGGGGACATGTCCCCTCCGTCCCCCCCGGGATTTACGCCCATGCAAAAATTATATAAATCTCTGTATAGAAATGCACAACACAATCTTGAGTAGTCAGTTAAAAAGAAGAAATAGTGGAATAATGAAATAATCAATAGCGGGGGTAACACTTTAGATTAGGGAACACATATTCACTTTTAGCTAAGAGTTTTCTCCTAATAAACTCCCAATTTGATGCTTATTGATATTAGGTAAGATAGATGTTTGTGGTAGTTATGTTTAGATATGGGGTAGGGTTAAGGGATCTAGAATATGGTCATGCAAAATAATGCATTCATATGTTCTTGCATGTCACTGCTGGTTATATTCTGTATAATTGTGTATGTTATGAAAAAAATAGAATCTTTGTAAGTAATATAATAAACATCCAAAATGTTAGCAATATTTATGCTAATAAACTACTAGTTAATAGTATTCCCTTTTCTAAAGTATTAGCCTAGTGGAATATGAATAGAAATTAATAATTATGTATAATTTCTCTGACACTGGATATTAACCAACCTGATTTATTGAGAAAACTTCACTATTTTAGGCACTTTAGTATGAATTCATACAATGTGATTTGTATGAAAATGTATGATTTAAAAAAAATAATTACCATGAAGGTCCACCACTAACCCCACACCTAAACCGTCAGCAGATCATATGAATGTGTACAAATGGGATCATAAAAAAATCATACAAAGTAGCCATAATTTAGCATGTAAAATAGTTACGAATTGCCATGAAATTGTTGATATTAATGTACACTATATTGTATCAGTTTTTGTTTAGTGTATTTCTTTGACAGATCACTGCTTGCACAACCAGGATGACTGAAAGAAGATGAAAATGTAATCAATAAAGGTCACAGCAGCACACAGTTAAACTGTTCTTGCAATTTGTATGAAACTGCATTACAGATGCATATTGTTTTAAATTTATTTATTTTATGTTTCGGTAGCACTTTACAATAAGGTTCATTAGTTAACATTAGTGAACATGAACTAAGAATGAACAATACTCCTACAGCATTTATTAATCTTAGTTAATGTTACTTTCAGCATTTACTAATGCATTATTAAAATCACAAGTTGTGTTTGTTAACATAAGTTAATGCACTGTGAATTAACATGAATATACAACGAACAACTGTATTTTCATTAACTAACATCAACATAGATTATTAAATTGTGTAATAAATGCATTGTTCATTGTTTGTTCATGTTAGTTAATACATTAAGTAATGTAAACAAATGACACATTATTGCAAAGTTTTACCTATGTTTCTTTTATTCATGAATTAAACTTACAAAAGAGCTAATGATTCACATTTTGCATATTATTATTATTATTATTATTAATAATTTAAAAGTAAATATTAAATGGTTTGTTTGTTAATACCTACTCTTACTGTCTGTCTGCCTTCCTGGAGAAATTTGACTATAAAAAAGAAAATATGAAAAATATGACAACTGAATGGGTAAAACCATTTGCTAGAAACAAGGTATTATAGTATTCTTGAGAAATGGCAAATGCATGTGCAAAAAGAAAACTCACATTCTGTCCTTTTACAGGTTTACTGTAGAACTCCGTGTTGGCTTGTTGGCTTGCTCTTCGAAACTCATTTGCAGATGCAGCTACAACAGAAATAAATAAACATTCACTAAATATTTGGCACTGTTATTATGAGTAGACAGAGACTAATGATTGGTGGTGGGCACTAGATGACATCTCATTAAATTACAAAAACAATCTATAGGAGTTTAGGATGGTATAGTACAGACATATAGAAGGTACTATTGTATCTCAACGTCTTCCATTTTACACAGTTTTCCTAAAGCCATTGTGTATAAGCCAACAGGTCTAATAGTTTCCCTGAGACCCAAAAGCTTCACTGCCACCGATAAGGAGGAGATCGCTACAGAGAAAATGTTACTGCAACAAGTAAAATGTCTTACTTTCATAGCAGGGCATTTCTTACTTACTTGGTGTGTGATGAATGATGCTGATTTTATCTGATGGAGAGAAACAATGTTTGTCAGCTCACACACACATCAATTTTGTCTAGCTCATCCAAGGTCACTTTCTTTTACTCTTTCTCATATTCTCATTGTAATCTACGGTGCCCGGGTACGGTGCCCGGCAGGGGCCGTCTTCGGTTCACTTAGTTTAGTCGTGGCCACGACATGCTAAGTCATGGGTACGTGATAATAGGTTATGGCCACAAGGTATTAATTTGTGGGAACATCATACTAACTCGTGGGAATGTGATATTATGTAGTGGCCATGAGATCATTTTTTATTGTGGTAACGACATCCTTATGTTGTGGCCTCGAGATGCTATGTTTAGGGAAAAACATCAATTTATCGTTCCTGTGTATTGCATAAACAAACCTACGTGACAATAGTGACCCGGGATTATCAGAGATTCATTAATATTTTATTTTGAATAAATTATTAATTAATTAATTAAGAATGTATTCATTAATTATTATATAAATTATTAGATAATTAAAATATTATATTGACCATGGGCTACCGGACTGTAGGCAATTGCACGTGATGTAACCAGCATTCAAATTATTACATAAAGTATATAAAATAAATGTAGTTTAAAGCTTGAATTTAACATATTTTTTTTTTTTTCTGGGAATTAATAATTATTAATATTATAGCCTACTGCCTGTTTCATTGAGGAATATATGAATCATTCACGTGGTTTCATTTGTAAATCATTTGTATTATCATCAGAGGTGGAAAGAGTACGAAAATATTCTACTCAAGTAAAAGTACATTACATTAATACAATTTACTTTAGTACAAGTAAAAGTACCAGTCTAAAAATCTAGTAGCTCATTTAAAATGTACTCAGAGTAAAAATTAGTTAGTTACATTTTAACAGTGGGAGGGACGAAAAAATGGGATAGGCCAAGGGTGTCAAACTCAGTTCCTGGAGGGCAACAGCCCTGCACAGTTTAGATATAACCCTACATAAACACATCCAGCTAAACTAATCATTAAGGCTTATTTGAAAACTACATGGTATGTGTGTTGGAGCAGGGTTGGAACTAAACTCTGCAGGGCTGCAGCCCTCAAGGAACTGAGTTTGACACACCTGGGATAGGCCTATAAATCTCAAACTAGTTGTTTTTAATTAAATGAATCAGTTTTTTTTTTTAATAATAACACATTTGGGCTGTTACCAAGCAAATTAAATCAGTATCAACTATATGTATTTTGCAATGCAAAGGAAACACAGAAGCTTCATCTTTATTGAATGAATGCATTTAGCCTGCAGTTACAAATGCAGAAATGTTTTGATAAATAAGACATAAAATTAAAAAAATATAAAAATAAATAAAAATAAATCAAAATATTATTTAAACGTGAAATTAAAACAGCCAGTAGGTGTCAGCAAGTCACTGTTAAGAGAGTTGTTGCGATTGAAGCAAATCATTTAAACAGTTGATTCATTGAAGAATGAAACACCGTCATTGCTCAGAGATGCAAAACTGTGTATGCTGGCTGTGTTTGGAATTTTATTTTTTTTGTTGAAATAGAGCAAACACAGGAAATATGGTGTCTAAAATGCAAGTCTCTTAATTAACTTCTTGTTTTTTTATCATGCTGATTTGTGGAGAAAAAACGGCACTCTTCATGTGATGTTGATTTACTATATGAAATTATATAAATATATAAATTTTCTGCCCCTATATCTTCAATTTTGTGATCATTCTAAATGCATTTTAACAGACTGAATCACGCAGCACTCCAAATGCATGCAGACTAGTCTAATCTACTAGATTTCACGGCACACTGTTTAGAGTGTTTTGTTTGTTTGTTTGGCAAAATACTTATAATGTCACATAGCACATTGTTAAAACAACAATTACTATATTATCGCAGACGATATCGCACACCTTGCACCAGTCTTTTTGGCTAATTTATGCAAAATCTTTTGCTAAACTGTCAAAGCTTCATTTTAACCACCAATGCAATGATGCAAGTACTTTACCTCTACATGCTTGTGAAGGGGTGATATCAAGATTTTATAAGCTGCTAGTTTGTATTCCCAAGGTAAACACAGCTTACACTGGATAAAAGAGCATAAATATGTCCAGGGCAGGTTCACTTCATTTCCTTCGATTTCAACTTCAGCAGAATACGGCAGGGTTTGGTGTTCAGCTGGGTCTGCACCATAATGCCTGTCTTGTCCATCTGCATCTTTCTTGTGATTTTAGCGCCACTTTGTTCTTCGGCCCATTATTTGCTGCAGTAGTTTCCAGGGAGTGTTTTTTTGTTTGTTTGTTTTTTTTTACTCAGTAATTAATGTGTTTTAAAATGTAGCAAAGTACAATACTTCAAACAAAATATACTTAAGTAAAAGTAAATTACAGATTTAAAAAATTACTTAAAAAAGTAGAAGTACACAAAAAAGCTACTCAATTACTGTAAGACGAGTAAATGTAATTCGTCACTTTCCACCTCTGATCATCATGCACGGGCATAAATAGCCTACAATCATAAAGTATTGGCATAATAGTCAGGCATTTACAGTATTTGCAAAATATATGGTAGCAAATAGCATAATTATACAGAACGCTAATTAGGTAAAGCGATACAAGAATTGAAAGGGGAAATAATAAAATATATTTATAATTAATATAAAAATATAGCCCTAACAAGTTAATATAACCTAATAATAACAAAAATATTTAAAATATTAAATGAAATGTTTAATGTTAATACATTTTTTTTTATCCATTTCCGATAATCCCAGGTAACGACATCCTCATATCATGGCCTCAATATGCTGATGTTGAGGGAACAACATCCATTTCACATGGCCACGACTTCTTATGTAGAGGGAACAACATATTTTTCTCGTGGCCACGAGTTTAATTTGCAAACAAACCTACGTGACCATAGCAACCCAAGATTATCAGAGATGGATACAATTGTATTAATATTAAACTTTTAATTAAATATTTGTATATTATTAGGTTAAATTAACTTGTTAGGGCTTTGTTTTATATTTATTTCATATAAATATAATATTTTATTATTTCCCTAGTATCGCTTAACCTAATTAACGTTCTGTATTATTATGCTATTTGCTACCATATATTTTTGAAAATACTGTAAACGTATGACAATTATGCAAATACTTTATGATTTTAGGCTATTTGGGGTTGGTTTAGAAAGACCTATGAACTTTTCTGTTACTTTAAATTGTTGTAATTTTACCCTTGGCATGAATTGTTTCTCTTTAAATATTCTTATAAATGTTTATTTGTTTTTGTATTTGTTGTGAGTTGTATATGCTTGTACAAACCTTTGTATAATTTTTGCATTGTAAAAGATACTACTCACAAACCTTTTTTAATCACTATAAAGGCTTTTTACTGTATAGTCGCAATGTTATATTGAGTCACATTTAATAAAAAAAAACACTGATAAAAGCAAATATACCCCACTTTATTGGTATTTAACAAGTATACGTTTATGTTGAACTTTATTCTTGAACAGATGGCCCTTTATTAAGCAGTATATAAAAAGTGTTTCTTGCTCATGAAAACATTTCTGAAACGTCTGTGCATTTGACAAATATTGCATGCTATTCTCTTCTTTTGTGATAAGAGTATCCAAACACAGCGAGGGCATCACTACCGGGAGCAGAAAGAGTCCGATTTCACGCCTCTGCTTTCAATTCCGCCCCTAACTGCAAGCGGCTACTCTCGCCTCATGGTCTGTGCGGCGCTGCACAAAGTCGAACACACCTATTGTGTGAGTGTGCGGTCTCGAGTTCGCTCAGCCGTGTGCTCTTCTATCCACGTGTGTTGTGTTTTGTGTTGTTGCACGCAGTTTGTGTTTTATCGGCTGCGTGCATTCATGTTATGTCTTGTCTTCAGTATTGGACTTGAAGATGTTAAAAACACACGTCATTGCTGTCATGTGGAGATACATGTGCGGTCACAGTTCAATTTGTAGAGTAAATGTTGAAACATTCTATGCCTCAGTTAAAGCCCTTTTGGGTTTAGAACATGTTTCTTGTTGGCCTAAATTATCTGGTATTTTACTTTTAATAGTTTATCAAATTTTGTTTCAAGTAGAATGCAATATGCTTTTCATACTGCATTTCAGCTAATTTTCCTGTTATCAGAGTTGTGGTTCTCATTCTTAGGCTCAGTTTTGATTGGTTAAAGTTCTATATAATTAGACTTCTATTTTGCTCACTTAAGTCTATTTAGTTTTTTTTTCCTTTGTTTCCTAATTTGTCTTTATCCCTTGTTTCTTTAAATGCTAGAGTGCTGAGAAATCTTACTAAACTAAAAGTTTTTTTTTCATATCTCAAACAATTCAATTGTGATTTTTGTTTCCTGCAAGAGAGTCACTCATCTGTAGAGGACTTAAATTTCTGGAGATCACAGTGGGGCCTGGACTTATGGATGTCTCATGGCACGACACATTCAGCAGGTGTATGCATACAAAAAAATAAGTTTAAAGGGACTATTTTTCTCCATAAAAGTGATTTAAGTGGCCATTTTGTCTGCCTTGTTGTTGAAATTTCAAATTTGACATGTATTCTTGTTTGTGTTTATGGTTATAACCAGCCAAAAGAAAATGAAGCTTGTATTAACCATTTAGAGGAACAAGTGTTAAATCTATTGACTAAATACCCAAATGCCATGCTTAATTTTGGTGGAGATTTTAATGTGGCTTTAGATAGTAGTATTAACAGGTGGCCCACAAAACCACTGGATAATTATTGTCTATATATATATAAATGTTTATGCAAAGATTATCTTTAATAGATAGTTGGAGGGAGTCACATCATCTTGAAAAAAAGTTCACATGGTGCAACAACTCTTTCTCTTCGATTGATTTTTGGCTGATTTCTAAGGAATTATGCAACACCTCTACTAATATTTTGCCATCACCATTATCTGACCACAAAAGTATTTTTATTCGTACTCACCTCCTAGCTTCCGATAATATGAGTTTATTTCCTTCTTACTTGAAAATTAACAATTCAGTTCTACTTTATGTTGAGGTGAAAGACAAAATTATAAAACAAAAATAATTCAAAATAATTGTAATAAAGCGAGAGAGGAGAATAGATACAGTAGCTATTTGGAATTTACTAAGTACGAAACTAGTAAATATATTAGAACATTTTGTAGTGATTTGTCAAAAAAATAAAAAAATAGATGCAAATATGGTTGTATGCAGAATCACAAATCTCTTATCTACAGATGTAGATAGTTTACTTGAGTGTGAAAAAGCAGAATTGGCAGATTTACAACATAAATTAGATAACTTATATAAACATAAAGCTGAAGGGGCTTTTATTAGATCGCGTAGGAAATGGATTGAGGATGGTATCGGCAGCCATATCACCCTGCAGCCCAAGACCGGTTGCCCACTGAAACTAAGCAGGGTTGAGCCTGGTCAGTACCTGGATGGGAGACCTCCGGTGAAAACTAGGTTGCTGCTGGAAGAGGTGTTAGTGAGACCAGCAGGGGGTGCTCACACTGTGGTCTGTGTGGGTCCTAACGCTCCAGAATAGTGACAGGGACACTATAATGTAAAAAGCACCGTCCTTCGGATGAGACGTTAAACCGAGGTCCTGACTCTCTGTGGTCATTAAAAATCCCAGGGCACTTCTCGTAAAGAGTAGGGGTGTAACCCCGGTGTCCTGGCCAAATTCCCTCCACTGGCCCTTGTCAATCATGGCCTCCTAATAATCCCCATCCACTTGATTGGCTATATGACTCTCTCTCCTCTCCACCTGTAGCTGGTGTGTGGTGAGCGCACTGGCGCCGTTGCATCATCCAAGTGGATGCTGCACACTGGTGGTGGTTGAGGAGACCCCCCCCCCCCACATGATTGTAAAGTGCTTTGGGTGTACAGCAATACATAATAAAGCGCTATATAAATACATCATTCATTCATTAATTTCAGGGTGAACAAAATTCTGCATATTTTTTCAGACTGGAAAGAGAACAAGCTAAAAATAACCAAATTAAAAAAATTATGGTGGCAATATTACTGATGATTCAAGAAATATTGCAAAGTTCTGTGCCAAATTTTACAGCGATTTCTATACTTCAAAATTATCCCCAAAACATATTAATAATTTTTTTCAGACGTTAAATAATTGACAATTGTTAACATAAAACAATTGAGTATTTCAGATCAGCATTTTTGTGATGCATCTATCGCACTAAAAGAGATTGAGGAAGCTATTAATTCTTTAAAAGACAACAAATCTCCTGGAACAGATGGGCTTAGTTCAGAATTGTATAAGCTTTTTAGTTACGTTATAGCTCCTTTTTTTATTATTTTTTATTATTTTTATTAGAGAAGACAGAACTTCCAACAACATTATGCCAAGGCCTAATTACTCTTATTCCAAAATCGAATAAAGAGCCCCTCTTCATAGACAATTGGCGTCCAATCACACTGCTGAACAATGATTATAAAATATTAGCTTTAGTTCTGGAAAAAAGATTAAAACATGTTTTGAATTCTATCATTGACGAAACACAGTCTGGGTTCATGCAGAAAATACATATTTCGAAAAATAACATACGGCTAGTATTAGATATGATGGATTACTCAGATTATATTAATAGTGATGGTTTTATTTTATTTTGAGATTACTACAAAGCTTTTGATATATTGGAACATGCATTTTTATGTCAGGCTCTTGAAAAAATAGGCTTTGGCGATTCATTCAGTAGAATGATTAAAATGCTATACATAAACGGAAACAGCTCAATTAAACTGAGTAATGGTAGGTCATCTAGATTATTTTTTAAATCGAGGAGTCAGACAAGGATGTCCGGTTTCCCCCTATTTATTCCTAATTGCAACACAGTTCCTCGTATTAATAGTAGCGTATTAATAGTAGCCATTTAAAGGGTATCACAATTGGAAACAATACAATTATAATAAGCCAATTAGTAGATGACACTGCTTTATTTTTGTATGATTCTTCACAAATCCCTGTAGCATTAAGTCTTCTTCGACCCTTTTCTGAGGCTTCAGGATTACATTTAAATATTAATAAATGTGAACTGCTGTCAATTAAAACATGCTCTGTTGCCTCATTTGAGGGTATTGCTGTCAAAAATAGTTTAACATACCTTGGGATACAAATAACTAAAGATGAGTATAGGTGCTCAGCCAAATTTAAACCTATTATTGCAAAAAAACAAAGAAGATGCAACTGCTGGTTACAAAGAGATTTGTCTTTAAAAGGCAGAACACTGCTTACCAAGGCAGAAGGTCTGTCTCGTTTGGCGTACGCAACCCAATCTCTCTTTGTGGATAAGTCCACTTGTAAAACAATTAATGATGTCTTAATACAATTGTTATAGAAAAACTAAACTCATTATATAAGAAAATCAGTCATATTAAACTCTTATAATAAGGGTGGTCTTAATTTAATTTTGATTCCCTTAACAATACATTTACAATTAATTGGCTGAAGCAATACTTATATAAGCCAACCTCTATTTGGAATGCTTTTCCTCAACTTATTTTTTCACAGTTTGGTGGTACTCCTTTTCTTTTAATGTGTAATTATGATATATCGAAACTCCCAATCAAACTTTCCAACTTTCATCGACAAGCTCTTTTAGCATGGGCTTTAATTTATAAACATAACTTTTCGCTACAGAGGTGTTTTATTTGGAACAATAAGAGCATTTTGTTTAAGAACAAATCTCTGTATTATGATAACTGGTTTAGTAATGGTTTGGTTTTGGTGCAGCAGTTGTTTAACAATCAAGGTCTTTTGCTCAGGTACTCAGAATTTCTTTTGAAATACCAAATACCCGTAACTCCCAAAGAATTTGCTGTAGTTATGGGAGCTATTCCTTCTGGTTTGTGTATGCTTCTTAAAAACTGTAGGTACTCTTCAACAGTTACTGCATCTTTTCCTAATCCCTGCGACAAGCCTGTTGGTCAAATTTGCTTTTCTGAATCAAGATACAAGAACTATAAAATAAGATCATTATTTCTTGAGAACTTAATTTCTGCTCCACATGTAATTTTTGTTTTTTAATAATTTATTGGATAATCTCAACTGGAAAAAAGCATGGTCACTACAGCAAAAATTCTTTCTCACAAATATGGAAAGAAGTGTCTTTTAAATTGATCCACAGATCTTATCCTGTCGAGAAATGTATACAAAAGTTTAGAGCTGATGTAGAGCTATCATGCTCTTTTGTCTGAATACTGATGAAACAGTGGAACACTTATTTTGGTCATGTCAATACACTCAGGGATTTTGGTATGATATTGATGCTTTTGTTAAGTGAAGCTTTTGCCAGAATTTTCTATACAAATGAGAAATATTATATTTGGTATTTTGACTCGGACCCCACAAAAGAAAATATTAGTTTTATTATAAATTTAATCCTCATTTTAAGCTAATTTTATATCCATAAATGCAAATTCTCACATTGTAAACCTGTCTTTATGGTCTTTTTAAGATACATGGATAATTATATTAATCTGATTTCAGTATCTAATAATAAGAAAGCTATGAAGACTGTTATTTGCACTGCATTTAAAGTTCTCTTGTAGGGAATCTTATGTGAAACAATGGCCCTTTATTGCATTTATTATTATAACTAATTGTATTTATTTATTTTAAATTATTATTTTCACTTTCTTCATTTTGAAGTGCTTTGTTTACCGTTTTATTTTGTTGTTGTCTGTTCAAATGTTATGTGGATATTCTGTATGTTGTATGTTCTTGATTTCAGCAATAAAAAAAAAAGAAACTGCACCGGCTGAGTGTGCCGGCTGCTCTCGCGGTACTCTGATGCCACACGTGACAGTAACGTGTCGTCGGCGCCGGTTCAAGTCGGACACACAACCGGCATGCACTGCTTCAAGTCAGCCAGCGATCGGTTTTCATGGCGCTGCACGAAGTCGAACACATCTAGTGAGACAGAACGCGGAGCGCGAGTGTCCAAACCCTGACACGAAACCGAAACTCAAGACATGAATACCGGGATCTGAACACCTATAGTCCGGTAGCCTATGGTCAATATAATAATGTAATAATCATTTCTTAATTCAAAATAAAATATTAATGAATCCATCTCTGATAATCACAGGTTGCTATGGTCAAACAGATTTGTTTACGCATTAAACTCACGAGAAAAAAATATGTAATTCCTTCAACATAAGAAGTCGTGGCCACGTGAAATGGATGTTGTTCCCTCAACATAGCATCTCGAGGCCACGACATAAGGATGTCGTTACCTCGACAAAACAAACCCGTGGCCACGACATAATATCACGTTCCCACGACTTAATATGATGTTCCCACAAATTAATATCTCGTGGCCACAACATATTATCACGTTCCCACAAGTTAATATGTCGTGGCCATGACAAAACTAAGTGAACCGAAGACGTCCCCTCCCGGGCAACGTAGTAATCTTTACATTGAGGAATCTTGCTGATCTGTGAGATGTTTTCTCAACTGATAGGGACTGAGTGCAAAGTAATTGTGCAAAATGAACAACACAAGCAGCTTTTTTCCAGAGAAAAAGAGTTTTGATTCATGTGCAACCAGAAACAAATTTAATAACATACATACTTGAAAATGAGGCCTTTGGTTTACACTTTTAATCTTTGCATAAAAATATTAATGAATTGTTTATCTCAAATGTATTTACTGATCATACATACTATATACTACAAATAAACCTACCATAGACACTCTCATCATCCTCTCTGTTGCTGATTATACTAGCCCTCAGCTGCTGTATTTTCTCCTGGGGAAAACATTTTTTTTAAACAGGCTTTAATATGCACTTTTTAGATGTCATGTCATGAGGAATCAACAATGTATTTGTTTGTTCTGTAAGGTAAAAATAATAAACTATTCTGTTTAAAAGCTAAAATTATTTCAAATGTGCATAGGAATTGACTGCCTCATAAACAGAAATGGCACAGTCCAGGTTCTAACTCAGAATTCTATCCTATCTGTTTAGTAATCATATCAATTTCACTTATTTCACTTAAAATTTGTAGTCAAGAATTAAGACTGAAAGTTTCTTTAATACAGCAGCATTTACATACTATGTTCTTACTGTTGTAATTACTATAAATAGGTAATACTAGCTACTAACTACTAATTAAAACTAAACCTAGCCTACCCGCTACTTTCTCAGGTAAGTATACTGCAAGTGTACATACTGTACTGTAAAATAATGTGCAACATTAAAAAAAGAAAAAGAGACAGAGACTCAATAGTAATGAAAACCATCCTTTTTCTGCATTTTACATGTTGTTTGATATTATATTATAAAATATAATAATATAACAAATCCCTTTGCTTATTATAAAACATATTGCTTAATTATAGACTGTATGTGTAAATAATATCTGTCACAATTAATAAATAATATCTGTCGCAGTCTCATACACATATAAAATCACAGTGCTTTACACTATGGCCCATATTTACTAATAAGGGCAAATTATTGTGAGACCTCAATACCATAAAAGTGCAGATGAATTTCTGTGGGATATCTACTGACAGATGCAGCCGAGTAATTTCCATAATGACCAATAAAAGTATACTAAAAGTCTACTAAAAGCAGCGCAAATTAGCGTAGGGTCACATACAAGCAGAGCTGATGATACAAAGGTGTGGGTAATCTACTAACGCAGTCACATAATGGGTTTAGACATTTTTGGGGGAGGGAGTTAAATAATGATGCAAATACAAGTAAACTGACTACCACAAACCTCAGTAAATCACCTTAGTAAATTCCCATATTTTGCATCTGAAAGGGAAATTACTACAAATGCATATACAATAATTCAGCTAAATAACTATCCACGCCTTTTTGTTCTCATAATTCTCAATATTTGAATGACAAAAACATTATCCATTTTTATTCAAAGATGTTTACATTGTCATTTCCATCACAGAAACACAATACAAGTTTTGATATGTGATTGAAATGACATTTGTTAAAATATTGTTACTATATACAAACTAGTGAGAAAGTAAAATGTATCATATTGGTATTCTATTAACATACTAAAGGAATTCTAAAGGGTAAACCATGTCCATTACCTGTTGGATGTTATCCATTCCCTTCTGAAGCCTCTGCCAGTCATTAAATCGATCCAGAGCATCATCTATACTCAGAGAGCCTATCTTCACCTCCTGCTGAAGTTTTATCAGCTCGTCCAGTCCTGGTGGCTGACTGGGCACAAAGGTGTCATAAGCGGTTGAGATGCTGTCCCTCGGCCTCACTGTCACCATGGAGACCAGAAAGCAGTTAAAATGTCAGCTGTATGATTTAACATTTATTATTATTATTTGTATTATTGTTATTTAAAGATGATAGCAGATTCATAACTTCATAGTGCATATAACATTTTCCGACAGACAAATCTCACCCTGTCTTTTGGGAAAAGAGTACAATGTCTCAGCATCTCCTTGCGACTTTTTCTTCTGGAAAACTAAAAATCCACATAAATACAAAACAGCATGAATAAAGTTCCAGGTATTACTTCCACGCTGCAGCAGTACACCACCACACACATCTGATAATTAGTTTGCATTATCCTGGAGAGTCCACTAGGTGGAGACATGAATTAAAAAAATGTCATTTCATGACATGAGGCATGACAATACTGGATAATAAGCAGATGCTTCTAGATAAACAAGAAACAGGCTCCCAACCCAGTGATGGTTAAATAGTCAATTGAATGAGATGCAAAGCCCACCGAGATCAGTGAAAGCAAGCAAATTTAATTTAAGGGAAAAAACAGTTCTTTGATTGTTCTGGTGTAACTTCACACAATCAAAAAGGGGCGTAAAATAAATAAACATAAATAAATACAAAAAAACGATTGGGACATTACCAGCAACACTTGTGATGTCAAGGGTTCAGAATAAACCAATCGACCAGTCAAGTTTGGAGACATATAATTGGAGTTTGCCCATTTTTGAACTGGGAGAGATGTCACAACCATTAACAACATCTACATGTATGTGGAAGAGCAATAATAAGATATGACAATATCTTTGCAAATATAAATTCTTTCAGCATTTCATCTATAGGCAAAAAAAACAAAAACAATCAAATTACTATGAACAACTCTACAAGGTGCCATTAGAGAGGAATGGTAGAGTGAAGGAGCTGTGGTAATAGTATGTTCAGGTAAACCATTGGTGTGTACTTGGTATATAGTACATGGAGCTTTACTGCACTTCAAAGACGCCTGTGCCAGAGGTGTAAAGTACTTAAGTAAATGTAACTAATTACTTTACTTAAGTATATTTTCGGACACTTTGTAATTGTACTGAGTATCAAAGATATTAACAACTGTTACTCTCTACTTCACTACATTTTTTAATGAGTATTTGTACTCTTTACTCAACTACATTTTAAATGAGTGTTGCAATTACAAATTACATTTTGCATGGTACCTAGCTTTTCTGCAGCAGTTTATTTATGCTACAAAAGATGTGATCTTGAAAACTACAGGGCACTGAAAGTGCATCTTGTGTATTTTTGCCCTTACCTAAACTTGTAAACAAGGTTACTTTATAGGAATGTGAGCTCCTTAGCAAGTAGTTGTGAATCACATGTGTTTTATATATGAGATGAGGACATGCAATTTTGAGGTGTTCAGTTTTATTTTGGTTTTAGAAAATACGTGTGACAAATCCTCACAAATCAGCTCTTTCTTGTTTCTGTTGCATTTTCTGTGCCTTGTGCTGGAATTTTATGTCATTTCCTGTCTCCTGTGGTGTTTGTAGTCAGTTTGTATCTTATCTTGTTCAGCTTGTTAGCCTCCTGTATACAATATATACAGACCTAGTGTTGCTTTAGTTTTTTGTGATTTGTTGAATGTAATGGCTGTCTGTTTGCCTGTGGTTTTTGGCTTATTGTTTGTTCTAGTTTTTCCATGAAATGCCTGCATATAGATCCTTGCCTCTGCCTGTTTTCCCCAGCTTCTCCACAATGTTACAGATTTTGACTGGCATGTCTCTTTGACGAGTGCAGCTTTGAGCCTATATTTAGTATAAGTAAAATACTTAAGTACTGTTAAAATCAGATACTCTAATACTTTTACTCAAGTTGTTTTGGAATTGGTGACTTGTAACTTGTAGTGGAGTAATTTTCACTGTGTCGTGATGCACGCGCAGAGAATGAAGCTTCATACAGTGCGTCGGGAGCGCATCGAGTTTGCTCTCGCACTTGCCTGGCAAAAGCACACAAAATAAGGTCAATATGACCATTTTTGGCGAGTGACAGTCTTAAATAAGTTAAAATGTCTTGACTGATGTAAAAAGTTGGGATTTGTCAGATGTGCGACGATGTGAGTCATGTTTTAAAGGGACCGCAGTTCATGACATTCATGGGGTTTTATTTTGTTTCCTTTTCTAATGACAGGTCGTTATTGCTGCTGTACTGCGCATCCCAATCACCCCCTGCATTCTTAACATGGGTTTGTATTCTGCTTTATTAATTAACAATTTTTATTTATGGAAGCATATGGGTTGTAAAATTTAATTTGAAATGTAAAATGCAAAATGGAAATGCAATATGTAAAATGGCAATATATTTCTGTATTTAAATTGATATGTTCCCATACATATGTGCAATATTTAGTGCAAAATTTAATTATATTTACATTTGCCATTTCCTACACCAGTTTTAATATGCAAAATAAAAACATATTTTAACTCTTTATAAGCTGCAAAATGAAAATGTATTTCACAAATTGATTAGATATGTTTAATATATGTCCAAGACAAGAATGTAGTAAAATTAGCATTTAATTGCTGTTTTTTCTAAATGCATTTACAGGTACATCTAAAAAAAAATGAATATCATGAAAAAGGTCAATCTTTTTTGTCACTCGTTTCAGAAAGTGAAACCCATATATGATATAGATTCATTACACATAGAGTGAAATATTTCAAGCCTTTATTTCTTGACATTTTGATGATTATGGCTTACAGACAATGAAAACCCAAAATGCAGTGTCTCAGAAAAATAGATTATTACATAAGATAAAAAAGGATATTTTAAACCGAAATGTCAGGCTTCTGAAAAGTATGTTCATTTCTATGCACTCAATACTTGGTTGGGCCTCCTTTTGCATGAATTACTGCATCAATGCAGCATGGCGTGGAGGCAATTAGCCTGTGGCACTGCTCAGGTGTAATGAAGCCCAGGTTGCTTTGATAGCGGCCTTCAGGTCATCTGCATTGTTGGGTCTGGTGTCTCTCATCTTCCTCTTGACAATACTTAGATTCTCTATGGGGTTCAGGTCAGGCGAGTTTGCTGGCCAATCAAGCACAGCAACACCATGGTCATTGAACCAGATTTTGGTACCTTTGGCAGTGTGGGCAGGTGTCAAGTCCTGCTGGAAAATTAAATCAGCATCTTCATAAAGCTTGTCAGCAGAAGGAAGCATGCAGTGCTCTAAAATGTCCTGGTAGTTGACTGTGGACTTCAGAAAACACAGTGGACCAACACCAGCAGATGACATGGCAGCCCAAATCATCACTGACTGTGGAAATTCACACCGGAATTCAAGCAACATGGATTCTGTGCCTCTCCACTCTTCCTCCAGACTCTGTGACCTTGATTTCCAAATGAAAAACAAAATTTACTTTAATCTGAAAAGAGGAATTTTGACCACTGAGCAACAGTCCATTTCTTTTTCTCCTTAGCCCCCTTAAGATGCTTCTGGGGATGTTTCTGTTTCAGAGGTGGCTTGCTAACCCTTTTCCTGAAGATGTCTGAGCGTGGTGACTCTTGATGCACTGACTCCAGCTTCAGTTCACTCCTTGTGAAGCTCTCCCAAGTGTTTGAATCAGCTTTGCTTGACAGTATTCTCAAGCTTGCGGTCATCCCTGTTCCTTGTGCAAATTTTCATACCCAATTTCTTTCTTCCAGTCAACTTTGCATTAAATATGCTTTGATACAGCACTCCTTTAACAGCCATCCCTTTCAGTAATGACCCTCTGTGACCTACCTTCTTGGTGGAGGGTGTCAATGATCGTCTTCTGGACCATTGCCAAGTAAGCAGTGTTCCCTATTATTGTGGTTTCAAAGGACAATAGATATCCACTATTTATACAGTATGTATGGTCATTTATTGGAACTGAAATGTAAATATTCTAATATTTTGAGATACTTATTTTTTACTTTCATTAGCTGTAAGCTCTAATCATCAAAATTAAAACAAAAACACCTTTGAAGCATTTTACTTTACATGTAATGAATCTAGAATATATTAAAGTTTCACTTTTTGAAATAAGTTACAAGAAAAAAGGAACTTTTTCACCATATTCAATTTTTTTTAGATGTACCTGTAGACTTGGGAATGAGGACACTTGGGATTGTATTTTCACCATAATACGGCATGATAATTGTAGCAAAATGACACTTTCTGTTCCATTCTGATGTCTTGTTTTGATACTTTCTGCCCCTTAACTTCCAGGCCAGCACGTACCACTCCTTCTGCCCCTTGGCTATCTGTCGTTCTCCGCGAACATCGTTCTAAACTCAGGGCTGCAGAAAGGGTATGGCGCAAATCACAAAATCCTACTGACCTTAATTTTTATCGATCACTCCTCTCTGACTTCTCTGCTAATGTCTCCACTGCTAAAAGGACATACTATCATGACAAAATTAACAATTCACCTAATTCTCGCATGCTCTTTAAAACATTTTCCTCCCTCCTTTGTCCTCCTCCTCCCCCTCCTTCATCAACTCTAACAGCTGACGACTTTGGCACATTCTTCATTAATAAAATTACAAACCACTCTGCACAATTTTCAACACCACAATCTGTCAAACACATCTTACCAGCAAACATAAACTCGTTCACATACTTCTCTCCACTCTCTGAGGCAGAAGTCTCTAAACTCATCCTTTCCAGTCATCCTACTACTTGTCCGCTTGATCCTATTCCATCTCATCTCCTTCAAGCTATTTCTCCTGCAGTTGTTCCTGCACTCACTCACATCGTTAACACATACCTTCACACTGGAATTTTTTCCCTCAGCATTTAAACAGGCTCGTATAACCCCACTTCTTAAGAAACCCACTCTTAACCCAACTCTTTTAGGGAACTATAGACCGGTTTCCCTTCTACCTTTCATTGCAAAAACACTTGAACGAGTTGTGTTCAACCAAGTCACTGCCTTTCTCACACAGAACAACCTCCTGGACAGTAACCAATCTGGCTTCAGAAGTGGACATTCCACCGAAACTGCCTTGCTCTCAGTTGTTGAAGATCTAAGACTTGCAAGAACGGCTTCCAAGTCTTCATTACTTATATTGCTGGATCTGTCTGCTGCTTTTGATACGGTCAACCACCAGATCCTCCTGTCAACCCTATTGAGAAAGGGCATCTCAGGAACCGCACTCCAGTGGTTTGACTCTTACCTCTCAGATAGGTCCTTCAAAGTATCTTGGAGAGGTGAGGTATCCAAGTAGCAACATCTAGCTACAGGAGTGCCACAGGGCACAGTCCTTGGACCACTTCTCTTTTCTGTCTACATGGCTTCACTAGGTTATGTCATTCATAAACATGGCTTTTCATATCACTGCTATGCTGATGACACTCAACTCTACCTCTCATTCCATCCTGATGATCTGACGATAGCTGCTCGCATCTCAGCATGTCTAGCGGACATTTCTAGCTGGATGAAGGACCATCACCTTCAACTAAACCTAGCTAAGACAGAACTGCTTGTGGTTTCAGCAAACCCATCGTTTCATCACAATTTCACCTTCCAATTAGGCTCATCAACCATAGCTCCTTCAAAAACAGCCAGAAACCTTGGAGTTGTGATTGATGATAAGCTGAATTTCACAGACCACATTACTAAAACTGCCCGGTCCTGTAGATTTGCATTATATAATATTAAGAAGATCAGGCCCTTTCTCTCGGAACATGCAACACAACTCCTTGTTCAGGCTCTTGTTCTGTCCAGACTTGACTATTGCAATGCTCTCTTGGCAGGTCTTCCAGCCAGTTCCATCAAACATCTACAATTAATCCAAAACGCTGCTGCAAGATTAATCTTTAATGAGCCGAAAAGAACGCACGTCACACCTCTGTTCATCAATTTGCACTGGCTACCAATAGCTGCTCGCATTAAATTCAAGGCATTAATGTTTGCCTACAGAACCACCTCTGCTCTGCACCCCTTTACCTATATTCATTACTTCAGACTTATGTGCCCTCTAGAAGCTTGCGTTCTGCAAGTGAACGACGCATTACTGTACCATCCCAAAGAGGCACAAAATCCCTTTCACGGACTTTTTCATTTACTGTTCCCATCTGGTGGAATGACCTCACTAACTCAATCCGAGCAGCTGAATCCTTACCCATCTTCAAGAAACGGCTAAAAACACATCTCTTCCATCTTTATTTGACCCTCTAACTCTAGCACTCTCTATTCTAAATTTATTTTATCTAATCTGTCTTCTTTTTATAAAAAAAACCCCAAACATTTGACCCTCTATCAATTGCACATTTATTCTCTAACTGCTAGCTTTTCTTGTAAAACTAACACTAAGTTTAATGTTTCTATATTTTACATACTAGTTTTCAAAAAAAAATAAAAATCCTTCCTACGTGTACTGCGTTAGGCTAACCAAGACTTGTAATGGCACTTGCATGTTATTGCTCTTGTGTTGGTTTTGATTGCTTCTATAATGTCCTCATTTGTAAGTCGCTTTTGGATAAAAGCATCTGCTAAATGACTAAATAAAAATGCAGTGAGAATTTGATGATGCATTCCGAGCCAAAGGTGCAGCAAAAGGGTAGCACAATGGTAATTTAAATGTCTTTTATTTGTCTTAAATACATTGACACTTACATATAAGACGTTTAAACTGCATTTTCATTTAACACCTCACTATGGATTTAAAGTCAATGTGGATTTGAAATGCATTTGAAAATACAACATGCCCCTGACCTGTCAATCGTTAGGCTCAGCAACAGGATGCACAATAGAGCTCCTGCAGTCACGTGACCCATTCTGTTTACACCACCATGCTGGCAGGCAAGAACAGCCGAGAGCGAATATTAAATGAATGGCGCCAGCATACGTTTCAAGGCAATAGAGTTCACTGCGCACTTCAAAAGACATATACCTGTACATAGCAAAACTTAATAGATTAAACATAACAGATCCCTATAATGCCCTCGGGGTGCTTTTAACATGTATTAATATATGAACGGATAGATTTCCTGACCTGCAGTATCCTGAACTACCCCATCAACCTTTCCTCCTAACGTTACTCCGTAGATTCTTTAAAAGCCTGTCGGGTACAAATGAACGCAATCAAATTTTTTTTATTAATATGCAGGAATCTGCTAAAACCACAGACTGTAAATATTGTCACTGGAAGGGTAAGTCATCTGTGTTGTTAGCTAAAGTAATCAACCCTAGCTGTCCTACGTAGTCAGCATAATTATATCACTGTGAGTACATTAGAAATCATAAATGTCATGAAATCTTACCCGTTTAATCCCAAATGTTGTGTGTTAGCACGTTTTATTGCAATGAACCATTTTATTCATCTATCGAATATGGTAAAATGATTTCCCCTTAGCTTTATTGGACAAGTGTGTATATAGGAAAATGCATATTTTCAATTAAAGATAACTTATAGATTTAATATGGGCTGCTGGACTTTTTTGATTGGTCATTTTGTGTGTTTTACAAATAAGGTAGGCTACAACGTTAAGAAGCTTACTTAAATGGAACATGTTTTTTCTCTTTTGTAGTGAAAGACGGTTTCCCATATTGATCATATCTTGGCTAGATTGCATGTTTTCTTGCACAGCTGGATGTTGGACTCATGAAAAATAATCACGTTGTTTGTATTTGGCAAAATAGAAATTTACTGTAACTTAGTCAAAACACGGACATGATTGTCATTATTAGTGCGAGCGCTGTTTATTGTGAAGCGGGAGCGGACAGCCGGTAGATTATCCTTTCTTGAGCAGTTATGTTCAGGACTTTCTGATTTACTTAACGAATACTGCGTGAAGGGGCGAGAAACTGACCAAGGGAGGTCACGTACGAGACACATAAATTAAGCCCAATATACGCTAGTACGGCTTTCCCCTGCATTTTCTGGCATTCTGGCGCAAAGCAGCTATCCACCATGTTAACATGGTGTAAGTTTTGTAAGGTCTAAATAGTCAGGTTTTAAATTATTGTTCCACAACTGTTGATACCAATGCTACGGCCGCTCTAGCGCTCTCTTGGTTGCCTGCCAAAATGTCAAAGTGATTACGTGACGTCAACCGCAGGACTCTATAGGTTAATATTCACAGTTAACCAAACGCTTTCCACATTTACTTATATTCATTGCAGAGTATTAAATGAAAATGCTATTGAAACGTCTTATATGTAAGTGTCAATGCATTTAAGAAAAATAAAAGACATTGGCATTTGTATACTATTATCAGGTGGTATTATGATGGGAATGCAATCCTCCAAGTGTCCTACCCCTAAGTCTAAATGTATTTAGTAAAAACAGCATTTAAATGATAATTGTGCTACAGTTTTTGCTTGAACATATTAAACATACAGTGCTCAGCGTAAATGAGTAGGGGGTCCTTTAAAAAGTAAAATTTTAAACAATATCTCAATGAACACAAAAACATTTTTCTGCCTGTTGATGTTTAAAACTAAAAAAGGTTTCCACATAACAAGCATTTTCAACGGTTCTTTACACATTGTTAAATTAACTGATGTCATAATATTTTGTCTTCACCTGTTAAAGGCAAATACAAGCTACTGAATGAACTTTTAAGAATGTTTTCATGAGGTAAAAATAAACCATGTTCAATTTGTAAATATTGTGCTGGATTTATTTGCTGCTAAAGATAAGCCAATCCTATACTTTTTTTTAGACATTTATGCATAAAGGATTGTCCGTTTATGGTACAGAAGAAAATGTAAATCTACAGAATTTTCCATTTTAATGTTGAAGGAAATTTAACAGAAAATGTACTGGTAATTTTCTGTCTGCAAATTTTCTGTTTTTTTTACGGATTTTTTTTTTACAGTGTAGGCCTCTGCATACTTCTTGAAGTTGTAGATATCAATAACAACAAACAAATGTACTAAACTTATATAATAATCTATGTAAAACTAACGTATATGTTGTGTCTGCTACTATATCAATAATAGAGATGGAAAGATACGAAATAACCCACATTTTTGTTTTTGTGGATGAGGCTGTGATCAATCTAGCCAAAGTCATGAGGTATGGGCTGCAATCTCATTGGACACTGACCCACAACTGGCACACCAGGCCAATGTGGAGGCAATAATACAATGTGTGCTGCCATTTCTGAGAATGGTCCAAGCACCTACACCAGGGGCGTTGCTAGTGGGGTGAAAGGTGGTGATGATTATAGGGGCCTACGGCTGAGGGGGGAGCCCCCCGTTCATTTCAACCGACTGGCTGAGGCCAGCTTAAAAAGAGGCTCAGGACAGTTGATGGGTCACTGCTGCACGTCGTCACGGAAGCTGATCATTTGCACGTGTTTTTAAGCCTTGCCAATTTAAACATTCAAAAGAGTTTAAAGCATTCAAACACAAGACACGGATAAGCTCAACTGAGTACTCGCGGTCTCACAGACAGCAAGACCGAACCGAGCTCTCCTTTGCATCCTCCTGCACATGAACGAACAAATACAAATCGCAGTTTAAACATGCATACAGAAAAAGATGTGAAAGAGCCCAATTCAGCACCTGCATGTGGTGTTCTGTGCGCACAGGTCACACGCAGAGAGACGCGTCTCAAAGTGCTTGAACACCGAATTTGACTCTTCTTGCTCTTGTACCGACAAATACATACACACTTATGTCGTAATAGGAGTATCCTCGAAAAAAACTGTTGGTTATGTCTTAAGTGAAAGTAAACAGTTTTGCAAGAAATTGGATGTGCGTCATTATATTGGATGTATTGTCTCTTAAAGTGACCGCGCCTAATTTACTAGAGCTGTCGGTGTCCTTAATGTTAATCCAAGAAAATGAAAGAAAGACTCACTCACTGCTCTTGACTCAATTACTTTGTAGTTTTAACAATAATTAATTAATCACTAGATATACATTTTTTTACTAGTGGGTGCAGGACACTACTTCATTTTTGTAAGTGAGTTTAGCAAAATAAAGTAAACTGTGATATATTTTTACCCCCCAAAAATAAATAAATACAAAATATTCAGACACTTTGATCTGACTAAGTTTTGCTTCAGTGATTTTTCTTTAATTGCTAATGTGACCTTTTTTCACCACATACTGAACAAAATTAAGCATTGATTGGTAATTGATCAACAAAGTATTGATAGTTGTGTAAATATTGTCATACTAACAGTTGTCTGAATTTTTGGTTAATTGTAATCCATTACATAACTTTCTATCAAAGTTATCTGACATTATCAAGATTAATTTGTTCTGACACAATACAAATCTGAGTTCTTTTTATATTTTATACCATTTTCTAAACTATAGCAAATAACCTGTGATAATGAGAGAAATGTTGAATACATTTTTTTTGCTTGACTATATATTTAATTTTTACAGTGAAGACTATGCAGTGCTATTTTACATTTGATTATTCAGTTTCTGTACATGGACACCAACAAACTTGAACAAATGTAAACATTGTGTAAAAAGCACAAATAAATAAATAGAATGAACATAAAAAATAACAATTTCAAACAGGGCCCACTGGTACAACCTCCCCCGCAAACCCCATGTATGGCCCTGACCTATACCACATACATCTAACACTCAACTTCTCCTGGTCTTCCTAAAGATGCTTTACAGAACAGACCTAATCCCAGAACAAGAAAGAGGTTTAGTTAGGCCACATTTTCCAGATTATTTTGTGTTCAGTATAAGAAATCTGTTAAAAATTAAAAAGCAATTGTATTTCAGTTTACATGTAACACATTTCAGTAACTATAAATGTACTGTATAAGTACAAATTAATGAATGAATGATGAATTTATATAGCGCTTTTTGTGTATTGTTGTACACCCAAAGCGCTTTAAAATCATGTGGGGGGGGGTCTCTCCTCAACCACCACCAGTGTGCAGCATCCACTTGGATGATGCGACGGCTGCCACAGGACAACGGCGCCAGTGCGCTCACCACACACAAGCTACAGATGGAGAGGAGAGAGAGAGAGAGATAGAGCCAATCAAGTGGATGGGGATTATTAGGAGGCCATGATTGACAAGGGCCAGTGGTGGGAATTTGGCCAGGACACCGGGGTTACACCCTACTCTTTACGAGAAGTGCCATGGGATTTTTAATGACCACAGAGAGTCAGGACCTCGGTTTAACGTCTCATCCGAAAGACGGTGCTTGTTGACAGTATAGTGTCCCCATCACTATACTGGGGCGTTAGGACCCACACAGACCACAGGGTGAGCACCCCCTGCTGGCCTCATTAACACCTCTTCCAGCAGCAACCTAGTTTTCTCAGGAGGTCTCCCATCCAGGTACTGACCAGGCTCAACCCTGCTTAGCTTCAGTGGGCAACCAGTCTTGGGCTGCAGGGTGATATGGCTGCCGGAAAATGTTCATATTCTTGTTCTGTGTACTACAGTATTGACTTTTTCACATCAATTTTGTTTTTACAGATTGTTGAAATCTGTATTTAAAAAGCTCAGTGTCACACACAAGCATTCATATAGACCAGAAGTGTCAAACTCAGTTCCTGGAGGGCTGCAGCCCTGCAGAGTTTAGTTTCAACCCTGCTCCAACACACATTGCATGCAGTTTTCAAATAAGTCTAAAGGACCCGATTAGCTGGATTCAGTGTGTTTAAATTGGGTTGGAGCTAAACTCTGCAGGGCTGCGGCCCACTAGGAATTGAGTTTGACTCCCCCGATTTAAACTAAACTGGCATTCTTGTATAGTATGGTATCACATTATCAACAAATTTGTTTATGACATTTGAAACATTTGAATAGTTGACTGATATGCTGAAAAAAATAGTTTTTGACCAGTACACTGCAAAAAATGCTTTTCTCACTTATTTTGCTTACCCCATTGGAATATTATTTTGCTTGTTTCATGCAAAAATTAACTTAATTTTGACTTGTTTTTTTCTGAAAACAAGACAATTTTTTTTACTTATCTAGAAAATCCTTCTTGATTTAATAATTTTTTGATATCTTGGCTGAAAATAAGAAAAAAATCTTAGAACATTTTAGAAGGTTTTTTTTTTTTGCAGTGTACAAAATAAATTTTCATTTTGGTGACACTGGCCTCAATAAATGTCAATAACTAAGTTTTGAAGCATAAATTAACTGTTTTGGATGAGCTACTTTGTTTATCAGAAATGCAATTAAGTGGTGATGTTCCAGCAAACAGCTGCGGCAATTGCACTTACAGTTTAGTCAAAAATGATAAAGCTAATGATGAGCCAACTGGGACAAAAAAAAAAAAGAATACATATGGTTTATGGAAAATAACATGCCTTAAATTGTTTAACTTTAAGCATAGATGTGCAACAGTAAAATGTTAAATGTGCTCTGATGAAAATACATGTGAAATTTATTAGGTAATTCAAACTGGTCCATGCTATTATTTCTAAATATAGATTACAACGGGGCTAAAGGCACACCTTAAGAAAAAATGTGCTATTCACTGCACCTAAAATGTATAATTGCAGAAAAAATATAAATGTTTGTATTGAACATTAATGGAACAGATTTTGTGTGAAAATAAATAATTCAAGTTGTTTATTTTGTTTAAAAATCGTATAAATGTATGAGGTGGTGTTGTAGAATTTTCCTTGTTCAAAATAAATTGCTCTGAAGAGGTTTTGAAGCCAGATGGACCTTTATTAACAAGTTAACAAAAGGCTGAGTAATGTTCGAGTCTTGTCTCAAACTCACATTTATACATCCTGAAGTTTTCACAACATTCCACATATGCACTCTTGTACATTTAGACATTTATCTTTTACCATATATGAGTTATTGAATGCACTTCTAGGTCCTGAACAGATCTATTTACATGTATTCATTTAGCAGACGCTTTTATCCAAAGCGACTTACAATTGAGGAATATAATAAGCGATACATTATAAAGAGGCAAACAGACACAGGAAGTGCTTGTAATACAAATTTCTAGGCATTGTTCAAAGAAAATTATAGCCAGTCAGTGAGAGGTTAAGGGAAAGAGAGTAAAATTAAGGAAAGAGTTTTTTTTTTTTAAGATGAAGTCAAGTGATGACGTAAGAGATGAGTTTTCAGGTGTAACTTGAAAATTGTCAGGGATTCAACATTCTCGATGGGGGTGGGAAGTTCATTCCACCAGCCAGGAACGGTGAATGAAAACATTCTGGAGAGTACCTGATTTTGTTCCTCTCTGTGATGGCACCACGACGCGAAGCTCGCTCGCAGAACTCAGACTTCTTGAGGGGATGTAGATTGTTATAAGTGAGTGGAAGTATGAGGGTGCTGAGCCTGTGGCTGTTCTATATGCAAGCATCAGTGTCTTGAACTTGATGCGAGCTGCAACCGGGAGCCAGTGCAGGGAAATAAAGAGAGGTGGGACATGGGCCCTTTTGGGTTCGCTGAAGACCAGTCATGCTGCTGCATTCTGAATCATCTGTAAAGGTTTGATTGTGCATGATGGAAGTCCAGCTAGAAGAGCATTGCAGTAGTTCAGTCTATAAATGACAAGGGCCTGGACAAGAAGTTGTGCTGCATGCTGTGTAAGGAAGGGCCTGATCTTTCTGATGTTGTGCAATGCAAACCGGCAAGATCGAGATGTTTTTGCAATGTGGTCTTTGAAAGTCAGCTGGTCTTTGAAAATTACACCAATATTTCTGACTGAACATGATGGGGTAATTGTAGAAGAACCTAGCTGGATGGTGAAAACATGCAGTAGAGTTGGAGTGGCAGGGAAGACAAGAAGCTCAGTCTTTGCCAGGTTGAGCTGTAGGTGATGTTCTTTCATCCACGCCGAGATGTCCGCCAGGCAGCCTGAGATCCGTGCAGCTACCGTTGAATCATTTGGTCGAAACGAGAGATAGAGCTGTGTGTCATCAGCATAGCAATAGTATGACAAACCAGGTGCTTGTAAGATGGGACCCAGTGATGTAGTGTATGTGAAGAAGAGGAGGGGTCCAAGAACCGATCCCTGAGGAACTCCAGTGACCAGTTGATGTCCTGCGGATACCGCCCCTCCCCAGGCCACCTTGAAAGACCTGCCATTGAGATAAGATTCAAACCAGCAAAGTGGAATCCCTGTGATGCCCAGTGATGAGAGGGTGGTCAGGAGAATATGATGGTTAACAGTGTCAAAAGCAGCATATAGATCTAGCACAATGAAAACTGATGATTTGGAATCAGCTTTTGCAATTCGCAGGGTTTCAGTGACTGAGAGTAGTGTAGTCTCAGTTGAATGTCCACGTCTAAATCCTGATTGGTTAGCATCCAGTAGATTATGCTTTGACAGAAATGAGGATAACTGGTTGAAAACAACTAGTTCAAGCGTTTTCGCTATGAATGGAAGGAGAGAGACAGGTCTGTAGCTATCTCTAATGAAGTGTTTAATGTAGTTTTTTTGCAGTGGGGTTACCCGAGCCTGCTTGAATGCATTGGGGAATGTGCCTGTAAGGAGAGATGTGTTGATGATTTGTGTAAATAATGGTAAGAGTGAAGGAGAGATAGCTTGGAGAAGGTGTGATGGAATTGGATCAAGAAGGCATGTTGTAGGGTGGCTGGAGAGGAGAAGTTTGGATACTTCTGCCTCAGTGAGGGGACAGAAGGTGAAGAGGGGAGTTTTAGCAATAGATGTGGTTGGTTTGAAATACTGCATGTGTGGAACTGAGAACTTTTTTTTTGAAGAAAGTGGCAAAGTCATCGGCTGTTAAGGAGGTGGTGGGGGTGGTTGAGGGGGACAGAGGAGAGAGTGGAATGTTTTGAAGAGATTGCATGTGTCAGATGCGCTGTTGATCTTGTTGTGGAAGTATGAAGCCTTAGCAGTGTGGACTTCAGCAGAGAAAGATGAAAGCAAAGACTGATAGATACTCAGTATATATTAGATTCTTTCCATATATGAGTGTCCCTCAAGCCCCAAATCGTTCACTCTATTCTAGATTCACTGCAGCCCTTAACACACAGTTGCTTCGCATAGTCAGACTAGATAATAGTAGATATTAGTAGTACAAATAGGCATAATTAAATGTATTATAATAATTCAAGATTATTGAAAATCTTCTATAGTGGCAAGGGGGTCTATTATCACCCCCCAACACACACACAAGACTGCTTTTTAAATAATCTTCCTGACTTATCTCAACTCCTCAGCATATCCAACAGCACAGAAAAACTTGGTGATGTAACATAAACTATGGACTTTAGATACGGTTGCTCCTTTGCGCTTAAGGAAGATTAAGGAAAATAGTCCAACACTGTGGTATAATGAGCACACTCGCGCCCTAAATAGAGCAGCCCGGGAAATGGAGCTCAGCTGGAAGAAAACAAAACTAGGGGTGTTTTGTATTGCTTGGTGGGAAAGTACCATGTCCTACATAAAAGCATTAAAAACTGCTAGATCTGATTACTTTTTGTCTCCTTTAGAAGAAAACAAACATAACCCCATGTATTTATTTAATAGAGTGGCTAAATAAACAAAAAATAAAGGATCAGCATGTGTTGACATTTCCCAACAGCACAGCAGTAATGACTTTATGAACTATTTTACTTCCAAGATCGATACTATTAGAGATAAAATTGTAACCATGCAGCCGTCAGCTACAGTATCGCATCAGATAGTGCACTATAGATTCCCTGAGGAATAATTCCACTCATTCTCTACTATAGGAGAGGAAGAATATGTTAAACTTTGAAATCATCTAAACCAACAACATGTATGTTAGACGCTTTTCCATCTAAACGAATAAAAGATGTGCTTTCAGAAGTCATAAATCCTCTTTTGGCTATTATTAATTTGTCATTGTCGTTAGGATATGTTCCCAAAACCTTCAAATTGGCTGTTATTAAGCCTCTCATTAAAAAAACACAACATAACCCCAACAAATCTAGTTAATTACAGACCGATCTCGAATCTCCCTTTTCAGTCAAAGATACTAGAAAAGGTAGTAGCCTCACAATTATATTCCTTCTTAGAGAAAAATGGTATTTGTGAAATTTCCTGTCAGGATTTAGATTGTTTCATAGTACTGAGACTGCTCTAATTAGAGTTACAAATGACCTGCTCTTATCATCTGATCGTAGTTGTATATCTCTATTAGTGCTACTGGATCTTAGCGCTGCATTCGACACTATCGATCAACATTAGCATGGTTCAAATATTACTTATCTGACCAGCATTAATTTGTATCAGTGAATGAAGAGGTATCATATCGATCACAAGTGCAGTATGGAGTACCTCGAGGCTCAGTACTAGGGCTGTTACTTTTCATGCTTTACATGTTACCCTTAGGAAAATATCATCAGGAAATACGGTGTTAGCTTTCACTGTTATGCTGATGATACTCAGCTCTATATTTATTTGCGGCCTGGCGAAACACACCAAATTGAGAAACTAACGGAATGCATCCATCCATCCATCCATCATTCCATGGGCTCTTGCCCGTTGGTGTACAACGGACTGCATAGTCGATATAAAAAAAAAAAAAACTGTATGAAGAGTAATTTCTTACTGCTAAATTCTGAAAAAAAACATAGGTGTTAATTATCAGACCTAAAACCTCCACAAGTAAGTAAATTATAACACTGTCTAAAACGTGATGGCTGCTTTGTAAATTATTTGTCATCAGTTAGGAACACATGTGTACTGTTTGATAGCAATCTTTCCTTTGACAGCCACGTTTCTAGCATTTGTAAAACTGCTTTTTTTCATCTTAAAAATATATCTAAATTGAGACCTGAGCTCTCAATGTCAAATGCAGAAATGTTAATTCATGCATTTATGACATCAATGTTAGATTATTGTGGTGGTTGTTCTGCACGCTTAATAAACAAACTACAGATGGTCCAAAATTCAACAACTAATTTTTTTACTAGAACAGGAAGTATGACCACATTAGCTCCCCATTAAACATCGTATAGATTTCAAAATCTTGTTAATTACTTATAAAGCCCTGAATGGTTTAGCTCCTCCGCTAGCAAGCTCTTATCGCATTATAGTCCTCCACGTCCACTACGTTCTCAAAACTCTGGCCATTTGATAATACCTAGAATATCAAAATCACCTACAGGCGGCAGATCCTTTTCCTATTTAGCACCAAATCTCTGGAACAATCTACCTAACTCTGTTCTGGAGACAGATACACTCTGTAAGTTAAAATCCAGATTAAAGACCCATCTCTTTAACCTCGCTTACACATAATACATTAATACGCTTCTAATTTTCAAAATCCGTTAAAGGATTGTCAGGCTGCATTAATTTGCCGCCGAATAATCAGCAGAGATCAGGACACCTAGATGAGCCCCATTGAAGACCTTGTCACCTAGATGGCCATCAGGACAAGACCATGGGAACCAGATGAGTCCTTTACACAAGCTAACTTTGCTGCAGCTGGAATAGAACTGCTGGTCCCTCTGGCCAGAGGAGAACTGACCCCCCGACTGAGCCTGGTTTCTCTCAAGGTTTTTTTCTCCATTCTGTCACCGATGGAGTTTTGGTTCCTTATCGCTGTCGTCTCTGGCTTGCTTAGTTGGGACACTTCATTTCCAGCGATATCGTCGACTTGATTGCACAGATACTATTTAAACTGAACTGAGCTGGATGATGACATAATTTAATTCAATAATGAAATGCCTTTAACTGAAAATGGAGTGTTTAATATTGTCATTTTGCATTATTGACACAATTTTCCTATTTTGATTTTGGAAAGTTGCTTTGACACAATCTGCATTGTTAAAAATGCTATATAAATAAAGGTGACTTGACTTGAACAGCATGGGGTAAAAGGCACACGGTATTGATGCCGACTTTTAGTTGCTAAGCAAGTGTACGTCTATAAGTGCCGGTCAAATGTGATGAAGGAATTGACGTTAAAAACATAAATAGCAATCAAACCAGGTGGTGAGATTAATATTGTAAATGTGAATATTCTTTTCATATTTTCTCTCTTTTTGTCTTGATGCTTGCACTTTATCCTTATGCTCTGGGGGAGCAAAGCAGTTCTCACTGTTTTTTTTTTCTTCACAAAAATAAGTCATAGGGGCTTTGTAAGAAACATCTACCAAGGATCTGTTACTGTTTTTCATAAGATCATGAAATCTGTCTGTCATAAGAAGCAGAAGTTATTGTGATCTAAAAAGAGCACATCTTCTTTGATGCTTTATGCATACAGCTCCAGGATGACTGTATAAATTATTTATAAAGCTCTAACAATACAAGTCACTTGGTACCTTTCACTTATTTAATTATTAATTAAACTGAAATTGAACATTTAAGATTGCTGGTTGTAATGAATGGTCCATATTTGTCTTTTTGGCATAATGAGACTTTTTTCTCCCAAGTCTATTAAAGGATTAGAGGACAAATAGCAGTCTGAAATGTTATTAGGTATTTATAAACACTGATAAATTACTGAATTGGGGCAACACAGCAACACCAACCATTATAATGAGTGAAATGGAAGCTCTGAAGTTTTATTTAAGGAATAATTTAGACCCGCATCAGTTCTTGGAATTATTTTTCTATATGTTTTAGTGTCATATAAGGCAATGGTGTTTGTTAAAGAGCTCTCAAAGGAATTAAATAAGTGTATTTGCTGTCAGTGTCAACAGTCAATTAAAGGTCCTCAGCTGACCAAATTAAAACTCAAACTGTCCACAAGTCAAAATTCAGGGAATTAAAAATTCAAACCTTGTGCGATGAAGGGAGTCTTGTCCTCTGGGGTAGGAAGGGAGTCAGGCCGAGGGGTCGGTGCAGGGGGGCGGTTCACTATTACTACAGAGCTGCTGGATGTGAGGATGGTGTCATACTCTTCCCCATCTCTACCCAGAGGAGTATAGACATTTTCATCTTCATTGTTTTGGTCTTCCTCATTAGGATCAACCAACTGAAGATTATCTGTGTAAAGAGCAAATGGATGTCGATTTCCGAAACACCAGCATTTAGATGTAAATAATGAGGGACTGCATTAAAAGACAAAGTTTAATATATATATATATATATATATATATATATATATATATACAGTGGGGGAAATAAGTATTCAACACTTGAACAAATTTTTTATTAAACACATTTCCAGTGCAGCAATTCACATGAAATTTTGACCAGATGTTGGTATTAACTCAAGTAATTTACACAGAGAAAAAATATTGAATATTACAATCCATAAAAAAGTTATGTGTAATAAAGTGAAATGACACAGGAAAAAAGTATTGAACACACTAACTGAGATTATACTTAATACTTGGTGGAAAAGCCTTTGTTTGCAATAACAGCTTCAAGACGCTTCCTGTATGAACAAACTAATCGTTCACAGTGCGCAGGTGGGATTTTGGTCCATTCTTCTAAACAGACTGTCTTCAAATCTTGAATGTTCCGCGGGGCCCTCTTGTGAATCTTGATCTTCAGTTCCTTCCATAAATTCTCTATTGGGTTTAAGTCTGGTGATTGACTGGGCCATTCCAACAACTTTATTTTCTTCTTCTGGAACCAATTCCGAGTCTCCTTTGCAGTATGTTTTGGATCATTGTCCTGCTGGAATGTCCATCCATGTCTCATCCTCATCATCCTGGCGGATGGTAACAGATTCACCTCAAGAATTTCCCGGTACATGGCTCCATTCATCTTCCCTTCAATAACATGGATTCTGCCAGTACCATGAGAAGAAAAACAGCCCCATACCATGATGCTTCCACCTCCAAACTTCACTGTTGGTATGGTATTTTTAGGGTCATACGCAGAGCCATTTCTCCTCCAAACATGGAGTGTGGTATTATTGCCAAAAAGTTCAATTTTTGTCTCGTCTGACCAGACTACATTCTCCCAGTAATTCACAGGGTTGTCCAAATGTTTTGTAGCAAACATCAAACGAGCTTCAACATGCCTTTTCTTCAAAAATGGAGCCTTCCGAGGTGAGCGTGCATGGAGGCCATGGCGGTGGAGTGCATTGCCTATAGTTTTCTCTGTGACAACTGTACCTGCTGCTTCCAAGTCTCTCTGTAGCTCTTTCCGAGTGGTCCTTGGCTCTTGGATTACTCTTCTGATTAACCTTCTGACTCCCTGATCAGAAATCTTTCGAGGAGCTCCTTTGCGTGGCAGGTTGATGGTGGAGTTTTTTTCTTTCCACTTGCGTATAATGGACCCAATGGTGCTTACAGGAACATTTAGGAGTTGTGAAATCCGTCTGTAACCACTACCATTTTTATGCAGCACAACAATCTTGTTGCGAAGGTCTTGGGACAGCTCTTTGCCTCTACCCATCATGAGATGTTTGTATACTTGCATTCAGAGGTGGGTAAGGCTTTTTCTAACTGATTAACCTGCAATAACCTGGCTGATTCTAATTTGCACAAATAGGAGGTTGAACTAATTAGTGAAATTAGCTGTTGTCTTGCTTTGTCTTGCCTTGGTGTACTGCTTTTTCTTTGTGTGTTCAATACTTTTTTCTTCTCCTATTTCACTTCATTAAATATAACTTTTTTATGGATTGTAATTTTATGATTTCTTTATCTGTGTAGATTTCTTGAGTTAATACCAACATCTGGTCAAAATTTCATGTGAATTGCTGCACTGGAAATGTGTTTAATAAAAAATTTGTTCAAGTGTTGAATACTTATTTCCCCCACTGTATATATACAGTATATATATTTACTTGTTATACACTTTTTTTGCCCCCATTTTCATGAGCTAAACTCAAAGGTCTAAGACTTTTTCTATGTACACAAAAGGCCTATTTCTCTCAAATATTGTTCACAAATCTATCTAAATCTGTGTTATTGAGCACTTCTCCTTTGCCAAGATAATCCATCCACCTCACATGTGTGGCATATCAAGATGCTGATTAGACAGCATGATTATTGCACAGGTGTGCCTTAGGCTGGCCACAATAAAAAGCCACTCTAAAATGTGCAGTTTTATCACACAGCACAATACCACAGATGTTGCAAGTTTTGAGGGAGCGTGCAATTGTTCTGCTGACTGCAGGAATGTCCACCAGAGCTGTTGCCTGTGAATATAATGTTAATTTCTCTACCATAAGCCGTCTCCAAAGGCATTTCAGAGAATTTGGCAGTACATCCAACCTGGCCTCACCACCGCAGACCACGTGTAACCACACCAGCCCATGACCCCCACATCCAGCTTCTTCACCTCCAAGATCGTCTGAGACCAGACACTCGGACAGCTGCTGCAACAATCGGTTTATATAACCAAATAATTTCTGCACAAACTGTCAGAAACCGTCTCAGGGAGGCTCATCTGTGTGCTCGTCGTCCTCATTGTGGTCTCAACCTGACTGCAGTTCGTCGTCATAACCGACTTGAGTGAGCAAGTGCTCACATTCGATGGCATCTAATACTTTGGAGAAGTGTTCTCTTCACGGATGAATCCCGGTTTTCACTGTACAGGGCAGATGCCAGACATCGTGTGTGGCGTCGTGTGGGTGAGTGATTTGCTGATGTCAACAATGTGGATTGAGTGGCCCATGGTGGCGGTGGGGTTATGGTATGGGCAGGCGTATGTTATGGACAAAGAACACAGGTGCATTTTATTGATGGCATTTTGAATGCACAGAGAAACCGTGACGAGTTCCTGAGGCCCATTGTTGTGCCATTAATCCACGACCATCACCCAAATACAGTAAAACTGCTCATTTTAGAGTGGCCTTTTATTGTGGCCAGCCTAAGGTACACCTGTGCAATAATCATGCTGTCTAATCAGCATCTTGATATGCCACACCTGTGAGGTTGATGGATTATCTCGGCAAAGGATAAGTGTTCACTAACAGAGATTTAGACAGATTTGTGAACAATATTTGAGAGAAATAGGCCTTTTGTGTACATAGAAAAAGTCTTAGATCTTTGAGGTCAGCTCATGAAAAATGAGGCCAAAAACAAAAGTGCTTTGCTTTTATAATTTTTGTTCAGTGTATACACACTATATTGCCAAAAGTATTGGGTCACCCCCTTCTAATGAAAGGTTTGACTACTTTGGTAATTTTCATGAGTACAAACCTAATGTTTAAGCATATAATTATATTCTAGGGAATTGTGTGCTTCTAATTTCAAAGCAACAGTTTGGACAGCACCCTTTTCTATTCTAACATGGCAGTGCCTCTGTGTATAAGGCAAGGATAAAAAAAAAATATTGATTGAGTCAGTGTGGAAGAATTGACTGTTCTGCAGAAAGCCAAGTCCTAATCCCAGCTGAACACCTCTGGTGTGACTTTAAATGCAGACATTGAGCCAAAAATTCATCACCAAACACCAATGACTTGTACATATGGGTAAAGTAATTTAATACACTTCAAAACTGTTGCAACAGAGGTGGAAATACAATTTTTAAGTACATGAATTATGTACTCTTTGTTGCCACAGTTTGGAAGTGCATGTTTATCTTCTAAAGAAGGGAGGGTCTCAATACTTTTGTCCATATAATGAATGTACAAGTAATTGGTGTTTGGTGATGAGTTTTTGGCTCAAGGTCTGCATTTAAAGTCACACCAGAGGTGTTCAGCTGGGAAGCCCACAGTTCCCTAGAAAAGCATTATATGCTTAAACATTAAGATTTGTACTCTTGGAAATTACTAAAGTAGTCAAACCTGTTCATTAAAAGGGGGTGACCCAATACTTTTTGCAATATATTATATATATATATATATATACACACACACACACACACACACACACACACACACACACACACACACACACACACACACACACACACACACACACACACACACACACACACACACACACACACAAACAACAGGTCCCATGAGTGAGTCATTAATTGATTCACTAAACCAATTCATTCAAAATACCAATTGGTTACACTTTACTTTAAGGTTTTCTAGTTACAGTGTAATGATACATTTAAATACTGAGTAATATTAATGAACTACATGCACTAACTTTATGGTTAGGGTTGGGATTAGGGTTTGGTTTAGGGTCACTTGCATGCAATTATGCATACTATTTGTTATTATAATAGTAAGTACATGTAACACGTAACAAGGATACCTTAAAATAATGTGTTAACCACCGGTTCGTTTCATAATAAAATAAAATAGTGCTTCTAAATCAGAAGGCTGAATCCAAGTGAAGCTGAGTTCAGTCTTTTCAGTATTGAACGCTAGAATTAAACGGTCTAGTATGTAATATCAGCCATTTATATAAATAGTATTCAGAGATGAAGCCAGAAATACTAAAGTTGTGATATTAGAATAAAAAATCCTTTTAGATGTTACAGTTTACACAATACACAGCAGTGTTAATTTAGATAAAACTGATTTTCTTATATAGTACAACAAGCAGTTGCCGTTAACAAAAAGTAGAACAAAACTTAAAATTGTATAAAAACTATTACCAGGGTTGACACAAACATACCTGCTCTGCCCATCAACTCATATACACCGGTGTCAATGTTGCCATCATTGTCATCAAGTATCTATGAGAACATTATTAATAACAAATGAATGATTAATGATCATTATCAAATTAACGATGATGAATATACAAAAAGACTTTTAAAAAGCATATATGTGAACAAAAAGGAAAACACCAACCTTGTTACATTTAATTAACAAAGTACAGAAAATATTCAAATGTTTTGTAAAACTGCTGATGCACAGTAGGTCTTCTGTGGTGATTTAGGTCTAAGTTGAAATTGCCTTTAATATGACACAGTCTGTGAAAAGACAAGATAAACTGTCTAGTTTACTAATGACATGTGGTGATAGGCTCTCGTTTCCCGACGCTTACACCTATTATGATCAAGCCTTATTAAGTGGCCGTATATAAAGGAGTTGCTAAGGACACGGGATGTTACGTCACTGTTTCCGTTGTTACTGGTTCATTGTCTGGCTGCCTGGTGTCGGAGGCTGGTGTCTGTTTGACGCTCTCCCTGGCTGAGTTGTCTTGCCGATGTGAAAATCCAGCGTATTGAATCCCCGCGGTTTACATTGCTGCGTGTATGTGCGACTGCTGTCTTCCCATGTGGTAGGTGAATATTTATATGCAATTTTAATATCTTGCCTCTAGTGGTTATATATTTTTTTTATTATATTTTTGATTAGTGCTTTGCATTGAAGTGTTGTTCGGCTGGATGGGTCATGTGCTCCGTATATGCTGATATATAAAATTTATTTTCCTTTTTTAAGGCTCACCGTTAAAAGAATGTTGATTCATTGTTTTTGTTTTATTTTAGATGCAAATCAGTGCATTACGGTGACTTATTCCACTCTGCCGTTGTGTGGCTGGATGTTTCGACACTGCTGTTTTGCTTCGGGTCTTGTTTTTTTTCCCTTTGTTTTGGTTTGCTGCTTGCTTACTTGCCATTGCCCTTGTGGGGGTGCTGCCATGCTCTATCCGTTGCGGTTTTGAACCTGAAATTGTTGCTTGCTGTTTAAATCTTTTTTTATTACTGGTTTCTTATTCCTAGTGGACTAAGATACTCCTGGTGTCCAAATTGGTACCATTAGATGGGGTTTAACTTCATGGTGGTGCTCGACTAGCGGCGTTAGTGTCCCAGGTTAAACGGTTGGGTTTTCTTTTTTTTTCCTTTGTTATCTTTGAAGAACAGATTTTTTTTAAATGTTTTCTTTTTGTTAATTCTGTGATTGTAGTGTTCTACCAGCTTGAATTGCTCTTTTCTTTTCAGGAGCTGGGAGACCCAGAGTGGCAGGCTATTTATTCCTTTGTGTGGGAGTCTTGTTTTCAAATTGTCCAGTGTTCTTTTATATATGAGTGGATTTCACAAGTGTGTGAGTGACTTTTGCTCTTTTGTGCACGTGTGGAAATTAGTGAGGGCCTTTAGCCTGCCTTACTACTGGTGAGCCCCAGTTCCTTAGGTTGGTTTATTCTTATTTTTTTGTTTATTGTCCTTATGCTATCACTACTTGCTATTGTCTACAGCTACTCCGTGTGAACCTAAACAATTGTCTGTCTTTTTAACTATTTATGATTGTATTAATAAAGACTTGTGATTTGTCATCCACGTCTCATTGCCCCTTTGTGTTGAGGACGAAACTTGAACCTGTGTTCTTCGTTTTCGTATTTCCCCGGGTAGTAATTGTCAGTATAGTAATATTCTCTATAGAGATTTCTGCTAACTACCTCTTTCTGCCACATTTGGCGTAGTCGGCAGGGTTTCGTTCTTGACCTTTTGTGAAGTGAGACGTGGATATTGATTTTGTGCAGTTGTTTGTGGCTGCTTGTTTTTGTGTTTTTTCTTATTTGTTCCTTAGAAGCAAAACAGCAGCACCTGAGGGTGATTGCTGAACTCTGTTGGGTAAGGTATTTTGAATTTAATTACACAAAATAAAGAATTTACAGTGGAAGAAGATATGCAGGAGTTACGAGAGCTGGTAGCTCAGTTAAGAGCTGAGGATTTAAGATTACGACAAGAACAGTCACAAGCTAGTTCACCAGGCCCTAGTGTTGACCCTGCTAGGGATCCAGCACTTTCATCCCAACCTAATGATGCTGGTGTTGCAGTGGCAGAGCGATTTGTTTTTCTCCCTAGGGATAGGAAGTGTCCAAAATGTAATTGCAGGTCTGGGATTGGGATAATGGAGTGGATTGAGGAAGCACAGGCCTGTATGCGGGCTCGACGCCTTCTTTTTGTTTGATCATTTGGAGGGGGAAGCACGGGAAGAGATTAGGTATCGGCCTGCTCAGGAACGGGACGATCCTATTAAGATTGTTGTCGCTTTGAAAGAATTGTATGACTGTTCTCAGTCATACATAGCATTGCATGAGGCATTCTTCTCCAGAAGGCAACAGGAGGGTGAGACTTTGTTGGAGTTTTCTCTTGCCCTCATGGGGCAATCATATTTTGATTATATCTTCAAGATTATTCTTGATTATATTCTTGATTATTCTTGATATTTTGATTATATCCTGCCCTCGTATTTTTTTTATAAAAATATGAAATATTGCATGACCAATAATTTTATCCTATTAAATTCAGATAAGACAGAGATATTATTTATTGGACCTAAAAACAGTACACAGAATCTCTTGGATCACAATTTGAAACTAGATGGATGTACTGTTACTTCCTCTACAGTCAAAAATCTGGGTGTTATATTAGACAGCAACCTATCTTTTGAAAATCACATTTCCCATGTTACACAAACAGCATTCTTCCATCTTAGAAACATTGCCAAGCTACTGAACATGTTAAGTGTTTCTGATGCAGAAAAGTTAGTTCATGCATTCATAACCTCTAGACTGGACTATTGTAATGCACTGCTATGTGGCTGTCCTGCATCTTCAATAAACAAGCTACAGATAGTACAAAATGCTGCGGCTAGAGTCCTTACCAGGTCAAGAAAATATGATAATTTTACTCCAATTTTACAGTCACTGCACTGGCTACCTATTAAGTTTCGTATCAGTTACAAAATATTATTACTTGCCTATAAGGCCCTAAATGATTTAGCTCCTGCGTACCTAACTAATCTTCTATCACGCTACAATCCAACCCGCTCCCTAAGGTCACAAAACTCTGGACTCTTTGTAGTACCTAGGATAGCAAAGTCCAATAAAGAATGTAGAACTTTTTCATATTTGGCTCCCAAACTCTTGAATAGCCTTCTTGATAACGTTCGGGGTTCAGACACACTCTCTCTGTTTAAATCTAGATTAAAGACACATCTCTTTAGCCAAGCATTCATATAATGCATCTCACAATCTTGTACTGCCAGTCTATCTGAACAAATGCACATTATTATGCTTTAGCTTGGGTTAAACTGATAATTTCATCCAGGGTTAATTCCTGGATGGAACAACTGCTACGCTAATTGTCTTTAAAACATCCCGTGGTAGCCAGGAATTACACCAGCTTCAGTCTGGATCCAACCCTTAAACGATCTGAGATGACCGAACACCTGAGAAGAGATGATGACAACCCCTCGGAGGACCTCAGAGGAAACCAACCATCAGCGATTATACTGAATTAACCAAATTTTGCCATAAATTCAGCACGTAGAGACAACCTCTACAGCCCCTACAGCCCTGCACGTCAGCGGAGTCTAGGACACATAGATGAGCCCCAGAGACAGATGCCTAGTGAGGAACTCGTCACCTAGACATCCATCGGGGAAAGACCACTGGAACCAGTGGAGCACTTCAAAATTTGACTTTGATAAAGTTGGAACAAACAACTGGTTCGTCTGGCCGGAGGGGAACTGCCCCCCCCCCGACTGAGCCTGGTTTCTCCCAAGGTTTTTTCTCCATTCTGTCACCGTTGGAGTTTTGGTTCCTTGCCGCTGTCGCCTCTGGCATGCTTAGTTGGGGACACTTCATTTCCAGCAAAATCATCGACTTAATTGCACAGATATTATTTAAACTGAACTGAGCTGGATGATGCCATCACTAAATTCAATAATGAAATGCATTCAGCTGAAAATTGAGTCTTAAATCCTGTAATTTTACATTATTGACACAATTTTCCTATTTTGATATTGTGCAGTGCTTTGTTACAATTTGTATTGTTAAAAGCGCTATATAAATAAAGGTGACTTGACTTGACTCGTGGGCCTTCTGGAGAAGGTGAAACAGCAATCACCGAAAGAAATGCTGAATGCTGACATACTTTTGCAAGATCAGTTCGTTGAATATGTCCTTGTCCCTTCGTCGCGAATTGAAGCAGCTTGTGCGCCGCCAACCCACTGTTATCTTGCTAGAAGTGCGTAAAGATGCCATCAGGTGGGAATTGAAGGGTATGCCTGGGGGGGTTAGGAGTCGTAGTCATTCGGTTCCATTAGCGCATGGGTTTCAATATGGTGTCCAAGGTGGTGCCAGTTCATCTGGTGATTGTTTCCAGCGGTCCGAAATGAGCGAGCTTAGGGAAATGTTAAAAATGTGTTGCTTTGCTACGTGAATCACCTTGCGGCGTGCGCATTATACGTAATTATTCCGTTATATGTAGGATATGTCAAAAACGTGGCCATTTTGCTAGGGAGTGTGATGGGGAGCATGTTCCCACTCATTCTCCTCGACCCGATCGAACAGACATCAGGGCACCAGAAAAATATAAAATATAATAGGCAGCCACGTTCACACCATGTTTTGGAAAACTACATCCCGGCATGTTGTTGAGCCGTAGCTCAATTTAGAACTGCGTGGTAAGTTGGTCCCGAAATGTGGTGTGTTGGTTGTCCGAGACCCTCCTGGTGGTATCGGTGCCCAAGCCCCTGGTGTGTTGGGTATGAATGTCTAGGGCCGGTGCTACAAGGAGCTCTTTGGGCACTATGGGCCCTCTCTTTTTGATTCCCCTTCAGTGTCAGGTGCTTCTCAGGTAGTGTTTCAGGCTTTGCAGCATTGTCACCAGGCAAGTTTACAGTTGCCTACTGAGGTGACTGGTAAGGTGAAGGTGCGTGGCCCTCAAGCCGGTCGCATATCAGGCGGTATGATGAAAATGGTAGCTGCCACCTTTTCTGAGAACTTTTCTAGTGGTGTAGTGCTCTTTGAGCCTTAGGAGTCTGGTCTTCCGGCGGGGTTATTAGCCTCTCCTGCCCTAATTCAAGTGACAAGGGGTACGGCTTGTGTACCAATTGTCAATGTGGGGACTACGGATGCGTTGTTGTTCCCGCGCAGAGTGATTGGCACGCTAACTAGTATGGATGTTGTTAGTCCACCCCCAGGGGTTGCTGAGATTAGGCCTTTATTGGGGACTGTGTGCTCAATTGGTTCTCAGGTAGGTGTTCCAGCCGTGCAAGAATGGATAGATGCTGTTGATTTGTCTTCATTGGCAGAGGAAGAGCAGAGTAAGGTTAGGGCCCTCCTCCATAAGTATCAGGCAGTCTTTTCTACTTGCGAGTGAGATTTGGGGTGTAGTGAGTTAATTTCACATGACATTCCCCTTTTAGATGAGGTTCCCATAAGACAACGGTATCGGCGTATACCTCCTTCTGAATACGACGTGGTGAGAGCACATATTAATCAGTTAATGGAGACACAGGTAATTTGTGAGAGTTGCAGTCCCTATGCTTCCCCGATAGTCCTTGCTAAGAAGAAGGACAGTAGTCTACGCATGTGCGTGGACTACCGTCAGCTAAATGTTAAAACAAGAAGGAAGCGTTTCCATTACCTCGAATAGAGGAGTCGCTGGATACTTTGACGGGTGCTCGTTGGTTTTCCACTATGGATTTAGCCAGTGGGTATAATCAGGTCCCAGTCACTGAGGGGGATATGCCTAAAACCGCTTTTTGCACACCATTTGGGTTATTTGAATGGAATCGGATGCCGTTTGGATTGTGCAATACCCTCAGTACGTTCCAGTGACTAATGGAATGTTTGTTCGGGGATCAACAGTGTCGATCATTACTTTTGTATTTGGATGATGTTATTGTGTTCTCTTCTTCTATAGAGCAACACTTGGAATGGTTGGAGTTTTTTTGGGCCGATTGGGACGGGAGGGACTCAAGTCACGGTTGGAAAAGTGTGCGTTTTTGCAGCCAGAGGTTTGTTATTTGGGCCATGTGATCTCTGCTAAGGGCGTGGAAACAGACCCGAGCAAAGTATTGACCGTCGCCCAATGGCGTCGTCCATCCAGCGCTACAGAACTGCGTTCTTTTCTTTGCTTTGCAAGCTATTAGCGTCGGTTTGTAGAGGGGTTTGCGAAGATCGCAGCTCCTCTGCATAGATTAGCAGCAGAATTTTCTGGTGGCAAGGTAAAGTCTCGAAAAGCGCGCGGAGTTGGCGTTTACTGACGCCTGGAGAGAGCAGTGCGAGGACAGCTTCGAGGAGTTAAAGGAACGGATCACCACTGCCCCGGTACTCGCTTATGCTGATTTTTTACAGCCATTTATCTTGGAGGTGGACGCCAGTTACGGGGGTTGGGTGTAGTTCTCTCACAAGAACAGGAGGGCCAAGTGCACCCGGTTGCATATGCAAGTCGCAGTCTGAGGCCCACAGAGCGCAATATGTCTAACTACAGCTCCATGAAGTTGGAATTTGTTGCGCTCAAGTGGGCCATGAAAAATTCAGAGAGCACCTGTTGGGCAGTCGGTGTGTGGTGTTCACCGATAACAGTCCTCTTAGCCATCTGTCCACGGCAAAACTTGGGGCTACAGAGCAGCGCTGGGCCACTCAGTTGGCAGCATTCGATTTTGAAATACGTTATCGGTCAGGAAGGTGTAATCGGAATGCAGATGCTCTGTCCTGCAAGAATCCCTCGGAGAGCAAAGTGGTGGGGGGATTAATGCCGGGAACCATAGTGCCTGCATCTTTGCAGCAGGCCTTGGAGGTCGACCCGACAGCAGAGGTATGACAATCTATGATTGTTACTGTGCCTGGTTATTCTCTGGCAGACTTGGGTTCACTGCAGGCAGTAGACCCTTTTATTTCTGAGGTCCTGCCATTTTGAGGCATATGGCACGCCCGGGCCGGGAGGAGCGCCAGCAGATGTCCCCTTCAGCCTTGTCATTGCTCCGTCAATGGGACCGTCTGTTGGAGAAGGACGGGGTTCTTTATCGTCAGGTTTATAATCCGAATGGTGGCGAGGAGGTCCTACAGTTACTTCTGCCCATTACCTTGAAGTCAGAAGTGTTTACCTTGTTGCATCAGCAACATGGTCATCAGGGTATAGAGCAAACTGGGGAATTGGTCCGAAGGCGGTGCTATTGGCCAGGTCTTTCCTACTCGGGACCAACGGGCTACGACAGTAGCCCAGGCCCTCATTACAGAATGGTTTTACAAGTTTGGCATTCCAGGCCGGTTGCATTCTGATCAGGGCCATAGTTTTGAGTCTTTGCTGATTTGTCAGCTTTGTGATCTGTATGGGGTGAAGAAGTCTCGCACTACACCATACCATTCGTCTGGAAATAGCCAGTGCGAGCGCTTCAACCGTACTTTGCACAATTTATTGCGCACGCTGCCAGCCTCTAGGAAGAGGGACTGGGTTGCATGTTTGCCCCAGGTTATCTTTTGTTATAATACAACTCCACACCAAACCACGGGTGAGTCACCACACTTTTTAATGTTGGGGCAGGAAACACAACTGCCGGTGGACTTTTTGTTGGGTAGGGTACAGGAACCAGTTGCAGGCAGGGTGCATGATTGGGTTCAAGAACATCAGACCAGGTTACAGGTGGCATTTGATGGGACACGAGAGAGGTTGCAGGCTGTGGCGAACAGACGTTACGGCCAGCATGTGCGTGATGTTCCACTCATAGAAGGTCAGATAGTATTTATTCGCCACTGTGGCCATAAAGGTCGCCATAAGATCCAGGACATTTGGAGTCCTGTAGTGTATCAAGTGGTGCGAGCCCCCAAAGATGGTGGTGTGGTGTATTCGATTGCTCCAGTCGGAGATCTGAGTAAGGTGACCACTGTACATCGATCGTTGCTCAAGAGTCGAGTGCAGAGAGATTCTCCTGGCGGTGTATCAGCAGAGGATGTTGTTGAATTTCCAGAGGTGTCTGTGGATGAGGAGGATGAGGAGGACTTGGTGGGTGTGTTACCGGCGCAAGGCCAGGCTGTACGCGTTTCCTCCAATCAAGATCTTACCTCTGGTGTTATGCAAAATCAGAGAAGAGGGAGAATCAGTCATACTCATCGAAACAAACTGGCTGAAACACCCTTCTCTCCCAGACCTGAAAGAGCTGCTGGTGGCCCTGCCGATTACCTGCTATCTCAGGCGATAATATGGCACCCCAACCCGGAGTTACGGAGCCTTTATGTATGGCTGCTTTGGGGATATCAGAGGAGCTGAGCACCCTGCATTCTTGGAGGCACGGGCACCCTCCCTGATGTGTTTGTATGTATGCCCTAAAATGGGGAGTGTTTGTGAAATGGTGCCATGATATTCATATCGACCCGGCGGCTTGCTCTGTGTCAGATGTTCTGCATTTTCTACAGTACTGGCTGGATCGTGGATGTCTACCGTCAACACTCAAGGTTCAAGGTTATTTTATTTGTCACATACTTAATTATACAGGATATAATCAGTAGTGAAATGTAAATCAGGACAGGTCCGCTCAATGGACAGTGCAACAAATTAAAATGAAACATAACACAAGGGAATATATATAAATATAGGTAAGAATAAAATAAAAATAAGAAAAAAAATAAGGGGTAAAATGTGCAATGAAATAATGTGCAATACAGTATACTGTGGACTTAATAAATAATAATATAAACAGGGATGTGCAAGAAGAATGTGCAAACATGGTTGTACCGGGTATGTACACATTAAATTGAGTCATGTAAATGTTATTGAGTCATGTAAATGTTAAATGTTATGAGACCGAGTTTGAGTTTAGGAGCCTGATGGCCTGAGGGAAAAAGCTCCTCCTCAGTCTCTCAGTTGTTGCCATCATGCTCCTGAAGCGCTTGCCAGATGGCAGTAAAATGAAAAGATGGTTACCGGGGTGATTTGAGTCCTTGATGATTTTTACAGCTCTGCTTTTGCAGCGTTTGAGGTAGATGTCCTGTAGAGAGGGGAGAGCAGACCCTGAGATGCGCTCAGCTAAGCGCACGGCGAAACAATATCACTGAAAGTCTATGTAGACATTTGTTCCCCTATGGGCGGACAATCGATCGGTAAGCACACGCTGGTGGTTAGAATTCTTAGGGCGCAAGGAGATTGCATCCCACGCGTCCTACTCCAGTTCCGCCCTGGGACCTAGAGGTGGTGGTAGGAACTCTTTTGAAGCCACCATTCAAGCCTTTAGAATCCATTGCTATGAAGTATCTATCTCTCAAAACTGCACTTCTTGCCATTGCTTTGGCTAAGTACATAGATTATTTACATGTGTTTTCCATGCACAGCGACTGTATTCACTTTGGGCCTGGCGACTGCAGTGTCACTCTCCAGCCGCGACTGGGCTATTTGCCTAAATCGCTATCTACTCCCTTCAGAGCACAGACTGTTTCACTGTGTGCCCTGTCTACAGAGTCATCGACCTCGCATGATGCTGACACTCAGATTTCGTTGTGCCTCGTCAGGGCCTTGAGGATTGACATTGACCATTTGGTAGTGGTGTTGAAATTAATTGCTGCATCGATGCATCGCGATGCGGATGTGGAGGATTTTGCATCAATAGAGTAATAGACCATAATCGATTTATAGCCTACTGACATCATTCCCATACACGCTTGTCACACGAGAATTAAAAAATACACCAACTATTTTTAAATCCGAGATCTAGGCACATTTTGGAAAAACCAAGCTTAGTGCAGGAAAAAACTATATTATGGCTTTTTCCTGTATATGGCACGTGTGTGCTTTAGACAACCGAAGCGTGCTTCATTGCACAGCATATGCGCTGAGACAGGTGCACATTGCTTGACAGTGCGTGCTTCCACCCACCGTTACTTCAGTGTTTTATTTTAGATATGCTTTCATTTATGCAGTTTGAAATGCAGTATATATTATATAAACAAAACTCACGTACAGACAGACATCCATGTAAACTTTGTGTTTGTTGTCCTAAAGTTTGATCGCATGTGCGATTAAACGCACTTGCATCGCCGAATACTTTTATGATACAAAATTGAGGTAAATACAGTTAGTTATGTTTTCAAAACAGGACAAAACATCTAATATGTCGAAATACATGTGTGCAGCCTATTAAAGCTGCCACTGTCAATGATATCATCAGTAATAATCAAACAGCAATAATGCTAAGGAAAAAAAACACTGTTGTCTGTAAACTTTCAGATACTTAAAGCACTCTCAGAAGTTGAAATTACTTTTTGTTTACCAATTCTACTTTTCTTTCACCCCTTTATTACTTTATATTTGATAATATATGTATTGAAGCTATATTTATTTGTTTAAGTTTTTAACAATTGTTTTTATTTATTATAAATTTTTATTATAAAAAAATAGCCTGCTTATATAATTTAATAAAAATGCAAAAAGAAAAATTAATATAACCATTATACATTTTGATGCATTATGATATCGAATGGAATCGAATCATTGACATGATAATCGTAAATTAATAAAATCGTGAAACCAGTGACGATTCACACCCCTAATGAAGTTTCCCACTGCGGAAAGCTCCGCAATGTCTCGTTTCCGTTCTCAGGGAACCAAGGTTATGACAGTACCGGTTACTTTGGGAACAGACGTTTTCTTTGGGAAAAAAAAGCTTAGCTGAAATGTGGTGGTCTGTGGGCTCATATTATTGTCTCATCTGCTTAATAGTATATTTTAGTATATTATATATATATATATATATATATATATATATATTAGTATATTTTATTATTTAGATTACGAATTTGGTCATTTAATCTCACTGACTTGAGGCAATAAACCACGTAATGTATGTTCTTTATGGGAAAGGTTTAACGTGCAGTTTTGCACAATGCATAATTTTCATTCATATTCTGGGCTCATTTGCCTGAATATAGTTTGCATCATCATTAACGTGTATTTTGAGTTTGGTCTTTTAATTTATAATCTTTGAATTATTGTTTTAGTCCACTGAGTCACGTGAAGCATTACCTTTATAACAGATTTCTTTTATTCGGCCAATGGTTAATATTTAAAGATTGCTTCGTTTTCCAGTGTCGTAGACTAGCTTTTTTGCCAGAATTAGAGCAATGTAAACTCATTTTAATGTGGTGCAACATCTGTCTATTAAAATAATCCTAGCAAGCAGAACGAATGAGACAATGGTATTTCAATCTCAAATGCCATGTGCAATTTCTCTGTAACCCCGACCAAAAATTCTGAACAGGAGTACAATACCATAAGGAGTAGAGATAAGTGTCTAAACTACCAAAATTACATTGGACATAGATGGGCGAATTAGTAAATACGTCTCGAGGCTACGTATGCAATTACGGTTCCCCGAAGGGAATGAGACACTGCGTCGAGCGCTTTGGTAACGCCCCTGGTGAGACCACATTCTGAAGCATGTGTGAAATCAGTCCAAAAGAGAAGCGAGATGACACGAGCGGGGTAATGTGAACAACCAGGAAGCATACAGGTACATCCTGCAAGCGCAGATGTTAGCTTCTGCGGAAGCAAGCGCCTGCAGGGACTTGCTCGTATCGCAGGGAGACAAAGCATCTCATTCCCTTCAGGGAAACATTCTTACATACATAACCTCGAGACTTTCCCCTTCAGGAACTCGAGCTGTGTCGAACGCCTTGGGAACGAGAATACCCACTGCGCCATACGAGCAAGTCCCTGTCTAGTGTGTTTCTGCCGAGCACATCAAGTCAAGATAATTCCTAGAATATCAAATGGAACTGCGGGCGGCAGATCCTTTTCCTATTTAGCGCTAAATCTCTGGAAAAATCTAACTAACACTGTTCTGGAGGCAGACACAATATCTCTAATACGCTTCTAATATTCAAATCCGTTAAAGGATTGTTAGGCTGCATTAATTAGTTCAACCAGAACCGGGAACACTTCCCATAATACACAATGTACTTGTCACATCGTAAGACGAATGGCATCTACGCTAATATTAGTCTGTTTCTTTCTTATTCCGAAATCACCGTAGCCACCTGATCCAGTCCGTATCCAGATCAGATTGTCACTGCAGTCACCCGGATCCAGTCAGTATCCAGATCAAATGGTGGATTAGCACCTAGAGATGACCTCTACAGCCCCAGAGACAGATGCCCATTGAAGACCTTGTCACCTAGACGGCCATTGGGACAAGACCTCGGCAACCAGATGAGTCTTTTACACAATCTGAATTTGCTGCAGTTGGAATTGAACTGCTGGTTCGTCTGGCCAGAGGAGAACTGACCCCCTGACTGAGCCTGGTTTCTCTCAAGGTTTTTTCACCATTCTGTCACCAGTGAGCTTTGATTCCTTGCCGCTGTCACATCTGGCTTGCTTAGTTGGGGACAGTTATTTCCAGTGATATCGTCGACTTGATTGCACAGATACTATTTAAACCGAACTGAACTGAGCTGAACGATGACATCATTAAATTCAATAATGAAATGCCTTTAACTGAAATTCAGTGTTTAATCTTGTCATTTTACATTATTTTCTTATTTTGATATTGGAAAGTTGCTTGGACACAATCTGTATTGTTAAAAGCACTATATAAATAAAGATGACTTGACTTCAGATTCAGATTTCCTTTATTTGTCATTTTTATGCTTTCACATAAAAACAAAATTATGTTTCACATGTCCACACCTCAGTAATTCAGTGCAAAAAAAGGTATTATACAAATCTAATAAATAAGAATAGTAATAAATAAACTAAAATTCACTAAAAATGAATTTAAAAAGTAGTCTTTTAAGTGCAGTTCACATTCACGAATTAAGCAGTCTGATAGCTGTAGGGAAAAAGCTGTTTAACAGCCTAGAAGTCCTTGATCTGATACTTCTGTATCTTTTACCAGAATGCAGGAGTGTGAACATGCCATGAAAAAAATGAGTAGAGTCCTTTATAATGCCATTTGCTCTGCGCACGCAGTGTTCAGTGTAGATGTCCTGCAAACATGGCAACGAGACACCAATAATTTTTTCAGCAGTCCTTACTATCCTGTTCAGTTTATATCTCTCCTCTGCTGTGCTATTACCAAACCAGGAAGAGATACAGTAAGTGAGCATACTTTCAATAGTGCCTCTGTAGAACATAATCATGGCTGGAATAGGAAGAGCCACCTTCCTCAGTCTGCGAAGAGAGTAAAGTCGCTGTTGAGCCTTCTTGATAACCGCATTGGTGTTGTCACTGGAGATCAACTCATCCGTTAGATGGACCCCCAGGAACTTAACACTGTGTACCATCTCTACCTCATGACCATTGATGGTCAGTGGGAGATGGTGTCGATGACCAGTCCTCCTGAAATCGACAACCATCTCCTTGGTCTTATTGGTGTTAAGAGAAAGGTTGTGTATTTTACACCACTCTATCAACTGCGCCACCTCCTGTCTATATGCAGACTCATCGTTGTTAGTGATGAGGCCAACAACTGTGGTGTCATCCGCAAACTTTATGATATGATTAGTACTGAAACTTGCAGAACAGTCATGCGTTAGCAACGTAAACAGTAAAGGGCTCAGTACACACCCTTGTGGTGATCCTGTGCTCACTGTAATCATCTTAGATGTTGTGCTGCCCAATCGGACTGTCTGCCGTCTCTCAGTCCAAAATCCATCTGCATATGCCAGGATCCACACCCAGCAACAACAACTTTTCAATAAGCTGTTGTGGCAAGATTGTATTAAATGCAGAACTAAAATCAATTAACAAGATTCTGGCATAAGTGTTCCTATTTTCCAGGTGTGTCAAAGTGAGGTGGAGCAGAGTGGATAGGGCATCCTCCGTAGACCGGTTCGTTTTATATGCAAATTGTAATGGGTCCAAACTAGTTGGGAGGCATGACTTCATATGATTCATGACAAGCTGCTCAAAACATTTCATAGCTATCGGGGTTAATGCTATCGGACGATAGTCATTCATGGAAACTGGATTTGGCGTCTTGGGCAAGGGTATTATAGTGGCACTTTTAAAACTGATGGGCACACTGGCGTGGCTAAGAGAGATGTTAAATATGTCCGTAAAGACATCCTTCAACTGTTCTGAACATTCCTTCAACACACAACCTGGAATATGATCTGGACCAGCAGCCTTCCGGGGGTTGATGTTAGAAAAAACCCTCTTCACGTTGTCTGCAGTCAGCTGGAATGCCTGGTTGGTGAGAGGCAGTGCCTGCCTTTGTGCTGCTCTATTGTCTGTGATCTCAAACCGAGAAAAAAAGGTGTTGAGGTTATCTGGTAGGGAGGGGTCATTGTCAGTCACCTGTACAATAGGCTTGTAGCCTGTTGCTGTCCGAAATCCCTGCCATAAGCGCCTTGTGTCCTTGGTGTCAGTAAAATTACTTGACAACTTTTCCCCATAAACTCTTTTTGCCTCTCTGATTCCTCTTTTTAAGTTGTTCCTTGCCATTTTATATGCTTCAGTGTCACCAGATCTAAATGCAGCATCACGATGCCTCAGCAATGAGCGAACCTTTGATGTAAACCAAGGCTTATCAGTAGAACGCAGCTTGACAGTTTTTGTAACAGTGACGTCATCAATACATTTACTAATAAATCCCAACACAGTCTCTGTATATTCCTCTAGGTTGACACAGTCCCCAGATGTTGCTGCCTCCTTGAAGATGCTCCATTGTGTACACTCAAAGCACCCCTGTAAAGATGAAATTGCCTCTTGTGGCCACACTCTAATATCCTTGACTACTGGTGACTCTTGTCTCACTCTGGACCTGTATGCAGGTTTCAACAGAATAGTCAGGTGATCCGAGCTGCCAATGTGAGGTAAAGGGGCTGCAATGTATGCATTCTTAATATTTGTGTATAAATGATCCAGTGTATTATTCCCTCTTGTTGCACATGTAACATGCTGGTAAAAATGAGGTAAAACAGACTTAAGGTTAGCCTTATTAAAATCCCCAGCAACAATATGAAATGCATCAGGATGGGCTGTCTGTAGCTGACTCAGAGTGTTATAAAGTTCTCCCATTGCCTGCTTTACATCTGCATTTGGGGGAACATACACTGCAGTGATAAAAATTGCTGTCAGTTCACGGGGTAAATAAAAAGGTCTGCATTTCACAGTCATGAACTCCACATCAGGAGAACAAATTTTTGATACCATTGTTACATCGCAGCACCACGAATTGTTTGTGTAAATAACCAGGCCTCCTCCTCGGAGCTTACCCGATGTTAACGCCACTCTGTCCGCTCTGTGGAGTGTTAGCCCCGCTAACTCAATTCCCGAGTCTGGTATTTTTTCCATCAACCACGTCTCCGTAAAAACGAAGACGCAACAGTCCCTAACTCCACGCTGTAGCGATCTCCACAGGCTGATGTAATCCATTTTCGAATCCAATGAGCGAACATTTGCCAACAGGACCGAAGGAACAGCCGGTTTGCTGGGGTTAGCCCTTAGCCTGGCGCTAACACCTGCTCTCTTCCCTCGCTTACGTGTCCTGTCACAGCGTTTGCGGCGATAGTGTTTCCTCACCGAGGTGGCTCCGAGTGAATTCAGGGCTGCATCTGCATCTCCTGCATCTGCAAAGCCCCGACGTAACAGTCTATACTTGCTAAGCCAATTTAGGTCTTTCGGTCGGCTGTTCCCGCAACACTTTCTAATATCTAATAGAAAGTCGCGGTTATAAACATATTTCCGCCCATTTGCTTTACAGGGCAGGGACGAAACTATTTGTAGCACTGAAAAACTTTCACTAGTGTCGACAGAGGCCGCCGCAAACATTGGTCGCGCCGCCATGTTGATAAACACTTGACGAGGGAACTTGGGACCCTGGGCTGGATGTTAGGTCCAGACTGTAGAAACGGATGAATATGTGTGGAGAGGACCAGCCTGCCGCAGCACAAACATCCTGAAGGGCCCACAGCTTAGACCTTGGAGGCTGCCATACCACTGGTCGAGTGCGTTCTGACCCCTTAATGTGACTGGAGGCCAGAGGGCTCATAGGCCAATGTGACGGTCTCAACCACCCGCAGACACAGGGTTTACTTGGTCGCTGGAACTCCTTTCTTAGGTGGACCAAAACAAATTAATAACTCATCTGCCTTACGCCACTGGGCAGCTCTGTGAATGTAAGCATTCAGTGCTCGCACTGGACAGAGCAGTTTGAGTCTTTCCTGGCCTGCTTCCTGGAAGTGAGGGAGGACAAAAGGCTTGCAGTACAATGGGACTCGGTAAGGAAGTGGGCAATTTAGGAACATACCCAGGTCTCGGGTAAAGAAATGTCCTAGCCATGCCCAGGGCGAACTACAGACACAATACAGCGAGTGTCTGGAGGTCCCCTATCCTCTTCAATGAGGATATAGCGAGTAAGAATATTGTCTTAAGCGTGAGGAGCTTGTCAGAGATATCCTCAATGGGTTCAAAGGGAGCTTTGCACAGAGCTTCCTCAGCCTCTGGATGCCACAAAGAAAATGTGCAAGTAATGGGTGTTTCCCCAATGACTGACCACCCTGAAGTGCATGGTAAGTAGCTATTGCCGCCACGTAAACCTTCAGAGTGGAGGGAGATAACCCTGTGGATAATCACTCCTGAAGAAACTCCAGAACTGTACTAACTTGGCAGTTGACTGAGTCTTGCAGTCGCAGTCCACACCAAGAAAAGAAAAGTTTTCACTTCAAGACGTACAGTTTCCTCATGTCAGGAGCGGAGTATGATCTCAACAACTTCAGTTGAGAGACTGAATGCTTTGAGCTGTGCCCCCTCAGGGGCCATGTCCACAACTTCCATAACTCCGGGCGGGGGTGAAAGATGGTGACCCATGCCTGAGAGAGGAGGTCCCTCCTGATCATAATCTCGAGCAGAGAGCCATTGAGGAGGGACACAATGTCCGAGAACCATACTCGGGCCGGCCAGAACAGGGCTACTAGCAGCAGACAGACCCTGTCACGACGTATTCTCTCCAGTACTCCCAGGAGCAGAGCGATTGGGGATTGGCATCATGCCCAAGCAGAAATGGGTGCGTGAAGGAGAACCAGAGCGGACAGTGTGTCGTTTCCTGCAATGCGAATAAGTCCAATTCCTTATGGCTGAACTCCCTCCAAAGGAGCTCCACCACCTCGGGGTGTAGCCTCCATTTCCCGGGCCTCAGCCCCTGTCTCTGCAGGATATCTGCTCCCTGATTGAGATGCCCAGGGATATAGACAGCTCTTGTTGTGAGGCACTTTCCCTGAGCTCACAGGGAAATATGGTGCACCAGACTGTAAAGGGGGTGTGAGCGCAGACCCCCTGCCAGTTGATGTAGGAGACCACCGATGTGCTGTCTGTGCAGACAAGCACATGTGTTCCTTTAGGTCTAGAAGGAAGTGTTTGAGAGCTCGAAACACGGCCAACATCTGCAGGCAGTTAATGTGCCACATGAAATTATGGTGTTCCCACAGACCTCGGGTAGAGTGGCCACTTCTGACCACCCCCCAACCCGTGAGGGAGGCATCCGTCGTTTGCATCACACAACAACAAGGAGCCCCCAGCGATGGGCCTTGAGACAGGAACCAAGGTATCTTCCACATGTTTAAGGCACGTAAGAATCTCGGCGTGACCTTGATCATGCGAAGTGGGTTCCCCCTTGGCCTTGAGCCACCATTGCAAGGGTCTCATGTACAGCAGGACGCAGCTGCCATCAGACACAACAGTCTCTGAAACTTTTTGACAGTGAATGACTGGCCTTCTCTCACTCCCCTCACGGCTGTGAGAATTGCTTCGATACGAGCAGGAGACAACTGTGCCTGCATCGTTTTCGAATCCCACACCACGCCTAGATAAGTGGATCTCTGTAGTGGAGAAAGCACACTTTTCTTGATGCTTATCCATAACACCAGCCATCTGCTCTGACTGAGCTATTATCAACCAATCGTGGATGTAATTCAGTATGCGGAGGCCCTGGAATCGCAAAGGAGCCAAGGCAGCATCCACACACTTTGTGAAAGTGTGGGGTGAGAGTGACAGGCCGAACAGAAGAACCTGATACTGTTATGCTTCGCCCCCCAAAAGCAAGCGTCAGGAACTTCCTGTGTTGAGGAAGGTTGGATACTACGCTTGCAGCAAAAGACGGTGTTGGCGGTTATACCACAACACCGATATGTCACTTGCCCACCGTGGCACTGTCCTCTAGATTTGTTTTAATAGTAATAAAAATTATTTCGTTCAGTTAGAGGACACTACAATTAAAACTGAACGCAGCTGCTCAATGCAGCTCACCTAACAAAGAGAGTCTTGCATCACAGCAGTCTAGGTCTGCATTGCCACGGCTGTCCCGACCAGATTTATTGCGATGCGGGATTCATTTCCCGAATACAACGCGGTAACGGTCGGTAACTCTAGTGCAATTTGAACTGGAGCGGGCGGTCTAACAATATACCGTTCCTGACGTCCTTTCAGAACAGCATATCTGCGCTTTATTCTTATCGAGCACCGGTACAGCCTGCACTCGGACCGTTATGCGCGTGCTTCACGCATGAACCAGTGCTTCATTTTATTGTCTGTGCACAGCATGTGCAACCATGCTCAGAGCAGGCTAGTCACTAGCCTACCAATGGTGAATCAGGGTTTCTGCAGGGTTTAGTCAGTCAAATTTAATGTTTAATGATTTGATGTTTAGAGGTCAGGGTCAGCCGATGGCCGATATGTGCTGCCGATTTTGTTGGGCCGATATCTTGAAGTTTTTCCCTTCGTTTGCATGCTAAAATGTCACACTAATAATAAGTGGATGCACAACATCTAATCTTAACATCATTTATTGAACACTGACTTCAACCATCTCTCAAATCTTAATTTTGTGCACTGCACGGTATTCAAATTAAATATGTATCCAAACAAATCATTAAACTGACCAAGTATTAAATAAATAAATAAAACGGGTAATAAAAAAAACAAAAAACTTTCAATCATTTGCATAAAAGTTTTAGAGAATTTATCAAGCAGAATTTTTCAAGTTTGTTGGAACATAAATGTAAACTTAAATATACATTTAAATTAAATAAATACAACTTTATAAATACAAATCAATTAAACTGAAAAAATATAAAAAATAAATAATAGTAGTGCTGCAAACACACTAGCAACCCGCAACATTTGTGTTTGTTTTAAATGACACAGAACATCTAAAGTGCATTCTAACTTTCTGCTTTTTGCAACTTTCTGCATTTTTATATAAAACAAAGTCCTCAAGCAACCAACTGTGAATGTACTTGACTTAGCAGCATCAAAAATATCTTTTAGTGCAAATAACATGGCAGCAAACCCCTCATTTTTGAGTGAAGGATATTATGTAAACATTACAGAACAATATAAAGGAATGTGCTTTAATTTTAACTCAATTGCAGTCCCTCAGTCTTCCTCACTGAAAGTTCTCAGTACTCCCAGTTTAAGAACGACAGGAAACACAACTGTTCTGCATGTTCTTTCTCAGCTGTATACATTAACTTAAGACATAACCAACTGTGTTTACCAGAATACTTGCCAAAACGGGTATTTTAACAACTTTGTGTATGTATCCGTCCGTTGAGGCGCTGTCTGAAACTCGGTATCTGAATTGTGCCCCTCTCTCTCTCTGCACGCGCACGCTTCAGTGTGCACCAGCGGCTGAGCACAGAAAACAGAGCGCGAGTCCCGAAACACGTGCAAATGATACACTTCACTCTATGGTGGTTAAACTTATCAGTTAATCCGCGAATCACTTGCGATGGTAGAACCAATGAATGAACAAGCATATCAATTTAAGACGTGGCTAAATGTAATTTATGACCTTGTATGGAAAATCCGGACGTTTTTATGACCTTTTTATGGCCTAAAATTCTTATTATTAAATTTAAGACGTTTTATGATTTTTTTATGACTCCGCGGAAACCCTGTAAATATACAGCTCTCAGACAGAACAGGCAGGTTGCGATGAGTGACAGAGCAGAATAAGGATGGAGCAAAATGTGGATGCGCTGTCCTTGAAGGACGTTCACCTCGTCTTTCCTTTTTTACTTTTTTTTGTATTATGCTTACTCTATAATTTTAAATGACAGACTGTGTCGAATGTATTTATTTTTCTCTGCTGCACTTTTCACTGTGTTAACAGCAAGATGTTAAATGAATTTTGTATTTTGACAAGACTAATAAAATAGCTATTAGGCTAAACCTACATGTTAGGTTTACATGTTAGAATGTTAGCCTAAACTAATTGTATCCTGACAAGGCAAATAAAAATAAGGATACAAATTTTTGTATAGCTTTTTTTTTCCTCTCTCTGTGACACTTTATTCCGTGTTGGCAGCATAATGTTATTGACATTTTTCTGTCAATAAATTCAAGACTCTTGACAAGACGAATAAAATAAATACAATTTTGTGCAGACTAAACTTTTATTTGTTGGCCTATCTCTTTGTCTTTCATCAGAGAATGTGAATATATCGCGGGAGCGGGACTAAAAAAAAAGCAAGTCCCGCGCAGACCTCTACATCACAGATCAGATTTCATTCATCATGTACAGAGAGCTGACTGACAAGAAGAGTGAGGTGAGACAGACAAGACGATGGCGGAAGAGTTTCAAAACGAAATGTAAAAGCGCCCGTTTTAAGCCTGTTGACTTCTGAGTCTGCCATTAATCTAAGTCAGGGATGCCCACACTTTAGTGTAAGGATTTACTTTTCAAATAAGAAACTCACCGAGATCTACCTAGTGAAAAGTAAATAAATGATAAAATACATATTAAATAAATAATTAAAAAGGCTTGTTGGGATGTATCTTTATATTGCATTAATGTAATACAAAAAAAGTTTTTATTATTATTCACTATTCACGACGTCGTCAGTAGTTCCTCTGTAAGAACAAGCTGTTTGGGGCGTCTGATGCCCGTATGCACATAAACACCACTGATCCTCTCAAACTTCTCCAACACGCGCAAGCATCTGTTATAAAACACTCGCTGTATTCAACTACGTGAATATACTGAGCTGTATTCAAGCAGTAATATGATGTTATAGTGATGAGTGAGCCGAGAGCGCACATACACAGTTCGTTTGCACATCATTTGTAACGGACACAACGCACGCCTAATGCACGATCATGTCACTGTAATTAGCTTTACCGTGATAACAATAGTCGTCCATCAAAACTTGTGTCTACTAGTGTGACACTGGCTTCTTTTATCCAGCCGAGAGCTGTAGTTTGCATGCTCATTCAGCTGTTTTGAGCCACCGTTCAGTCTATATTACATAGGATGAGAAACATTTTGCTGCTCTGAAACACAGAATACGTAGAGAGGTGGTGCTGTTATTTATTTATTGCCCTATATATTTTTTACATTACTTAACATGCAAGTCATAATTTTTGTGAATATGTTATTTTGTAGTTGTATCTCTCGCCCCCCTTGGTTGAGAACCACTGGCGCGATCTTCCAGCATTGCCTTCGCGACCGATCTATTGGGTCTATCTATCGTTTTTGCTGATAAACGTTCTTCGTTTCATAATTGTTTGTTCCTCATTCTTAACTGATTTTTAGTTTTGTATATTTAAACTTTGTGTACGTTATCTGTAATTTTATATTAGGCATATAGCATTGTGTATTTTTATTCATTTAGTTAATAAAAGTTTGTTGTTCTACGCTGTATTTTGTTGTTGCTTGAATTGCATTTCTTCAAAGTTAACGTAAAATGCGCACGGTGCTTTTATAAACTATATAAGCAAAGGAAAGTTAGGGAAAGAGGGAAAACTAAAAATAACTAAAAACAAACAACTGCTTGACGCCAAATTGCCGCTGATATGAAAGTCAAAGTAAAACCCACATGGTGCTTACAGGCTATTTTAAACCTAAGGAAAGCGAGGAAAAGAGGGAAAACTCAAACGACCCCCCCCCCCACCACGGTGATATCGGTATAACCGGTGTGACAACACGTCAATTAACCGGTGGGAAAATTTCCTCACCGTCACAACCCTAACGGATACATGGAAGTATGCATCCTTGAGATCTATCGTGACAAACCAGTCCTCAGACGATCTGTTTGATAGTATGCATCTTGAACCAAAATTGTTTGATGGCATGGTTCAGTAGACACAGATTTATGATCGGTTTCATAACTGATTTCCTCCCGAGAGGAGGAACCCAATTTATGGCCTCCTTCCACAATAGAGTTACTACTTCTTGTTCCAATACCAGAGCCTGCCCGGGGCCCACTAACATAAGAATAAACCCCTTGAAGCGAGGTGGATGAGAAACAAACTGAATTCTGTAACCTCTCTCTACAGTGTGCAGGACCCTTGCCAGAGATTTGGCAGAAGTTTCCACGCTGTCAGAAAGGAGACACCTCGGTGCGCTGAAGCAAATGACCAGCAGGGAACGACCGACCTGACTACTCTAGTGCCCTCATCTGAGGGGACAAACTGTCCCATGCCGCACCGTCGCCGGGCGGCATCTGGGAAATTCACTCATCAGAGTTCACTGAGCCCTGAAGCACCTGGGGTGGCAGGGTTATCAGTGAAGCCTCTGAGGGCACTGAGGAGGATCAGGGCACTATATACCGAGACAAATCTGTCCTTATCTTGTAATTCAGACAGATTCAACCTCAGGTGCCACTCCGTGGCCACTAAAGCTGCCGTTGAACGGCCAATGGCTCTAGCCGTTTCTTTAGTGGCCCAAAGCAACAGATCTGTGGCCCGGCGTAGTTTGGCGACTACGTTTCCTCTTCCTCCCGATCATCCAGGTCTTTAAGCAGGTCGGCCTGGTATGCCTGCAACACCGCCATAGTGTGCAGACACACACCAGCCTGACCTGCCGCCATATAAGCTTTCCCAACTAGGTTGGATTTCAGCTTTACTGGCCTGGTGGGAAACTTCAGGAATGATGCTGAGGATGGGGAGAGATAACTCGAGAGCGTCTGCTCCAACGCCGGCATTGCCTCATAGCCCTTCTCATTCAGCCCCACAATGTTAGAGTAGTTCATGACTGTAGGGCTGAAGAGTAAGGATGAATATAGTTTCTCCAACGATCTTGACAACTCGGCATGGAGATCGGGGAAAAAACGGAAAGCCCCAATGTGAAGCTGTGATCTGTAATGAATTTATAAAGCTATTATTTTAGCTTTGGGGAATCATTTATTAAAGATTCAATATTGCTTTGATTAAAGTGATATTAATCTTTAACTTATGATTTATATTTTATTAACGACTCGTCCAGCGACCATTAACATTAGTATATATTTAACCATTTTGTTTATCTTGCTTCGTGGCCAGCGATAAAAATAAACAAAATGACTACCTTATATAATTTTGAGCTAGGTAACGTGATCTATGGCAAATAGTTTAAAACCTGAAAATCACACAGCCCAAGACATCATTCTTTATAAATGAAACTAGGTTTATTTGCTAACTGTTATTCTACAATACATGGACTAAACTTAATAAACACACATATACACACATACATATAAACATACACACACACACACACACACACACATTCAGAGTTTTGCGGTTAACGTTAGAAGAAAGTTTAAAACTAGCACTTGTGCTATCTCATAACTTTAACTAGAGGAAGATCACAAGGCAGAGACTTTGCTATCTTTACTGCATACAGATACATTCATCAGTTTAGTAAGAATAGAGATTTGTTTGGTCTACTCGCTTTCAGTTGAGTTGAACAACTGGTGTTTCTGCGCGTGTTTCGGTCAGATGACTGAGGGAATCCCGGCAGCTGATTGGCTCGTTGCGTGATGTCACTGAGGGAACCCCTCCTGCGATTGAAGCTTGCCTGGTCGCTTTGTGACCCAATGACCCTTGAAGTTCTTCTCTTCCTTCCGCGTGGTTTCAAGGTTTCTTCCGGAGTTTGACTAAGTATTTGTAGTGTTGTTACATTATCGACCAGATGTTACGGTCATGGGCGCTTCAGAGCGCAATCAGTGAGCCGAAGCCCAAGTCTTTGCAAGTCAGCGAGCAGCGAGTGAGAGAAAAAGTCTAAAGCTAAAAGCTTTTGTTGTCCATTTTAACGGCTCGATTTGGGTCCACCCACGGGCAGCTGTCCCAATCAGATTGTTCTTGTGGGGCGAAGCCCCGCCCATGTCTTTTGGGACATACCAAATCTACTCTGTGATCTTCCATGTGACAAATAAGAGTTTAATACTTATGTAAAGTGTTATCACATGCTTACCCATTTATAATATCACCAAATCTGTTGCACCACTGATATATATTTCTGACAACCATCTGAATAAATATAAACATGTTATAACTTTACAGGGAACAGTAATACGTCACAGGTTAAGAAAATACCATCGTTCCATTACACAGCAATCTTATAAAAGACAGAGTAAAACATTAATATGTACAAACCCGATTCCAAAAAAAATGGGACACTGTACAAATTGTGAATAAAAACAGAATGCAATGATGTGGAAGTTTCAAATTTCAATATTTTATTCAGAATACAACATAGATGACATATCAAATGTTTAAACTGAGAAAATGTATAATTTTAAGGGAAAAATAAGTTGATTTTAAATTCCATGGCATCAACATATTTCTAAAAAGTTGGGACAAGGCCATGTTTACCACTGTGTGGCATCTCCTCTTCTTTTTATAACAGTCTGCAAACGTCTGGGGACTGAGGAGACAAGTTGCTCAAGTTTAGGAATAGGAATGTTGTCCCATTCTTGTCTAATACAGGCTTCTAGTTGCTCAACTGTCTTAGGTCTTCTTTGTCGCATCTTCCTCTTTATGATGCGCAAAATGTTTTCTATGGGTGAAAGATCTGGACTGCAGGCTGGCCATTTCAGTACCCGGATCCTTCTTCTACGCAGCCATGATGTTGTAATTGATGCAGTATGTGGTCTGGCATTGTCATGTTGGAAAATGCAAGGTCTTCCCTGAAAGAGACGACGTCTGGATGGGAGCATATGTTGTTCTAGAACTTGGATATACCTTTCAGCATTGATGGTGCCTTTCCATATGTGTAAGCTGCCCATGCCACACGTACTCATGCAACCCCATACCATCAGAGATGCAGGCTTCTGAACTGAGCGCTGATAACAACTTGGGTTGTCCTTGTCCTCTTTAGTCCGGATGACATGGCGTCCCAGTTTTCCAAAAAGAACTTCAAATTTTGATTCGTCGTACCACAGAACAGTTTTCCACTTTGCCACAGTACATTTTAAATGAGCCTTGGCCCAGAGAAAATGCCTGCGCTTCTGGATCATGTTTAGATATGGCTTCTTTTTTGACCTATAGAGTTTTAGCAGGCAACGGCGAATAGTACGGTTGATTGTGTTAACCGACAATGTTTTCTGGAAGTATTCCTGAGCCCATGTTGTGATTTCCATTACAGTAGCATTCCTGTATGTGATGCAGTGCCGTCTAAGGGCCCGAAGATCACAGGCATCCAGTATGGTTTTCCGGCCTTGACCCTTACGCACAGAGATTGTTCCAGATTCTCTGAATCTTTGGATGATATTATGCACTGTAGATGATGATAACTTCAAACTATTTGCAATTTTTCTCTGAGAAACTCCTTTCTGATATTGCTCCACTATTTTTTGCCGCAGCATTGGGGGAATTGGTGATCCTCTTCCCATCTTGACTTCTGAGAGACACTGCCACTCTGAGAGGCTCTTTTTATACCCAATCATGTTGCCAATTGACCTAATAAGTTGCAAATTGGTCCTCCAGCTGTTCCTTATATGTACATTTAACTTTTCCGGCCTCTTATTGCTACCTGTCCCTACTTTTTTGGAATGTGTAGCTCACATGAAATCCAAAATGAACCAATATTGGGCATGACATTTCAAAATGTCTCACTTTCAACATTTGATATGTTATCTATATTCTATTGTGAATAAAATATAAGTTTATGAGATTTGTAAATTATTGCATTCCTTTTTTATTCACAATTTGTACAGTGTCCCAACTTTTTTGGAATCGGGTTTGTATATTGTTTCTTGCATATATTGCTTTAATAGCAGCCGCGATTATTATTTGTCCTTTTGGCAATCCTGTGGATTTGAGTTTCTTTGTCTGCTCAAGAACGAGAGAGCGCGCTTTCCCTTGAGTGCCCGAAGAGGGAAAGGAGGTGTTCTGGGGTCATGAGAAAGTCACGTCCTGGGGATCTGGTGATTGTCTGTCAACGTATATCCCTTCTTGTTGATTAAATCATACATTTAGGCATTAACCGATCAGGGGATCCCAGGAGTGTCTGTAGACACTGTCCTATTCTCAAGATAAGAAGTTACTTCTGTGTTTATTTATGGTTTGTCAGTCAGAAACAACGCTGAAATTCTGTCTCTAAGTGGATCTGGGAGCAAAGGTCAGTTCTTAGCTCGGCGCAAGGAGGTGGCGCTATACATCTCTCTCTTCCTGTGTCTTTTACAGAGATTAGCAAAAGGAGTTCTTATCGGGCTCCTTTGTGTAAGAGCCCATGATAATGTGGGCCTGTCCCCTCAAGTCTTACAGATCTGTCTTTGAGGAAGCACTTGTCCAGTTTGCTTTTGGCACAAGTGTCCCGTTTCTCGGCTGACCAATCGATGTTGAGCTTGGTTACACCGCAAGTCACAACCTCCACTAGCCCCTCATATGCGAGGGACTGGGGTGGCGAGCCCAAACAGCCGATGCACAAATCGTGTGTATCCCCACCCGAGAGATGGTGTGGGCAGAGAGGAACACACGACCTGAAACGCCGTCCGCTCGCCACATTAGATTTACTTTTACACTTAGGCATTGTCTCGTTTTCTAACAGTGAAATACTGACTGACTGAAGTGCTTATGCAACACACACACATACACAGACGCGCTCGCTGAATAGGAGAATCTAACATGTGCACTTGCCGGATGCGCCTTTGTGCTTCCAGGTTGCTCATGTCACCCCGCTTATGACGTCTTGCTTCTCTTTTGGACTTATTTCACACATGGTTTCAGAACGTGAAAGAACAAAGACGATTTTTACATTTTGGACTTCATACGACTTGGCAAGGATTCAGAGGAAAAATAATTTTCCTTCTGTGGCTTACGGTTAAAAAGTCATTAGCATAAACATTAGTGAAAATTTGGATAATTGGTGGCACTACAGAGTTTGAGTTAGGGACTTCAAATATGCTATGCTTAATGTTGAGACAGTCATCCATCAGTGTGCAGAATTTGACAACTTTCCCGCAAGCGGTTCTATGGGCAGTCATAGACTTCCAGAGCGGAAGAATAATAATAAGAAGAAATCTAACAGATACAATAGGTGCCATCAATTTGGTACAATTTGGTGCTTGGCCCCTAAATATGTTCTAAATCCTACTCCTCTCACCTATGGGGATTATAAATCTTACAGAAACATTATATTAGATCTACAAAAAAAAAAAATATATATAATTTGGTGAAAACATTTAAGAAATGTTCAAATTCTATTAAATCCACATGGAAAGTAATAAATCAGTTGCTGCAAAGAGAAAAGATCAACTCGGAGCTACCTTCGGACTTTGTTTATGGCAATAATACTTTTAATGTTAATAATAATAATAACGTTATTTGTATATAGCGCCTTTAATAAAACAGTTTCTCAAAGCGCTTTACATTACACAACACACAAGTAAAAATCCAACATACACATGACAACCAATTAAAAAAAAAAACTAAGATATAACTTAAAATCAAAACAGTCAAGAAAAATGCTTAATACTTAAAAATGCTTAAATTCTGTGCACCTCTAATTTGTAGAGGAAATGCATTCCAAAGCCTGGGAACGTTGGAAGAGAAAGCCCTGTCCCCTGCAGAGTGCAACCGTGTCTGTGGAACTACCAATAAACCAGCTTGTGAGGATCGTAAATGATGCTTGGGTGTATATAAAGTTAAAACCGCAGACAGATATTGAGGGGCAAACCATACAGTGCCTTATATGTGAGCATAAGCATTTTAAAATCAACTCTGAACCTGACCGGGAGCCAATGCAAAGACTTTAAAATTGGTGTAATATGCTATTTTTCCTGGCACCAGTCAGGATCCTATCAGCTGAGTTTTGCACATGTAGAGCCCTACTAAAATAGGGTCTATTAAGTTAATTTGGTTTTTATTTTAGTTTTTATTGTTTGACTTAAAATTCATAACTGTTTTCTATGTTAAAAGAAAGGGTTTAACATTGATGTGGACTTTAAAATCTGAGTTTGTATTTTATTAAGAAAAAAAGGAATGCTACTGATTATCCAATGAGGTGTCTAGAGAATGACCGTGAGAGTGGAAGGGGCGGGGCGATAAAAAGAAAAATGGGGTGATGCAATTGAGGAAGAAAGACCATACTCGTGTCTTTTATTTGTTTTTATCGAAGAAATTTAAATAACCGTGTGTTATTTGTTCCAACTAAGAACTGATAGCCGTGTTTATTGTTGCATCAAAGGATTGATGACCATTTTGTAGTGTTAGCAGTTCAGAGAGAGAGAGACGCGCAAAGGAACGCACGAAGATGGTGCGTTTGACAGAGAGACCGAGGCTGATCCGCGGCCGCAGATCGAGCCTGTTTGCATCACGGACGGAGGATTTGCGAGGATATTCGTGACTGCTGATTCGCGAGAAGTTGTCCATGACGATTGGATTTGCAAATAATTTAATTGATTCCTGAACTGGTACTGTGCACTTGAACTTCTTTATTTCCCTGGATTTCGTGAGTACTCATAATTGTTGCACATTCACGAGCTCCAACATTGCGCGCCAACGAGAGACTTAAATCCCAGCTGGGTGAAACTTTATTTTGGGTATTTTGATTATACTATTCTGTTGTGAATCTTTGCTTAAGTTGATTATCTGTTTGAACTAAGTTTGGTTGTGTTTCAAATGTGTAAATTGGGTCAATGGCCCTAAAGTGATTTAACTACAGAAAAAAGGGTAACAACCAGACAAAAGAGTCCACGTTTAATAAATGTAAAGGTTTACTGACAATCTTTTTTTTTACTGTGATCTTCCTGTGAAGAAAAACAATTAATGGTTAATTGTTTAATGTACAGTTGAGTAATTTCAGTGAGATTGGAATTTATACTACGCAATAGAATCAGTACACAGCCACTTCCACGCTCTGTATATACGTTTTAAACACTTCATTTTGACATCTGAGACCCTGGGTTGTATTTTAAGGTCTGTTATTACTAAAAAGAAAACAGCCATTTTCAATTTATAGATGTAACTCTCACCCAAAAGTTTGTTTTATTGAAATTCCCCCTAGACATACTTATCATTTGAGCCGTACAACGGGAGAGGGCTACATTTGTGGGGGCATCGTCCGGGATTGTTTCAGATTATTCAGATTGAAAAACATTGGATGTGATTTAAGTGTGCACTGTAATTCTGTCTATAGAGCTATAATGTTTAATAACAGCATTTAATTTTTTTTTTCTCTGCTCACAAGGGGATAAAATGGAGGTTAGTGAGATTATTGCATGGTGCAGAGAGCAAGATGTTGAGCTGGACAGAGTTCTTATTCTGAGCAATGTGCCTACAGACTGTGAAGACAGAATAGTCTATAATGAGCTGGATGCTGTTCTGGGGTTTGGGAAATGCAAAGTGCTTGATCGTCGCTCTGATAAAACTAAGCGATGTCAGTTTGTTTTGACTGAAATAACTGGTAGCATTTCCCAGATGTCTATACCTGCAGAGATTGGAGGACCTGAAGTGGGTCCCTGGTACACACAGGTTGTTCGTGTTGCAGCTGAAACCCCTAAGCAGGGGAGGGAAGAAGAGTTCCAGACTAGGTTGATCGCTTTTCTCCAAAAAGAGGGGAAATCATTAGCTGACATCCCAAGTTTTGTTTCCCCTGCACCTGACCTCAACACTAAACTAGTTGATACCATAAACTCCCTTGTCCAAACATATCATGTGGCTTCATCTGAGGAGAGAGCTGGATATAGAAAGCTGCGCCCTTTCTCAGGGTTTATACTGACTCCTCCTGGGGAAGATGAGTATGAGGTCTGGGTGGAGCAGACTACCCACATTCTGGAAGAATGGCAGTGTTCTGATAATGTCAAGATGCAGAGACTAGTAGAGTGTCTCAGAGGTCCTGCAGCTGACATTGTTAGGTTTGAAAAGACTGGTAACCCATCTGCTACATTCAGTGACTATTTTAGTGTGCTAGAGTCAGCGTTTGGCACTACTGAGGATGCTGCAGATTTGATGCTAAAGTTTCGGAGCACTTACCAGAATGAGGGAGAGAAGTTCTCAGCCTACATACTGAGGTTGGACAGGATGCTGCACAGTATGCTGAGGAAAAAGGGCATAGAGTATTCTGCCCTGAATCATCTTCGAATGCAGCAGATAGTCAGAGGTGCCCTTTCAAGTGACCTGGTGGCTATGCGTTTGAGGATGACCCACAAGCTGTGTGCCCCTCCTTCTTTCAATGAGTTAATGAAGGAGGTGAGAGAAGAAGAAAATATGGTGAACAGTAGGAGTTCATTACAGTCTAATGTAGCCATGTCTGTAGTGTCCTCTGGCAAGAAGGAGTCATCTGCTAACAATAATCTTGGCGACTCGGAATTAGAAAAGCTTAAAAGGGAGATTAGGGGGCTGAAAAATGAGGTGTCACACTTGTCAGCTGCAGCAAATGAACATGTAACCCATGATCGTCCTGTTATGCACAGTCTGTCTGGAACTGCAGAAAGTAAAACACCAACCAGACCAGTGAACAAAGCTAATGTCTTCTGCTACAGATGCGGAGAAGATGGGCATCTGAAGCGCGACTGTACAAATGAAGAAAATCTCAGAAAAGTGAACCAGCGACTCATCAGAATGAGACAGTTGTCGGGAAACTTCTCCGGGGCTCAGTAGAGGAATGGCCTGAAGCTCCGGGAAAGACACGTTCCAAAAAGTGCAAAAGAGTCAAAGTTGAGCCAGCAGTACTTCCGAGCGGGTTAGTGGGACCTAGCTCTGTACTTCCTATCCAGGTGGAAGGGATCTATGCAAAGGCTTTGCTGGATAGTGGATCGCAAGTCACTCTACTGTATAGATCTTTCTATGAGAAATACCTAAAGCATCTGCCATTGATACCAATAGAGAATTTGGAGATATGGGGATTGAGCATGCAGCGGTACCCATACGATGGCTGTTTATCTCTAAGATTGGAGTTTCCAGGATCTGTGGCAGGAGTGGTGGAATCCATAGATGCACTTGTGCTGGTCTGTCCCGATCCAGTAATGAAAGGAGATGTCAACATTCTGGTAGGAACAAATACATCTGTGGTGAGAAAACTGGTAGAAGCGTGCAAAGAGAAGGTGGGAGATGATTTTCTTCATACATTGACTGTCCATCCTGAGATCAGAAATGCTTATGAACAGGTCGTTGCAGTTGAAAAGTGTGATGATGATGACAGAAGAGGGACTGTCTGGTATTTTAACCCTAAGCCATTGAAACTGCCTCCAGGGGAGAGTGCTAGGGTTTATGGAATTCTGAAATACCCTGCTGCTCCTTCTGGTAAGACCCTGTTAGTGGATAAGCCGGAGGAATCTTGGTTTCCTGAGGAACTGCTAGTAGCACCGGAAGTGCAGGCTACTACTATCGTCCAGTCAAAAAGGATTGGAGTTACAATCAGAAATGTCTCCTCTCGCCCAGTCATGATTAAAAGAGGAATGTCCATTGCTAATGTGTTTCCTGTTGAGGTTGTGGCTACAGTCCCTAAACCCCAAGAGAGTAGTGGTCAGACTGAACTGAACATGAATGCATTTAAATTTGGTGATTCCCCTGTATCAGAGGAATGGAGACAAAGGCTGGTTAAAAATATGTTGGAGAGGAAAGAGGTCTTTTCATTCGATGAATTTGATGTGGGATGTTCGAGGAGTACCCAGCATCACATTCGACCGACAGAGGATAAGCCTTTCCGTGAGAGGTCACGACGGCTTGCGCCAGCTGACCTGGAAGATGTCAGGTAACATCTGGAGAAGTTGAAAGGGGCAGAGATTATCGCTGAGTCCAGGAGTCCCTATGCTTCTCCGATTGTTGTAGTACGGAAGAAGAATGGGCAGATCAGGATGTGCGTGGATTACAGGACGTCAAATCGACGTACTGTCCCAGACCAATATACTGTCCCACGCATAGAAGATGCATTGGCTTGCTTGAACGGGAGCAAGTGGATATTATCAGATCCCTATGAGTGAAGCGGATCAAGAAAAAACAGCATTCATCTGCCCGGTGGGGTTTTACCAGTTCCAGAGAATGCCGCAAGGGATTTGTGGAGCTCCATCGACTTTTCAAAGAGTTATGGAAAAGACGGTTGGAGACATGAATTTGTTGGAGGTATTGGTCTACCTGGATGACCTCATCATTTTCGGAAGGACATTGGAGGAGCATGAAGAGAGGCTAATCAAGGTGTTGGACCGGCTGCAGAGTGAAGGATTGAAGTTATCTGTAGACAAGTGCACCTTCTGTCAGACCTCTGTCAGTTATGTTGGACACATTGTTTCTCAAGAAGGTGTCTCCACAGACCCTTCAAAGATCGAGGCTGTAAAGTCTTGGCCTCGACCACAGAATGTGTCAGAGCTACGTTCTTTCTTAGGTTTCTGTGGATACTACAGAACATTTGTGAGAGACTATTCTAAAGTTTCTTACCAACTGAATCAGTTGTTGCAAGGGTGTCTGCAGACAGCAAGCTTGAAGAAGATAAAAGCAGGACTCCTTCCAGAAGGAGTGGTGTACAAAGCCTCTGATCCATTTGGGAGTAGATGGACTGATGCTTGCGAAGCTGCTTTTAATGAGTTGAAGGTGAGACTTACCCAGGCTCCTGTGTTGGTCTTTGCCAATCCTCAGCTCCCGTACGTCTTACATGTTGATGCCTGCTGTGAAGGGTTGGGCGGGGTGTTGTATCAGGACCAATGACAGGGGTTACAACCTGTGGCATTTGTCAGCAGAAGTTTGACACCTTCTGAAAATAATTACCCAGTCCATAAACTTGAGTTCTTGGCGTTAAAGTGGGTGGTCGTTGACAAGCTACACGATTACCTGTATGGAGCTAAATTTCAGGTACAGACAGACAACAACCCACTAACTTATGTTCTGACAACTGCTAAACTGGATGCTGTAGGACATAGGTGGCTGGCACCCCTCTCTGTGTACGATTTCAGTCTCAAGTATAGGCCTGGGAGACAAAATATTGATGCTGATGCCTTGTCGCGTCGTCCTCATGGGACAGTGAAGGACCGTGAATGGATGAATATCCCATCCTCTGGAGTGAGAACTTTGTGTAAGCTACCAGGTCAGGAAAAGTCCAGTTGCCTTGCAAGTGCCAGCAGGATTGTCACATCGCTAGGAGGATCTTCTAAGTCAGTCCCCAAAGCATACTGCAACTTAGCTACGCTGGATACCTTTAGAATCCCAAAGTTGAGTTCTATGGATCTGTCCTGTGCTCAGCAAGATGATCCGTGTCTTGGAGAGATATGGAGAGCTTTTAAAAGGGGAGATCTGTCCACAGTCAAAAAAGATGCTCATAAGGACCTTCCAGTGATCAGGAGAGAATGGGACCGATTAGTGCAGGATAATGGAGTAATGTTTCGGTGCACTCAAGCACTAGACAGATCTCGTTGTAAACAGTTGTGTCTGCCAAAGAATTTCCATGAAGTAGTTTTAAAATCCCTTCATGATGACTCTGGTCACTTGGGGTTTGACAAAACCTATGGGTTTGTGAAAGAGAGATTTTACTGGCCCCGAATGAAGGTCGATGTGGCAAAATATTGCCAGACATGTGCCAGATGTGTAAAAAGGAAGACTCTGCCAAAGAGAGTGGCGCCTTTGCCACATTTGTCCAGTAGTGGACCGATGGATCTTGTGTGTATGGATTTTCTATCCATAGAGCCAGACTCCAAGAACATCTGTAATGTCCTTGTCATCACGGACCACTACACAAGATACGCACAGGCGTTTCCGACTAAGGACCAGAAGGCATCCACAGTTGCAAAAGTCCTTTGTTCACTACGGACTGCCTACACGGATGCACTCGGACCAGGGTCGGGATTTCGAGAGCAGGCTCATCCATGAGTTGTTTGACCTGTTAGGAGTGAAGAAATCCCGGACAACGCCGTACCATCCCCAGGGTGATCCACAGCCCGAACGGTTCAACCGGACACTCTTGGACATGTTGGGGACCCTGGATCCAAGACAGAAAAAGCAGTGGAGCCGTCACATTGGACATCTTGTACATGTGTACAATTGCAGTCTAAACGAAGCAACAAGGTTTTCACCTTCCTTATGTTTGGAAGGGAGGCAAGACTTCCCATCGACCTGAGTTTCGGTGTGTCAAGTGATGGTACTTCCACAAAGTCTTATCAGCGCTTCGTAAAGACTATGCAGCAAGAACTGAAGTCTGCTTATGAGCTGGCAGAATAGATTGCTGGGAAGAAAAATGCAGGAAATAAGAGGAGATATGATCAGTGACTGCATTACTCTCACCTGGTTCCTGGAGATAGAGTCCTGATTAGAAATCTTGGACTGCAAGGAAAGCATAAATTGGCAGACAGATGGAGTACTGAGCCTTATGTTGTCCAGAGCCAGATGCCAAACTTGCCTGTGTTCCGACTTAAGCCAGTGAGTGGAACTGGACCGGTCAAGAATCTGCATGGGAACCATATTCTTCCTATTGGACAAGAGTTGAGACAAGAAGTTCCGCACAGTGTCCCGAAACCTAGAAAGAGGGTTCTGAGACGAAGGAAGAATGTTGGAAATAGTCAGAGTTCAGAACAGGAAGTTAAGGATGCACCTGAAATGCAGGAAGTAGAAACCAGAGCGGATTCAAATACCGGGAGTTCTGACAGTGAGGATGAATCATATGGAGTATGGTTTCCAGAACCTGTAGATTGTCAGTTCACTCCTAGGAGAACAGAAATTTCTCAGAAGGATGGAGTGGTTTCTGAGGATGTCACCGAGAATGTGGAACACTCAGACACAAGAGTTGAGACTCCTCAAGAAATTGAGACAATTGAATCTATAGAGTCTGGTTCAAGACTTCTATCAGAGAATGACTGACAATTTACAAGATGTGAGTCGAGTTTCAGATCTTTGTGATACTGTTACAAGTTCGGTGCAAGATTTAGTGAGTGTACATCAAAGTGATCCAAATCAAAATACCTCTGATGATGAACCTGAAACTGGTAGAAGGTCTCAGAGAACAAGAAATGTGCCTAAGAGGTTTACATATGATACATTTGGTATGCCGAAGGTTGAGCCTGTCCTTGCTCAAGCAAAAGTTGTAAACCCTGTTAGATACTGTTCTACTGCATATTTGTGAATATGCCCTCAAGAAAGTTGAGTAACTGTGCAGTTACTTTAAACCCAAGACAGTAGCTCGAATGAGTTCCGTACTGTTCATAGGTCGACTCATATATGTTTTATTTTGCTCACATAGCTAGAGAGAAATGTATTGTGCATATGTGACTAAGACATTGGGTTAACTGTATAAAAAGGGGGTTGCTGGGTTAATACATATTTCTTCATTGTGAAAATTGTTTTATTTAGTTTTTTCTCTCGTTATGAGGGCATAACGATTCTAGGTGAGGGGAGAATGTAGAGCCCTACTAAAATAGGGTCTATTAAGTTAATTTATTTTTTTGTTTTAGTTTTTATTGTTTGACTTAAAATTCATAACTGTTTTCTATGTTAAAAGAATGGGTTTAACATTGATGTGGACTTTAAAATCTGAGTTTGTATTTTATTAAGAAAAAAAAAGGAATGTTACTGATTATCCAATGAGGTGTCTAGAGAATGACTGCGAGAGTGGAAGGGGCGGGGCGATAAAAATAAAAATTGGGTGATGCAATTGAGGAAGAAAGACCATACTCGTGTCTTTTATTTGTTTTTATCCAAGAAATTTAAATACCCGTGTGTTATTTGTTCCAACTAAGAACTGATAGCTGTGTTTATTGTTGCATCAAAGGATTGATGACCATTTTGTAGTGTTAGCAGTTCAGAGAGAGAGAGAGATGCGCAAAGGAACGCACGAAGACGGTGCGTTTGACAGAGAGACAGAGGCTGATCCGCGGCCGCAAATCGAGCCTGTTTGCATCATGGACGGAGGATTTGCGAGGACATTCGTGACTGCTGATTCGCGAGAAGACGTCCATGACGATTGGATTTGCAAATCATTTAATTGATTCCTGAACTGGTACTGTGCACTTGAACTTCTTTATTTCCCTGGATTTCGTGAGTACTCATAATTGTTGCACATTCACATGAGCTCCAACATTGCGCGCCAACGAGAGACTTAAATCCCAGCTGGGTGAAACTTTATTTTGGGTATTTTGATTATACTATTCTGTTGTGAATCTTTGCTTAAGTTGATTATCTGTTTGAACTAAGTTTGGTTGTGTTTCAAATGTGTAAATTGGGTCAATGGCCCTAAAGTGATTTAACTACAGAAAAAAGGGTAACAACCAGACAAAAGAGTCCACGTTTAATAAATGTAAAGGTTTACTGACAATCTTTTTTTTTCTGTGATCTATCTGTGAAGAAAAACAATTAATGGTTAATTGTTTAATGTACAGTTGAGTAATTTCAGTGAGATTGGAATTTATATTACGCAATATAATCAGTACACAGCCACTTCCACGCTCTGTATATACGTTTTAAACACTTCATTTTGACATCTGAGACCCTGGGTTGTATTTTAAGGTCTGTTATTACTAAAAAGAAAACAGCCATTTTCAATTTATAGATGTAACTCTCAACCAAAAGTTTGTTTTATTGAAATTCCCCCTAGACTTACTTATCATTTGAGCCGTACAACGGGAGAGGGCTACACACACATTGCAATTTATTAAGTGTAGTTTTAGGAACCCCAAAATGAAGTGCATTGCAGTAGTCAATGAAATAAAAAACGAGGGTGTTAATAAGCATTTCAGTCAGCAATATTTATGAGATGAAAAAAAGAGTTCTTTACAGTGTACTGAAAATGATAGTCAAAAGACAGACTCGAATCAAATATAACTCCTACATTTTTTTTATTTAGTCTGTGACTCCAAAACAGAGCCATCAATGTTTAAAATGAATGAGCCAGCTTTACAAAGCTGATGGGAAGAGCCAATGAGCAAGACCTCAGTCTTACCATTATTAAGACACAGGACATTTTCGGACATCCATATTTTTATCTCAGAAATATGATGTGATTTGTGAAAGAAATGAGGTCCCGCTAACCTTTAGAACCAACATAATTGTATTGCCTGAGGTTGAACTAAGCAGTTTAGTACTTGTATTTTATATATAGGCTATATTTTATTATACATAAACAATAAATTAATGATGACTGGTGTTCAATATTTCTTAGATATTAAACTATTGTAACATCTTGACTATGTAATAAATTAAGCTTTAGAGCTCTCATTTAGAATTTTGTTTACAGCTTGCACAAGGAGTGGGTCTGAGGGTGGCCATTAACTGAAGTGTGCAGCCCCCCAGCCACCCCAACCCCCCACTTGAAACTGTCATGGAACAGAGGATTTTAACAGAGGGGAATGAAACGTTATTTTACACTCCGGACTGGTTACGGGTCCCTACTTGGCCACCCCTATGAAAATATCCTGGCTACGCCCCTGATTTGTACAATATACATACTGTATGGGCCTACATGTCTCTAGGGGCACATTAAATATTTGCAAGACTATAAAAGTTTAGGCTTGCCTCATAAGATTGCCAGCAACAGTAAATGTTTCCTCTAATTTGTTGTAGAAAACCCCTCATTGGCAATTGGAAGACAGCAACAACACTATAGCCTATAAAACAGCACTAGACAGCTAACACGTTTTAGTTTAAGCTAATAAGTTTTCAGCTTCATAATTATTTTGCATAACTATGATTTCCCTTTAGATATTCAAAATCATTCTCATCTGTCCCATTTGTGACAACTAAGCAGAAGTGGAAAGAGTACAGAAATATTCTACTCAAGTAAAAGTACTATTACATTATTGATTTTTTACTTAAGTAAAAGTACCAGTCTAAATATCTACTCAAGTAAAAGTAAAAAGTTGCTCATTTAAAATTTACTCAGAGTAAAAATTACATTTTAACAGTGAGAGGGTGGCAAACATGGGATTGGCCAAGAGGGTCAAACTCAGTTCCTGGAGGGCCACAGCCCTGCACAGTTTAGTTATAACCATAATTAAACACATCTGATCCAGGTAATCTAATTATTTAGGCTTATTTGAAAACTACAAGTTATATGTGTTGGAGCAGGGATGGAACTAAATTCTGAAGGGCTGCGGCCCTCCGGGAACTGAGTTTGACACCCCTGGGATAGGCCTTTAAATCTCAAAGTTATTTTTAATTAAAGGAATCAGTTATTTAGAATTATAAGGCATTTGGGCTATTACCAGGCAAATTAAACCTTTATCAACAATGTATCTTTGCAATGCAGAGGAAACACATCTGAAGTGACATTTAGTTGTATTTACACACTGTTTAATGCAGGACGTGAATGCATTTAACCTGCAGGGACAAATGCAGAAATAATGTTTTGATATATAAGACATAAAATGCTGAATACTCATTTGAAATGATAAACAAAAATAAAGATACATTTAATGTGAAATTAAAACCACCAGTAGGTGTGTCAGCAAGTCACTGTTAATAAGTGAGTCATTGCGATTTAAACGAGTCATTTAAACGGTTGATTCATTCAGGAACGAAACACTGTCATTCCTCAGAGACGCAAAACGGTGCTATGGTGGCTGGGTTTGAAATTATTGAAATAGAGCAAAAACAGGCAATATGGTATCTAAAATGCAAGTCTCTTAATTAACTTGTTTATTGAACTGTTGTAAAAAATCTATATGTAATCATGCTGATTTTTGGAAAAAAGCGTCACTCTTCCTGTGATAATGACTTACTATATGAATTGATATACATTTTATGTCCCTATATCTTCAATTTTGTGATCAATCTAAATGTATTTTAACAGACTGAATCCCGCAGTGAAAGAACACACTCTTAATGTTTTGTTTGGTTTTTGATAAAATACTGATAATGTCAAATCGTACATCGTTAAAACAACAATTACGATATTATCGCAGACGATGTATATCGCACACCCTACACCACTGTCTTTTTGACTAATTTGTGCAAAACCTTTTGCAAAACTGTCAAAGCTTCATTTTAACCACCACCAATGCAACTATGCAAGTATTTACTTTACCTCTACATGCTTGCGAAGGGTTTTATAAGCTGCTAGTTTGGTCTCCCTAGGCAAACACAGCTTACACTGCATAATAGAGCATAAATATGGCCAGGGGTTCACTTCCATTTCCTTCAAATTCAACTTCAGCAGAATACGACAGCGTTTCATTTTCAGCAGGGTCTGCACCATAATGCCTGTCTTGTCCGTCTGCGTCTTTCTTGTGATTTTAGCGCCATTTTGTTCTTCTGCCCATTATTTACTGCTGTAGTTTCCAGGGAGCGATTTTTTTTTTTTATTCAGTAATTAATGTCTTGAAAAGTAGTGAAGTACAATACTTCAAGCAAAATATACTTAAGTAAAAATACAATTATAGATTTTAAAAATTATGTTCCCACTTTATATCATGTGGCCTTAAATACTGTGTACTTACATTTAAATTAATAATGTGGTACAATGCACTTATTGCACTTATATTTTTAAAAATACCTTTATGTAATTACATCTGTAATCAATTTATGTAAGTACATTTATAATTACACTGTTGAGCCATCCCTCAAACCTTAACCCACCCTTAAACCTACCCATACCAACAAACATGTCCCTAACCTTACCCCGTATCCTACCTCAATAGCAACAAAAGTGTTTTGCAATATGACCACAATAAGTACATTGTACTTATTTCTAGATGCAAGTACATAGTAGTTAATGCAACCTAATATGAAGTGTGACCAAAATTACTTTAACAAGTAGAAGTACACAAAAAAGCTACTCAATAACATTAACGTGAGTAAATGTAATTAGTTACTTTCCACCTCTGCACATAAGACCCTAATAAATGCTGATTCACTTAAAAAAATTTAGTTTTATTTTTAATCAGAACTTAATGATTACATCAAATTCACATTTGAAAATCTGAAAAGTTTTTCAGGGCAGAAGCTGAACATTTTATTTGAAGACAATTTGTTTGAGCATATGGGTTAAAACAGACATATGCTTACCTGGCAAATCAACTTCACAGGATCTGCAGCCTGCGCAAGGAAGTGGGCAATATCTTCCATGATGGTGTAGTATTGTAAGCAGGCATTGCCTTTCACAAGGCCTTTACTGTAAAGTGTTACAATCACATGTCCAGCAGTAAAATCTACAAACACAGAATATATTGCCATCAAATAATAAAGGGGTGTTCATGCCATATTGTAATAACCGTAATTATGAGATACCAATCTGTAAAAAGTGTTATCATTCTCGTTGAACTCGTAATTACAACTTTAAGAGTTTTTAAGAGTAATTGTTCCTGTGTGGCTCATTGGTAGAGCATTGCGTCAGCAGCGCAAAAGGTTGTGGGTTTGATTCCCAGGGAACACGTACTAATGAAAATGTGTAACCTGAATGCAATTGTAAGTCGCTTTGGATAAAAGCGTCTGCTAAATGCAAAATGTAAATGTAAATTAAGAGTTTTCTGAGAGCTACAAGCCGTACCACGAAAAATGGCGGCGCTTTCAAAGAAAGCTATTACTGCTCTAAAAAAGGGGAAACTAAATAAATATGGGTAGTTGACAAATAATAATCGGACTGTGTCCTATGGTGTTACATAGCAAAAATGTAGAAACAAACTTAACATACAAATAACATGAGAAAAAAAATATCTTCATTCTTAGTTACAAATGACACATGAAAGGTTTATCTTCAATGTTAGAGGTTTTTATTTTATTTGTGTTTTTACATTTTTCCGTCACACCACATTGATATGTAAACTACCCATATATAGATGTAATAATGTGCTATAATATAAAAATGAAGTAATTACATATCATTTAAGTGTTCATACTGTTATTATTTTTGTTGTTGTTTGTTTAGGTTAGCAATATCGCAGTCATTAATAATAACAAACAAACAAACCTGACAAGGTTTATGTGTTCTGCAATATTTAGCAGTAGCATACAAATGTAATGTTATGTGTTTTACAGCTGCCAGTAACATTTTACGTGGCCGCGTGTTCATTTTGTTGACTGTCGCTATAGAAACGGATAATCCCCAGTCCAAGGACTTGAACAGTAACGAGTTGAACATCGTGTTGTCATCTCGGAATTACGACATGGCGTGAAAACAGTATAATTTTATGAATAATATACTGTATGTCAATTTCTTAAAGGAATGTAGTTCACCTGAACATGGAACAAAACATTTTGAAAAATGCATTGTTTTTTTCTTTACAATGCAATTACAAAGAACAGACACTGGTTCCAGTTTTGAGTCAGCATTAACCGTTTTATTTGTTTATTTTTTAGGGTGAGTGAATAATGACAGATAATTTTTGTAGCATGTGTTCCTTTAACATGCAACCATAACATTTTCTACACCCTTTAAGTTTTAAAATGTAAGCATCTATGTAGACAATCTTTACCAGGTGCATTCACTTTCAGTGTGCTCTCATTCCAATTTACAGGCTTCACTCTCACTCGCTGATTATTCCCACTGAACTCCACCTCTGCATCTTTGCTGGCCATGGCCTCCTGCAGAAGAATGAAGATCTCCATTGGATTCTGTGAAGACACGCAGCATGGCAGTATTTAGTCTATACACTATGAAGAGCTCTAGCTCAGTTATATGGCAGTGTTAAGCATTTGTTAAAATAGAGTGCTCTTTGAATTCAGGCGCATCTGTTATCTAAGGCCTTACAGACTGTCAGCCCAAATCCGAATCCAAATTTTTGTGCAAATCCAATTTAAATCCAATCATATTTCGATAGTCTAAATGGCAAAAAAACTACATGCAATCCGATTTGGGCAAATCTGTGGTTTGGAATCTTATTCAAATCGCATTTCTGGAAATCCATTTTAGTCTGACCATTTAGATCAGATATAAACTTTGCACACCACGTAAAACGAAAAAACATCAGTTGTTTTTATATAAAACAATGAAAGTCTTTGCAGAAACAAGCTTGTGTTGTTGCAAACTGTAAGTAAAGCGGGAAAATACAACATACTGCTAGTATATGCACCTCTTTGAGTTTTGAAACCAGCAGAGACGGCAGCACAGAATAAAGCCACAGATGCCAGCTTCGTGCATTTCTGCCACTGCCTCATAAAACAAAATCCATAATAATAATCCAGCACAATGGCAACATGTTGCCATGTCGTAAGACAACTTCTGTATTGCTGTTACTGTTGTTTTTAGCGTAGGCATAACAATGCAACAGCAGCACCATAGAAACCAATGAACATTCCGTAAATACTAAAGAGCGCTATGGACACACAAATCGGATATGAACAGCTGCGATACGCTGTGTGGACAGTTAGTTATTCAAATCAGATTCCATCCGGATATGCAAAAAATCAGATTTGAGCTGACAGTCTGAACGAGGCTTATGTTATCTAAAAAATAACATACATTTCTCGTAATGCCATTTTATTGTGATTGCCTGCTAAATGCTTAAAGGGATAGTTCACCCAAAAAAAAAATGTGACCCTTATTACAAACCTATGATACTATCATTCACCTTTGAAACAAAAATGGAGAAATTCAAGGGCATAGAATTACGGTGTGTTTCCACTACAGTGTCAAATCTACGCTCGGTGCCAGAGCGTGACAAAGGCTATCTTCTTCTGCTTCCAGTTGCCCCAAATCTGCCCCGAATCAGCAGACAGCCAAACCAGCGCCAACCACCCGGAGCCTCGACCTCCGGAGGAGCTGTGAGATAGAGGGCGCTCACTCTTAGGTAAGACGCTACAACTTCCCTAAGTGCCAAGGACCCCGGCCCAAGATTGCCTTGGATCCAGTGCCTAAGAAGTCTTCCTGATCAGGCAGGCAGAAGGAGAAGGGGCCCAAGTCTCGCTACTCGCTAGGACCAAATCGTTCCTCCAGCCCAGAGCGAATCAGGCTTTTACAGCCGCTACTTCCTCGTCCCCAAAAAAGGAGGCCTGCGACCTATTCTAGATCTCAGACTCCTGAATCACGCCCTGATGAAAGGTCGTTCAGAATGATCACTTTGAAACAGACCCTCTCGCAAATATGCCTAGGAGACTGGTTTATGTCGCTGGATCTGAATGACGCATGCTTTCACATCCAGATAGCCCTCCATCACAGACGATTCTTGAGATTCGCATTCGAAGGGGTGGCTTATCAATACAAGGTCCTGCTGTTTGGGCTGTCCCTGGCTCCCCGTACTTTTATACGATGCATGGATGCGACTCTCTCCCCTCTGAGACAGAAGGTAATCCGCATACTCAACTACCTTGATGACTGGCTCATTTTGGCCCAGTCACATGCGGTTTTGACATTGCACAGGACCCTCCTCCTCAGGCGCTTAGACTGCCTGGGGCTCGGGGTCAACTTTGCCAAGAGCGTACTGGCACCCAGCCAACGGATATTGTTCATGGGTACAGTTATCGACTCGGTGCAGATGACAGCTACTCAGCAGAGCAAGCCACCTCAATTCAGCGTCACGCGGCTTCCTTCAAGGTAGGCACCGCCTGTCTGCTCAAAGCTTTCCAGAAGATGCTGGGCCTTATGGCAGCGGCTTCGCTGGTACTTCGGCTGCGTTTGCTTCGTATGCGATCCATCCAGTTATGGTTGAAACAGAGGGTTCCAGCAGCTGCTTGGCGTCACAGACGCCACCGCATAATGGTGACTCGGGCCTGTGTATCAGCCCTGACCAGTAGGAGGAACCCCCTCTGGCTAGAGCGAGGCTTGACTCTAAACACAGTGCACAGAAGGAAGGTTGTCACGACAGATGCTTCCAACAAGGGTTGGGGAGCACTGTGCATGGGCAAACCGACCTACGGTCTATGGTCTGAGGAGGAATCGACCCTGCACATCAACTGCTTAGAAATGCTAACAGTATGTCAGGTCTGTCAATTCTTCCTACCGGTCATACGGGGACACCATGTGCTAGTACGCTCAGACAGCAGGTCTCAAACTCTGCATGCTGGCAAACGTCCTTCTTGTGTGGGCCCAGAACAATCAGCGCTCGCTGAAGGCGACGCATCTGCCGGGCAAAATAAACCAAGGAGCAGACATGTTGTCGAGGAACAACGTCTCTTCGGAGGAATGGACGCTTCACAAATTTGGTAAATATTTGGCATAGCTCAAGTAGACCTCATTCTCTCACTGCCCAAACATGTTTACAAGGAGCACAGATGCCCTGGCCCACAAATGGCCCAGCCTTCCACTCTATGCTTTTCCCCCAATCGCTATGCTACCGCAGGTACTCAGGCAAGTCAGGGAACGACGGCACAAGCTTCTTTTAATAGCCCCCCTCTGGAGGAACCAACCGTGGGTGTCAGAATTATTCCAGCTGTTAACGACAGCCCCAAGACCAATCCCTTTGAGACAGGACTTCCTCTCTCAAGCGAACGGCATGATATGGCATCCACGGCCCGAGTTATGGGCCCTTACAGCCTCCCTGAGCGTGTCCTAAACACTATGTCAGAAACTATGTCTAGAGCTCCGTCTACTAGATGTCTCTACGCTCTGAAATGGTGCATTTTCTTGGCTTTGTGTCAAGACCGCGACTTAGAACTGGTCACCTCCGAAGTGTCAGTGGTTCTGTCAGTTCTGCAAGAGATGCTGGACAAACAGCACTCTTCATCCACCATCAAAGTTTACACGTCTGCTTGGTGGGCAAAGATAGTGCAGTAATTAAATTTTTATGAGGCACCAGGAGAATGAATCCTCCATGTCCTCGTACAGTTCCACATTGGAACTTGCCTACCGTACTGAGGGCCCTAAAAGCGCCCCCGTTTGAACCATTGCAATCCTCGAGCCTCAGAGTGCTCTCGCTGAAAACCTCCCTGCTGTTAGCATTGGCGTCGGTCAAGCGAGTAGGACACCTGCAGGCCCTCTCTGTCAACCCTGCTTGCCTGGAATTCGGGCCTAACGACTCCAAGGTCGTCCTGAAACCAAGGCTGGGTTATGTACCTAAGGTGCTCTCCACTACGTTTAGAACCCAGGTTATAGCGCTTTCCACTTTTTCTCCCCCCGGCAGGCAGCCAGGAATCCCTGCTCTGCCCCGTCAGGGCCCTGAAAATATATATATAGAGCGTTCTGCCTCATACAGAAAGTCAGAACAGCTTTTTGTTGGCTTCGGTAACTGCACTAAAGGTGGCCCTGTTACGAAGCAGAGAATCTCTAGGTGGTTAGTGGATGCTATCACATTAGCATACTCCTCCGTGGGGTAACGGTGCCCCATCGGGGTCAGAGCCAACTCCACCAGAAGCATCGCCTCTTCCTGGGCGTGGTCCAGCGGGGTGTCCATGTCAGACATTTGTGAAGTGGCCGGCTGGTCCTCGCCGTCCACATTTGTAAGGTTTCAAGGTTCTTTATTATTCGTCACATACACAATCAGACAGGGTATAATCAGTAGTGAAATGTAAGTCAGGACAGGTTTTATATATACAATATATAAACTATATTGACACCAGAGCATTTGAGCAGAGTGGAGCGCGAGCGGAGCGCGTAGCGATCATATTTCCTTCAGAGCGGAGAGCGCCTTTCTGAAGATTGCGCTCCGCTCGCTCAATACGCTCAGCGCCGCTCGCTCAGCCCAAAATGCCCTTTGGTAATTTGCTAGTTCCAGAATCTGTGGAATAGGTTAATCAATAGTTTGTCTAAGCTAGTGTTTATAAAACCAAATACTAAAATCCTGTGAAGATTGAAAGGCAGTTTATTAGACCGCATTTCCCCGCAGTTTAGGTTTATTATAATTTTAGAAAGTGTTTATTTTATTTACGCAACAAAATAATTAATTAAGTGCATTTCATATTGTGTGTGCTTTCATGAGCCTGATAAGCAAGGTGTATTTTGTGAAATTCTATTTTTGCATTTCATCTTGTGTGTGTGTGTGTATTGAATGTTTGCACAATAACTGAAGCGGCGTTTTAATGTAAAAGTATACTTTTTCAGTTATTATTTTTTTTTACCAAAGTTTGCTAAGTGGCTTCAACAACAAGACACATTTTAAATTAATAATTTTAATATAATACATTTAAATAAATAACGTCACGCTGAAACATAACCGTTACTTATCGGACTACTGCTTTGAGACATTTATTCAATAATTGCATTATAAACAGGGAAAAAATAGGCCTACTGGAGACATTTAATGTCAGAGCATGATCTGAGTGGGATTTGGTTTACCGTGAGCGTGAGCAGAACATTAGCGGAGCATTTGCTTTGGCCGTGAGCGACTGATCGGAAGCAAAGCGGAATATTGAGCTGAGCGTCACACCGCTCCTCTTCGCTCACATGCTCTGATTGCATGCTCTGATGCTTTGTCCGTGCTATGAACTGCACGCCTCGGTTGCTTCCTTCAAAGAAATCTGAGTTGCAGTGGCTAGAGCAGCTGATTATAAAAGCAGACATCCCTCCCATTTTGGCAGGCTATGGCGTGCTGAATAGTCATTGGCTCGCTCGCCACCGCAGTGGAATGGTTCATTTTTTTAATCCTAGATGAACCAATCAACGTGCAGTTATAACTGCTTGATCGAAATAGGCTTCAGTTGAAGAGGAAAAAAGCTCGCTCGCCACCGCCATGGAATGTTCATTTTTTTATCCTAGATGAACCAATCAACGTGCAGTTATAAATGCTTGATCGAAATAGGCTTCAGTTGAAGAGGAACAAAGTTTTTTTCCCATACAGCGTCTTCGACGCAGTATTCGTTCCCATATCTCAGGAAACTGAGGTTACAATAGTAACAGAGTACATTTGTTACTAAAGCAACAGTAGAGTTTTCTTTTCAGAATCATCCTGGGTCCAATTCAAGTGACATGATATTAAGACACCCAGCATTCTGATGCTGCTGTAATGTTATTCACAAAATCAAAAGAGGGTAATTATTGTCTGTTAAACATACTAAAAAACAAATGTCCCCACCAATGTCAAAAGCAAAACTACACCCTTTGAGATATTTTTTATGAAACCTGGAATATTCCTGTTCCTTGAAAATCCATTCCACCCAAACTTTCAAGCTTCAAAAGGTGTATAAAGAAATGTATGACAATGTTTATAAATAAACTAATAAAAAATTTAACCATATAAAATTTAGCACTTTAATAGTTTTGTATGATTTAATTTAGGTTTTGTTTTCACATATGTTTCAGCTGCATTGACTTTAGGTGGGGTGATAGACATCTTTCAGGTTTCATAAAAAGAAAATATATTTTTCACAGATAAACAAAAGTCTTAGGAGTTTGAAATGACGACTCTGAGTTTGTGATGACCAAATTAAAAATTTTGGGTGAACTATCCCTTTAAGTAACAGAACAAATATATATTTATATAGACTTGGCACGTTATAAAAAAGACACTTGTGTGTGTGTCTCACCTCACATGGTACACGGCTGGGTAGAACCAGCAAAGACTGATTTGCAACAAGAGCACCACTAGACAGTTTCTTCTGTATTTTCAGTTCCTGGACTGATATTCCATCCACTGCTGCTGCCTGTCCACCTGGAGAAACACACTGTATTACTGAACTACTGCTCATAAGCTGTAAGGAATTGTAGATGCTCACACAGATAGGCCTGATGTATCTGGCCTGATGGACATTTTGTGGCGGGTTATAAAATAATTTCTGTTCATCTGAACATACATGACTACTAAAGTAATGTTGTGACTAGCTTGCCAAAGGGCACTATTAAAGTGCCCCTATTATGGATTTTTGAAAATGACCTTTCATGCAGTGTGTAACACAGCTCTAAGTGAATAGAAACAAAGGAATAAACGAGACAATTAATGAACACAGGTGAACTGGATAATTAGACAAATGAACTAATGAGTATAGCGCTTTTAACAATTCAGATTGTGTCAAATCAATTTTCCAATATCAGAATAGGAAAATAGTGTCAATAATGTAAAATGACAAGATTAAACACTCAATTTTCAGTTGAAGGCATTTCATTATTGAATTCAATGATGTCATCCGCCATGAGAACAGGAACAGAAACAATATATAGCTGCAAGCAGCGATACCGGGGCCAAGCCCACAAACGGCCCATAGGGTGGCGCAGAGCCGGAATAATAGAATGGCAGAAACAGAACATACATTGAAAAAAAACTGATAGGTTCAGAAGTACAGAATTTCAAAACTGAAAAGAATTTCAGATGAGAATTAACAAACACACGTTTCTGATTCAAGACGAATGCGCACAGAAGATCCGACGTCTGGAATAAAAGCAAAGCAATTTTATAAAATTGATCCACGCGGGATTCAAACCCACAACACAACAGGTTTTGAATTTCAAAGGAAATGGCTTAGCAGAGCCACTTGGTTGCATCAGATTTGAAAGTCTGCTGAGAAGAGGTTAAGGTATGAGAATTAGCTCATAAAAACATTTTATTTCGCATTTTAACAGGCATAATATGTTAATTATAATGCAGCTTATGGTTAACTGGACAGCTGAAGAGTCACATTAAACAGTATGGTATTTGGTTAGCCTGTAACTTATTAGCTTATTTTCTAGCATAAGACAACAAACGCAGTCACGGTCAACTTCCGAGACGTATTTCTTAGGTACGAAAGCAAACATAAAAAATCTGTTTGGTCATTTCTGTGTGGCTTGGTCCAAAGATCATCTGATCAGATTTTGGACAAAACTGAAAAAAAATTGTAGGAAGAGTAGTAAAAAAACTTTTTCATTTACATCAATATGACTGACAGGCACATTCATGAACAATTACAAATGAGACATCATCAGAATCGGCATGACCCAAGGAATTAAATTATAGTAAAACAATATAATTTGGAAAATGCTTTCAAAAGTTATTAGCGTTTTTGTTAGAATACTTATATTTCTTGAACACTAGGTGGAACACTAATGTTCAGGATATTGTATTCATGATCCTACCGACTTTTGTGCAGATATGTCAAATGGTGAAAAAATTGAATTTTTGGTATCTCACGACCCATAGGTGGCGCTGTTCCCAACTTTGGCATGGGGCCTCAGATCATGGTATTGATGAAGCACACCAAGTTTAATTTCAATTGATCAAAGTTTTGTCGATTACAGCCTCCAAACCAATTTTGGCCTTGAAAAATAAAAATGTTGGGCGTTTCTGTGCATTGGGGTGACTATTTTGAAATAGCAAAAATAGGGGGCACTTGGAAAATGACTGGACATCTTCAGGAGCGGACATCACTGGAGGAGCGGGCACTGGTGGCGCTGTTTTCAGGAAAGGTCCTAACAATTTTTGGAGGGCGCTTGCGAGGAGAGGGCACTGGAGGAACGGGCCCTTGAGAGGTGGGCACTGGTGGGCGCTTGTGAGGAGCGGGCACAAGAGGAACGGGCCCTTGAGAGGCGGCAATGGTGGGTGCTTGCGAAGAGCGGGCTTCTTTTTTCTACTGGATTACCATTTCAATGGAATATTTGAACGGGCTATAGAGTTGGCTGGAGGAGAAGGCACTGGAAATTTCATAATTTTTCCATGGAACGGGCCCTGGAGAGGCAGGTACTGGAGGGCACTTGCGAGGAGCGTGCACTGGAGGAGCGGGCAGTTGTATGGCAGACGGCGGGCTTGAATGGGCCACAGACAGTGGCAGGCTTGACTGCCTCACAGATGCCAGGTTTGAGAAAGCAGCGGACAGCGGCTTATATTTCCCCACGGACGGCAAACTTGCATCTGAACCAGTCGTCAGGAGTAATTAGACAAAGTAAACTATCCTCTTTTAGTCCCATCCAGAAGGTAGCGTTAATCATAGAATCGCTCCAGCTCACTAGATGCAACACGCTCAGGAATTCCTCTTATTGGAGGGTGAAGAGGAATTCCTCAGTCCAGTTCATCCTTATTGAGGGTCCTGTCTTCTGTAACGATACGCCTTTTCGGAGAACAAAGGAAGCGGGAGTTTCTGTAGAAGATTGTGTTTAATAATAATAAGAGCAGAGTTAAACAAAATATTCAATTCAAGATTATTTGTATAGTGCTTTTTATGATACAATCGTTGCAAATCAACTTCACAGGAAATTAAGCTTCTAAAATAGAAACTACAATTTAAACTACAATTGAGTGCATTGTAGAAACTCAATATAATTAACGTATGGCATAATTTGGTTAATTTAGTATAATCGCTGATAGTTGGCTTCCTCTAAGCTCCTCCGAGGGGTTGTCATCATCTCAGATCATTTAAGTGTTGGATCCAGACTGAAGCTTGTGTAATTCCTAGTTACCACGGGATGTTAATCCCGTGGCAGATACAGAGAAACAAATAAAGACAATTAGCGTAGCTGTTGTTCCTGGATGAAATTATCTGTTCAACCCAAGCTAAAGCATAATAATGTGCATTTTATCAGATATACCTGCAGTACAAGATTGTGAGATGCATTATATGAATGCTTGGCTAAAGACAGGTGTCTTTACTCCAGATTTTAATAGAGAGAGTTTGTCTGAACCCCAAACGTTTTCGGGAAGGCTATTCCAGAGTTTGGGACCCAAATATGAAAAAGTTCTACCTCCTCCTATCCTAGTTACTACCAAATACCAAAAGTCCAGAGTTTTGCTACCTTAGGGAGCGGGTTTGATTGTAGCTTGATATAATATTAGTTAGGTATGCAGGAGCCAAATCATTTAGGGCCTTATAGGCAAGCAATCATATTTTGTAATGGATACGGAACTTAAAAAGTAGCCAGTGCAGAGACTGTAAAATTTGAGTAATATGATCATATTTTCTTGAACTGGTAAGGACTCTAGCCGCAGCATTTTGGACAATCTGTAGCTTGTTTATTGAAGATGCAGGACAACCACCTAGCAGTGCATTACAATAGTCCAGTCTAGAGGTCATGAATGCATGAACTAACTTTTCTGAACCAGAAACAGTTAACATGTTCCCTAGCATGGCACTGTTTCTAAGATGGAAGAATGCTGTTTTTGTAACATGGGAAATATGTTTTTTAAAAAGATAGGTTGCTGTCTAATATAACACCCAGCTTTTTGACTGTAGAGGAAGTAACAGTACATCCGTCTAGTTGCAAATTGTGATCCAAGATATTCTGTGTGCTGTTTTTAGGTCCAATAAGTAATATCTCTGTCTTAACTGAATTTAATAGGAGAAAATTATTGGTCATCCAATCTTTTACATTTTTAACACACTCCGTTAGCTTAGATAGTTTAGAAGTTTCATCTGGTCTTGTTGAGATATATAGTTATATGATATATAGTTATATTTTTATATATATATATATCGGTTTTGTAATATTGTATTCACCAATAAATGCTGGGTTGTTTTGAGAATTGCACGCAGGATCGCCATTGCATCGCATCGCGTCTGAGGGGAGACGAGACAACAACAACGGCGGCGTGCACTGGTACTTGATTTGTTATAGTTAGTAAACTGTATTTAACATTGCCATTAATGCACACATTTGATGTATTAAATAAATGTCTGATATGCAGTTTGTGCAGCTTGGCTCTAAGAAATAGAGACAAACTCACAGAGTCACGTAAAATAATCCGTCAAGTCCTCTCCCAATAAAGACGTAACTTTGCCTGAATTAAATCATATGCAGCCATGAATGAGCGCGTGTTGGAAATAAAAGTGCTGAATTTAAGTCTCTCTCTGTTGTCTATGCTTATCATTAGTCTCGTGAAGCCGGAGTCACGTAAAATAATCCGTCAAGTCCTCTCCCAATAAATACGTAACTTTGCCATTTACTATATACCTATTGTTTTGCCAATAAACATCTAAATAAATAGAGTGGAGAGTGGGGACAGTGGCAACATGGCTTATTTCTTCAATCAGGAATATGCTACAGTGATAATATTCATGCTGCACATGCTAAATCAGCTCCCCATCCTTCCTGGATGAAATAAGGCACATGTGACCATTCCTTTTACAAAACAATTATTTTCATGGTAAAAAAGTATATTTTTTTGTCATACTGTCCAAGTTGTTTGCGTGAAGCATTGTAAAAATACATGATATATATACTTTCTTAGCTTCTAATAGGCATAGCTAACATGTGTCAAAGATATTGTGTCAAGCCATTATACCAAGTTTTATCACGGCTGTCAAGGTAGGGACTGTTGCAACATGTTGCTGCAACCATCCCAACATGCTGTCCCTTATCACAACGTTGATACACTTGGTTGACTGCTAGTTGGTCAAACTAGTTCTTAAAACAGTGACTAAGTTCATGCAACAGGCCTTAGTTCAGTAACCTTTCACAGATGCTAACAGAAGTAGGCTATTATAAAAAAATGTAGTGCCTTGATTCTGATTAAATTAATATTGTGTAGTTAAAATGTATTTAAATAATTAACCAAGACTTGTTACTTGATTACCCTTTTATTATTCTTTGTTTTTAGCCAATTTAACTTAAAGACCATGTCTAAGCATTAATAAAATAAAGAAACTGCTAAATTATATTTAAGAATGTTTTAATTACATTTTAATGAATGTTGTAACTGCCCCTGTGGACTGTTGCAACCGTCCCCATTTGAGGGGTCAGTTAAAACATTTGACTTTGTCAATTCAAGTATAAATTGTGTGCATATAATCATATGGCTAATGCAAATAGTCTCTGAAAAACTAAAGGAAACGCAAAAAGTGTTGCAACCATCCCCACTCTCCCTATAGTTGTGTGTAAATAGATAAACCGCACTGTCAGCAGGCATTTCATAATTTAAAATGACAAAAATATTTTAATTCTGATATAACATGCCAGTTGAGAAATGCAATAAAATACGATGTATTGTTTGTTATAGCTTATTTCAATATTTCAGAGAATATTATCCAGTGAATTATTCATCACTCTTTAGCCTATTAAACAGCTTATAAACTTACTAAAACTGTAGTTTAAAATGAAGTTGATATGACTCCTTTCCTTTATTTTCTCCATTTAAAACATTAGACATTATTTTGCTTATTGTTAATATCAGTGTTGCTGATGATGCTTTTTATAAATAAAATGTTTTTATTGTTGTAATTTGAAGATTAAATTTAACATGAAATAATGTTAATTTTCAACAGTTTTTTGTTGTTGTTAAGATGACTGAAAGGAGGAAAAACCAAAGTGAAAAATAGACTTACTTCACTCAGTTATTTACTTACTTTATAACAGTAAATACATATTGGTTCTGCATATCGGTTATCGGGTACATAAAATGCAAATAATTGGTATCGGTAATAAAAAAAACTCAATATCGTTCGATCACTAGTCATGATCTATAGTGTTGAACGCAGCACTGTGTGACAATGAGATACTTCCTTGGTCTGACGCAAGAAGCAAGTCATTTGTAATTTTAACAAGTGCAGGTTCTGTGCTATGGCGGGGCCTAAAACCTGACTGAAATTCTTCATAGATATCTTTTTTTGGCAAGAATGAGCACAAATGAGCAGACAACTGTTATGTCTTTGGAAATGAAGAGACGACACGGACAACCTTTTTTGCTGAGACCGATTTACTGATATTCTCTTACTCTTGGAACACTGCAGACCTGCGAACGCGCAGTGCCTTACATACGGGGAATTTTGCCAAATCTACCGTAAAGCACCAGATCGCTGTGCATGAACAATACACTACAACAACTTTTTCTAAAATTTTTGAAAACGCACAGGGTGGTTATTTTTGCTCTAATTCACATGGAGTACATTTACTCACAAAGTTCTGGATGCCGTTATCAAGACCTGGCCACCATAGATATCCTCTGGCTAGCATTTTCATTATCACGTATCCTGGGTGACCTTCATGAAGCTCGGACAGATGTCTTTCTCTGTACTTTTGAGGAATGATCACCCTTGAGCCCCACAGGACGCAGCCTTGGTCTGTTGAAAGCTGGTCCCTCCTTACAAGGAATGGTTACAGACTTTCATCTGTGACATAACTCGGCCATCCCGACAATGTCAGATCCAACACTTTTGAAAGCACTGGATTTTTCCTAGTTTCTGTGGCAATATCTTTTGCACTGATCGGCAATTCATCGAGGAATGAGATTTGAAACACCATCTCTTCCTCTGTTCCCCCCGTAGATGTTTGCTCACATGGTAATCTGGACAGAGCGTCTGCATTTGCATGATCCGAAGACCGCCTATACTCAATATCATAGTCATAGTCTAGTGATATTAAAGCCCATTGTTGCATATGAAGAGCAGCCAGTGTAGGAATGGCATATTTTGGACCAAGGATAGCGAGAAGGGGCTTGTGGTCAGTTAGCAGTTGGAACTTCCGCCCATACAAATACTTGTGAAAAACTTTTTCATTCCAAAGACTATGCTCAGAGCCTCTCTCAATTTGCGCATAGTTTTTCTCACTTGCTGTCAAAGTTCTCGATGCAAACGCAATGGGGTGTTCCTCTCCTGAAGGTAACACATGTGAGATAACTGCGCCTACGCCATATGGTGAAGCATATCGTCCATGAAACACACCACATGTGGAAGTCCCTGTAGTATTTGATCCATAGTGTGTTGGAAAATCGCAGGTACTGTAGAGATTCCATAGGCCAGACGATGGTATTTAAAAAGGCCTTTATGTGTATTTATGGTAAGGTACTGCTGAGATTTTTCGTCCAACTCCAACTGCTGATATGCAAAAGACAGATCAATTTTGCTGAAGAGCTTTCCTCCAGCCAATGTGGCAAGAAGATCCTCCACGTTTGGTAATGGGTATTCTACAGGGAGAATGCATTTGTTCACTGTGACTTTATAATAGCCACACAGCCGCACTGTTTTGTCTTTTTTCGGCACAAACAAAATTGGTGCCGTCCACTCGCTCCTTTCAATCTGTGAGATTATTCAATTTTTCTCTAAGCGATCCAATTCTTCCTCTACTGCTTCCTTGAGAGAATAGGGAACAGGTCTGGGTTTGTGAAAAGTGGATTTTAATCCTTCTTGCACTCTGACCTTCGCCTTGAATTCTGTGATTTTGCCATATCCATCTCCGAAAAGTTTTTTATGCTTATCGAGTACATCCGAGATAGTGGAAGGATTCACAGGCGCTGTGTGTCTCATGCTGAAAATCTCTTTCCAATTTACAGATATTTCCTGGAGCCAGTTGCGACCCATTAGTGGTGGTTTGTTTCCTTTAACAACGACCAAAGGAAGTAAACACTGTCGATCTTTGTCACTGCAACGTGGATCTCACCCAACAGCGGGATTTTTTCCCCCATATAAAAGGTCAGATGGATAGAAGTCGGGTGCAACACACAGTCCTTCAATTTGTCTTTGTAGATGAGCTCTGAAATTAAGGATAAAGAGGCTCCTGTATCAATCTGCATATTGACAGTTTGGCCATTGAGTTGGAGATCAATATAAATGCCATCCGCTCTATCTTGTGCTGTATAGATTGTGAATAAGTCAAACAGTTGGCTATCTTATGTACTCAGAGTCTCAGAAACCTCAGCTGACACATACTGCGCTTTGTCAGGATGTTGGGCTCTGTTGCTTTTACATGCTCTCTGCAGGTGACCAATCTTTCTGCAATTATGGCATTTTTCATTATGGTATCGACATTCTGAGGGATGATGATTCCCTCCTCCACAACGATAGCAGTCGTTTTTATGCTTGGAAAATGGCTGTCGCTGGACACCTTTTTTAATATGATACTGAAAACTTCCTTGTTTTCTGCATTGTTCTCTGCCCCCAGTTTTGTGTTGCAGCTTATGCACATTGGAGTCCTTTATGGCTGCTTGAGCGTTCAGCTGCTTGGTATCTTTTTGTGCTAGTTCTAATGCAAGAGCAATATCACAGGCCTTTTTGAAGGTGAGGTCCTTTTTGACAGTAACCTTCTGTGATAGGCTTCTCCCGTAAGCCCACAAACACATTTTTCACGAAGAGCATCATCAAGAAATGTCCCAAACTCACATGAACGTGCCAGGCGCTTGAGTGCCAAGAGATAATCAGACATTGTTTCGTCGGGACCTTGGTTCCGTTGATAAAATCTGAAGCGTTCTGCTATCAAAATGGGCTTGAGCTTGAAATTATCAGAAAGGGTCTGAGTTATTTGTGGGTACGTTAAATCAACCACTTTCGCTGGCTCAACCAGACTTTTCAAGAGGCCATATTCTATTGGTCCCAAGACACTTAGAAAAACATCAACCTTTTTCCCACTATCAATTTCATTTGCTGCAACCCATCGCTCAAATCTTTCCAAAAATGTGTCAAAGTCCTCTTTAGTGTTGTCAAACTCTGGCACTCGTCCTATAGTAGCCATTTTTATCTCCTTTTGTTTTTGTTTTTTTTTGTTTGTTTTTGTCGCCCTCCTTTATTTTCCAATATTCTCTTTCATGCAGCGAGTGTCTACAGACTTACCTTTTTAGCTGTAGTTTTTAGTCCACCCACTAGATGTCACTTAATTTCCATTAGGTCAGCATGTGACCGTCACTGCCTCCGTGCACCGTCCCGTTTCAAACAGTTCTCTTTTATGTATTCTGCTGTTGTCATCAAGTTCTCTCTTTCACGTTTAGAGCGCTGTGGATTCCAAAACCACCTCGTCGCCACTTTTATGTCTTTGGAAATAAAGAGACGACACGGACAACCTTTTTGCTGAGACCGATTTACTGATATTCTCTTACACTTGGAACACTGCAGACCCGCGCATGCGCAGTGCCTTACATACGGGGAATTTTACCAAATCTACCATAAAGCACCAAATCGTTGTGCATGAACAATACACTACAACAACTTTTTCTAAAATTTTAGACATAAACGGAAGATTTGAAATGGGCCTGTAATTTACCAGTACACAAGGATCTAGTTTTGGTTTCTTAATAAGAGGCTTAATAACCGCCAGCTTGAATGGTTTTGGGACGTGACCTAAAGATAATTAGGAGTTAATAATATTAAGAAGTGGTTCTTCTGCTACAGGTAACAACTATTTACAATAACTGCTTTGGGTGTGAGTGACCGGATGTTTAGGAGCCCAAGCTGTAAAAAAAAATTGTTCATTTATTTTGCTTTTTTTCTGGTCTAATCACGATCAGATTTTTTCTAGATCCTGCATTCAATTTATATTTCGACCTCACTATTCGGGGAACAGACACAGTCTGTATAGATCGGACACTGCATGTACCTATCTCATTTAAGTGGGTAGAACAAAAGTCATCATAGCGGTTATTTGAGAATTGGCTTACTAGTCAGATGGAGCGTAGCGTACTGGAGATGTTGTCCGACAGGAGTTCCGCTCCAAATAATATCCAAACAATGTTAAGAAAGGACAAAGACTACTACTTCGATTTTATGGCTGGTAGCCATAAGGTGCATTATCGCCACCTACTTTATTGGAGTGTGGACCAGAATTTACCCATTCCATAAAAAATAAACAAAATTATCTTAATCAGCTCTGTTCTTTTGAGATAAAGAAATAAACTCTCTAATCCATGAGTAACTATATTTTTAAGATTTAATTCATCCATTCCCATCTTTCTAAGTTCATTTCTCATTATTTCTCGTTCATTAGTATACTTTTGACAAACACAAATAACATGTTCTACTGATTCCTCTACTCCACAGTGCTCACATAATCCTGTTGGATGTTTGTTTATTATTTTTAAGGTTTTATTCAGCATAGTATGTCCAACCCTTAATCTTGTTAGAATAGTTTCCTCTGTGATGCTTCTTTTAGTTATCTTCACTACTCCTACTTCTCGTTGTATTTCATAAAGATGATGTCCTGTTTTTACTGTATCCCATTTATGTTGCCACTTCTTCGTAGTGTATGTTTTAATTACTGCTTTTGCTTCATATTTACTAAGTGAGATATTCATGACCTCAGCAACAGTTTATAAGAAAACTTAAATGTCCAATTGTTTTAGTGTTCAGGTGGCCAGTCTGAACATAACAGTCTAGTTGCAGGTGTGTAATGTGTGTGCATAATTCATCTCTCCAACTCGCTTGACACATCAAGGTAAATAAAGAATTTTTAAAACCCAAATATGTGTTCATGTCTTAATGCCAAAAGGGGCTAGGCAGAGGGAACAGAGGGCAGCTCTGTGACACTATGACTTTAATGCCGAACTTGAATCTGTACAAAGTATAACCTTTTTTATTTGAGTCTCTTCTATCCACTGTAGTGCTGTTGCTATTGCCATCATCTGTACTGTGTATACTGATAAATGATCTGATGTTCTCCTATTAACAGAAATGTTTAAGGATGGAATACTGAAAGCAAAACCGGTTCTCCGTGTATTAGGATCTTTAGATCAATCAGTATATACTGGGACAAATGCTTGATATACAGTTCATAGTCTGTCTTCAACAACAGCTACAAAGTTTCCAGATTCTTTAATTAACTCTAGCATACACAAATCTGAGTACTGCATGAAACAACCAAGGTGGAGTTATTGATAATGGTACACTAGGAATGTATCTTTTCTGACTTAAAATCATTTATCTAGCTTCTTTGTCACCATGCAAAACACTTCTGTTTAGACATTTCCTTTTCCCAGCACGGAAGGAGTACTTTTACTGTTGGATGGTGGTCTTCTGAATAACCTTGAAGGTTTACCCAGTAATTCATCATTAAGTACTTTCGTCTGATTTGTAATGGCATTTCACCCACTTCAACCTGAAGAGCAGATACAGGAGTCGTTTTAAAAGCACCACAACACAGTCTCAAAGCTTGAGCCTGTATCACATCCAACTTTTTCAACAAAGTTTTTGCTGATGAGTGATAAACAATAATTCCATAGTCTAACACTAATCTTATAAGTGCTATATAAATACTTTTCATTGCGGCTCTACTTGCTCCCCACTCTGATCCTCTTAGACATCTCATATTTAAAATATTTTACATTTAGTGTCAATCTTTTGAATATGTTCGTTCCATGTTAATTTTGCATCAAACCACACACCCAGAAACTTAACTTTAACTTGTTCAATAGTTTGTCCATACATCTTTGTCTCTGTATCAATGCCTCTTTTCCGAGTGAACAATGTTTGTGTTTTATCTACTGAAAACCTAAATCCCCATGCATATGACCATTTTTCTACAACTTCAATTGTCTCTTGTATTTTTCCTGTAATATGATTTATGTTCCTTCCCCGTTTCCACACTGCCCCATCATCAGTAAACAATGAACGCCCAATGTCTCCTTGAACTTGAGAAAATACATAATTGAAAAGAGTATTGGTCTTATGCTGCCCTGAGGGCTACCATATATCTTCCAGATAAGACTTTCCCAATTCTGACTTGAATAAATCTCAGCCAAAAAATATTTAATCCAATTATAAATTCTACCTGTTATACCCATCATATCAAGTTTGATCATTAATCCCTCTTTCCAAATCATGTCGTATGCTTTTTCGACATCATAGAAAACTGCCATCACTGATTCCTTATTAACCTGATTTCTTAAGATCTGTTTCCAAACATATAATGGGGTCCATAGTTCCTCTTCCTCTCCTGAAACCACTCTGATGAGGTGATACAATTCCTCTACTTTACAAATAAAATACAATACAATTATCTCTAATCATTCTTTCCATTATCTTTCCTATTTGTGAGGTCACTGCTATTGGCCAATAATTCTTTGGATTTGACGGGTCCTTTCCAGGTTTCCAAATTGGAATAATCACTGACTCTTTCCATCCAGTAGGTAACTTTCCTTTTACCCAAACTTCATTATAAAAGCCGAACAGTTTTATAGGTGCCAAAACACCCAAATGTTTTAACATTATATAGCAGAGTTCATCCTTTCCAGGAGATGTTATTCCAGCTCTTGCTTTTGCCCTCTTCATTTCTTCCATAGTGAAGAGTGCATCCCTTGTACTATTAGTTTCCTTCCACCACTCAATCCTTCCAGAATAAACTGATTTTGTTAATTCCCTCCCTCTCTTTCCATCTTCAGTTAGATTATTTGAACTATGGATTTCAATGAGTGCCTCTGCTATAATTTCTGCATTTTCTTCATCCGATGCTGCTGTCTTTTCCCCCACCTTCATAACAGGGTATTTCCATTCTCTTCTGATTCCTCTTATGCTTGTAATCATGTACCATACCTCTCCCACAGGTGTTGATCTACCTATTTTACTTCAAAAAGTCTGCCAGCTTTGTCTTTTTGCATTCCGTATAATTTCCCTAACCTTTGCTTGCATTTGCTTATATTTAATTATATTTAGACAATGAGTCATTCTTAAAGCTTTATTTATTTCTTTAACTACAGCACTGCATTCATCTGTCCACCAAGGGACCATCTTCCTCTTCGTCTGTCCATTACTTTTAGGAATTAACTCATTAGCAGCTTCAAGCAATATGGTTTTACATTTTTTGTCAATCTCCTCAATGTCTTCATTTAAATCTATTTCACTCTCACAAATAAAACTAAACTTTTCCCAGTTAGCATGATCAAATATCCACTTCCGTATTATTTTCTCTTGTTGTTTGTTTTCCTGTAGTAATATTCCACAAACAACTGGATAATGATCACTCCCTACTGATGTTTCATAAGTTACATCCCACTCACATATCCCTGCTAAATTATTTGACACTAAAGTTAAATCCAATACTGACATATTCCCTGTATGTACATACAGTCTTGCCCTTTTCCCATCATTTAAACATACCAATTCTTTTTCCTCTAACAGTTGTTCAATCACCCCTCCGTTTACATCTGTTTTTGTTCCTCCCCATAATGTACTATGTGCATTAAAATCCCCACAAATCACTCTTATTTCAATCCATTCCTTCAATTTGCATTAACCCATACAGATCTAAAGGATTCTAAATCTTACAAGGATTATAATAATGAATAATTATGGCTCTCCTTCCTTCGTCAAGATCTCTATGACTATGTATTCATACTCATTTCCTATTCCTATCTCTCTAAATGCAATATCTTCTCTAATAAATGTTACACACCCGCCCCTACTCCTTCCCTCCTATCACACCTAACACAATCATATCCACCTAGTCTAAAATCTAAATTTGGTCTCAGCCATGTCTCCTGAATACAAATAACACTGGGTTTGCTAGATAGCTCTTCTATATTTTTTTTTTATATATTCCATTGCATCAAGAGGATCATTATTAGTATTATCCAACCCATTTTTGTTCCTGGCTTGCCTGAGCACTGAGATAATTTCTTACTTCCTCCCATGTTAACCCACTGATATTTAGATGATGTACTGCAGCTTTCACAATTATTTGTATTCTTTCCGTTTTAGATTTAATCTCCATTGTGGCATTAACTACCCCTGCAATGAAATAACTAGTTTCTTTAAGTCAACTAATATTTTTTCTTTATTTACCTGTTCTATTTCTTTTAAGGTTTGATTCTCCACTCTGTTTCTTTCATTTATTCATTCTCTTGGATTCACCATCCTCAAAGCTTCTGCATATGTGAGCTTGTTCTGAGTTCTTATCTGTTGTATTTCCCTTTCCTTTTTCATCACTTCACACCCCCCATAAGCCACAATGTGTTTCCCCCCACAGTTACAACATTTTGGCTGTTCATGTTTACATTGCCCATATTCACGATCTTCTCCACACCTGGCATATCTCCTTCTGCCTTTACATACCTTGGCTGTATGTCCAAATCTTTGGCAGTTGTAACACCTCATTGGCTTTGGAGTGTATTCTCTAACATTAAAACTCAAAAATCCTAATGCCACTTTTTTGGGTAGGAATTCATCTTCAAAATCAAGTACAACATACTCACTGTCTTTTCTCACCCCCTCTCGAGGTATTTGTATCCATCGAACACCTTTCAGAATTACTCCTTTTAAGTTTGATTTAATTTCATCCATTGAGACTCCCCAAATAACTCCTTTACTCCAATTACTTTCCCTTTCCACACGACTTGTATTTATTACTTTAAATCTGGATGAAATGCTACCTATTTCCTTCATTCTTCCAGCCCTCTCCCTCTGTTCTTCATTTATACAAACAATCAGTAGATTTCCATCTCCCAAAACCTTAGCCATATGTATGTCACCAATCTGGTTGCGCAAAATAGTTGTAAATTTCACTGGACTCATTAATGATATTCCCTTCTCCTCACCAAATCTCAATATCATTTTAAATTGCAAACCTTCTTGATCATTCTCCTCCACTCCTCTTTCAAAACTTCAATTATGCCTGGTTTTCTTTGCTCTAATCTCTTCAAAATTATTTTTTTTATCTCTCATTCTTCCACATCCTTGACTTGTTTCCATACTATTATCACTATCCACTATATCAGAATCTCCCCACTCTGGTCCATTCACAACACAGCTGTGCTAACCCGCCAACGTTTTCTTCTTTTCATTTGACTTTCCCATTCTTATAATTTTTTTCTGCTTTTCCGACCTCCAGTTGATAAACATGCTTTTCTTCCAAGATCATCTATTAAATTTCCGCAATGTTTTAATTTATACGTTTTAACCATAAAACTCTTGTGATCTCTGTTTTCTAAAACCAGTCGCCATCCTCCGACAAAGACTACAACGAAACTGAATGCTTATAAACAAAAGGAAACAAAGGAGTAAACGAGATAATTAATGAACACAGGTGAACTGGGTGATGATTAGACAAATTAACTAATGAGAACCAGAACAGAACCAAAAAAGGGCAAACAGGAACCTAAAAAGACACATATACATAACACACGAGTGAAAGTGCAGTTTTTTTCTGAAACTGCACAATTGCAAAGTGATATTGATTTTATACAATAATTAAATAAACAAGGTTAATATTATGTTTTGAGTTATTTTGCAAATTAAATTACTTCCAAACTATTTCACTGTAGAATTGTTGTGCATCTCTGAGCAACACACAGCAGTGTTTCATTAGTCAAGTCACCTTTATTTATATAGCACTTTTAACAATACAGATTGTGTCAAAGCAACTTTCCAATATCAGATTAGGAGAATAGTGTCAATAATAGGGCCTTTCGCACTGCTGTAGTTACAAAACTAAAAGTACAGTACTAAAGTATTGGGATGATTTTGCGTGAACTATTTCCCCGTACCATTTAAAGGGTTGCATTCGCACCGAGAGTGGGTACTAAGAAGTGACGTAAGCCGGTCGACAGCGACATCATTTGTGTGCTGCGTTCAACAATGTAAACAAAGAAGAACATCAAGCTATTTGAGAGAACAGAAAGGAGGACTAAGAATCTCAAACGACAATTTGCAGCGTTACATTTTATTGAGGCTGATAAAGCACACAATGCCGTAGATGAACTTTTCAGGTAAATACCGCTTATAAATGCTCTTAGTATGATACAATGTTTACACCGTATATATTTACACAGTGTTTTAAATCATGGCGGGTGAGGGCGTTTTCATACGCTATAGCCAATCAGCATACACTTATGTGATATTTGTTTTAGGTATATTTTAATAATTCACAGAGACACCTGATGAACGTGACGATCTGTTTTTACTGCCCTCGTTCAGCCCCGTTCCACATGTTATGTTCACCACACATTTTACATACGGAGAGCGCCATCAACAGGTAAGGAGTAATAACACAATTACCATACATTACATCTCCCTTCTTAAGAAATATATTCTTCCAACTCCAGAGAACATGGTTGTGGAAAAGTCATTTCTCTGGTTTTCAGCAGGTGTCGCCGGTTTCTCCTAAAGGTGTTTCCATCAGGAGTTTGAATCTCATATGACCTGGGTTTTTCATGACTCCTCAACACAATTGCTGGTTGCCAGTTGTTTCTAATTTTTACTCTCACTTTCTCTCCATCTGCAACAGGTGGTAACTGTTTTGCTCCACAATCAAAGTAATGTTTCTGTTTCAGCTGCCTGTCCTTGATGCTCTTATGCACATTTCTGTAAAGTTGGGGTCTCAGCAGCTTTGCTGATGTGGGCAGTTTGGTTTTCAGTCTTCGACCCATGAGCAGCTGTGCAGGAGATAGTTTCACACCATCCAAAGGAGCATTTCTGTACTCCAATAGAGCAGTATAAGGATCTCTTTGGCTCTCCTGTGCTTTCTTTAACAGGTTCTTTACTGTCTGGACTGTTCGTTCACTCTGTCCATTTGACTGAGGAAATCCAGGACTTGAGGTGGTATGTACAAACTCCCAGTTTTCTGCAAATACTCCGAATTCTGCACTTGAGAATTGTGGACCATTGTCCGACACCACTTCATCCGGGATCCCATGTCTCGCAAAGATGGATTTGAGAGCTGTCACAACATGTCTGCTTGTTGTCTGTGTAAGTTTGGCAATCTCCGGAAACTTAGAAAAATAATCCACACACAGTAGATATTCACCTCTGTCGAAGTGGAACAAGTCTACTCCTACTTTCGCCCATGCTCTGTCTGGAATGTCATGGCAGATGAGTGGCTCCTTGGTGTTACTCCGTCTGAAAGTATTACAGATAGCACACTTCAACACGACATCCTCAATTTGCTTTGCCATGCTGGGCCAGAACATGACATCTCTTGCCCTCTCCTTACATTTAACAATACCAAGATGAGATTCATGTATTCTTGCTAACATGTCTGCTCTCAAACTTTGTGGGACAATAATTCGCCAGCTCTTGAAAAGTAACCCGTCGGAACAGGTAAGTTCTTCTCGGAAAGTCCAGTACTTTCTTATGTCTGCTGGAATTTGTCGTATGTCTGCAGGCCATCCTGACTGAACTACTTCCATGACCATTTGCAACTCTTCATCTTTTGCTGTTGCAGTTCTGAATGTAGTCAGCTTCTCTTTTGAAATTGGCAAACAAACTGACAAAGAATGAACTTGTAACTCATCTTCCAGGAGTGGCTCGGTTTGTTCTTTTAGGTAAGCTCGGCTCAGCGTGTCTGCTATGTACAACTCTTTGCCAGGCTTGTAGCTGACATGTAAATCATAGATCTGCAATCTCATCAGCATTCTCTGGAGTCTTGGAGGAGCTTTTTGGAGAGACTTTTTAAATATTGTCTCCAGGGGCTTATGATCCGTCTCCACTTGTACTGTTTTACCATAGATATACTGATGGAACTTCTCGCAGCCATAGACAATCGCCAAGAGCTCTTTTTCTATTTGGGCATATCTTTTCTGACACTCAGTAAGAGACCTTGAGCCAAATGCCACTGGTTGTCCTTCTTGCAGCAACACTGCTCCCAGACCTTCAGCACTTGCATCCACTGACAGTATTACCTCTTTTTTTAAATCGAAGTACTTCAACACTGGGGTGTTGCTCACAAGTGACTTCAATCTTTCAAAGCTCTTTTGTTGTTCTGAGTCCCAATGCCAAGCTACATCACCCTCTAGAAGTTTCCGTAGCGGAGCACTGATGTCTGACATGTTTGGAACAAACTTGGCCAGATACTGAAGCAGGCCTAAGAACCTCATTAGTGCAGCTTTGTCCGCTGGCTCTGGCATGTTCTGTATCGCTCTGACTTTCTCTTTGTCTGGCTTCAACCCATCTGCAGTCAGAATGTGTCCAACATAACTGACTTCGGTCATCCTGATCTTGCATTTGTTTTTGTTCAACTTTAGATTAATGCTTCTAATTCTGTCTAGCAGTTGTCTTAGTCTCTTGTCATGTTGTTCTATGTCTTCACCCCACACCAGAATGTCATCCACTATGTTAACGACTCCATCTAAGTCTTCTAGTCTTTGTGCAATGCACTTCTGAAACACTTCTGGAGCTGACACTATGCCAAATGGAAGTCTCAAGAACCGGTATCTCCCAAAAGGAGTGTTGAAAGTACATAATTTGGAGCTTTCTTCATCCAGCTGTACTTGCCAAAACCCATGATTGGCATCAAGCACTGAGAATACTTTGGCATTTGGCATCTCAGCTACTATTTCTTCTATCGTGCGCAATGGGTAGTGTTCTCTCTTTATAGCTTTGTTAAGATCTTGTGGATCGATGCAGATCCTGAGTTTCTCTGGCTTCACTACCGTAACCATACTATTAACCCATTCAGTGGGATCGGTTTGTTTCACGATAACTCCAAGATCTTCCATTCGTTTCAGTTCCATTTTGACCCTGTCCTTTAGTGCTATGGGTACTTTCCTTGGTGCGTGAATGACTGGAGCGACATCTAGGTTGAGCTGTATATTGTGCAGTCCTGGAATACATCCTAAACCAGTAAACACATCCTTGTACTCATTCAGAATGTCCGTTTGGTCTTTGTTCTCCACCTTGTAAACTCTTTTAATCAGTCCGAGTCTTGAGCATGCTTCTCTTCCTAGGATAGCTGGTGAATCCTCATCTACAATTTGGAATTCTAGCTCAAACTCATTGTCTTTGTAACCACATTTGAGCATTGCCTTGCCCTTTGGCTCCATCGTGTGGCCAGAATATGTAACTAACGAGCAGTTTGATTTCTTCAGTGATGTTGTCTTAGATATTTTCTCAAAGTCTTTATATGACAACACGTTGCACTCTGCTCCTGTGTCTAGCTTAAAGGTAAGTATGCAGTTGTTTATTCTGAATTCCTGAGTCCATTTCTTTTCACTTTCCATGGTAGAGACAGTATTCATTTGTGCCAGCCATTTGCTAGCTGTCTGCTCACTTCGTTCAATGTCGATGGTACCTATAAACAATTCGGCAATTTCTTCTTGTTCTATTTCATGGACTTTTTTCTCCAATTTTCTAGGTTTTCCTTTTTGTTTTTGTGTTTTGCACATGCGGCTAAAATGGTTCTTCCGCGAACACTCATTACAAATTTTGCCATATGCTGGACACTTCCTTGGCTCATGTACATAACCACATCTCATGCATTCTTCCTTCTCTTTCCCTGTGTGCTTGATATTCGACTGTCTGACTGTTGACTTGGTTCTCGTTATTCTGTTCACAGCCACTTCTGCTTCTTCATGCAGCACTTTCATATGTGTTTGTGTTACTTCGTTGGCACGACAGATATCCACAGCCTTTGCCAGGTTCAAATCCGTTTCCCTGAGAAGCCTAGCTCTCACGGTGTCATTGTTAACACCACAGACAATGCGATCTTTAATCAAGTCATCAGTTAATCGTCCAAATTCACAGTCCTTTGCCTTAATTTTCAAATCGGTCACGTATGCATCAATGGTTTCATTTGGTCCCTGTGCTCTCGTAAAAAACATATGCCTCAGATACGTAATGTTCTTTCTTGGCTCACAGTACTCTCTAAACTTTTCTTTGAGCACATCAAAATCATCCACATCATCATCAAAGTCCATGGTATTAAATACCTTTATTGCATCATCTCCAGCCACGTGAAGAAATGTCGCACACTTTACTTTGTCACTCTTCTCTGCAATGCCAGTTGCAATGAGATACAGGTCAAACTTTTGAATCCACGTTCGCCAGTTTTCCGCCAGATTTCCTTCGAAACACAAACTGTTAGGAGGCTTCAACTGATCCATGTTTTTTCTTCTGACACCATGTGATATTTGTTTTAGGTATATTTTAATAATTCACAGAGACACCTGATGAACGTGACGATCTGTTTTTACTGCCCTCGTTCAGCCCCGTTCCACATGTTATGTTCACCACACATTTTACATACGGAGAGCGCCATCAACAGGTAAGGAGTAATAACACAATTACCATACATTACAACTTATGTCACAGATCGTTCCTAGAACTGTTTTAGACCCTACTCTGAAGCAGGAGCTAATTTATGGTGCTTTTCCACTGCGTGGTACGACTCGGTTCGGGTCGGTTTGTGTTTCCACTGCAATTTAGTACCGCTTTAGAGTAGGCGGGATTATTCAAGTGTGGTTGTAGTTGCGCCGCCTCTACTGAGGTGACATCATCATAACCGCGCCACAAGCAAACACACAACAAAGGAGAATATCAACAGAATTGTTTTATTCATTCTCGGCATGTGGATGTTTTTAACAGCAATGGAGAGTACTATGAGAATGCTTTGGATTTACCCCCAGCAGCAGAGACTGTGGTGGCAGTGCCACAGGCTGTAGAGGAGGAGGGCAGGGGTGTTCGTGCAGGTGTGCTGCGTTACTTAAATAGTTACCTATTCATGTAGAATGTTCTGTGAATTATTTCAAAATGTTCAGTGTATCCCTTGGTTTTTTTATTTATGTGTTGGTTTGTATCATCGTGGCATTAATCATTTGTCTTTTTCAAGAGGTTCATTACTTGCTCATACAATAATACATTTTTAATATAGTCTGGAGGTACACTTATTCGATCAGATTGTTTTTAATTGAAGCAAAACACACATACAAAGGTAAACATATAAACAGAAAACATACTCTAAAAATATACAAAGTGCAAAATGTATATACATAAGACTTTTTCATTCCACATCGCCCATCAAGGTCTCGCTGGATCCGCTCCTCGGCTATCAACGAGAGGAACCTCTGTACTTCCTCAACAGACCATGAAACAGACATTTTTGGTTGATACAAAAAGGTGCGTTTGTTCAAACAAATGGTGTGTACGATCCTTCGCTGGCTGTGCTGATTTAAATCTAGCGGGTCTATTGTTGGGTCTCGTATCGCAAGTTCAGTGACGCAGTAATGACGATTTTCTCCGGCCAATCAGTGATCAGTAGAGTTTACACGTCATGTTTTGGTAACGGATCGCTTGGAACCTCGGCAGAGGTGGTACTAAAAAAGTACCAGGTACAGTACTCAGTGTAAAACCCCACAAAAGTGAACCGTACTGAACCGTACCGTGCCGTACCATGCAGTGGAAAAGCGCCATTAGTTCCTCCAAACAGAAGTTCCTCCTAAACGCAGTTCAATTCCAACTGCAGCAAAGTCAGATTTTGTAAATAATAATTTGGTTCCCATAGTCTTGTCCTGATGGCTGTCTAGGTGACGAGGTCCTCACTGGGGATCTGTCTCTGGGGTTCATCTAGCTGTCCTGATTTCCGCTGACGTTCAGGGCTGTAGAGGTTGCCTCTAGGTGCTTATCCACCATCTGATCTGGATACGGACCAGATCGGGTGGCAACGGTGATCTCGGAATAAGAAAGAAACCAACTAATATTAGCGCAGATGCCATTCTTCCTATGATGTAACAAGTACATTGGGTGTTATGTGAAGTGTTCCCTGTTCTGGTTGACATAATTAATGCAGCCTAGCAATCCTTTAAGGGATTTGAATATTAGAAGCGTATTACTGTATTATGTGTAAACCAGGGTAAAGAGATGGGTCTTTAATCTATATTTAAACTGACAGAGTGTGTCTGCCTCCTTAACAGTGTTAGGTAGATTGTTCCAGGGTTTTGGCACTAAATAGGAAAAGGTTAGGAATCGCCCGCAGTTGATTTTGATATTCTAGGTATCACAAATGGCCAGAGTTTTGAGAACGTAGTGGATGTGGAGGACTATAATGCAATAAGAGCTCGCTCAAGTACTGAGGAGTTAAACCATTCAGGGCTTTAATAGTAATTAACAAGATTTTAAAATCTGTACAATGTTTAGTAGGGAGCCAGTGCAGTGTTGACAGAACTGGGCTAATGTGGTCATACTTCCTGGTTCTAGTAAGAACTTTAGCTGCTGAATTTTGGACCATCTGTACTTTTTTTATTAAGCGTGCAGAAAAACCACAGAATAAAGCATTACAATAATCTAACCGTGATGTCATAAATGCATGAATTAACATTTTTGAATTTTGACTTTGATAAGTCTCAATTTAGATATATTTTTTAAGATGAAAAAACTGCAGTTTTACAAATGCTAGACAATGACTGAAGAAAGCACAGCATAAACTCAAGACCACAACCAGAGGAATCCAAGTTTCTATCCTGACACCACTTAGGGAACACACGCCACCGATTCGAATAGTTTTCCCAAGTGGAAGGTGCTTTAGCATTGTTAATGGTTTTTGCTACCACCTCCTATAGCACATGAGAGATGGACTGAGCAGAGGCCAAACCCAAAGTTGTAACATGACTAGACTCGGATGCCAAATCTTACTCTCCACCTGAGTGAGAAGGTCTGCTCTGATTGGTAATGGCCAGGGATGGCCTCGTACTAGACATAAAAAAGCGGGAAGCAAGGTCTCATTGGCCATTTCGATGCAATCAAAAATTCTGTGCAATGAGACATCTGGGCTGATGTAAACAGATCAGTATGAGCTCTACCAAACCTGTCCCATATCAGACCTACCACCTCTGGATGCAAGCGCTATTCCCCTGGGCGAGGCCCCATTCGAGAGAGGAGATCGGCTGCCCGGTTCACTACTCCCGGTTTGTAGATTGCCCTGATTGAGGCAAGTCTTGGATGGGCCCAAAACAGAACCCTCCTGGACTCCTGGAGGCAACGCAATGAACTGGTGCCTCCCTGATGATTGATATGATAAACTGCTGACATGTTGTCGGTTCTTACCAGGGCATGCTTGTCTTGCAGAAAAAAACAATAAATCGTTTCAAGGCCATCTAAACTGCCCTCAACTCTAACATGTTGATATGTTCCATGTTCCAGGGAACACCCATGCGTCTCTCACTGTTCTGCCTTGCAAGACAGCCCCCCAACCAGTCAGAGACGTATTCCGTTGTCACCATCATCCTCCTTGCTGGTATGTTCCCCAGAGGGACCCCATGGTCCAATTTCTTTTTGCTCAACCAGGGGTGCAAGGCTTGAATACATTTCCATGTGACCTTCACTCTCACCTGCCTCTGTAATTTTGGGTGGAGTTAAAACTTGTTGATTCAACATTGTAGTGGTCATGCTTTGAGCAACCCGAGAGGCACTACTTTTATTGCCGCTGATACCATCACCAATAATATTTTTAACTGCGCCAAATCTATCCGCTTGCCTAATCGGAAAGATTGTGCCAGAGTAGATTACGCTGTTACCCTCTGTGGAGCGAGTGATGCTGTCATTGTCAGGGAATTCAGAACCAATCCAAGAAATACTGTCTGTTGACCTGGTTCGACATTTATTTTCTGGTGGTTTATGCAAAAAACAAGTTCCCTTAGATGATTGATGACCCTTTGTGTGTGTCCTCCACGACCTGACGATGGCTTGTTGCACAGATCAGCCAGTCGTCTAGGTATGGAAGGATCTTTATACCCACGATTTGAAGGGGGCAAAGGGCAGCTGACACCACCCTGGTGAAGGCACGAGGGGAGAGAGAGAGACCAAAGGGGAGGACCTCGAAATGTTATGCCTGGCTTTGAAAGGCAAAACGAAGGAACGTTTTGTGATCTGGATGAATGGGTACATGAAAATATGCGTCTTTGAGATCTATTGTTGTGAACCATTTGTTTGGTTCTATAGTCTCCAAGATTTCTGCAGTGGTCAGAATCTTGAACTGCAGTACTTTTATGTACGCATTTAAACGTATCGGGTCTAAGATGGGTTGGAGACCATCATCTTTTTCTGGAATGAGGAAATAATTCTAATAAAACCCAGTGAGCTGTTCGTTGGGTCTTAGCTGAGAAATTGCCTTCTTTTTTAGAAGGTTCGCAATTTCTTCTGATGAAGTCTGGTGCCTGGACTTGGTTTTTTACCATAGTCATTTGTACTCCTAAAAATGGGGGAGGTCTACACCAGAACTGAATTCTGTAACTATTTTTTTACTGTAGACAGTACCCAATGGTCTGAAATATTTTCCTCCCAACTTTCCAGGCATAGTTGGAGCACATTCCGGCCACCCTTTTGGTATTGCTATGCAGCCCCTCCTTGGGGGTCTGAGCCCCTGGGATTCTGCTTTCTCTGCAGTGCATCCCTAACTGATGACCGGGACTGAGCCACCTGTTTGCGCCATGGTTCCCTCCTGGCACTTCGACTGTCATCAAATCTCCAAAAATTACTATTCTGTCTTCCACCTAACTCGCATGGTTGTGGCCGATTAAAATGGGGAGGCTGAGGAGTCTGCCAGCCTTTATTTTGCTGTCTATTTATCCTAGATGTGACTCTCCTCTTCAACGCGCTTGTTCTGCTTTGTCAAGCATTGCTTGATAATCTGGGTTAAAAACTCGACCAGGAGTAAATGGCATGTAAATCAGTTATTTTCGGATAGTGTCAGGCAGGGAGGTTTGTGCTAACCATATCTGCCTACGAGAAAGTATTGTAGAAAATATAGAGGAATAAATATCCCTAGTAAGCTGTGCATGTGTAGCAAGGGCTGCATCCACCAAACCCAAAATGTCCCGATCCACTTGACTTCTAATTTTTCGCAGAGCCACCAAAATTATGGCTAGTGCATTACCAGACCGGGCCGCACATGTGGCCGCATGATAAGTCCGACAAACCAGATCATCTGTCTTTTCACATTCTTTCCTGGGACACCGGGGTCATCAGTCACCCGGTCTGGACCTAGAGGAGTTAATGCTGCCATTCCACGCTCTACTGCTGGCATACCTCCCATGCCCGTTTCTGTAGAATACTGTATTTTGACAAAATGCCTGTAACCAGCGTTGAATTAGGGGGCAGTTTTATGATTATTCCAGGCCTTGCTTAACATCTGTGAATAATCCTCAGCAACAGGGATCGAAACAGAAGGTTGGGACTGAGAGACTCCTGCCCACAGCCCTTGCCCCACCGACGCTGTCTGAGTTTCAGTCTGTGTTTCCAATTCCAAAATCCTTGCAGCACTAAGAATTTGAGTGACAATATCAGGTTGTGCAGAATCTCCATCCTTCACAGAAGACTGATTCATCCCCCTGCCAAACAGGCAGTCATGAGTATGAAGAGAAATAGCATCAGGAGGGTTATCTTTTTCCTCCCTATATGAAGGAAAATAATTTTCAGAAAAGACAACAGATTGTGTGCTTCTCCCCATTCACTGAGGCCTAAAAGGGTCCATCTTCCCAGCCAGATCTTGTAAGGTTTGCTGCTGGGTGTCAGAATGTGAATCTGAAACTTTTGACCTTTTCTCACAGGTGGCCACAGAACAGCTAGGAGAACATTCTCTTCTTCGTTTAAGGGAGAGTGCATCAACCATCGATGACTGGACTCCACTTTTAGAGACTACCTGTTAAATAAACCAGACTCTTTGCACCCTTTCTTGCAGAGAGAAATTTACAGAAGCAGGACATGGATCTTCAATGTCATCCAGTAAATGAGTCATGCCCAAAAATGATGGACATTCCCGGTGACCATCGTGAGGATGCAAAGTAGTATGAAAGTAACAGCACAATGATTGACTCATGATTGTTGAACATCCAATACAGCTGCGTACAGCCGTAAAACAAATAACACACAAAATAGAAATACCTTACTCCTGCGAACAGGAATTTGTTAGCAAGTAATGTGTGCAACACAACCCCAAAAGCCAAATAAAATCTCACTCAATCCACTACGAACAGTAATATCACAGAGCAAGCATATTAACTCTCAGTTCGTTCAGTCAATAAGACAAACTTGATAAATTAGGAGGTACCGACAACTATTCTATGCGCAAAGCATCCTGAACTCCCTCCCAGCCTACCTCTCCCACCACCTCTGTACCAGTCCTCACCATCGCCACTGCTGTCTTCTGGCAGCCCCTCTCCTCACCTTCAGCTCATCATCTGTGCGGTGGGATCACTGTGGGTCTGCCAGTCTCCATCGGCGTCATGGCTGGAGGATCCCTTGTCTTCTCCTTTTTTACTGTAGACAGTACCCAATGGTCTGAAATATTTTCCTCCCAACTTTCCAGGCATAGTTGGAGCACATTCCGGCCACCCTTTTGATATTACTATGCAGCCCCTCCTTGGGGGTCTGAGCCCCTGGGATTCTGCTTTCTCTGCAGTGCATCCCTAACTGATGACCGGGACTGAGCCACCTGTTTGCGCCATGGTTCCCTCCTGGCACTTCGCCTGTCATCAAATCTCCAAAAATGACTATTCTGTCTTCCACCTAACTCGCATGGTTGTGGCCGATTAAAATGGGGAGGCTGAGGAGTCTGACAGCCTTTATTTGACTGTCTATTTATTTAGCTCAACATCTGTGCGGTGGGATCACTGTGGGTCTGCCAGTCTCCATCGGCGTCATGGCTGGAGGATCCCTTGTATTCTCCTCCAGCCTCTGAGTCCTGGGCTCCACCTCGGCCCGTCGATCCAGTGGCTCCACCATGGCTCCTAGTTCCCTCCTCTCCGCTGTGGTCACCGGCTATTGCCATCCGTCCACCAGCTCCACCGGGCTCCCTCGTCTCTCTGGCTCCGCCTTGTTCAGTGGTCGACCATCCGTCGCCTTGGGACTCTACTCCTTTGGCTACACCTCGTCCTTCCGTCCCACCAGCTCTGTCAGGCTCCTCCTTCCCTCCAGTTCCACCTTTGGTCCTCTGTCACTCCGGCTCTACCCCAGCCTTCCGGATCCCAGCCTCCGCCTCGGTCGCCTAAGCCATCTGCTCTGCCTTGGCCCTCCAGATCCTCAGCGTTGCCCTGGCTCAACGACTCTCCGTCTGTCTCGGGCTCCACCACCAGCTGCTCCACCGCCATCAGTCGGTCCACTGGAGTCATCACCCCTTCCTCCACCATGGCTTCTCCCTCCGTCGGCTCAACTGAGGGCCGCCATCATGGCAGGGGTCTGGGTCCTGTCTGGCTCCTCCTTTTCCCTCCTGTCTACTCCCTGGCTCTTCCCTCCATCACCACCCTGGACTCTGTTGGTCATCCTCCTTCCGGTCATCCGGCCGACTCCAGAACCTCCTCCGACCTGTCTGTGCCTATCCCTTTTCTCCATCTCTCTGCCATCTCCTGTCCCTTACTTATCTACAGCGCAAGGTCACACCTTCTGGGAGGGGGGTGATCTGTCACACCGTTCACCGTTTAGTTCATTCGTTTTCATGGTTTTTTATATGATTTCATCATTATGCTCAGGTGTGTTTGTTCAAGTGCACCCTGTTTGTTTTCTTTATTTTTCAAAAGCCCAAAATTTAGCTGATATGTTGAGCAGGGCCGCTGTTGGCCAAATAGGTCAAAATGGCGCCGCTGTGTTCGGTCGCCGTTCATGTACCTCCGCTCAGATTGTGTTCTTATTTACTTTTTAACGTATTTTTGTTTTCTCTTTTTACAGACATATTGCTGCACTGATCAGTTACGACAAAATAATACTTTTCTACATTGAACAACGCTACACTAACCTGTTTCAGGACACTTTATCCACGAATCCAACATGGCCATTGGAGATACTTCAGAACATGGGGGAGAACAATGGCCACCTGAATAACCCTGGAGGCGACGGATCAAGAAGATCCACAGGAAACGCGCTGGAATACGCAACAGACTGAGGGAAAGGGCTCACAGTCCTCCTCTACTGAATATCCTGCTCACTAATGTCCAATCCTTGGAGAATAAGATGGACGATCTTAGAGCCAGCATAAGTTTCCAACGGGACATAAGGGACATAAGGGACTGGATCCTTTGTTTGACTGAAACATGGCTCACAACCTCGGTCCCGGACACTGCTGTAACGCTGACTGATAACTTTTCTGTTTTACGGATGGACAGAACAGCCGAGGCCCGTAAAACCAAAGGTGGAGGAGTGGGTTTCATGATCAACAAGAAATGGTGTGACCCCAGGAATATCTCCATTCTGTCACGCTCCTGCTTGCCCCATCTTGAACATCTCTGTTATCTGCCGCCCATTCTATCTGCCCTGCGAGATTTCATCGATCATTGTTGCTGCTGTTTACATTCCAACACAGGCAGGCACTGGCTTGGCTTTGTCTAAACTTCACAATGTGCTCAGCGGCTATATTAACAAACATCCTGACACTGCCTTTATCATCGCGGGGGACTTTAACAAAGCCAACCTCAGGCAGGTCATGCCGAACTTTCATCAACATGTATCCTGTCCAACTAGAGGACCGAATACACTGGATCATTGCTAAACTCAGTTTAAAATGCCTACAATGCTCGCTCACTACCGGCTTTTGGCAAATCGGACCATGCCGCCATTTTCCTCACAACGGAATATAAACAAAGGCTTATTCAGGAACCCCCAGTGAATAGAGTAGTGACGTGCTGGTCCTCCCACTATGCTACAGGTGGCTCTTGATGACGTCGACTGGGACATGTTCCGGGTGAGTTCATCTGACATCAGCAAGTTCACGGATATATCATCAAGCTATGTCAACATGCTAACTAAGCAAGCCACTGAAACGGTAACCATAAGGACATTCTCAAATCAGAAAACGTGGGTGGACAGAACAATCCGTGATAGGATTATCTGACGCATACAACCCTGGTCTTTTGTCAGGAAACATGAGCGAGTACAAAGCATCGTGCTATGCTCTCTGACATGCAGTAAGAGCCGCTAAACTCTGAAACAGGGAGAGAATTGAGTCTCATTTTCAGCTCAATGACTCTTGACACATGTGGCAGGGACTGAGGACCCTCTGTTCCTTTGGAAATAAATCCTCCGCAGAGGTGAGAGCAGATCCGTTGCTGGTCGAAGAGTTAAACACCTTCTACGGCTACTTTGAATGCAATGGCGGCAGCGTGACTCTGCCGATCAGTGCGTCAGGAAGTAGCAGACAGAGCAGCGATGGTCATGTTATCACTGTGTCAGAGGACGAGGTTCGGAGGGAACTAAAGAGAGTGAACATCAGGAAAGCAGCTGGACCTGATGGGATTACTGGCCATGTTCTGAGGTCCTGCGCTGATCAGCTTGCTGGTTTATTTACTTCAATATTTAATTAATCCCTTGCTACCTCTGTGGTTACCACCTCCTTTAAAAAAATCTACCATCATCCCTGTGCCTAAGAACAATAAACCCTCTTGCCTGAATGACTATCGTCCAGTTGCCCTCACATCAATAGTCATGAAGGTTTTTTAGAGACTTTTAAAGAACCACATTTGCTCCTCCATCCCTGTTACTTAGGACCCTCTTCAGTTTGCCTATCGCCCAAATAGATCTACTGACGATGCCATCTCTCACGTCCTGCACTCTTCCCTCACACACATTGACAGCAAAAATGGGAACTATGTAAGGCTGCTATTCATTGACTATAGCTCAGCTTTCAATACAATAGTCCCCATCAAGCTAGCTTTAAAACTCACTGACCTCGGCCTAAACTCTTCACTCTGTGACTGGATTCAAGATTTCAAGTGGTGAAAGTAGGCCAGTTCATCTCAAACTCCATCACCCTGAACGTAGGATCCCCACAGGGTTGTGTCCTGAGTCCCCTGTTCTACTTTCTCTACACACACGACTGTGTGTCCTCTCACAGCTCCACTTCTATTGTCAAATTTGCTGATGATACTGTGGTTCTAGGTCTCATTTCCAACAATGATGAGACTGCATAATTTGATGAGATTGCATAATTGGATGAGGTAGAGAGACTTGCATCATGGTGCCATGACAACTGTCTCTCTCTGAATGTGACCAAAACTAAAGAGCTGATTGTGGACTTCAGGAAGAGACAGCAGCAGCCCTACACTCCTCTTATGAACAGTAGGACTCCTGTGGAGAGGGTGAGCAGCTTCAAGTACCTTGATGAAAACATCTCCGAGGACCTGACTTGGACTGCACACATTCAAACTCAGGTCAAGAAAGCCAGGCAAAGGCTGTACCAACTGCGACAGCTGAGGAAATTCAGGTTCTCGCCAGCTGTCCTGAAAACTTTCTATTCAGGGGCCATAGGAAGTTTACTGACTCAGTTCACCTCAGTGTGGTTTGGAAACATCTCCAATCAGGACTGCAAAGCCCTGCAGAGAGTTGTGTGCTTAGCTGAGCACATCTCAGCGTCTGCTCTCCCCTCTTTGCAGGACATCTTCCTCAAACGCTGCAAAAGCAGAGCTGCTAAAATCATCAAGAACACAAATCACCCCAGTAATTGTCTTTTAATTTTGCTGCCATCTGGCAAGTGCTACCGGAGCATGATGGCAAAAACTGAGAGACTTAGGTGGAGCTTCTTCCCTCAGGCCATCAGGCTCATAAACTCAAACTCATAAAATCAACATGACTCCATCCAATAAGCAGTAAGATATTCACTATTCTCCATCATCCGTATTGCTGCTATGTTTATACCATGTACAACCTGGTTGCACATTCTTCTTGTCTATCCCTGCTTATATTATTATTGTTATTTATTAAGTCTACAGTATACTGTCCTTCACATTTTATTGCACATTTTAATCTTCTTTATGTTATGTTTTACCTATATTCTCTTGTGTTGTGTTACATATAATTGCACTGTCCATTGAGCGGACCTGACTTACATTTCACTGCTGATTATATTCTGTATAATTGAGTATGTGATGAATAAAACCTTGAATCCTTGAAATAGATGCCCTAAGCAGGATTGTATTGTTGTGCCCCCTCCCTTAAATATCATGGAAGTAAAAAAAAAAACCTTCTACTATAGGTGTCACACACTGGATGGAGAGGCATACGAGGATGAGTAAAGTAAGAGCTTCTTTATTCAAAAAAAACTGAAAGCAAATTCTACAGGTAAGTGCAATAACTCAGAATTCAATGAAGCTAAATAAATGAGGAATTAATAGTCCTTATCTTTCCCTTTAGTAGATTCAGCTGGAGGAAGACATCCACAGAGCCACAGAGATCATGCAGGTAGGTGATAAGACAGACGAAGAGCTTGTAACCACGTGACCAGACAATGAGTGTCTGGATTGACTGTTGTTATATAGGGAGCTTGATAGGTAGTAATAGGTGAGGAGGATTCCCTGATAGAGGTCAGGTTTGAGTGCAGGTGAGTGGCCAGAGATGCTAGGAAATGCAGTGCAGTTCAACTGGAGACTGTGACAGTACCCCCCCCCCCCCTCCCCCTTGAAGGAGCGGCTTCCAGATGCTCTAACAATAGAGGTGGAGTAGTGGAGGAACCGGGAAGGAAGGATTGCAGGGTCCATACTATGGATTCAATTATTTCCAGTGACTCAGCATCAGTGTGGAAAAGTCTGAAATATATCACCAACTACAAGACACCATCCCCCAGCACTGTGGAGAATCAATAACTGGCAGACGATCTGAATGAGTTCTACTGCAGGTTTTAAAAAACTTTGTACATGCAGGTTGCACATGCGCATGAAACTCTCTTGCAGTAATTAGTTTATCCGCAAGGTGGAAGCGCTGTCATGGGGGTATTGATTCACAAGGTAGCCGAAAAAAAAACTGCATAAACATATCACACATTTTTTTTACTTTACTTTTTAGTCATTTAGCAGACGCTTTTATCCAAAGCGACTTACAAATAAGCAAAAACTGCCTGAAGAGCTCAGAGACAGAATTGTGGCAAGGCACAGATCTGGCCAAGGTTACAAAAAAATTCTGCTGCACTTAAGATTCCTAAGAGCACAGTGGCCTCCATAATCCTTAAATGGAAGACGTTTGGGACGACCAGAACCCTTCCTAGAGCTGGCCGTGCGGCCAAACTGAGCTATCAGGGGAGAAGAGCCTTGGTGAGAGAGGTAAAGAAGAACCCAAAGATCACTGTGGCTGAGCTCCAGAGATGCATTCGGGAGATGGGAGAAAGTTGTAGAAAGTCAACCATCACTGCAGCCCTCCACCAGTCGGGGCTTTATGGCAGAGTGGCCCGACGGAAGCCTCTCCTCAGTGCAAGACACATGAAAGCCCGCATGGAGTTTGCTAAAAAACACCTGAAGGACTCCAAGATGGTGACAAATAAGATTCTCTGGTCTGATGAGACCAAGATAGAACTTTTTGGCCTTAATTCTAAGCGGTATGTGTGGAGAAAACCAGGCACTGCTCATCACCTGTCCAATACAGTCCCAACAGTGAAGCATGGTGGTGGCAGCATCATGCTGTGGGGGTGTTTTTCAGCTGCAGGGACAGGACGACTGGTTGCAATCGAGGGAAAGATGAATGCGGCCAAGTACAGGGATATCCTGGACGAAAACCTTCTCCAGAGTGCTCAGGACCTCAGACTGGGCCGAAGGTTTACCTTCCAACAAGACAATGACCCTAAGCACACAGCTAAAATAATGAAGGAGTGGCTTCACAACAACTCCGTGACTGTTCTTGAATGGCCCAGCCAGAGCCCTGACTTAAACCCAATTGAGCATCTCTGGAGAGACCTAAAAATAGCTGTCCACCAATGTTTACCATCCAACCTGACAGAACTGGAGAGGATCTGCAAGGAGGAATGGCAGAGGATCCCCAAATCCAGGTGTGAAAAACTTGTTGCATCTTTCCCAAAAAGACTCATGGCTGTATTAAATCAAAAGGGTGCTTCTACTAAATACTGAGCAAAGGGTCTGAATACTTAGGACCATGTGATATTTCAGTTTTTCTTTTTTAATAAATCTGCAAAAATGTCAACAATTCTGTGTTTTTCTGTCAATATGGGGTGCTGTGTGTACATTAATGAGGAAACAAAATGAACTTAACTGATTTTAGCAAATGGCTGAAATATAACAAAGAGTGAAAAATGTAAGGGGGTCTGAATACTTTCCGTACCCACTGTATATACAGTATATATATGGTATTTCATTTCCATGCAGTATGTTGAAGAAACGTTACTAAAATAAATACAATGTATTAAAACTAAAACTAAAGTAAATACCTATAAAGACATATGAAAATCATACATAATTTTTGTAAAATTAAAATAGATAAATCAAATGGCAGTAGTTATCAGTAATCCTAAAAAAAGAACACTGGCAAAAACACATGCTAACAAACAACAACTAACACATAGTAAGAATTGGTTATACAAACTAAAACAGAAGTGAAACAAGCAGTAAGAAAGAGGATAAATAAAAAGCGATACTTATATCCCTTGACAGTGTCCCTGCCCGGAGGAGTCGCACGGTAGAGTCGATGGTCTTTACACTCTTCGGTCTTCTCACGAGGAGGGCTTCACACAATGGCTGCCACGACCGCTGCCGCGGTAAACTAAGCTTTTTATACCCATCTAACAAAATACTACTCCAATTCAGCTGAACACAATTTCCTGTTAATCACAATAAATGGCCAAGCAAGCCACGACACTGACAAGGGACGCGATACAGTACGAGACCAAACGCGATTTCAGCACGGTCTCCACACAGTAAACAAAACAAGCGTTTCCTAGCAACAACAACAACAACTGCGCTAAACACTAATGAGACAAGTAAATACACTTACTAGTTGTTTTTAACTTCCGCTGATAGGCTGCTTCTCTCAAAGTGTATTATTTACACTTCTATCTTCTGCTGGCGCTTAAACACAATTTCCTGTTAATCACAATAAATGGCCAAGCAAGCCACGACACTGACAAGGGACGCGATACATTTATGTAAATTTACATTTACATTTATGCATTTAACAGACGCTTTTATCCAAAGCGACTTACAGTACATTCAGGTTATACATTTATTTTCAGTATGTGTGTTCCCTGGGAATCGAACCCACAACCTTTGCGCTGCTAACGCAATGCTCTAACCACTGAGCCACAGGAACACACCTCCGGAATAAGCTTAGACACTGTCCGGATTTCCCAAATGGTAGCTTGCAGGAATACTTGGTCAAGGCTATCCTTTCCGCTGTGCTTACCGGACTTCTATGAGTTTTTCTTCAGTGTCCTTCGTCAAACTAATCTTCATAACTGCTCCCTACAGGCCCCGCTAGACCAGGAGAGGTATTGCAATGTCTATGTATGCGTACGAGTCAAATTAAGTATATTTTGCAAGGCTGCGCGTACGACTATATCCTGACGCTTTTCCAGTCAGGATATAGACCATCTCATAGTACTGAGACTGCTCTCATTAAAATGACAAATGACCTGCTCTTATCATCTGATCATGGTTGTATCTCTCTATTAGTGCTCCTGGATCTGAGCGCTGCGTTCAACACTATCGATCACAACATTCTTTTGAATAGACTTGAAAACTCTGTTGGCATAATTGGAAGTGTATTAGCATAGTTCAAATCATACTTATCTGACCGCCATCAATTCGTAGCAGTGAATGAAGAGGTATCATATCGATCACAATACTCGATATGGAGTACCTCAAGGCTCAGTACTAGAGCCATTACTTTTCATGCTCTACATGTTACCCTTGGGAAATATCATGCAGCTGACAGCTGCAGTATCACACCAAATTGTGCACTATAGATCCCCCAAGGAACAATTCCACTCTTTCTCTACTATAGGAGAGGAAGAATTGTGTAAACTTGTTAAATCAGCTAAACCAACAACATGTATGTTAGACCCTATTCCATCTAAACTACTAAAAGAGGTGCTTTCAGAAGTCATAGATCCTATTTTGGCTATTATTAATTCATCATTGTCATTAGGGTGTGTCCCCAAAACCTTTCAATTGGCTGTTATTAAGCCTCTCATTAAAAACCACAACTTGACCCCAAAGATCTAGTTAATTACAGACCGATCTCGCATCTCCCTTTTCTGTCAAAGATACTAGAAAAGGTAGCATCCTCACAATTATATTCCTTCTTAGAGAAAAATGATATCTGTGAGGATTTCCAGTCAGGATTTAGACCATTTCATAGTACTGAGACTGCTCTCATTAAAGTGACAAATTACCTGCTCTTATCATCTGATCGTGGTTGTATCTCTCTATTAGTGCTCCTGGATCTTAGCGCTGCGTTCAACACTATCGATCACAACATTCTTTTGAATAGACTTGAAAACTCTGTTGGTGGAAGTGGATTAGCATGGTTCAAATCATACTTATCTGACCGCCATCAATTCGTAGCAGTGAATGAAGAGGTATTATATCGATCACAATACTCGATATGGAGTACCTCAAGGCTCAGTACTAGGGCCATTACTTTTCACGCTTTACATGTTACCCTTGGGAAATATCATCAGGAAACATGGGGCTATCTTTCACTGTTATGCTGAATGATACTCAGCTCTATATTTCTTCACGCCCTGGTGAAACACACCAATTCGAGAAACTTATGGAATGCATAGTCGATATAAAAAACTGGATGACGAATAATTTCTTACTACTAAATTCTGAAAAAACAGAGGTGTTAATTATCGGACCTAAAACCACACAAGTAATAACCTAGAACACTGTCTAACACTTGATGGCTGCTCTCTCGATTCTTCATCATCAGTCAGGAACCTAGGTGTGCTATTTGATAGTAATCTCTCCTTTGACAGCCACGTTTCTAGCATTTGTAAAACTGTATTTTTCATCTTAAAAATATATCTAAACTGAGACCTATGCTCTCAATGTCAAATGCAGAAATGTTAATTCATGCGTTTATGACCTCAAGGTTAGATTATTTTATTGCTTTATTAGGTGTTTTTTCTGCAAGCTTAATAAACAAGCTACAGATGGTCCAAAATGCAGCAGCTAGAGTTCTTACTAGAACCAGGAAGCATGGCCACATTAGTCCGGTTATGTCAACACTGCACTGGCTCCCTCTTAAACATCGTATAGATTTAAAAATCTTGTTAATTACTTATAAAGCCCTGAATGGCTTAGCTCCTCAGTACTTGAGTGAACTCTTATCGCATTATAGTCCTCCACGTCCGCTACGATCTCAAAACTCTGGCCATTTGATAATACCTATAATATCAAAATCAACTGCCGGTGGCAGATCCTTTTTCTATTCAGCACCCAAACTCTGGAACAATCTACCTAACACTGTTCGGGAGGCAGACACACTCTGTCATTTTAAATCTAGATTAAAGACCCATCTCTTTAACCTGCCGTAAACTTAACACACTAATGCGCTTCTAATATTCAAATCCGTTAAAGGATTGTTAGGCTGCATTAATTAGGTCAACCGGAACCGGGAACACTTCCCATAAAACATGATGTACTTGTTACATCGTAAGAAGATTTACATCTATGCTAATATAAGATTTTTTCTTTCTTATTCCAAAGTCACGGTATCCACCCGATCCTGTCCTTATCCAGCCCAGATGATCACTGCAGTCAACAGATCTAGTCCGTGTCCAGATCATGTGGCGTATCATCACCTAGAGACAATCTCTACAGCTCTGAACGTCAGTGGAGACCAGGGCACCTAGATGAGCCCCAGAGACAGATCTCCAGTGAGGACCTCGTCATCTAGACAGCCATCGGGAAAAGACTACTGGAACCAGTGGATCCCTTACAAATCTGACTTTGCTGTAGTTGGAACAAACTACTGATTCGTCTGGCCAAAGGCGAACTGACCCCCCGACTGAGCCTGGTTTCTCCCAAGGTTTTTTTCTCCGTTCTGTCACCGATGGAGTTTTGGTTCCTTGCCATTATCGCCTCTGGCTTGCTTAGTTGGGGACACTTCATTTACAGCGATATCACCGACTTGATTGCACAGATACTATTTAAACTGAACTGAGCTGGACGATGACATCACTGAATTCAATGATGAAATGCCTTTAATAGAAAAATGGGCGTTTAATCTTGTAATTTTACATTATCGATACACTATTTTCCTATTTTGATATTGTGGCCCAGCAGAGGTTGTACTTCCTTCGACAGCTGAGGAAGTTCAAGCTGTCACAGGAGCTGCTGAAACAGTTCTACTCTGCCATCATTGAATCCATCCTCTGCACATCAATAACTGTCTGGTTCAGCTCAGCTACCAAATCTGACCTCAGAAGACAACAGAGGGTAGTCCGGACCGTTGAGCGAATCATTGGTACACCCCTCCTCACTCGCCAAGATTTGTACTCATCCAGAATGAGCAAAAGAACTACATCAGCACTGGTGGGAAAGGCTTATTCAGTGGCTGGTCAGGCTGCAGCACGTTTACACACTATGTCACTGTTGCAAGCCTACCAGGCTGAATTATTAGCAGATCTCGATGAGGGCGAGGGTATTGGTCCCAATGCAGTTTGCAAACATAGTTGTTTGAAAATTGGCGCAGCGGTCTCCAGCGATCGCATATCTCAAGGTCCACCCGGAAACGTTGTGGCCTTGGGATGCCCGCCCCCTCCTCCGACGCTTCCTGTCGGTTTGCCGTTTCAGGACATTGTTCTGACTGCACAACTAGACAGAGTGTGGCTTATCGTGCTCCCCCACCTAAGTATGGGGACACGGGAAGCGCGCTCAAAGAAGAAGAAGACCTGACGCCAGAGGGCTCAGGCCAATGAGGACTCCCCCCCCCCCCCGAAGTGGAGCGGTCAACACCTCATTTTACGGTGTCCGTCTCCCTTCGGTATCCTCAGGAGACCGTTCTGCCAACCCTGCCACCTCATGTGCTTCAGGGTACGGCGGTCTCCGGCGAGCGCATATCTCAAGGTCCACCCGGAAACGTAGTGGCCTTGGGATGCCCGCCTGCCCGCTCCGAGGAGGGTTTCAGAGCGATCAGTTCAGATGGTTCCTGTCGGTTCGTCGTTTCAGGATGTCGTTCTGACTGCACAACTACATATAAATCCAGAAACTAGTCTCGAGAGGCTGGTACCTCTAGTATAAATTTGACAGCGTGGAAACTTCTGCCAATGTATCTTGTTGGGTCCTGCAGACTATAGAAAAAGGGCATCAATACAGTTTGGGTCTCGCCCGCCCAGGTTTATGGGGGTGTTTTCCATCGAGGTGGCCCCCCATCAACTTCTGGTAATGGAACAAGAAGTGAAAGCTCTGTTAGAGAAAGGAGCCATAGAATATGTACCTCACTCCAACAGGGAAACCGTGTTTTGCAGCCGGTATATCATAGTTTCAAAGAAAGATGGGGAGGTTGTGTCCCATTTTAGATCTTCGAGTTCTGAATGACTTCGTCATGCAGCTCAAGTTCAAAATGTTAACTTTGAGACAAATTGTGCCACAGATCAGATCCAAGGACTGGTTTGTCACGATAGATCTCAAGGACACATACTTCCACATATCCATCCTTCCGTGTCAGGGTATTCACATTATGAACTACATCGACGATTGGTTGATTATAGCTCAGTCGCATCAGTTGGCAGTGTGGCATCGATATGTCATTATGGCCCACATGAAAGAGTTTGGGTTACGGCTAAACGCCAAAAAGAGTGTGCTTTCTCCACTACAGAGGACCACTTTCCTTGGCGTGGTATGGGATTCAACATCGATGCAGGCGCGCCTGTCACCGGCACGTATAGTGTCCGTCCTGTCAGGTGTGAAAATAATAAGGATAGGCCAGTCACTCACTGTCAAACAGTTTCAGAGACTGTTAGGTCTTATGGCAGCAGCATCCAACGTGATACCTTTTGGACTGCTGTACATGAAACCTCTACAGTGGTGGCTCAGGACCAAAGGGTTTTCCCCGAGGAGCAACCCCTTTCACATGATCAAGGTCATGCGGCAATGCTTTTGTGCCTTGGTAATGTGGAAGAAACCTTGGTTCCTGTCCCAGGGTCCCGTGTTGAGAGCTTCATGTCATCGCAAGATGCTAACAACAGATGCCTCTCTCACGGGCTGGGGAGTGATCTTAGAGGTACGCTCGAGTCAGGGTCTGTGGAAGGACCATCATCTCTCATGGCACATCAACCGTCTGGAGATGTTGGCTGTATTTCTTGCTCTCAAGAATTTCTAGCAGATCTCAGGGGCCACCATGTGCTTGTCCACTCAGACAAACACATCGATGGTCTCCTACAAAAATCACCAGGGAGGTTTGTGGTCACATCCACTTTGAAAACTGGCGTGCCAAATCCTCCTTTGGTCCCAAGGGAAGTTGTTGTCTCTTCAATGCAGCCTACATCCCTGGGGCCCACAATATAGGAGCAGACATCCTGTCGAGACAGGGGCTGAGACCCTGGGAATGGAGACTCCACCCTGAGGTGTTGGAGATGATATGGAGGCACGAGTGGATCTGTTTGCGTCTCGAGAGACATCTCACTGTCCACTCTGGTTCTCGCACATGCATCCAGCTCCTCTAAAAAAAAAGGACTGGACGCGATGGTGCAGACGTGGCCGAGGCTTTGTCTGTTTGTCTGTCACGGTATTTTCCACAATCACTCAGCTCCCGGGAGTCCTGGAGAGAGTTTGCCGGGACCGGGTTCTACTACTTCTCATTGCCCCACGGTAGCCGGGCAGAGTATGGTTCCCATATATAAATCCCTTCTCGATGGGCCTCCTTTGGAGCTCCCCGTCGGGAGGGACCTTCTGTCCCAAGCAGGGGGCTTTATATTTCACCTCCAACCAGAACTGTGGGAACTGTGGGCTTGGCCTCTGAGAGGGGGCCCAGCTCATAGACTCAGGTCTCTCAACCTAGGTTATTGAGACCATTCTTCACTCAAGAGCTCTCTCATTGAGGAAACTTTATGCCTTGAATCGGAAAGTTTTCACTTCATGGTGTAGTGACCATTAGCTGGACCCAGTTAACTGCCCAGTCGGTACAGTGCTGGAGTTCCTGCAAGATCGGTTCACTGCAGGGCTAGCCCCGTCCAATTTAAAGGTTTATGTGGCGGCCATAAGTTCTTACCACATTCCTTTTGGTGGAATGTCATTAGGGAAATACCCCCTGGTATCTCGTTTTCCTCCGTGGTACTTTGAGGCTAAGGTGCTGCAAGCCTTCTGTCCTCCTCCTTTCAGAATGCAGACCAGGAAAGGCATAATTTGCTTTGCCCAGTGTGGGCATTATATGCTTACGTCCACAGAGCTGCCCTGTCGCACAACAATGAACAGTATGTTTTGGACCTCCTAAAAAGGGGTCCCCTGAATCTAAGCAAAAGATGAGCAAGTGGGTGGTCGAGGCTATCTCACTTGCTTATGAGTCGGCCGGTCAACTTTCCCCTATGGCTGTCCAGTCCCACTCGACCAGGAGTATGGAGGCCTCCAAGGCCCTGATGTCAGGAGTTGCTCTCCAAGAGGTTTGTGATGCGGCAGGCTGGTCCTCACCGCACACATTCATCAGATTATATTCTTTGGACCTGAACTCTACCCCAGGTTCCCAGGTGCTCTCGTCCTAGAGCTGCTCGGTTGATTTCACACAGGACAGGCACTCGTCGATATGGCGGGGTTGTATTAACGTTCCCCATAGCGGTCAAATTGACGCAACGGAGTTCCCTTGAAAGGGAACGTTCGGTTACGACTGTAACCTCAGTTCCCTGAAGAGAGAACGAATGTTGCGTGCCCGGCCATATCTCCTTTGTGCCTGTAGGCAACTTGCTCAGACTTTTAAGCTAGTGACAGCTTCGTTTGGGCAGGCTTTTGTCACCCGCTCTGATGTCCCAATTACACCTTGGATCGATTTCACATGTGCTTCAAGACTTATCGCGCAAAGCGTTCCCCATAGCGTCTCTGACCCAATGTTTGTTCCCTCTTCAGGGAACCGACGTTACAGTCGTAACCGAACGTTTCCAAATGTAACAATGTGAAAAATTCTGTGAGACTATTACACTGACTGTGAGAAAATTAATTAAAGTAAGATTCCAGCCAAAGAAAGCAGAAATTATTGAAAAATGTCCCCACATGTAGTGTAATATGGTTATTTTAATTTATCTTTTTCCCCCTTCTTGAAGACATCTTGTAATGTTGGTCAAGGCATCTTAAACCAAAGTTTTGTTTTGCATGACCATTTTTCCAATCGCTACTGTAGTAGTTTACACATTTTAGGGTGAGCCAAGATGCTGAATATGAATGAATAAATATGATGAAATACACGTATGGTAAGATTAAAAAAATATTAATATAAAAAATATTGTGAAACACATGTTCCACAGTTTGCTTCATGCTGTAAGGGATGTACCATTGTAAAAGGAACTGAATACTGAGTTCTTGCTGAGTCCAGAGATGATTCAAACAAGCACATGCTCAAGTGAATTAAAGTTAACAAAATGATTACTGCCATTTTCTCCATTTCCTCATCTTTAAATTTCTTCAAGAAAGATGTAACGAAAATCTCCACATCAAACCATATTAAAAGTCTTTAAAAGAAGGAAACAAACAAGCAAATATAAATAGTAATATATATATATATATATATATATATATAGACTCACTGGCTACTTTATGCCTTTTGAATGCCCCCTTTGCCTTCAAAACTGCCTTAATTATTCATGGCATAGATTCAACAAGGTGTTGGAAATATTCCTCAGAGATTTTGATCCATATTGAGATGAGAGCATCACGCAGTTGCTGCAGATTTGTCGGCTGCACATCCATGATGAAAATATCCCGTTCCACCACATCCCAAAGGTGCTCTGTTGGATTGAGATCTGGTGAATGTTGAGGCCATTTGAGTAAAGTGAACTCATTGTCATGCTCAAGAAACCAGTCTGAGATGATTTGAGTTTTGTGACATGGTGCATTATCTTGCTGGAAGTAGCCATCAGAAGATGGGTCCAGTGTAGTCATAAAGGGATGGACATGGTCGGCAACAATACTCCGGTAGGCTGTGGCGTTTAAACAATGCTCAATTGGTACTAAGGGGCCCAAAGTGTGCGAAGAATATATCACCACCACCACCAGCCTGAACCATTGAGACCAGGCAGGATGGATCCATGCTTTCATGTTCTGTACGCCAAATTCTGACCCTACCATCTGAATGTCGCAGCAGAAATCGAGACTAATCAGACCAGGCAACGTTTTTCCAATCTTCTATTGTCCAATTTTGGTGAGCCTGTGCAAATTGTAGCCTCTGTTTCCTGTTCTTAGCTGACAGGAGCGGCACCCAGTGTGGTCTTCTACTGCTGTAGCCCATATGCTTCAGGGTTCGATGTGTTGTGCATTCAGAGATGGTATTCTCTTTATTTTGGTTGTAACGAGTGGTTATTTCAGTTACTGTTGCCTTTCTATCATCTCTAACCAATCTGCCCATTCTCCTCTGACCTCTGACATCAACACTGCATTTTCGTCCACACAACTGCTGCTTACTGGATATTTTCTCTTTTTCGGACCATTCTCTGTAAACCCTAGAGATGGTTTTGTGTGATACTAATATATATAGTTTCAGCAACATGTCATCTTCTTGAGATTTGAAATATAAACTCATGAGACATGTAACTTTTGTAATGCCACGTCAGCATGAAGACACACACGCAGAGAATTAAAAACAGACAGTATTAATTATTCCTCATCCTCTCACTGCAGAAAGTGAGATGGTCACCTGACCTATGTCACTAACTCCTAAAGGTGCCTCGCTGACTGGATATAAAGCCCCTCCCCCCTCCTCATCCAGCACAGAGCGCACGCTTTTCGGAGAACAAAGAGGTAGAGGATTTTGAGAAGAACACTAATGGCCTTGAATATTAAAACCATCTACTCAAGAAACAAATGGATATTAATGTTGTACTCTGCCTTTCATATGCTTGGTGTGAATGTGAATTATTTAAGAAATGTGAAATGTTTTAATCTGTGCCTTAAACTGTGCAGTATATGTACTTTGTGTGCCAAATATGGTGTTTAGATTCATATGGACTGTCATGATTATTTTGAATCAATGGTACAACAGATTTGGTGATATTATAAATGGGTAAACATATAAGAGTTTAATACTTAGGTAAAGTGTTATTTTTCGTCACATGAAGGTGTAAAAATGGTATGCCCCAAGGACATGGGTGGGGCTCCGCCCCACAAGAACAATCTGATTGGAAGAAGCCTCCGTGTGCGGGGTTAAACCTAGTGGTTTAAAAGTGGACACACTACGGAAAACATTCTCTCTTCCTTCTCTCTTCTCCTCGCTCTGGAACGCGCTCGCTAGCTGACGATCCGGAAGCTGGACGCGGATCTCTCGCCTCACCATCGGCTGGAGAGACCATCCAGAAGCATCCAACACGACGTCAAAGTAATACCAACGAGAAACAAACAGCTTCCGCGTTCCAACAGAGAAACCAAGATGCCAATCACACGTGGGCTTCCCGGTGTCGTCACGCAACAGCAACGTGAACAAAGCCGGAGATTCCCTCAGCAACACGAGGGAAACACATGGCATCCGAAACAGAGCATCGGAGACTTCCGTGGAAACACGAGGACACCACGTGGAACGAGACAAAAGATTTGCCTGCAGAAACTCAAGTGAACGCAAGTATACAAGCAACGTTTTTATCCTAACTGAACTGGTGAATAGATCTGAATGCAGAAGAGAGGACAGTGTTCTCTTTCGTGATCTTCCTTATGGCTTCAGTTATGAAATAGCAAAGAGTGCTACCTTAACCCTTCTTCTAACGTTAACCGTAGAGCTCTGAATATGTGTGTATGTACGTTATGTGTTTGTTTATGTGTTTTAGTACATTAGTCCATGTATTGTAGAATAGCAGTTAGTAAATAAACCTTGTTTCATTTATAAAGAACTATGTCTTGGGGTGTGATTTTCTAGTTCAAACTCATACCAAAAAGATTGTGTTACCTCGCTCAAATGGTATAAAACCCTTTATTTTGTTTATCGTTGGCCACGAAAGCTAAATAAACTAAATTGATAAAGATATACTGATGTTAATGATCGCTGGACGAATCGTTAATACAGTATAAATCATAAGTCAAAGATTAATATTACTTTAATCAAGCAATATTTTATCTGTAAGCTAATGATTCCTCGGAGCTGAAATAATAGATTTGTTACACTTTCAACCCATTACTTTTCTGGATTGCTCCAGGACTTTTCCAGGACTTATTTCATGTATTTTTATATGAAATACAATTATGTATTTATTTTATTCAGTCTGGTACACTTTTTTAAGGCGCTTCAGTCTCTATAACGTTTTATCTTTTTGAGCTTTATCAACTCTGGATGATGGATAGTAAAGCCCAAAGGGTCTTCTTTGCAAGACACCAAAATTGTGTGTGTAAGCACACGGAAGTTAGGTAGATCTTTTTCAACTGTGAGTCACATGGGGAGTGCTGGCTAACCATTTCTTCCCCATAATGATGCTCGGTTTGAACTTCAGCAAGTCGTCTTCACCACATCTAAATGCATAGAGTTGCTGCCATGTGATTGGCTGATTAACTTGCTGTTACCAAGCAATTGAACAGGTGTACCTAATAAAGTGGCCTGTGAGTGTATACGTGTGTGTATACGTGTGTGTGTGCGTGCGTGCATGCGTGCGTGTGTGCGTGCGTTATGTGTATGTTTTTATGTTCCCCAAAAGAAAGAAAGGCATATGGATTTAGAACAGCATGCTTGTGAGAATATGATGATTTTAATTTTTAAGGTGAACTACCACTTTAAATAAACCCTGTAAAATCCATAAAATAACACCTAATTGACTAACCACTGAAAACCTGCAGTTACATTGTGAAATTCCTTAATCCAAGTTTAAAGTCAAATTAAATGTATTTAACATGTTTAATAGTGCTGGCATTTATATAAATATTACTGGTATTTTTTTTTCCGAGCCATTTGTTGCTAGAGCTACTGTCACTTTTAAATTAATCTAAAAACAAGTTACATGTTGTTTGTGTGTTCTATGTGGTATACTCTGCTGTCTGGTGTCATTTATTACATTCCTGCACTTAGATTAATGTGTCTGTCTGCCTTCTCTGCCTGCTACATTGCAATAAGAACTGCTAAAGAAAACCTTTGTCTCATTATAAAAGCGACTGTTTTCACAGCATGGTAAATTACTCCCAGAGGAGGTTATCAAGATTTACATATTCAGTGATAAGTACTGAGTTTGACGCATGAGGAAGTTAATACATTTGCATCTCGTTTGCCCCTTGCTGAAGCATCCGTCAGCAAAGCAGATCTTCTCAAACTCTACCTGAGTTAATGCTGAAAGAACAGCAAATGGATATACCGCAGCTTTGCTGTCATTATAATCTGAACAGATTAAGGATTATATATAATCTGAACGGATTATAATCTGAATTATTAAGACTATATTTGAAGAGTTATAAGTTATGCAAAGCTACAGGTGAAACGAACCACTCTTTTTTTGAGTTCATTTGTATTTTACTTAAATAGCTGATTTTTAAGATGGAGATTCAAGTAGCTGTGTATGCTTTAAATGCAGTGAAACTCTTGTCTCTACATTATACCTGACACATGAAACCCTGGTTTCATAAAATAATCTAAACCTTCAAATTATTGTAGCAGATACACTATAATTTCACTCGCCACTTCTTCCACAAATGGTAATACAGTACACCGTTTCCTCATGTCAACATGTGTCAAACTTTGCACTGCTGCAGAAGTAACAACAAACTATTTCTGGTTGATGCATTGCTACTGGGTAGTCACCATATAAGTACTTACACCTGTCAAGTAACAAACTGTGTGTAACACACCATGTAATTCATAGCAATAAAGGCAGTTTTTAAATCCACTCTCAGTGTTTGAAATTTCAGAATCTGTCAAACAGTTTGTCCAAATTGGTTTAGCTAGACAGATGTAAAAATACAAATGAAACTGCACTGGACTGTCTGTACTAGTGTCCAGTCGACTATTCGCAAAATAACTTCAGATTGTGATGTAGTTAAGGGACATCAGGGTTATGAAGTCTCACATGTGCCAGGAAAAGTCTCTAGTCCTTTCCTTACACTATTTTATAAATTATACAGTCTCCAGGACCACCAAGCAGTAGCAAAATGTAAACCTGATTAAACATCCCCGGTGTTACTTAACCTGTACAAAAGAAAAAGCTTCTGCATGGGGGATTAATACCGCTAGGGTAGACCTGCAAAAACAATGTAATTATCACTCCGAGCTTTCTTGGACAATCCACTATAAGTCTTACTCTTACTATTGTTAAATTGGACCTCCTTGTACATCAGGGTTTCTGAATGCCACAAAATGAAAAACACTAACATGCCACATAAGAATACTAACATTCAGTCACAGCTGTTTATACAACAGCTCGACAACACAGTTATGTAAATAAATAAGAAGCAACCAAAGAGTGTCTTAAAAAATGTGTGCAAAACTACTTTCAGCCAATAGGGTTACCTAATTCAGAACACAACAATTGATGTACAGTTTAATTCCAAAAACAAATCATGTCATACCTTTAAAAATTTTAATACCACTGGATACTGGCCCTACAGGAGCAGGTTTGGACAACCCTGGCGTAGAATATAATAAGAGGAATCAACTTTGCGAGTATGATTAACTGCATCTGATAAACAATTCGTTCTTCAAGTTAATCTCATATTTATAATAAAACATTAGTTTGAATGTCCAAGTGATATCTTTGTTGTAGTATCCTTTCAAAGGTTATGGGGATTTCCCGCTGGTCAATGCATTTGTTGGTTGGGTCTAAAAATATAGACAATAAACAAGGTATGAAACGTTGTTCCTTCAGCCAAAATGATTTGCTCTGGAACAAACAATTGATTAATCAGAACAAAGACTGCCCGTTATACACAAAACAAATTGTATATCATATTTACCTACTATAGAGTCAGAATCAATGGAACATTCCAGAGGTAGAAGTAGCTTCACAGTTCAACTGGACTACACGCACACACTGCACTGCACCTTCACTTTTACACAGTTCAACTGGACTACACACACACACTACACAAATACAAAAAATATGGTGGTTCTAATGCACATCCATGACACAGCTAATGTATAATCTGTTGCACCTTCACATATTACTGTGTGTATATTTGTGTACATAATGTAGAATGTGTACATAGGGTGTACAATGTGTATTGATAACTGTAAGTATGTATAATAGTACACTGTGTTCACTGAGTAAATGTATGTGTATTTTGCACATTGTCTTCTGTATAAGTCTGTAAGTATGTACTGTCTATAAGTAAATAGTTTATATACTGTCTGGAACACGCTCTCAAGAATTTCACTCACCAAGGCACATGTGCTGTGGTGATCTGACAATACAAAATGTGGTGATGTGACAAGGTAAAAGGCTTGTTCTCAGCTTGGTACATGATTTCGTGTGCACACATACATATAGTTTTAACCTTCAAATGTCAAATAAATTACAAAATGCACTTTGTGGGTTTTAATTTTTCCACTCTAAAAATATATTTTGTGTAAATGCTAAAAGTATAAATACAATTAGAATGAATTATAAATGTATAATGTATTAAGAGTACAGTTGCATACATATATTTAGAATGAAATTGTATAAATATGTATTTAAAAAACTATAAGGAAATACAGTGTTACTATAACTTTTATGTAAACATGTTAAATGTTATGTAAATATTCAAACATTTATATTAGTAATATATTGGGGATTAAAATCTACATTCGTTTTGTTGCCAATCCCATTCCAAAACTTCCCAAACTTTCTTACCTTTGTGAACAATCTCTGCCACAGCCAGCCGATAGTCATGGGGCTCCTGCTCGCTGGAGATTTGGAGACACTGCTCTCCCTTCAGTGGAACCAGCTCTAGCAGAGGATCCAAGCTTTCTACTCCACACAAGAGAACCACCACACTAGTCTCTGGTTGCAATACACGAGCCAGAAAGAACCGCCGGAGCTGGCATAACCCCTCCAGCATGCCATGCGACAGGATAAGCAGCTTACATTTGTATCCACCAAGTCGCAGGAAGTCCTCCCGGCGACTGGTCACCAAAGCAATATCAAAACAAGAGATGCCAGCCTCAGGAATCGGGCCTGCCAGATGGAAGCGCATGTACGATGCCCACTGCTCAGCCTCTGCCTCATAGATGATCAGGAGATCTTCAGCTAAAAATGTTAAATTATTAATATTTATCTAGTTGTGAGAGAGTTTAATTAAAATTGTAAGTTTATTGTTTACTTTGTAATTATGTAAAATATTACAAATATCCTATTGTGATTTATGTTCGAGTTAGTTAGTGCACTATAGCCTACTATTTTCGAGACAAAACTTCAGTGCATAACTCATCCCACATTGTTTTTCACATCTTCATGAATGGGTTGTCAAATTCTAATAGAGGAGAGTTCTGTTATGACTTGTATAAGTCTTGGGGCCCATGGTGCCCATATTGACACAAGGATTAGCTCATTTAATTCAGGCAGCCAAGCACACTGGAAGTATCACCCTGGCAACTGTCTTGCCAAACCCTAGCAACCATATAGAGACATGTATAGGCCATATCTCAGCAATAAGCTTTGGGTGACATGGGTGTTGGCTCTATTGTAAACACTCATAACAACCTAGCAAATGCCCAGTGCCAGGTGTTGCCATGGCAAACACCACTTACCTTTTGTTTTCCATTTCTTCATAATTTTCTTATTTCTAATTCTGATTTTTTTTATCACCTAGTTCAAGTAAGTTATTTATATTTTATGTTTTTATAAAGGTATTTGACTATTAGCTATTATGTAACTCACTTAGACATTTAAGATATAGTTAGATTCCACATTTTTATTATAATACAATTTAAAATGAATCAACTTTTAACATTTACTTACACGCAAATTACATTTAGATTCGGTAATGCGTAGTGAAGCTGTTTAATTTTAACAATTTATACTTGGTTTCAGCTATATCAGAGTTTAAAATATCTTCAGTTAAAGGAAATTTCACATGTACTCTTTATTTGTAAAGCATGAATGTAACATATCTGTACAAAACATCTTGTGAGTCAACACACATTTTCAACATATTTTTAAAGTTTCAGTGATACATTAAAAGAACAACTAAGTTAAAGACTCAAACAAAATAAAGAAACAAAGTAAACTTACATGTATTGCTCATCTCTCTGTCTCTGTACTGATGTGTGCTACTATGTCCTATGACGGGGAGGGTGTTTAATTAAACAACAGTTCTTTGTTTGACTGTACACTCTGGCAAATCTCTCCACGGTCTGATAGTTTCCGTGTCATGGAGGCACAGGTGTCTGAATGGAGAAGATTTCCTTTTACGTGCATATTTATTTAAATATGGGAAGTGCAGTTGATTATTTTAATGTGCAGTTTTTATGCTAATAAATATGAATTATATATTTGTATATAATATTTGAATATTTTAAATATTTAATAAAGAGTGAATATATATATATATAGAGAGAGAGAGAGAGAGAGAGAGAGAGAGAGAGAGAGAGAGAGAGAGAGCTTGTGGCAGACAATGTAATTAGCAGGGCTCTAGACTAACTTTTTGCACTGGGTGCACTGGTGCGCCTAACTTTTTTTCTTAGGTGCACCAGCACAAAAGTTAGGTGCACCCAAATTTTCGCAAAGGCAATATTGACTAGTAAACGATTAACATAAAGTTCTTTATTTGAAGCGCAATTCTACAAGAAAGGTAACTTACTGAAAAAGTATTGGTGCTTAAAGTGCTTCACTGAGCTAATATTTAAACTTAAAAACATCTCAAGATAAATGAAATAAAAATAAAATCTTAATTAAGTGTTTTAAGTGCGTCAAACTGAACCTCTCATGGCTCAATGTCTTATGGACTATTCTCCATTGCAGTCACATGTCCCTCGGATGGCCAACTCCTGTAGTTTGGCCTTCTTGATCTTTGGCCTTGGCTAAACCAGCTGGCCACGCTCTCTCTAGCATCAACATCTTCCAGACTCGGCCCCTCTACACTGATTCTTATCAGATCTTCCACTGTGTCTGAATGAAGGGATGCTCTAGTGCAGTGCTTCTCAAACCCCCCCTTAAACCTATATAAAAATCCAGTGCCCCCATCCCACCTAAGACCACCAAATCATTTCACTAAACATTATGAAAAAAAAAGTATTTACAGAAAAACAATCCTGTTCTGTTCTGTCTAATTGTCTCTCTGTGCTCATACAGTTTTTTAATGCTGCCAAATTCTCAATAAAAGTGTTTTACTTTATATATTTTACTGTTTCTGTTGTCAGTCAATGGGATGAATATGAAATAGTGACTGAAACACAGCCCTTTAAGAATACATAACCAGCTCTCCCTTCCAAGAAGCTAGTCTGCACACAAATCCTAATTTATAATTTAATTGAGCCGTTGTCTGATGAAATCAAATAATACACATTATAAGACAAAGACAATTCCTGTGCTGTTATTTCGGCTATATTTGCATGTAAACTAAGAGAAGCAATAATATCTGTTTTAACTGAACATGCTGCTCCTCTCAGACCAGTCTTTCGAGGATTTCGTGGGACTTTTTTCAGATTTGTGCAGCCTAAAATGACTGATATTGCAGCGGCTTTTCTCAAAATGTGCGTTTCTTATTGTTTTGCAGTGAAAATATACCACAGACAACATTCTTCTAATATTGTTATGACTTTTCTGACTTTGAGACCAGCTCCAGACTGGAATTTAAGGACACCAGCACCAGTGCCTTTATGTTCTACAGAAGGTGGCACCAGCACCTGACAGTAAAGCACTCACCCTAATCGCACATGTACATCTCAGAGATGTCTATCTGATGTCTGCCTTTACATATTCAAGAGGTATTTTTAAGAGTCACCCCAAAAATTTAAACTCTGTAGTCATTTTCTCACCATAAAGTTTTTCCAAGTTTGGAATTTTCATTTTTGGGTGAATTATGCCTTTAGCTAAGGTTTTAAATATGACCAGTAGTTTTCCCTAAATGTGGTATTCTATGTTCCTGAGTATCCCCTTGCCTTTTTGAAGTCATTAAAGATTGTGATTATTGAATTTGATCCCTGTGTCTCCTCGTTCCGTTCATGGTGCACCATGACAGAACACCGAACTACAAAGAAAGGATGACTAAAGCTGAGGACGCGTTGTGGAGTTTGCGGCAGGGCGGTCGGAGGTTGGAGCGATATGTGGAGGGTTTCCTCGAGCTCGCCAACTGGGTGAGCTGGTTCCAAGCCGTCCGCCGTTCTCTCCAGTCCGCAGTCCCCGGGGGGGAGGGGGGCTCAAGCCCGCCACCTGGTTGGAACTCGACGCCGCCAACCGTGGCTCTCCCAAGGCCACCGCCATCCACAGGGAACTCAACACCGCCGTCCATGACTCACCCAGGCCTGCTGGCCGCCGCTGACTCTAGCCCGCCGGCTGCAGCTCACTCTAGCCCAGATCACAGCTCCAGTGCCAGCTACACGAAAGCGCCCTCAAGTGCCCGTGCCTCCAGAGCGCCCTCAAGTGCCTGCTCCTCCTGGGCGCCACCCAGAACTAGCCTCTACTTCCCCCAATTATTTATTGTTATTATTTTTATTTTATGTTTTTTTTTTTTTGGGGGGGGGGGGGGGTAGTATGGAGATGCCTTGGAGATGTTGCCTTCTTCCAAACAGAAAATAAAAATGTGATGTTGTACTGATAGAGAGTAGTCACAAATAAAAACACCCCTTAGAAGTCAGGGGCATATTGAAATTTGGAAGTTAGTTAATTAAAAGGTCTTCAAAGCAAAGTCTCTGCAAGGCTCCAGTGGTACTGGCTGACAAGTTCTGATTATCAATCGTTACTATTAAAGTAATTGAAGTAAGTAATACTATTGAAGTATTAAAGTATTTGCAATTGTCAGTGCACCGGTCTTAAAGATAGTACAAAGCAAACCTGTTATTAAAATGCAAATACACAGTCTTGGAGACTAGGGTGAAGTCAGAATGTACAGACATCGGTCCCAAATCATTGTATTTTAGAAAATTTTGAATAGTATGTGGCGTGGCATGATTTTGAACAGCTGTTGAGTGATGCGAATAGACTTGAGTGTGCATACGGTCATAATTTATGAATCATAAACCGCCAAACAGGCAAGTGATTTGATGTACGTTACCCACCTGACATCACTGGAGCTATAATAATCTATAATCTCTTAAAATATTGGCCTAATGCTTTACTATTGGGGGCTCTGTCAGCTAGCTATACTGTTGGCTAATCAAATCTATAGAGAATGAGGAGTTACGTCACAATGTTTTCACTCAGCGTTGCATTACGGGAAGGCGCCACCATATTAGCAGGATACGCTATCCATTCCCATGGTTACTTCTCTTTTGTTTTGTTTATGCCTTTAAGTTAAACAATCATTTATTTTTCATTGTATCGTTTGCAGGGAAGATAAGCTAATTTATAACATTACATGAGAATTCGATTTTTTTTTCTCTTAGGTTTTGTAGAATTTTATTTACAATGTTGATCTGATTACCGTGAAAACAGTGTCATCCGCTAGACGCTCGCTGCTGCTTCAGCAGTAAATATGGTAAATTATCAAAATAAAAGTGTGTTCAACAACTGACAGAAGTCGATCCATTTCTTTGTTGGAAACTTTTGAATGACAAAGTATCGTTTTCATTATAAATATTAATTTTTCCATGGCCACGGAGGAGAATCAGAGATTGTGAGTCACAATCAGCAAGTCACAAACTCGCTATATTTTTATATTTATTTCAACAAATGACAAGCAAAATCATATCCCTAGGAGCTTGTGAACAGTTTTGTAGCATTTTAAAATTATGGTTTAATGTATTATTAAATGTAAAATTAAATGTATTGGATCTTTCTGCAGCATTTGATACCGTTGATCATTCGATTCTCTTGAACCGGCTAAAGCACTTAGTCGGAATTCAAAGAACAGTTTATAAATGGTTTGCATCTTATTTAGAGCAAATATATTTTATAGTAAATGTAACCCCCATAAGAAGTTCTTATAGGAAGGTGATTCTTATAATTGCTAATGTTATATTATATTATTGCCCTTATTTTAATGCTCCAATCATAATGCTGCAAACAACCAGAAATTAGTAAATCTGCCTAGCAATTGTTGAGCAGTCATGAACGGGTATATGTGATTGGTTAAATATTTCAAGCTCCGCCCCTTCTCTACAAACAGAACGGATGAGAGTGTGCAGTGGGAGATTGGGAGAAGATTATGAGCCGTAAGGAAAGATTAAGCTTCAAAAAACTTAGCAAAATTGTTTTACTGTTTGAAAGAGTAAAAACGGGAGCATATGCACCAGAAAGTGGTGCAAGAGATTTGTTAACTGTATTTTTGTTGATTTCGTGAAAGAACATTGAATCTCGGTGAGTACTGATTTATAATTCATACATAAGATTGAAGACTAGATAAAGACAAGTCATATTTTTGTTATATCATGTTTTATGTTACATTGAACCTGTGATAAGGTTAATTTCATTGAACTGTATGTGATTATTGAGAAATTATGTGTTATTTTATGCTAACACGTGTGCAACAGAAAGATGCTAATCGTTATATTACAGAGTTGTAATTTAACATTCAATTAACGTTTGTGTTCGGATAGAACATATAACAATTCGTTTTGTTTAATTATCTGGAAAATTATTGTGTTTGACCCATTTTGACTTATTAATGATTAATTTTTGTAAATTGTATATACATGTAGGAAACATGTATACATGTGTATAAGTTTTTGTCATTGCTAAGTGAATTCAGGAACTGAGTTTATTGTAATTCTGTTCTATGTGCATTTGGTATTCATGCTCATAACAAACTATGTGTGATACTCATGTGCCGGTTTTTATGCAGGCCAGGTTTTTGTTTTTTCCTTGAACTCTCTTCTGGATAGAAGATGGCGAGCCAACCAGCGTGAATTGGTAATCTTCAGTTGATTTGTGCAGAGTACCCTTGCATCCAGCATTTCGGTAGGACTGTAAATCACAATCTATGGATTTCCCCCGCTAGAACATTTGCTTGATATCGAACCAAAAGGAACTTTACTCCATGTGAATTGGAACAACTAATCTGAGCTCAGCAACGTGAACTGAATGGACAAAACTGGTGATACTTAGTTCATCAAGTGATACACATACACTGATACCGCACACACACACTTGTTATTTTATTTGTTGTTCAAATAATACAAGTTATCTTTTTGTATGCAAATACTTGTTGTTTCTGATTCCAACCCTTCCTAAGGTGAATTGTTGAATTGGGGTTTTCAGACTACTATATATATATTCATTTAACCGAACCTAGTGTGTACTTACCCATACCTGAGTTACACAGTAAAACGTGGCGAGCCAGCCAGGAGCAGATTTTGATTTCACTCAATCCCTTTTACTAAGTTTTATTTTCATTTTGTGTGTATCTTGATATAATCCATTGGCTATAAATAACATGGATATCGTACTAAAGGAAAATCGGAAAGTTCCAAATTGTGTTTTGATAAGTGGGTTATCAAACACCACTGCTAACGATGAAGTTTTTGAGTTTTTGAATAAGTATGGGAGCATCTCTCGAATTGTAGCAATAACTGATGCTCAGTTCTCATACTGTGGAACGACAGTAATTGAATTTGAACATGGTTCTTCCATGGAAGCTTTAGGGTCTCTTCCTTTACCTCATCACATATCTTGTCATGGAGATCCTGAAATAGTTCATCACATCCAGAGTCTTACAAGTGTGTACACTGAAACCTGTGGCACCAACACAACTAAAGCCTACCTGTCTGAGCTTAAACAACTAGCAAAGTTGAGTGGGAAACACTTTGAAGATATTCTTAGAGAAGAACTCAGCAGGATCAGTGATACAGTTACAGACCAGCCTGTGGTTGATGATTCTGAATTACCTTTAGATCCTGGAAGGCCTTCCCTTCTTTGTGAATCAGCAGAGATGACCCATGATAGTCTCCAGGCAGATTCATGTAGACCTGTGGAAGGCTCAGGGTATCATAAACCCAAACAGACTGAGGTCTCAGAGAGTGGTCCCACTTTAAAAGTCAACAGTACTCCTGTGATGCTTTCAACTAGCCAGCTTACTACACCAGAGGTTCAGCGTGTGGTAGTAGAGCATGTAGTCAGAAGCGCAGATTTAGCTTCGCAACTTCATGCACCCTTGAAGCTGAAACCTTTCTCTGGAAGAGTGCCTCACCAACATTTTGAAGTTGATTATGATACCTGGCGGGGAACAGTCAGTTTCTACTTGAATGACCCTATGATTAGTGATGCGCAAGTAGTCAGGAAGATTATTGAGAGCCTTTCCCCCCCAGCTTCTAACTTAATCAAGTCGTTAGGGCCCTTAGCTCCATCCAAAGCCTATCTTGACCTTCTTGATTCTGCTTTTGCTGCTGTTGGGGATGGCGACGTGCTTTTCGCTGCATTTCTTAATCTTAATCAGAATGCTGGAGAGAAGGTGTCTGATTATCTCCATCGTCTTCACGCAGCCTTGAGGTTTGTTGTAAGAAGCAAAGGCCTTGCCGCTACTGAGTCAGATCGACAGCTTTTGAGACAATTCTGCAGAGGGTGTTGGAATAACTCCCTGATTTCAAACCTTCAGCTTGAACACCGTAAGCAAAATCCCCCAACCTTTTCGGAGTTCTTATTTCTGCTGCGCACTGAAGAGGATAGACAGACAGCTAAGTGCAACCGCATGAGAGAGCATCTTGGGGCGACAAGAGCGAAGACACAGCCAAATGTACAGGCTGTTTGTAATCCGTGTCTGACTAATTTTGACTTACCAGTTGACAGTGACTATATTCCTTCAGTGGCTGTACAGCCTTTGCAGAAGCAGATTGCTAAACTGCAAACTCAGGTTGCAAAGCTTTTGACTCTTCGTGAAGAGAAGCGGGCACGGACAAAAGTTGCAAAGCGAGACAAATCAAAGCCAGCTGATAACAAACTAGACACAAATATGTTGTCAGACCTCTCTGTTTCCACTCCAAAACCAAAACCTTGGTATTGTTTTAGGTGCGGAGAAGATGGCCACATTGCTTCCTCTTGCAGTAATGCGCCAAACCCCAGCCTAGTACAGGCTAAAAGGAAAAAGCTTAGAGAGAAGCAGCATGCTTGGGACATGCAGAATGGCAACCCAAGACGACAAGATTTAAACTAGATGAGGGCCCTGTTGCGGGACACACAGAGTCCATGATTAATTCATGTCCCACATCCAAAGATCCACAGGGATGCACTTTAATGACACACACTGTCCCACAGAGCAAAAAGATGCTAAAACAACTTATTGGAGAAAAATGCACTGCAGTTGTTCAAGTATTTGGGAAAGACTGCAACTGTCTACTTGATACTGACTCACAGGTTACAAAGGATGCACAGTCATTCTATAACAACTATCTCCTTGACCAACCCATACAACCTAGTAACCAATTGCTTGCAGTTGAGGGAGCACATGGTCAGCTAGTGCCCTATTTGGGGTACATTGAGGTCTGCATTAAATTCCCCAAATAATTAATCTATTCAGAACCCGAAATATATACTCTTGCTTTGGTTGTTCCAGATGTCAGTTCTAGCAGTGAAGTCCCACTGTTGATTGGTACTAACACCCTGGATACCATAAATGAACAGTGCAGCAACCAGTCAAACATGCAAAGTAGTTCCACTCTTTATGATATAATCAAGTCTGGAGAGTACTGAATAAGAGGAAAAAGCAGGTTGCAAGTGGTAAGCTGGGCCCAGTGAAGCTAAAGGGAAGAACAAATTAAGTATTGCCTGCAGGACAGAAGACAATCGTGGAAGGATACATGGTACAATCAGCATTGGTGGGAAGTGAGACCTGGGCTTTACTTGAACAGCCATCAGAATCTGTTCTTCCTGGTGGCGTGTTTGTGGACAACTGTCTCATTACCTTACCGAGAAGCAGTCCCTTCAAAGTACCAGTCTCCTTGAGGAATGAAACTGATCACGACATTATACTTCCCAATAACTGCATTGTGGCTGAACTTATCATTCCACTCAAGCTCATTGACAACCCTTGCATGAGAGAGGAGAAGCAGGCTGCAGCTAATTGTTCTAGTCAGCAAGAGAGAACTTCTGATCCTAAATTGCAGTTTGACTTTGAGCAGTCTCCATTATCTGCTGATTGGAGTGAACGTATAGTGCAGAAACTGAATTAATTCTCTGATGTTTTCTCTCAGCATGATCTTGACTTTGGTCACGCCACAAAGATAAAGCATCATATTAAATTGAAGGATGAGACACCGTTTAAACAAAGGGCACGTCCCATTCATCCCAGAGATTTTGAGGCAGTGAAAAAACATTTGCAAACTCTTGTTGATGCTGGTATAATCTGGGAATCTGAGTCTTCATTTGCGTCACCAATAGTTGTAGTACGAAAAAAGAATGGAGATGTACGCCTCTGTGTGGATTGTAGGAAGTTAAATGTGCAAACCATCTGGGATGCATATGCACTTCCAAACTTGGAGGAGTCATTCTCAGCACTTGCGGGATCGCAGTGGTTTTCTGTGATGGATTTGAAGTCTGGATACTACCAGGTGGAAATGGAAGAGGAAGATAAGCCCAAAACAGCCTTCACTTGCCCATTAGGTTTTTGGGAATTCAATCGGATGCCTCAGGGCATTACAAATGCTCCGAGCACTTTCCAAGGCCTTATGGAAAGATGCATGGTAGACATACATTTGAAAGAAGTTCTAGTTTTCTTGGACGATTTAATTGTCTATTCCGACTCATTGGAAGAGCATGAAAGTAGGCTCATCAGTGTGTTAGGGCGTCTCTGAGAGTATGGACTGAAGTTGTCTCTTGACAAATGTAAATTCTTTCAGACTGAGGTACGCTACTTGGGACACATAGTGCCTAGAGAAGGTGTTAAAACAGATCATGAAAAGATTAGAGCACTAAAGACCTGGCCGAGACCCCAGCATTTAAAGGAACTGAAGTCTTTCCTTGGTTTTTCAGGATATTTCAGGCGTTTTATCAAAGACTATTCAAAGATTGTCAAACCACTGACCAACCTCACTGCTGGGTACCCACCTCAGCGCAAAGGGAGTAAAGTAGCTACTAAGGGCCAGTACCTAAATACCAAAGAGCCTTTTGCTGAGCGTTGGAGTCGAGAGTGTCATGAAGCCTTCAAGACCATTATTGACAAGTTAACTTCTGCTCCCATCCTTGGCTTTGCTGACTCTGAATTGCCTTACACCCTGCACACAGATGCTAGCACTACTGGGTTGGGTGCAGCATTGTACCAGGAACAGGATGGCCAAACACGTGTAATTCCTTATGCAAGCAGAGGGTTAAGTCGCAGTGAATCAAGGTACCCAGCCCATAAACTTGAATTTTTGGCCCTTAAATGGGCTATCGTGGACAAGTTCTACAATTTTCTGTATGGGAGTCAATTTACAGTAGTCACCGATAATAATCCCTTGACTTACCTACTCACCACAGCCAAGTTGGATGCAGCTAGCTATCGTTGGTTAGCTGCCTTGTCCACTTTTACTTTTAACATCAAGTACAGGGCTGGCAAACACAACATGGATGCAGATGGTTTATCCCGACGACCTCAGGATGTGTTGGAGGACGATGGTGTATCGGAAAGTGAGAGTCAACAAATCCAGCAGTTTACCTCACATCTCTTGACATCTTCTAGACCATTGAGAGAAATTGCTAGGGAGACAGTTGAAGCAACATGTCACAAGCATTATATTAACCAAAATTGTGAGCAAAATTCTTATCTTGGCTATGTAGAATCCTTAACAATGCAGTCATCAGCAGTTCCAGCTAGTTTTGAGGAACAGGACATTGAGTGTGACGTTTCACTCCTGCAAAAGTATAGTCAGGTAGATCTCAAAAATCTGCAAAGGGAGGATCCTATCATTAGTCAAGTGATAGAGCTTCTCGAGTCTGAAGAAAGACTACATACCAGCTTGAAAGGTAACAGTCCTGATCTCCAGTTGATGCTACGAGAGTTGGACCGTTTTCGGCTGAAAAATGAACTCCTGTATAGAGCACGAATGTCTGATGGCCTGACAATTTTCCAGTTAGTGTTGCCAGAAGTAGTTCGACCTCTGGTACTCCAGAAATTCCACGATGACATGGGCCATTTGGGGATCGAACGGACTCTCGATCTAGTCAGGTCCAGATTTTATTGGCCTAGAATGTCTCTGGAAGTGGAGAGGAAAATGAAGACTTGTGAAAGGTGTGTCCGAAGGAAAACTCAGCCTAATAAGGCAGCTCCTCTTGTCAACATATGCACCACCAGACCCATGGAACTAGTGTGCATGGACTTTTTATCACTGGAGCCAGATAGTCGGAACACAAAAGATATCCTTGTCATCACAGACCACTTTACAAAATATGCAGTGGCCATTCCCACAAAGGATCAGAAAGCTGTTACAGTAGCCAAGTGTCTATGGGAATAATTCCTGACTCACTATGGATTTCCAGAGCGACTCCATAGTGAACAGGGCCGAGATTTTGAATCCCATGTTATAAAGGAGCTATGTACCCTCACAAACATTCGTAAGGTGAGAACAAGTCCTTACCATCCAAGAGGGAATCCTGTTGAGCGATTTAATCGCACCCTCTTGAGTATGTTGGTACCCTGCAAGACAAGGATAAAACTCACTGGCAGGATTATGTGAAACCATTAACCCATGCTTATAATTGTACAAAGAATGATGTTACTGGTTTCTCACCATATGAGCTGATGTTTGGTCGACAGCCAAGGCTACCAGTTGACATTGCCTTTGGCTTACCGGTCAAAGATGGTAACACTCCCTCTCATTCTCAGTATGTGAAGAATCTGAAAGCCAGGTTAGAGCACAGCTATAAAATTGCAATCCAAAATGCAAGGAAGGTAGCTGAGAAGAACAAAAAACGCTTTGATAAGGTTATCAGAGAGTCCGCCTTGGAGATAGGAGACAGAGTTTTAGTAAGAAACTTGCATTTGCGTAACAAACATAAACTTGCTGATCGGTGGGAATCTACCATTTACATTGTGACCAGACGTGTGGGAGACTTACCTGTGTACTCCGTTAAACCTGAGAGTGCTGACGAGCCAGTACGAACGTTACACCGTGATCACCTGCTCCCTTGTGGATTTCTTGCTGAAATGGAAGATAAAGAAAATATTGTCGTTCCAGTTAAGAAGCCAAGGACGAGGCAAGAATGTGTTCAATCTGACAAACCTGATTCAGATGAGGAGGAAGATTACTGGCAACATGTTTTCATCACACCAACTCCTGCAAGAGAGGTGTCATGTGAAGTACCCAGTAACCCAACTGTCTCAAATCATTCTGTTGGAAATGATTGGCCGGAAGAAATTCCATTCCCTCATGCTCCAGGTTTGAGTACAAAAGAACCATCCTTTCCTGCCAAAAATGTTGTGGAAAGTCAGTGTGACGATACGGTTAGCGTAAACCAATTTAAAGATGGAGCTGAATACTTGAGTAACTTGCCTTCGGTCAGAGTATATGAGGGAGACTCACTTGAGACAACTGCGAGCAGACGAATTGAAAACTCACCTGAACTTCCAGTTGAGCCAGACTCACCAGTACAAAATAGTCCACTTGACACTAGTGTTGATGAACAAACTTCTGAAGTGATGGAACCTGAAAAAAATGCTGCAATTCCTCCAGATGAATCATCAAGTGAATGTCCTGTGCGCAGATCTGAAAGAACACGTAGACGCCCAGGAAGGTTTAATTATCCAACATTAGGGAAACCTATAATCTCGTTTGCACAGACTTTGCTGGAAGGATTTCATAAAGCAGTAATTGACACCTTGATGGAAACACAGGATATTACCTTAAGGAATCCTATGATCTCAACCTGCGATGTCATTTAACAACATGAAGAGACTCATGTTGTTTCAGAAGGAGAGGATGTAACCCCCATAAGAAGTTCTTATAGGAAGGTGAGTCTTATAATTGCTAATGTTATATTATATTATTGCCCTTATTTTAATGCTCCAATCATAATCCTGCAAACAACCAGAAATTAGTAAATCTGCCTAGCAATTGTTGAGCAGTCATGAACGGGTATAGGTGATTGGTTAAATATTTCAAGCTCCGTCCCTGCTCTACAAACAGAACGGATGAGAGTGTGCAGTGGGAGATTGGGAGAAGATTATGAGCCGTAGGGAAAGATTAAGCTTCAAAAAACTTAGCAAAATTGTTTTACTGTTTGAAAGAGTAAAAACTGGAGCATATGCACCAGAAAGTGGTGCAAGAGATTTGTTAACTGTATTTTTGTTGATTTCGTGAAAGAACATTGAATCGCGGTGAGTACTGATTTATAATTCATACATAAGATTGAAGACTAGATAAAGACAAGTCATATTTTTGTTATATCATGTTTTATGTTACATTGAACCTGTGATAAGGTTAATTTAATTGAACTGTATGTGATTATTGAAAAATTATGTGTTATTTTATGCTAACACATGTGCAACAGAAAGATGCTAATCGCTATATTACAGAGTTGTAATTTAACATTGCAATCAACGCTTGTGTCCGGATAGAACATATAACAATTCGTTTTGTTTAATTATCTGGAAAGTTATTGTGTTTGACCCATTTTGACTTATTAATGATTCATTTTTGTAAATTGTATATACATGTAGGAAACATGTATACATGTGTATAAGTTTTTGTCATTGCTAAGTGAATTCAGGAACTGAGTGTATTGTAATTCTGTTCTATGTGCATTTGGTATTCATGCTCATAACAAACTATGTGTGATACTCATGTGCCTGTTTTTATGCAGGCCAGGTTTTAGTTTTTTCCTTGAACTCTCTTGTGGATAGAAGATGGCGAGCCACCCAGCGTGAATTGGTGATCTTCAATTGATTTGTGCAGAGTACCCTTGCATCCAGCATTTCGGTAGGACTGTAAATCACAATCTATGGATTTCCCCTGCTAGAACATTTGCTTGATATCGAACCAAAAGGAACTTTACTCCATGTGAATTGGAACAACTAATCTGAGCTCAGCAACGTGAACTGAATGGACAGAACTGGTGATACTTAGTTCATCAAGTGATACACATACACTGATACCGCACACACACACTTGTTATTTTATTTGTTGTTCAAATAATACAAGTTATCTTTTTGTATGCAAATACATGTTGTTTCTGATTCCAACCCTTCCTAAGGTGAATTGTTGAATTGGGGTTTTCAGACTACTATATATATTCAATCAACCAAACCTAGTGTGTTCTTACCCATACCTGGGTTACATAAAGCTTGGTAATTGTTTTTCATACTCTGCGCATTCTACCAGTGGGGTACATCAATGGTTCATTCTGGGCCCTGTTTAGTTTGCATTATTTATGCTCCCATTGGGAAGGATTTTTTTTTTAAATATGGTATTTCTTATTACCTATACGCAGGTGACACACAGATCTATTTGCCCTTAAGGCCTACTTGTAATGTTTCCTGTTTAACACTTAACACATAGATGTCTGGATGAAGTGAAAGGTTGGCTGGCTGATAATCCTGTTCATTTGAATGAAACAAAACATAAATTATGATTTTTGTTCGCATACTCTTTAATAAGGTAGAAAGTGTCATTTCTAGGCCCTTGGGCTTGTTATCTACAGGACAGAGTAAACAATTTAGGAGTAATTTTTTATTCCTAATTAAAATTTGATAATCAAATAAACACTGTAGTTCGGAACAGTTTTTTTTTTTTTTATTCAATTCAAGATTATTTGTATAGAGCTTTTTACGATACAATCGTTGCAAAGCAACTTCACAGGAAATTCAATTGTAGACACTCAATATAATTAACTTATGGCAAAATTTGGTTAATTCAATATAATCGCTGATGGTTGGCTTCCTCTGAGGTCCTCCGAGGGGTTGTCATCATCTCTTCTCAGGTGTTCGGTCATCTCAGATCATTTAAGGGTTGGAACCAGACTGAAGCTTTTGTAATTCCTAGTTACCACGGGATCTTAATCCCGTGGCAGAAACAGATAAACAAATAAAGACAATTAGCGTAGCAGTTGTTCCATCCAGGAACAACCCTGGATGAAATTATGAAATTATCTGTTCAACCCAAGCTAAAGCATAATAATGTGCGTTTGATCAGATATACTGGCAGTACAAGATTGTGAGATGCATTATATGAATGCTTGGCTAAATAGATGTGTCCTTAATCTAGATTTAAATAGAGAGAGTGTGTCTGAACCCCGAACGTTATCAGGAAGGCTATTCCAGAGTGTGGGAGCCAAATATGAAAAAGTTCTACCTCCTTTAGTGGACTTTGCTATCCTAGGTACTACCAAGAGTCCAGAGTTTTGCGACCTTAGGGAGCGGTTTGGATTGTAGCATGATAGAAGATTAGTTATTTACACAGGAGCTAAATCTTTTATGGCCTTATAGGCAAGTAATAATATTTTGTAACTGATACGGAACTTAATAGGTAGCCAGTGCAGAGACTGTAAAATTGGAGTAATATGATCATATTTTCTTGACCTGGTAAGGACTCTAGCCGCATCATTTTTTACTATCTGTAGCTTGTTTATTGAAGATGCAGGACAACCACCTAGCAGTGCATTACAATAGTCCTATCTAAACGTCATGAATGCATGAACTAACTTTTCTGCATCAAAAACAGTTAACATGTTACGTAGCTTGGTGATGTTTCTAAGATGGAAGAATGTTGTTTTTGTAACATGGGAAATATGATTTTCAAAAGATAGGTTGCTGTCTAATATAACACCCAGATTTTTGACTGTAGAGGAAGTAACAGTACATCCATCTAGTTGCAAATTGTAATCCAAGATATTATGTGTACTGTTTTTAGGTCCAATAAGTAACATCTCTATCTTATCTGAATTTAATAGGAGAAAATTATTGGTCATCCAAACTTTAATATTTTTAACACACTCCATTAGCTTAGATAGTTTAGAAGTTTCATCTGGTCTTGTTGAGATATATAGTTGAGTGTCATCAGCATAACAATGGAAACTAATCCCGTATTTTATAATAATATTACCAAGGGACAACATGTATAATGAAAATAGATGACCTAGGACAGATCCTTGTGGTACTCAATATTTTATTGGTGATAATTGAGATGCCTCCCCTTTTAAATAAACAAAGTGGTAGCGATCGGACAGGTAGGATCTAAACCATCTTAAAGCCTGCCCTTGAATACCTGTATAGTTTTGTAATCGATCTATGAGTGTGTCATGATCTATAGTGTCGAACGCAGCACTAAGATCAAGTAAAACTAGCAATGAGATGCAGCCTTGGTCTGACGCAAGAAGCAAGTCATTTGTAATTTTAACATTTACATTTATGCATTTAGTAGATGCTTTTATCCAAAGCGACTTGCAGTGCATTCAGACTATACATTTTTTTGTCAGTATGTGTGTTCCCTGGGAATTGAACCCACAACCTTTTGTGCTGCTAAAGTAATGCTCTACCACTGAGCCACAGGAACACTGTGCAGTTTCTGTGTTATGGCAGGGCCTAAAGCCTGCCTGAAATTCTTCATCAATATAATTTTTTTGCAAGAAGGAGCACAATTGAGCAGACACTACTATTTCTAAAAAAAATGTTGACATAAACGGAAGATTTGAAATGGGTCTTTAATTTGCCAGTTCACAAGGATCTAGTTTTGGTTTCTTAATAAGAGGCTTAATAAACACCAGCTTGAATGGTTTTGGGACGTGACCTAAAGATAGCGAGGAGTTAATAATATTGAGAAGCGGTTATTCTGCTACAGGTAACAACTCTTTCAATAATTTAGTGGGTACAGGATCTAACAAACATGTTGTTGGTTTAGATGCTGTGATAAGTTTATTTAGCTCATCCTGTCCTATAGTTGTAAAGCAATGCAGTTTTTCTTTGGGTGCGATGAATGAAGCCGAAGTACTAGACGCTGTGGAATCTACATTTGTTATTGTATTTCTGATGTTATCTATATTATTAGTGAATACATTTATAAAGTCATTACTATTAAACTGTGAGGGAATATTTATATAGGGTGACATCTGTTTATTTGTTAATCTAGCCACTGTGCTAAATAAAAACCTTGGATTGTTTTGGTTATTATCTATGAGTTTGCAGATATGCTCAGCCCTGGCAGCTTTTAGAGCCTGTCTATAGCTGGACATATTGTTTTTCCACGCAATTCTAAAGATTTCCAAGTTAGTTTTTCTCCATTTGCGCTCAAGATTTTGAGTTTCTTTCTTGAGAGAATGGGTATAACTGTTGTACCATGGCGCAGCACGTTTTTCTCTAACCTTTTTTAATTTGATGGGGGCAACAGTTTCTAACGTATTAGAGAAGATAGTTCCCATGTTGCTTGTAATTTTGTCTAGTTCATCTGTAGTTATGGGTACATAGAGCAGTTGAGATAAAGCAGGCAGGTTATTGGTGAATCTGTCTTTAGTGGCTGGAACAATAGTTCTGACTGGACGATAACGCGAAGCCATATAGTTAAAATCATTAATATGCAGCATGCGCTATACAAGGAAATAGTCAGTAACATCATCACTTTGAGGTAATATATCTATATCAGTAAGATCAATTCCATGCAATATAATTAAATCTAGTGTATGATTGAAACGATGAGTGAAATGATGAGTGGGCCCAGTGACATTTTGCTTGACACCAAAAGAGTTTATTAGGTCAGTAAACGCAAGTCCTACCGCATCATTTGTATTATCAACGTGAATGTTAAAATCTCCAACAATTAGTGCTTTATCAACATTAAGCAATAGGTCTGAGAGGAAATCTGCAAATTCTTTTAGAAAATCTGTATATGGCCCTGGCGGTCTGTACACAGTAGTCAGAGCAAGAGATAGGACAGATTTATTTTGCATATATGACAGTGTAACATTAAGCATAAGTATTTCGAATGAGTTAAACCTGTATCCTGTTTTCTAAGTAACATTGAGAATATCACTATTTATTGTTACGACACCACCGCCACGACCAGTCTGACGTGCCTCATGCTTATAACAGTTGTAATAAAACTATGAAGTTATTATTTCAGCTTCGGGGAGTCATTTATTAAAGATTCAATATTGCTTTGATTGAAGTGATATTAATCTTTAACTTATGATTTATAATTTATTAACGACTCGTCCAGCGACCATTAACATCAGTATAGCTTTAACAATTCCGTTTATCTTGCTTCGTGGCCAACAATAAGACAAAATTAAAGGGCTTTATCCAATTTGAGCTAGGTAACGTAATCTTGGGCAAATAGTTTGAACTTGAAAATCACATCCACAAGACATCATTCTTTATCAATGAAACAAGGTTTATTTGCTAACTGTTATTCTACAATACATGGACTAAACTTATAAAACACATAAACAACACAGGACTGCCTGAACGCACGAGGCGAGCATAAAAGATGCTCGGGATTGTTGGAGTAACAGTCGCGCGCTGTGTGTGAGAAGTTTCCCGCACACACATCTGAAGCACGCGCACAAAGTCAACTCTGAGCGAATACTGAATTGGATAAATAAATACAGACAAAACTATATCAAAATGCATTCGTTCTTAAAGTGAAAGAAAACTAATAATAAACCTAATGCTGTCAAAGAAAAATACAAGTGATCACTGCTCCTGACTAAGTAACATTTGTAACATCAAAACGTATTAATTTACTGGCTATTTAATTTATACAGTGAAGACTATGCAGTTATTTTACATTTGATTATTACATTTATTTAGCATACCTGAAAATGTATTTTAGATTGAGCTGAAAAAACTGAAATGCACTTTTTATTGAACTTGTGTCTTTCTTCTATTGTATTTATTTTCTGCTATTGCTTGTAATTTGGTTATTTGTAGAAAAGATGTTTAGCACTGAGCCCATGGTAGCATTTTTAGATTTGTTCAAATTATATATTTTTGGTTGCATTTGTGAGTTAATAAAAATGTAGATGGTTGTTTAAAATAGGTATATAATATGATAATATCGATATATCGATCGATATACTCCTGTATCGAATTGAATCATATCGTACATTTTTTGAGGTATATATACGATATAAATATCGTATCGTTGGGTATGAGAATCGATATCGAATCGAATCGTGACGAACCATCCGATTTACACCCCTAGTAAGAATAGAGATTCTGTTTGATTACTTGCTTTACGTTGAGTTGTCACAGATCTTTCCGTTTCCGCGTGTTTCCTTCGGATGGCCGAGGGAATCCCGGCAGCTGATGACATCACTGGGGAAACCCTCTTGCGATTGGCGGCTTCCTGGTTTCTTTGTGAGATGGAAGACGCTGTTGAGCTGCTTGCTTTTTAAGTTGTTACGGCTTTGACGAAGTTTCAAATTATTTTAGATGGTCAGCTTCAGCTTGATGGTAAGGCAGTGGTCCAGCGCGACCAGTGAAGATGAAGCCGAAGCTTCCGGTTCGTCAGCGAGCGAGCAAGTAAAAGCAGACTGATCTAAGAGCTGTAGTGTTCATTTTTAAACAGCTAGATTTGGGTCCACCCACGGGCGGCTGTCCCAATCAGATTGTTCTTGTGGGGCGGAGCCCCGCCCACACGGCTTCTTTTGCTAAGCCGACAACATCTGATATTTAATTCATCACATGGGCAGACGTGGCCTAATGGATAGAGCGTTGGACTTTGAAAGTTTTGGAGTTTTGTGTCGTTAACCCCAGCGTGAATCACAACAGCTGCAACGCTGCTCATCATCCTTCAGAATCGCGGGTAAATCTGCGCAGAGAACATCAAGTAACACTAGCACCAGGGAAACAGTGACGTGCTGCATACCTTCAGCTAACGTAGTCACGGACGCTGACCGGACGATTGAGTCTCCGATGATCACAGCGGATCACATTCCGGTCCATTGCAGAGACAGCAGCTTGAAGCGGTTACGGGAGGAGATATCGAAGACCGGAGGGGGAGAAGTTGTCGACCGGGGCCTAGATCGCGTCTTCCGCTGCTGCACCCAGGGTCCTGGGCTTCCCGGTGCCGGAGTGAAGGACATCTGGGAAGATCGCGTCCCGGGTGCACGGGGCCTGTGCAGAGAAACACATGGAGTAGAGGTGCTGGGAGTGTTAGCAGTGTGCTGCATACTTACCCTGGACTTGTGAGCGTCAGCCCGGGATGTTTCCAGCGTTGCTTTCCGTTTCCTCAGCTGGGCCTGCTTCCCAAGCATCTCGTGGATCCGTCTCTCCACGGCCTCCAGCTCCAGCTGCACCGAATGCAGCTCGAACGTGTCCTCACCTGCACTCAAAGGTAGACACAAATCCGCCATTAAAGCAAGTAACAGTGAAACAATGGTGTATGTGTGTGTGTGAATAGGTATTAGCTCTATTAGTGGCACCCGCGCTGGCTATGCTAACGGGCTATAAGCTAATAGCGGAGTCGGGAAATCAAAATAAAACTTGCGATAACAAAGCGCTCTGATTATTTTCGTTGCAGAATGCGATCGGGGATATATTCACACGTTATAGAAGCAAAAATTATGGTGTATAAAATTGGATTTTAAGATAGAAAATAGACGATAAATAATTGGCTTGACGGAGTTCAAACTATTTGATGGCAATAGCGAAAGTAAAAACATTCCTTTCAACTAGTGACTTACAAAAGGGTTGTCCATGCTTTCATCTTTTCCATTTTAGGTTATTGTAATGCTATGTATGTTGGTACCTGTCAGTCACATATTGCACGTCTCCAACTAGTACAAAATGCCACGGCTAGAATGCTCATGAAAGCTAAGAAGTCTGATCATATTACTCCACTGTTATCTTCATTAGGCTAGTTACCAGTGCACTACAAGATTCAATACAAAGCCTGGATTTACGTTTTTTAAGGCATTATATGGAAAAGCGCCAGAATATTTGGTGGAGCTTATTAAACCATATAATGCAAAAAGTATCAAAATAAATTACTATTAACGATCACAAGAGCGCATCTTAAATCTAAAGGTGACCGCGCTTTTACTGTCTCTGGCCCAAGGTTATGAAACAGCCTTCCTTTCAAGGTTAAAGCATCCCTCACGTTAAGTACCTTCAAGTGCTGCTTAAAGTCATACCTGTTTTCCCTGGCATTTTAACACTTTACTGGGTTATTTACCTCAATGTTGTTGTTGTCTTATTTTTATTATTTCTTTTTTTATATTATCTTAAATGTGTATAATGTACAGCACTTGTGAGTTACTATGTAGCCTGAACAGTGTTTTATAAATAAATAAATACAACACAATACAAGTATACTAAAAAACATGCAGGTGAGCCATAATATTAACGCAACTTTAAATGTTTTCCTCCCTTTAAAAAAAAGTAACGTAGAAAGCACTTATGGATTAAGAGAGTGACATTTAATGTTCATATTTTGGGCTCATCTGTTTTTCTGCACATATTACGATTTATAAGTAAGATGTGTACATAATAAAAAAACACTTTGTGGCGCGACTCTTTTATTTTTGTCATCACTGTATCTATAATATGGTCACTACTTAACTAGCCTACTTGAGACTTAATTTCGGGGAAAAAACAACACTCTTGGTCAGTGGTGTTTATTGAATTTAATAAAATCGATTATCGTCTTTCCTAATTTGATTTGTTTTAATCACAGAACACGGGCTACTGCCCCTTCATTTAAACTAAAATAAGCTAGACAATGACATCTCTGAATTCAATAATGAGATGCTTTTCTCTGAAAATTGAGTGTTTAATCGATTGGCAGCCATAATATATATATATATATATATATATATATATATATATATATTAGGGGTCACTTTCGGCGAGGTAAAAAAAAAAATGAAATGAAACTCCGTCCCCCCTCGACACTCCCCGATGTCATTTCGGTTTAAAAAACATGGTACGTAAATGTTTTCCTTTAAAAAAACAGTAGAAAGCTTGGATTAAGGGTCATTTAATGTTCATATTTTGGTTCGTTTTTCTGCATACGATTTTGGTACAAATGTGGTCATTATCACTGGAAACAAATCGTCAATTTGATTTCACAGATACTATACTAAAATAAGCAGGTTCTTTTAATTTTTTCTCTGATTTTTTAATCGAACAAACAGTAGTGCACGGTTTGGTAATAGCTTGGGGGTCACGGTTCGAAATTTTGGTAAAAGGAAACAAAAATTCCACTTATTTATTTTGAACAAACAGTGCAAAAATACGAATAATTAACACTTATACTATTATTACATTGTTAAATTATGTATAAAATCTGTTGTTTTCATTGTGAATAATATATGAATACACGAATAAAAGCAGACCTTTATCCAGTGATTATTATTAATAAGACAATAAAGTGTTTAAAGTTGATTCAGCAGGTATAAGGAAACCGTTGAAGTGATCGTGCGCTGGAGCACTCACACACACACACTTTTTTTAATTAATTGTATATACACAGTTTTGGGAAGGTTACTTTGGAAATGTAATAGGTTACAGATTACAAGTTACCCTACTTAAAATGTAATAAGTAGTGTAACTTTTCAATTACTTTATAAAAGTAAAGTAACTGATTACATTTGATTACTTTTTGATTACTTTTCTAAATGTATAATGTTTTCAACTGTTAATCATTTTCAAACATCTAAACCAGACAGGGTTAACCTTACAGTAGTGCTCAACACTGACTACTGTCAGACTTTCCAAATCCTTCATCACTTGAATTAAGATGATAATATTATAATTTTAAAGGAGACAGTGGATGCAAAATATCTTCATTTGCATATAAATATGTCTTTGCAGTGTGGACACAATCACCCTACAATGGTAAAAATGAACTCCTTTTTCAATCCCCCCAAAAGCCTAAACAGTCTCAATTATCAAGCCATTTTGATTTTGTAGTGAATAACCACCCTAAATACCACGACTTAAGTGAGACCCTTGTGCAAGGCACCGAATCCCCAACTGCTCCCCGGGCGCCGCAGCATAAAAGGCGGCCCACTGCTCCGGGTGTGTGTTCACGGTGTGTGTGTGTTCACTGCTGTGTGTTTGTGCACTTGGATGGGTTAAATCCAGAGCACAAATTCTGAGTATGGGTCACCATACTTGGCCACACATCACTTCACTTTCACTAAATTAGTTTATTTCTGGCTGCGTAAATCATTTTACTCCAGACTGCTTTCTGAATGAGGGACAATTCAAGGCAGGTTTTGTTAAAAAGTTCAAACTAAAGGATGGATCAGTACCCATTGTTCGTGATCCAGCTACACATCCAGAAGAAGTAAGTCTGACACTTTATATTTTTTATGATTATCTGCAAATCACCTTTGCTCTTCCACAGAAGAGAGGGGCGGATGAGCAGAGCTCATTAACATGCAAAGAGATATGCACCGAAACGAGTCGCTGTGTCTCTTTTACACGCCCACCGAGATGAGATACAGATTTAAAATCATAACAAGAAATATTTTAATAGCTATGATACTGATTTTGAAATCAAATCTTTGCATAGCTATGACAAGAAACACTGGAATAGTTCAATCTAATGATGCCTTAGAAAAAAAACTGTTTATCTTAAAAAAAGCATATACATAAACCCATATAGGAAATATAAGACTTATCAGATAAGCATGTTATACATTTCTGAAACATCGGTGTTTAATATTTTAGAGCAATCACTGCAATTTATGAAAGAAATCAATTAAATCTGTATGTGGGAGTGTGTGTGAAAAAATCAGATGTAACCCTCTTTGTAATCCTTAACATTTTCATAAGTAACTGTAATTTAATTACACATCTTTTCTTAGTAACTGTAACTAATTACAGTTACTTTTATGTTGTAATTAAATTACGTAATTCTGTTACATGTAACTAGTTACTCCCCAACACTGTATATACAGTATATTGAACATTTAACTAACATCAAAAATGATTACAAAATGTTACAAACATGATCATGTTTCACACATGACCACATCAGTTCCAGCATTGCTAAAATTGGTAAGCTACTTTATCAAAATTAAATACAAATATCAGCACACCCACCTCTGTGTCACCATTGGAACACGACTGAATTAACGTAACTTACAAAGCCTATAATTGACATAATAAATAATAGTTTTGCATTAAGATAAGTTACATTGCAAACAGGGAAATATTATGGCATATTTGTATTTGTGCCAAATGAGTGAAGTAGGATAGACAAGCACAAAGCTCTTGTCAGTCTGTGTGATAAGCTTTTGTCAGTCCATGTGAGAGATGTTTTCAGAATCAGGACATGGTCACTGCCTCAAGCGCGCAACTCACGGCATGCGCTGTTCTTCTGCTGGCGGTTATCAAACAGCATTGCATTACTGCGACCGCCCCCTTCTGTATTGGGGGTGAATTGCCTGTATTCGTCATAAGGCCTCATGCACCAAAACCGTGAGGTCCGTACCGTGACGGTTCGGTACATTACATGTACCGTGCCACCCCTAATATATATATATATGATATTTAGGCAAAATAGGAGCCACATCTTTATTATCTTCAAAAGCTTTTACCCCCCTGCTCTTACTGAATCGTTTTTCCTTCTGGAGCATCAGTGAGCTTTTGAACTGTCTGTAATAGTTGAATATGAGTCCCTCAGTTGTCCTCAGTGTGAAAGATAGATCTCAAAAGCATACAGTCATTTTTAGAAAGGGTCCAAATACACAAAAAAATGCTAGAAAACCAAAGAATTTGTGGGACCTGAAGGATTTTTCTGAAGAACAGCAGGCAGTTTAACTGTTCAGGACAAAAAAAAAGGACTCGTGGACATCTGTAACTAAACCAAAAAATACAGCTGTGGATCATTTAGGTAAAAACACAGTATTAAGAATCAAGTGTATGTAAACTTCTTAATGGGTCATTTTTATACATTCAACTAGGGCTGGGCGATATGGCCCAAAGAATAATCACAATATTTTTTTCATATCAGTCGATATCAATAATTATCACGATAAATGTCAAATTAGGGCTGCAACAACTAATCGATAAAATCGATTATTATCGATAATGAAAATCATCGACAACGATTCTCATTATCGATTAGTCGGGTCTGCAAACAGTGCACGTCCAACTTCAGACTGAAATTACAGCACTGAATAACGCATTTCTATGGACAAAATGCATCTAAAAATAGTGGAGGAAACAGAATGAGATTCCGCAGGAGAAGTACGTGATCCAAGCTGCCCACAGCATGATAATTCTTTATTTTGAGCTTTAAAAGTTAATGCATTAGTGTAAAGGCTTGCCCTGTCAGGCGCTGTGACACATGCGTGTGCATCCTCAGTGCAAAAAAAATTCAGTTTACGGTCATATTCTTATATATAAATGTCAAAAGTTCATGCGAGCGTTTCCATTTTTGCATAAGGGTCCGTCCTGGCAGCCTGTGTTACGTTTAAAATACTGTATGAGCGCGGCGGGCGCATCATATAGACGGTACACAGAGAGGGGGTTGGTTTAGTTTTCGATATTCGTGACACATTCAGCGATAAACTGCAATAACTCCAAATCGACTTGCCCCAAAAAAATCTAAACAGTGTGACCGCCAAAAGGGCAAAATTATGTTTCACAGCCTTCTTTTTCATAGTTTTCGCTCGATGTAATAAGCACTTGCCCGCACAAGCCATTGCAATGTGCATCAAGCCAGGAGAGCTCGCTCTCTGCGGAGCTTTCAGTAAGGGACCGTGGGGAAAGTGCAATTTTTCTTCATTTTTTTCTATAGCTCACTGGGCGGTGTTTTTGTAATAACCTTTTAGTTAAAGGGCCTATAGACATGAGACCAGTGTTAATCAATGGAAGGGGACAGTGGACATTTTTCACAACCTTCTATTTTACACCTACTGGTAGAAAAGGGAATTGCATGTCAAAAATGTACTTTATTTTTGGGATAACAGCATGTAATTGTCTGAATATAAATATGAGATGCTCCATAACCGCCTTCTACAGGATAAATAAATGACAGTAAGATATGACTGTGATCAAAGTGAACGTGTGTTCCTGCTGAACATTCCTCACCTGTTGGTTAACACGGAGTCTTTATTATCTTTATTATTATTTACATTTTTAAAAGATATTTAAACTATATTCACTATATAAAATTCTTAACAAATTTATGTAAGGTTTTTAACAAATTATGTAAGGTTTGTGCCACTGCTGCTCTAAAAGCATTGGTGATTTACCAATATCATGTTTTAGCTTTCTGTACTGGTTAGTCCTCCAAAATGTGTACGCTCTTTAGTAACAGTAGTAGGCTATTTCTAATGATATAATACAATTATTACTGTTATCTATGAAAGAAAGGCAGAGCACTTTATAGTGGTTTTTTTCAGATACCCAATTACAGTCAAAAAGTACATAAACAATGCAAGCAAGAATGCAAGCTGTTATGAGGCCATTTTTGTTATTATAAATACTAATTAGTTGTTTATGTTTGTAATTTTCCCAATAAATGACAATAACATTTTTAGATTTAAACAATTTTTTGACAGATTCCTAAAATATTTGTTTTCTCTTTATGACAGGTGGTCTAATAAATTAAGCCCTGTATGTTTTCATAGCATTCAAATTGTTTGAAGGACATTGAGCAGAATGTGGAATAGTGTGTTTTTTTGTCAATAAAATAAAATTATTTAATTTAATCCGATTAATCGAAAGAAATAATCGGCCAACTAATCGATTATCAAAATAATCGTTAGTTACAGCTATATGTCAAATCTTATTTTTGTTCAAGTTTAAAGCCAGATTTTTGCTCCAAAGTGAAAGTTGTAGAAACCAGACCAATAATTTTCCTTAAGACAATAAATATCTAAATAAAAAAAAAGATTCTTAGTTTCTGCATGTTCTAATGTGTGATATTGTTTCAAAATCAAGAAACATGTTTGGGTTGCCTAAAAATATTAATAATAATAATAACTTTTTTGTCTCTTAGAAATGCATATTTGATAGAAGCTTGAGTTAGGATGCAGAAGTACATTTTTGTTCATTATCAAAATCAGTAACATCCTGTAAAAAAATTGTATAAAAAAAAAAAAAACATCGGACCATGCCGCTATTTTCCTCACACCGGAATATAAACAAAGGCTCGTTCAGAAACCCCCGGTGGAGAGAGAAGTGATGCGCTGGTCCTCCCACTCTGAAGCTATGCTACAGGCGGCTCTTGATGACTCATGTTGAATGGGACATGTTCCGGGCGAGTTCATCTGACGTCAGCGAGTTCACGGATGTAGCATTAAGCTTTGTCAACACGCTAACCGAGCAAGCCACGGAAACTGTAACTATAAGGACATTCTCCAATCAAAAACCATGAGTGGACAGATCAATCCGTGATGCTTCTGTTGGAAAACATGAGCGAGTACAAAGCATTGTGCTATGCTCTCTGACGTGCAGTAAGAGCCGCTAAATTCCGATACAGGGAGAGAATTGAGTCACATTTTCAGCTCAATGACTCTCGACTCATGTGGCAGGGACTGAAGACCATCTGTTCCTCTGAAAATAAAACCTCCGCAGAGGTGAGAGCAGATCCGTTGCTGGTCGAAGAGTTAAACACCTTCTACGGCCGCTTTGAATGTAATGGCGGCAGCGCGACTCTGCCGATCAGCGCGTCAGGAAGCAGCAGACAGTCAAGTCAAGTCAAGTCACCTTTATTTATATAGCGCTTTTAACAATACAAATTGTAACGAAGCACTGCACAATATCAAATAGGAAAATTGTGTCAATAATATAAAATGTCAGGTTTTAACACTCAATATTCAGATGAATGCATTTCATTATTGAATTTAGTAATGGCATTGTCCAGCTCAGTTCAGTTTAAATAGTATCTGTGCAATCAAGTCGATGATTTAGCTGGAAATAAAGATTCCCCAACTAAGCATGCCAGAGGCGACAGCGGCAAGGAACCAAAACTCCATCGGTGACAGAATGGAGAAAAAACCTTGGGAGAAACCAGGCTCAGTCGGGGAGCCAGTTCCCCTCCGGCCAGACGAGCCAGTAGTTTGTTCCAACTGCTTCAAAGTCATAGTGTAAGTGGTCCACTGGTTCCAGTGGTCTTTACCCGATGGAAGTCTAGGTGACGAGTTCCTCACTGGAGATCTGTCTCTGGGGCTCATCTATGTGTCCTAGACTCCGCTGACGTTCAGGGCTGTAGAGGTTGTCTCTAGGTGCTGATCCACCATTTATGGCAAAATTTGGTTAAGTCAGTATAATCGCTGATGGTTGGCTTCCTCTGAGGTCCTCCGAGGGGTTGTCATCGTCTCTTCTCAGGTGTTCGGTCATCTCAGATCGTTTAAGGGTTGGATCCAGACTGAAGCTTGTGTAATTCCTAGCTACCATGGGATGTTAATCCCATGGCAGAAACATAGAAACAATAAAGACAAGTAGCGTAGCAGTTGTTCGATAGAGGAATAACCCTGGATTAAATTATCAGTATAACCCAAGCTAAAGCATAATAATGTGCATTTGTTCAGATAGACTGGTACTAGATTGTGAGATGCATTATATGAATGCTTGGCTAAAGAGATGTGTCTTTAATCTAGATTTAAATAAAGAGAGTGTGTCTGAACCCCGAACGTTATCAGGAAGGCTATTCCAGAGTTTGGGAGCCAAGTATGAAAAAGTTCTACCTCCTTTAGTGGACTTTGCTATCCGAGGTACTACCAAGAGTCCAGAGTTTTGTGACCTTAGGGAGCGGGTTGGATTGTAACGTGATAGAAGATTAGTTAGGTACGCAGGCGCTAAATCATTTAGGGCCTTATAGGCAAGTAATAATATTTTGTAACTGATACGGAACTTAATAGGTAGCCAGTGCAGAGACGGTAAAATTGGAGTAATATGATCATATTTTCTTGACCTCGTAAGGACTCTAGCTGCAGCATTTTGCACTATCTGTAGCTTGTTTATTGAAGATGCAGGACAACCACCTAGCAGTGCATTACAATAGTCCAGTCTAGAGGTCATTAATGCATGAACTAACTTTTCTGCATCAGAAACACTTAACATGTTCCGTAGCTTGGCAATGTTTCTAAGATGGAAGAATGCTGTTTTTGTAACATTGGAAATATGATTTTCAAAAGATAGGTTGCTGTCTAATATAACACCCAGATTTTTGACTGTAGAGGAAGTAACAGTACATCCGTCTAGTTGCAAATTGTGATCCAAGATATTCGGTGTACTGTTTTTAGGTCCAATAACTAATATCTCTGTCTTATCAGAATTGAATAGGATAAAATTATTGGTCATCCAATCTTTTACATTTTTAACACACTCCGTTAGCTTAGACAATTTAGATGTTTCATCTGGTCTTGTTGAGATGTATAGTTGAGTGTCATCAGCATAACAATGGAAACTAATCCCGTATTTCCTAATAATATTACCAAGGGGCAACATGTATAATGAAAATAGCAGAGGACCTAGGACAGATCCTTGTGGTACTCCATACTTTACTTGTGATAATTGAGATGCATCCCCGTTTAAACAAACAAAGTGGTAGCGATCAGACAGGTAGGATCTAAACCATCTTAGAGCCTGCCCTTGAATACCTGTATAGTTTTGTAATCGATCTATCAGTATGTCATGATCTATAGTGTCGAACGCAGCACTAAGATCAAGTAAAACTAGCAATGAGATGCAGACTTTGTCTGACGCAAGTAGTAAGTCATTTGTAATTTTAACAAGTGCAGTTTCTGTGCTATGACAGGGCCTAAAACCTGACTGAAATTCTTCATAGATATATTTTTTTAGCAGAATGGAGCACAATTGAGCAGACACTACTTTTTTCAATATTTTTGACATAAATGGAAGATTTGAAAAAGGGTCTGTAATTTGCCAGTTCACAAGGATCTAATTTTGGTTTCTTAATAAGAGGCTTAATAACCGCCAGCTTAAATGGTTTTGGGACGTGACCTAAAGATAACGAGGAGTTAATAATATTGAGAAGCGGTTCTTCTGCTACAGGTAACAACTCTTTCAATAGTTTAGTGGGTACAGGATCTAATAAACGTGTTGTTGGTTTAGATGTAGTTATACGTTTATTTAGCTCATCCTGTCCTATAGTTGTAAAGCACTGCAGTTTTTCTTTGGGTGCGATGAATGAAGCTGAAGTACTAGACGCTGTAGAATCTACATTTGTTATTGTATTTCTGATATTATCTATTTTATCAGTAAAGAAATTCATAAAGTCATTACTATTAAACTGTGAGGGAATATTTAGATCGGGTGACATCTGTTTATTTGTTCAATCTAGCCACTGTGCTAAATAAAAACCTTGGATTGTTTTTGTGATTATCTATGAGTTTGCGGATATACTCGGTTCTTGCAGTTTTTAGAGCCTGTCTATAGCTGGACATACTGTTTTTCCACGTAATTCTAAAGACTTCCAAGTTTGTTTTTCTCCATTTGCGCTCAAGAATACGAGTTTCTTTCTTGAGAGAATGGGTATAACTGTTGTACCATGGCGCAGCACGTTTTTCTCTAACCTTTTTTTTATTTGATGGGGGCAACAGTTTCTAACGTATTAGAGAAGATAGTTCCCATGTTGCTAGTAATTGTGTCTAGTTGATCTGTATTTATGGGTACACAGAGCAGTTGAGATAAATCAGGCAGGCTATTGGTGAATCTGTCTTTAGTGGCTGGAACAATAATTCTGCCTGTACGATAACACGGAGCCATATAGTTAATATCAGTAATATGCAGCATGCACGATATAAGGAGATGGTCAGTAACATCGTCACTTTGAGGTACGATATCTATATCAGTAAGATCAATTCCATGCGATATTATTAAATATAGTGTATGATTAAGACGATGTGTCGGCCCGGTGACATTTTGCTTGACACCAAAAGAGTTTATTAGGTCAATAAACGCAAGTCCTAATGCATAATTTGTATTATCAACGTGAATGTTAAAATCTCCAACAATTAGTGCTTTATCAACATTAACCACTAGGTCTGAGAGGAAATCTGCAAATTCTTTTAGAAAATCTGTATATGGCCCTGGCGGTCTATACACAGTAGCCAGAGCAAGAGATAGGACAGATTTATTTTGCTTATCTAACAGTTTAACATCGAGCATAAGTATTTAAAATGAGTTAAACCTATATCCTGTTTTCTGAGTAACATTGAGAATATCACTATATATTGTTGTGACACCGCCGCCACGACCAGTCTGACGAGGCTCGTGCTTATAACAGTAGCTTGGTGGAGTAGATTCATTTAGACCAAAATAATCATTTGTTTTAAGACAGGTTTCAGTCAGACAGAGTACATCAAAACTATTATCTGTGATCATTTCATTTACAATAACAGCTTTCGGTGTGAGTGACCGGATATTTAGGAGCCCGAGTTTTAAAAATTGTTTTTGTTCATTTATTTTGCATTTTTCTGGTTTAATCACGATCAGATTTGTTCTAGATCCTGCATTAAATTAATATTTTGATCTCACTATTCGGGGAACAGACACAGTCTGTATAGATTGGACACTGCAAGTACCTTTATCATTTAAGTGGGTGGAACAAAAGTCAGCATAGCAACTTTTTGAGAATTGGCTTACTAGTCAGATGGAGCATAGCGTCCTGGTGATGTTGTCTGACAGGAGTTCCGCACCAACTCTGCTGGGGTGCAGGCCATCAGCACGAAATAGCATTATTGTGTATAAAATCGGAATTTAAGATAGAAAATAGACGATAAATAATTGGCTTGACGGAGATTCAATTCAGAACATGCGTCAGCGACAAACCGGAACAAGACAAGACAGAGCAGCGATGATCATGTAATCACCGTGTCGGAGGACGAGGTTCGGAGGGAACTAAAGAGAGTAAATGTCAGGAAAGCAGCCAGACCTGGTGGGATTACTGGGCTTGTTCTGAGGTATTATTACCACTTTGTGATGGATAAGATATCAGTAAGGAATCTTAAATATTTCTGAGAATGCTATTGCAGGGAAATTGACTACAATTAACATAAGAGCAAAACTAGCACATTTAGATATATTGATTGCTTTATAGGAATAACAAGATGTTTACTTAAAGGCCCCATGAAATTAGTTTTTTTAAGCTGTAAAAAAAACCACACAAAAAATCTAAATCTCCAAAAAAAAATGTTTTTAAATATATTTATACACACACACACACACACACACACACACACACACACACACACACACACACACACACACACACACACACACACACACACACACACACACACACACACACACACACACACACACACACACACACATACAGGTGCATCTCAAATTAGAATGTCATGAAAAGTTCATTTATTTCAGTAATTCAACTCACATTGTGAAACTCGTGTATTAAATAAATTCAATGCACACAGACTGAAGTAGTTTAACTTCAACTTTAACTTTAGTTTGTGATGATTTTGCAGCACATTTAACAAAAATCACGAGGCACGGTACACAGATGTCAAGTTTTGGTACGTACCTCGGTTCGGGGGTAACGGTTCGATACGATTTTGGTACAACAGGGGGAAAAAAAATGTATCTACTATGCTCAGTTTTTTTCATTTATTTTGAACAGACAGTAGTGCAAATTACAATTTTGTCCATCTAGATGTGGAAATACGAAATATTATTACATGTGATCATGCGTGCGTACATACACACTAGAGGTCCACCAATATATCGGCTGGCCGATATTTGTAATTTTTTAATAAATCGGCATCGGCCGATATCCGTGTTTAGTAACGCCGATTTAAAGTCAGGCATGTCCGCGGGCAGCCCCGTGTTATTGGTGCGGTGGAACGTGCGCTGCTGCTGCATGTGAAGGACCCCAAGCCAAAACTTTTGGAAGATTCAACAGTCCTTGGAGATAAAGGCAAGGCTTAAATTCTGATATTTCAAAGTCCAATGGCCATATATATTATATATACTATATATTACTAGTAAACTATGAAGTGTTGCTTCACTCAGTGAAAGAAAAAACGAATAGCATAGAACCGTCGGGAACTGGCATAATGCTACAGCTGGTGGAAGGTTCACTTACTTGCAGTTAACTTTAAGGACTGTGGTCAAAAACTATCAGCAGCATGCTTGCTAACATATTAGCCCAATGTTATAAGTTCGGTTTTATTTTTCCTGTATCGCAGTCGGAGAATTTAGCTCTGTGCGTGGGCTAGAGAACGCGGCAGCTCTCACAAACACTGCAGGGCTAAGTTACGTTACTCTGCCCCGCTCACAGACTGCACCGTGCTCTGAGACACAGAGCCGTCCTGGAGCAGCCCAGAACAGTGTGTGACATGTTCGGAAGCATGGTTTGATGCAGACAATAGCCGGGTTTCCATCCAACTTATTTGCATTAATGAAAATTCAGCTCAAGAATATGCGCATCTGCACGTGTTTCCATCAACTGCGTAATGCGAATTAAAATGGACATCAGTCTAATAAAGTGACGTGTTCCGACCAACCACTATATATAGTCTATACGTCACTCAGTTATTATCCTCATTAAACCTGTCTAACATTAACCGTCAAGCATGTCAGAAATCACTAAGGGTTTAACACTGTCCAATCTGTTAACAACAAAAACAACACATTAGTGAATGGTTTTGGTTAGGGGTGAAACGGATCGTAGATGATCCGTGATCCGTACGGACCAGTCCCCACGGTTTGGCACGCATGTGATTCGCGGATTAACTGATAAGTTTAACCCCCATAGAGTGAAGTGTATCATTTGCACGTGTTTCGGGACTCGCGCTCCGTTTTCTGCTCTCAGCCGCTGCCGCATACACTTACTGTGCGTTCACAACGGACGCGGCGAGAGTGTCAAAAGTCACCCTGGCCGCCCTGCCAGCAACGCTGTAGAAAGATTTGTGGAAGCTCTGACGTAGATCGTATGCTTGTCTTGTATTTAAAGGAGCCGCAAAGCAAACAAGCTTGTTGATCTTGTGCAGACTGACCACAAGTAGGGTATAAGTTAACCTCATGAAATATTTTAAATGTGAAAGTGAGAAATTGATCGATGTAAAGAACTTTATTGTAGTTGCATGTTTGCTAACTAAATAAACCAATTAAAAGCCATTTGTGTGGTGTGGATTTGTGTTCATGGTTAAGTGCTAGTCTAATTTCAACATTATAGGAGACATTTACTAGCCTCTGTATTGTTTTGAGCAAATTAATTGAATTCCCGCTGAAAAACAAACATTCTAGCGGGAAAATGTCCCCTATAAATAGTGTTGCGCGCCTTATCAAATTCACATCACGATGGATGATCAAGTTGTTGCGTTTGGTGTGGCATTGCTCTACCTGCGGAGAAGACGTCAGAGATCGATGTGGGTGCATGATATTCTCCAAGCCCGTCAGCAGCTTGGGGAATATCACCGACTGGTGCAGGAGCTGCGGCTGGATGACGACAGGTTCCAGCGATACTTCAGGTTGGATAGAGAACAGTTTGACAACCTCCTGTCAAAAGTGGGGCCGCGAATTGCGAGGCAGGACACCAACTATCGGCGCGCTATTAATGCGGCTGAACGCCTCGCAATTTGTCTTCAGTGAGTTCATGATATTTTTTCTTTATGTTTGAATTGGAGTTTGAACTTAAATTGGTAATTATATATATATATATATATATATGTATATATACCTATTTTTTGTTTAACCCAATATGTGTCAATATGTTAGAAATATTTTGCAGCAGCAACACTGTTTTGCATGCTCTGGCGCTAAAGTTAGCATGCAATTCCCACTTATTTTCAGAAAATATATATCACGGTAATGCACATCAGCAACTCACCAGGAACAGCAACAATGTCAGACACCTTAGTACACGCATCATTTTTTTTAATTTATGTCCCTTTACGCAAACAGGGACACGTCATATATGACCGGGAAACCCGCCACAGCAATTATTAACTTCTCCTCCATTTTGCTTGGGAACTAATGTGGTCGGAACCAAAGTTTACGGGCTGCGTTCTCTGGAATCCTTTCAAGCGGAGGACTTCTACATTCTGATTGGTTGCCGCCCAACCGCGTCATAGCTCATTACCATAAAGTTGACCTGATTTCAACTCTCCTCGACGCTCTCATCGTCCAAAACGCGCCGCACCACTCTCGCCGGAGCTCGCCGCCTGGCCCTCATTGAAAATTAATGACTTCCGGCCACTTTGACGCTCTCGCCGCGTCCGGTGTGAACGCACAGTTACACTGAAGCGCGCGCGTGCAGAGAGAGAGAGAGGCGCGATTCAGATACCGCGTTTCAGATAACGCATCAACGGACGGATACATACACAAAGTTGTTAAAATACCTGTTTTGGCAAGTATTCTGGTAAACACAGTCGGTTATGTCTTAAGTTAATACATGTACCCAGGGCCACATTAAGACTGCACTGGTCCCCGGGGCTATGACTTACTTCTGTGCCCCCATCACAATAATGATATATATATATATATATATGGGATAACAATCCTATTTAAAGCTCTCTCTCTCTCTCTCACATATATATATATATATATATATATATATATATATATATAGCTTTAAATATGATTTTTTTATCCCATATCACAAAAGATAATACTAGCCCAAGTAAAAATAAGCTTACTGAAGACAAGTAAACAGTCACAAATTAGGCTACAACAGAACAAAGATCATAAGAAATCGACCTACTTGAAATACTTAAAGCACTGAATAATATAATGATGTATAAAAATGTCCACTGTATTCAATATACATTTATTCTTATTTATTTTACAAAAGTGATTCAGTCAAGGAGAGTAAGTGATTTTCTTTCTTATGTTTGATTTACATTATTGACACAAATGGCAATAGCAGCTTTATTATGCTGCTTTAGAGGAATAGTTCACCCACAAATGAAAATTCAGTTGTTATTCTAAACCTTTATGAGATTCCTTCTGCTGTTAAATGCTAATTTAAATATTTGGAACAATAGGCCTACTGGTAATCAGACAGTTGCTGGGCCCCCATGACTTCCATAGTATGAAAAAAGCACTATAATTCGAGTCAATGGGGACCAGAAACTGGTTGCTATCTTTTTTTTAAGTATCTTCTTTTATGTTTTGGAGAACAAAAAAAATCATAGAGGTTTAGAACAATTTGAGTTTAAGTATATGATTACTGTATCTTACATTTTGTGTGAACTGTCCTTTTAAGATTTCATCATATACAGGATCTCATATCTAACTCTACATATGCTTTATCTTTAAACATTAAAGTTAATTTAAGACACAAATAACTGTGTTTACGAGGACACTCACAAAGATGGGTATTTTGACACATAACTGTGTATTTTAACGTTTAAGCACAACAAGGAGCTTAAAGTGTATCAAGTCAAGTCAAGTCAAGCTTTATTGTCAATTCTTCCTCATGTACAGTACATACATACAGAGAATTGAAATTGCGTTACTCTCAGACCCTTGGTGCATACAGTTAACATTAAACACTGACAGTAGACGTTCAAATACAGATAAATACAGTTTAACCGTATGTACATACAAACTATACAGATATACAAATGAGGACATTGTAGAACAATTTAAAATTTAAAATAAAAAGAGATAGATAAAGTAAAGTGGCATAAGGCACATGGCAGATAGAGTGCAAACCAGTTCAATAAAACAAAACTGTGCAGATACGAGTAGTGCAAGAAAAATAACAGTCTTTTATCAGACTGTCAGAGGAGGTAAATTACAGACAATGCTGGATGAGGTAGAGATCGTTCCAGTGCTGCACAAAGTGACTGGTGCGGGTCACAGTTGTAAGGGGTAAGACTTGTATTCAGTCGCAATAAGAACATGTGCGCACCGGGCAAAATTGGGCTGAAACCATCTTAATGCACGCATTTGCCAGAATGAATTCTGCCCCACTGCTTAATGTTCATTAACAGTTTAAGCTATTTGTTTTAAAACCAGCTTAAAACGCATTTCAATTATGAGCTTATCCTACAGCTTGACGCGCAAAACAATTTATATATTTCTACCGGATTATCTCCCAAGTTCAAGTTTTTTTTTTTATTCGTCACATACTCAATTATACAGGATATAATCAGTAGTGAAATGTAAGTCAAGTCAGGTCCGCTCAATGGACAGTGCAGAATATGTAACACAACACAAGAGTATATATAAATATAGGTAAAAAAAAATAATAATAAGAAGAATTAATAATGTTTTACAGTTTATTAAATTTAGACTTGTAAATTTTATTAGACCGAGTTTAAGTTTAGGAGCCTGATGGCCTGAGGGAAGAAGCTCCTCCTAAGTCTCTCAGTTTTTGCCATCATGCTCCGGTAGCACTTGCCAGATGGCAGCAAAATTAAAAGACAGTTACTGGGGTGATTTGTGTTCTTGATGATTTTAGCAACTCTGCTTTTGCAGCGTTTGAGGTAGATGTCCTGCAGAGAGGGGAGAGCAGACCCTGAGATGTGCTCAGCTAAGCGCACAACTCTGCAGAGCTTTGCAGTCCTGATTGGAGGCGTTTCCATAGCGTTTCCATACCACACTGAGATGCACTGTGTCAATACACTTTCTATGGTCCCTGAATAGAAAGTTTTCAGGATTGCTGGTGAGACCCTGAATTTCCTCAGCTGTCGCAGATGGTACAGTCTTTGCCTGGCTTTCTTGACCTGCGTCTGAATGTGTGCAGTCCAAGTCGGGTCCTCTGAGATGTTTACACTGAGGTACTTGAAGCTGCTCACCCTCTCCACAGGGGTCCCACTGATCATAAGAGGAGTGTAGGGCCGCTGCTGTCTCTTCCTGAAGTCCATAATCAGCTCTTTATTTTTGCTCACGTTCAGAGAAAGACAGTTGTCCTGGCACCATGATGTAAGTCTCTCTACCTCATCCAAGTATGCGGTCTCATAATTGTTAGAAATGAGGCCCAGAACCACAGTATAATCAGCAAATTTAACAATAGAAGTGGAGCTGTGAGAGGACATGCAGTCATGTGTGTAGAGAGCGTAGAGCAGGGGACTCAGGACGCAACCCTGTGGGGCTCCTATGTTCAGGGTGATGGAGTTGGAGGTGAATTGGCCCATTTTCACCACTTGATGTCTGCCGGTGAGGAAATCTTGAATCCAGTCACAGAGTGAAGAGTTTAGGCCGAGGTCTGTGAGTTTAACAGCTAGCTTGTTGGGGACTATAGTACAGCTGCAACTAACGATTATTTTGATAAGTTGGTTGATTAGTTGGTCAATTATTCTTTCGATTAATCGGATTAAATACAATTATTTTATTGACAAAAAACACGCTATTCCACATTCTGCTCAATGTCCTTCAAACAAACTGAATGCTATGAAAACATACAGGGCTTAATTTATTAGACCACCTGTCATAAAGAGAAAACTAATATTTTAGAAATCTGTCAAAAAATTGTTTAAATCTAAAAATGTTATTTTCATTTTTCGGTAAAATTACAAACATTACAAACTTGCATTGTTTATGTACTTTTTGACTGTAATTGGGTATCTGAAAAAAACATTATAAAGTGCTCTGCCTTTCTTTCATAGATAACATCAATAATTATATTATAGCATTAGAAATAGCCTACTACTGTTACTAAAGAGCTTACGCATATTGGAGGCCTAACCAATACAGAAAGCTAAAACAGGATTTTGGTACATCACCAATGCTGTTAGTTTAGAGCAGCAGTGGCACAAACCTTACATAATTTGTTAAAAACCTTACATAAATTTGTTAAGAATTGTATATAGTGAATATAGTTAAAATCGCTTTTAAAAATGTAAATAATACAAACAACAGGTGAGGAATGCACACGTTCACTTTGATCACAGTCATGTCTTACTGTCATTTCTTTATCCTGTAAAAGGTGGTTATGGAGCGTCTCATATTTATATTCAGACAATTACATGCTGTTATCCCAAAAAGAAAGAAAATTTTTGACATGCAATTCCCTTTTCTACCAGTAGGTGTAACATGGAATGTTGTGAAAAATGTCCAATGTCCCCTTCTATTGATTGACACTGGTCTCATGTCTATAGGCCCCTTAACTAAAAAGCTATAACAAAAACACCACCCAGTGAGCAATAGCAAAAAACGAAGAAAATGTGCACTTTCACCACGGCCCCTTACTGAAAGCTCCGCAGAGAGCGAGCGAGCTTGTTGCACATAGGAAAGCGGCTCTAGTTCTCACTGATCGATTGCTTCAGTCTGTTTCTTTCTGTTGTGCTGCTGTGCGGTTTGTGATTGTAGCTCTGCTTTTTTTATCTTTACCTTACTTTCACTCTGTTGTTTAAAGTGATAATATATAACTTAATTCCCACCATATTTCTGTTATTATCTATCAAACTAATTTGATCGCTCGCTTCTAAAAACGTTAGCATTCGTTAGCCGGTTATCTTGTCACTCGCGGTTCCATTCGCGTTGCTATTCGCGCCTATTATTGTTTTCTTTTTTCTCGCTCCGTTTTCATTTCTCTCTCGCTCCGTTTTTCACGAGTTCATCAAACAACAGTGGTAAGTGGAGTGGTAAGTTAAGCTGGTATCGTTCATCAATCACGGTGAGTAATGGCTTCTTCTCCTGCTATTGTTATTTGCACAGTTTGCCGCATGTACAGTTTATCTATCTCTGTCGGCGATGAGGGATTCACATGTGATAAATGCAGGGATATAGTTAGGCTGACAGAGAAGGTTTTAGAACTAGAGACACGCATCCAAACTTTAGTTGAGGACAGTAAGAATGTGAGGGCTGTAGATACTGCTTTGGATGTGACTAGCTCAGGGACTCCTGTACATTGTTCGGTTCCGGTAGAGCCCATGCAGCAGGGCAACTGGGTGACTGTGAGGCAGCATAGTCGCGGGTCAAAACACCACTCTTCCGTTCCGATCAGAACATCAAACAGGTTTTCCCCACTCAGTGACGCACCCACTGAGAAACCTGGTGAAAGTGCTCTAGTTATTGGCGATTCTATTGTACGGAACGTGAAAATAGAGACACCAGCCACCATAGTCCATTGTTTACCGGGAGCCAGAGTGCCTGACATCTTGGCAAATTTAAAAGTGCTGGCTAATGCTAAACGTAAATTCAGTAAGATTGTTATCCACGCCGGCGCTAATGATGTTCGACTTCGCCAGTCAGAAATCACTAAATATAATGTTAAAGAGGTGTGTGAACTTGCAAGTACGATGTCAGACACTGTAATATGCTCTGGCCCCCTCCCTGCTTACCGGGGTGATGAGATTCATAGCAGACTGTCATCATTAAATGACTGGATGTCTAAGTGGTGCCCGCAAAACAACATAGGTTTTATAGACAATTGGACGAGTTTTTGGGGCAGACCTGACCTGTTGAAAAGAGATGGTGTTCATCCCTCCTGGGGTGGTGCCGCTATTCTCTCTAGAAATTTGGCACATAGTCTTAGAGTTCATACTTGACTAAATGGAGCCCAGGTCAGGAAGCAGACAGACTGGCTAAACCGACCGTCTGCTAGCCGCCTCACGTCACAGAAGTCAGTTAATTCTCAGCACATAGAGACTCCTTCACCTAGATATCACACTATAGAGACTGTGTCTGTTCCCCGAACTAGAAAATACAGAAAACGTCAAAAACTATTTATGATTAACCATTTAATTGATGTTCAACAAATACAAAATGTTGACAATACACAGAAATAATTGATAAAACTTGGCTTACTAAATATCAGGTCCCTTTCTACAAAAGCACTTTTTGTAAATGATTAATGATCATAACCTAGATTTGCTCTGTTTGACAGAAACATGGCTAAAACCAGATAAATACATTATTTTAAACGAGTCCACCCCCCAAGATTACTGTTACAAAAATGAGCCGCGTATAAAAGGAAAAGGGGGAGGTGTTGCTACAATTTATAACAATATTTTCAGTATTTCTCAGAAGACAGGCTTTAAGTATAACTCCTTTGAAGTAATGGTGCTTCGTATAAAATTATCTAGAGAAAAAAGTATTAATGAAAAATCCCCCGTTACGTTTGTACTGGCTACTGTATACAGGCCACCAGGGCACCATACAGACTTTATTAAAGAATTTGCTGATTTTCTATCAGAGTTAGTGCTGGCTGCAGATAGAGTCCTAATTGTGGGTGATTTTAATATCCATGTTGATAATGAAAAAGATGCATTAGGATCAGCAGTCATAGACATTTTGAACTCTATTGGGGTTAGACAACACGTTTCAGGACCTACTCATAGTCGAAATCATACTCTAGATTTAATACTGTCACATGGAATTGATGTTAATGGTGTTGAAATTCTGCAGCAAAGCGATTATATATCAGATCATTATCTAGTCTTGTGTAAACTCCATATAGTTAAAGCAGTAAATTCAACTCCTCCTTATAAATATGGTAGAACCATCACTTCTACCACAAAAGACTGCTTTGTAAGTAATCTTCCTGATTTATCTCAATTCCTCAGCATATCTAACAGCTCAGAACAACTTGATGATGTAACAGAAACTATGAACTCTCTCTTTTCTAGCACTTTAGATACAGTTGCTCCTTTACGCTTAAGGAAGATTAAGGAAAAGAGTCCAACACCGTGGTATAATGAGCACACTCGCACTCTAAAAAGAGCAGCCCGGAAAATGGAGCGCAGCTGGAGGAAAACAAAACTAGAGGTATTTCATATAGCTTGGCGGGAAAGTACCCTATCCTACAGAAAAGCTTTAAAAACTGCTAGATCTGATTACTTTTCATCTCTTTTAGAACAAAACAAACATAACCCCAGGTATTTATTCAATACAGTGGCAAAATTAACAAAAAATAAAGCATCAACAGGTGTTGACATTTCCCAACAGCACAGCAGTAATGACTTTATGAACTATTTTACTTCCAAAATTGATACTATTAGAGATCAAATTGTTACCATGCAGCCGTCAGCTATATTATCACATCAAATAGTGTACTATAGATCCCCTGAGGAACAATTCCACTCATTCTCTACTATAGGAGAGGAAGAATTGTATAAACTTGTTAAATCAACTAAACCAACAACATGTATGTTAGACCCTATTCCATCTAAACTACTAAAAGAGGTGCTTCCAGAAGTCATAGATCCTCTTTTGGCTATTATTAATTCATCATTGTCATTAGGATATGTCCCCAAAAACTTTAAATTGGCTGTTATTAAGCCTCTCATTAAAAAAACACAACTTGACCCCAAAGATCTAGTTAATTACAGACCGATCTCGAATCTCCCTTTTCTGTCAAAGATATTAGAAAAGATTGTATCCTCACAATTATATTCCTTCTTAGAGAAAAATGATATCTGTGAGGATTTCCAGTCAGGATTTAGACCGTATCATAGTACTGAGACTGCTCTCATTAGAGTTACAAATGACCTGCTCTTATCATCTGATCGTGGTTGTATATCTCTATTAGTTCTACTGGATCTTAGCGCTGCGTTCGACACTATCGATCACAACATTCTTTTGAATAGACTTTAAAACTCTGTTGGCATTAGTGGAAGTGCATTAACATGGTTCAAATCATACTTATCCGACCGCCATCAATTCGTAGCAGTGAATGAAGAGGTATCATATCGATCACAAGTGCAGTATGGAGTTCCTCAAGGCTCAGTACTAGGACCGTTACTTTTCACGCTTTATATGTTACCCTTGGGAAATATCATTAGGAAACACAGGGTTAGTTTTCACTGTTATGCTGATGATACTCAGCTCTATATTTCTTCACGGCCTGGTGAAACACACCAAATTGAGAAACTTATGGAATGCATAGTCGATATAAAAAACTGGAGGACGAGTAATTTCTTACTGTTAAATTCTGAAAAAACAGAGGTGTTAATTATCGGACCTAAAACCCCCACAAGTAATAACCTAGAACACTGTCTAACACTTAATGGCTGCTCTGTAAATTCTTCGTCATCAGTCAGGAACCTAGGTGTGCTATTTAATAGTAATCTCTCCTTTGACAGCCATGTTTCTAGCATTTGTAAAACTGAATTTTTTCATCTTAAAAATATATCTAAACTGAGACCTATGCTCTCAATGTCAAATGCAGAAATATTAATTAATGCGTTTATGACCTCAAGGTTAGATTATTGTAATGCTTTATTGGGTGGTTGTTCTGCATGCTTAATAAACAAATTACAGATGGTTCAAAATGCAGCAGCTAGAGTTCTTACTAGAACCAGGAATTATGAGCACATTAGCCCGGTTCTGTCAACACTACACTGGCTCCCTACTAAACATCGTATAGATTTTAAAATCTTGTTAATTACTTATAAAGCCCTGAATGGTTTAGCTCCTCAGTATTTGAGCGAGCTCTTATCGCATTATAGTCCTTCACGTCCGCTGCGTTCTCAAAACTCTGGCCATTTGATAATACCTAGAATATCAAAATCAACTGCGGGAGGCAGATCTTTTTCTTATTTAGCGCCCAAACTCTGGAACAATCTACCAAACACTGTTCGGGAGCCAGACACACTCTGTCAGTTTAAATCTAGATTAAAGACCCATCTCTTTAACCTGGCATACACATAATGCACTAATACACTTCCATTATTCAAATCCATTAAAGGATTGTTAGGCTGCATTAATTAGATCAACTGGAACCGGGAACACTTCGCATAACACATGATGTACTTGTTACATTGTAAAAAGATTGACATCTACGCTAATATTAGTCTGTTTCTTTCTTATTCCGAGGTCACTGCATTCACCAGATCAGATGGTGGATCAGCACCTAGAGACGACCTCTACTACAGCCCTGAACGTCAGCGGAGACCAGGACACCTAGATGAGCCCCAGAGACAGACCCCCAGTGAGGACCCCGTCACCTAGACAGCCATCAGGAAAAGACCTCGGGAACCAGTTGAGCCCAATCTGACTTTGCAGCAGTTGGAATTGAACTGCTGTGTCGTCTGGCCAGAGGAGAAATGGCCCCCCGACTGAGCCTGGTTTATCCCGAGGTTTTTTTCTCCGTTCTGTCACCAATGGAGTTTTGGTTCCTTGCCGCTGTTGCCTCTGGCTTGCTTAGTTGGGGACACTTAATTTCCAGCAATATCGTCGACTTGATTGAACAGAAACTTTGAACTAAACTGAGCTGGACGATGCAATCACTGAATTCAATAATGAAATGCCTTGAACTGAAAATTGAGTGTTTAATCTTGTCATTTTACATTATTGATACTATTTTCTCTTTTTGCTATTGTGCAGTTGCTTTGTCACAATTTGTATTGTTAAAAGCGCTATATAAATAAAGGTGATTTGACTTGACATTGAGACGGCTTGTGCCGGCTAGTGCTTATTACATTGAGCAAAAACTATGAAAAAGAAGGCTGTGAAACATGATCAACTTTATCCTTTTGGCGGTCACACTGTTTAGATTTTTTTTGGGCACGTCGATTTGGAGTTATTGCCGTTTATCGCTGAATGTGTCACAAATATCGAAAACTAAACCAACCCCCCTCTCTGTGTTCCGTCTGTCTGACGCGCGTGCACGCGCCCACCGCGCTCATCCGGTATTTTAAACTTAACACACGCTTTCAGGATGGACCTTTACGCAAAAATGGAAATGCTCGCGTGAACTTTTGACATTTATATATAAGGATATGACCATAAACTAAACGTTTTTTTTTGCGCTGAGGACGCACACGCATGTGTCACAGCGCCTGACAGGGCAAGCCATTACACTAATGCATTAACTTAAGCTCAAAATAAAGAATTATCATGCTGTGGGCAGCTTGGATCACATACTTCTCCCGCGGAATATCATTCTGTTTCCTCCACTATTTTTAGATGCATTTTGTTGATAGAAATGCGTTATTCAGTGCTGTAATTTGATTAACCGGCTGAAGTTGGACGTGCACTGTGGGCAGACCTGACTAATCGATAATGAGAATCGTTGTCGATGATTTTCATTATCGATAATAATCGATTAGTTGTTGCAGCCCTAGACTATAGTATTGAAAGCTGAGCTATAGTCAATGAAAAGCATACTTACATAGTTGCCATTATTGCTGTCAATGTGTGTAAGGTAAGAGTGCAGGACCTGAGAGATGGCATCGTCAGTAGACCTATTTGGGCGGTAGGCAAACTGAAGAGGGTCCAAAGTAACAGGGATGGAGGAGCAAATGTGGTTCTTTAACAGTCTCTCAAAAACCTTCATGACTATTGATGTGAGGGCAACTGGATGATAGTCATTCAGGCAAGAGGGTTTTGCTGTTCTTAGGCACAGGGTGGATGACAGATTTTTTAAAGGAGGTGGGAACCACAGAGGTAGCGAGGGACACATTAACCCTTTTCAAATCTATCGTGAAGCTGGTGTCCTCAGCTAGGTGGTGACGGGGTAAAGTCGTCAGACACAAAAACTCAAAAAACTAAAAGCTGAACATGTCATATATCCGTAAAAAGCTGAGAGTCTTGTTTTAGACTAATTTTACAGGAATCGTAAAGGGTTAAAGATGGATGTAAACAAACCAGCATGCTGATCAGCGCAGGCCCTCAGAACATGACCAGTAATCCCATCAGATCCGGCTGCTTTCCTGACGTTCACTCTCTTTAGTTCCCTCCGATCCTCGTCCTCCGATATGGTGAGGACATGATAATCGCTGCTCTGTCTGCTGCTTCCTGACGCGCTGATCGGCAGAGTCGCGCTGCCGCCATTGCATTCAAAGCGGCCGTAGAAGGTGTTCAACTCTTCGGCCAGCAACAGATCTGCTCTCACCTCTGCGGAGGATTTATTTCCAGAGGAACAGATGGTCTTCAGTCCCTGCCACATGCGTCGAGAGTCATTGAGCTGAAAATGAGACTCAATTCTCTCCCTGTATCGGAGTTTAGCAGCTCTAACTGCACATCGGAGAGCATAGCACGATGCTTTGTACTCGCTCATGTTACCCGACAGAAGACCGGCGTTGTATGCGGCAGTGCGATGGTTAACCGCATCACGGATTGATCTGTCCACCCGCGGTTTCTGATTGGAGAATGTCCTTATAGTTACAGTTTCAGTGGCTTGCTCGGTTAGTGTGTTGACAAAGCTTAATGCTACATCCGTGAACTCGTTGACGTCAGATGAACTCGCCCGGAACATGTCCCAGTCAACGTCATCAAGAGCCGCCTGTAGCATAGCTTCAGAGTGGGAGGACCAGCGCGTCACTTCTCTCTCCACCGGGGGTTCCTGAATGAGCCTTTGTTTATATTCCGGTGTGAGGAAAATGGCGGCATGGTCCGATTTGCCAAAAGCCGGTAGTGAGCGGGCATTGTAGGCATTCTTAAACTGAGTGTAGCAATGATCCAGTGTATTCGGTCCTCTAGTTGGACAGGATACATGTTGGTGAAAGTTCGGCATGACCTGCCTGAGGATGGCTTTGTTAAAGTCCCCCGCGATGATAGAGGCAGCGTCAGGTTGTTTGTTAATGTATCCGCTGAGTACATCGTGGAGTTTGAACAAAGCCAAGCTAGTGTCTGCCTGATTTGTATTGTTAAAAGCGCTATATAAATAAAGGTGACTTGACTTGACATTGAGACGGCTTGTGCGGGCAAGTGCTTATTACATCGAGCAAAAACTATGAAAAAGAAGGCTGTGAAACATGATCAACTTTATCCTTTTTGTGGTCACACTGTTTAGATTTTTTTTGGGCACGTCGATTTGGAGTTATTGCCGTTTATCGCTGAATGTGTCACGAATATCGAAAACTAAACTAACCCCCCTCTCTGTGTTCCGTCTGTCTGACGCGCGTGCATGCGCCCACCGCGCTCATCCGGTATTTTAAACTTAACACACGCTTTCAGGATGGACCTTTACGCAAAAATGGAAATGCTCGCGTGAACTTTTGACATTTATATATAAGGATATGACCATAAACTAAACGTTTTTTTGCGCTGAGGACGCACACGCATGTGTCACAGCGCCTGACAGGGCAAGCCATTACACTAATGCATTAACTTAAGCTCAAAATAAAGAATTATCATGCTGTGGGCAGCTTGGATCACATACTTCTCCCGCGGAATATCATTCTGTTTCCTCCACTATTTTTAGATGCATTTTGTTGATAGAAATGCGTTATTCAGTGCTGTAATTTGATTAACCGGCTGAAGTTGGACGTGCACTGTGGGCAGACCCGACTAATCGATAATGAGAATCGTTGTCGATGATTTTCATTATCGATAATAATCGATTTTATTGATTAGTTGTTGCAGCCCTAGACTATAGTATTGAAAGCTGAGCTGTAGTCAATGAAAAGCATCCTTACATAGTTGCCATTATTGCTGTCAATGTGTGTAAGGTAAGAGTGCAAGACCTGAGAGATGGCATCGTCAGTAGACCTATTTGGGCAGTAGGCAAACTGAAGAGGGTCCAAAGTAACAGGGATGGAGGAGCAAAATTGGTGACAGTTGACTATAAAAGGGTGTTACTTAAAGAAAACCCCTTCCCATTTCATGCTGTCAGCAATGGCACCACATGGAAGAGAAATGTCACAAGACCTGAGAAAGAAAATAATTTCTTTACACAAGAAAGTTGAAGGCTACGAGAAGATCAGCAAAGCTTTACTTATCAGTCAGAATACTGTAGCAAAAGTGGTACAAACATTTAAAAAAGATGGAACTGCAACCATCTCACAGAGACGTCCAGGTCGTCCACGGAAGTTAACACCTCGACAGGAGCATCTTCTGATGAGAAGGGTTGAAGAAAATTGACATGCAAGTTCACTGCAGTTATCTAAAGAAGTAGAAAGCCAAACTGGGGTGACTATTTCCCGTGACACAATATGGCGTACACTGCAGAGGAATGGCATGCATGGGTGCCGTCCACGAAAGAAGCCTCTCCTAAAGCCCAGGCACAAAAAAGCCCGCCTAGAGTTTGCCAGGGCCCATGCTGACAAAGATGAAGACTACTGGGACTCTATATTTTGGAGTGATGAGACCAAGATAAATGTTTTTGGAACTGATGGCTTCAAAACTGTATGGCGTCGCAAAGGTGAGGAATACAAAGAAAAAAGCATGGTGCCTACAGTGAAACATGGTGGTGGCAGTGTCCTTATGTGGGGCTGCATGAGTGCTGCTGGTGTCGGGGAGCTGCATTTCATTGATGGCATCATGAATTCACAAATGTACTGCTCTATACTGAAAGAGAAGATGCTACCATCACTCCGTGCCCTTGGTCGTCGTGCACTTTTCCAACATGACAATGATCCTAAACACACATCTAAGGCCACTGTTGGATTTCTGAAGAAGAACAGGGTGAAAGTGATTCAGTGGCCAAGTATGTCTCCTGATCTGAACCCAATCGAACACCTATGGGGAATTCTGAAGAGACAAGTTGAGCATCACTCTCCATCCAGCATCCAATCTCTAAAATAGGTCATTCTTGAAGAATGGAAAAAGATAGATCTGGCAAAATGTCGCCAACTTGTTCATTCCATGCCTAGAAGACTTGGTGCTGTCATTAAAAATCATGGAGGCCATACAAAGTACTAGATTTAGTAGTTTTTGTTGTGGGGTGTACTCATTTTTGCATCACCCTAATTTGAGTAAAACTGAAAAATGTGTAATCTAAGTTATATTATTAACCTTACTTTCATGTTATAAGTTAAACAGATGTTATATAAAACTTAGTCTTGTCAACATTTTGGAAATGGTTTTTGTGTTCATTGAGATATTGTTTAAAATGTTACTTTTCAAAGGGGGTGTACTGATTTACGCTGAGCACTATAGACTCACCGGCCACTTTATTAGGTACACCTTGCTAGTACTGGGTGGGACCACTTTTGCCTTCAGAACTGCCTTAATTCTTTGTGGCATAGATTCAACAAAGTGTTAGAAACATTACTCTGAGATTTTGGTCCATATTGACATGACAGCATCACACAGTTGCTGCAGATTTGTCGGCTGCACAACCATGATGCGAATCTCCCGTCCCACCACATCCCAAAGGTGCTCTATTGGATTGAGATCTGGTGACTGTGGAGGCCATTTGAGTAAAGTGAACTTATTGTTATGTTCAAGAAACCAGTCTGCAATGATTTGAGCTTTGTGACATGGCTACTTCCAGCAGGGTAATGCACCATCAGAAGATGGGTACACTGTAGTCATAAAGGGATGGACATGGTCAGCAACAATACTCCGGTAGGCTGTGGCATTTAAACAATGCTCAATTGGTACTAAGGGGCTCAAAGTATGCCAAGAAAATATCCCCCATACCATTACACCACCACCCCCAGCCTGAACCGTTGAGACAAGGCAGGATGGATCCATGCTCTCATGTTCTTTATGCCAAATTCTGACCTACCATCTGAATGTTGCAGCAGAAATCAAGACTCGACAGACCAGAAAAACTTTTTCCAATCTTCTTTTGTCCAATGTTGGTGAGCCTGTGTGAATTGTAGCCTCCGTTTCCTGTTCTTAACTGACAGGAGCGGCACCCGGTGTGGTCTTCTGCTGCTGTAGCCCATCTTCTTCAGGGTTTGACGTGTTGTGCGTTCAGAGATGGTATTCTGCATACCTTGGTTGTAAGGAGTGGTTATTTGAGTTACTGTTGCCTTTCTATCATCTCTAACCAGTCTGCCCATTCTCCTCTGACCTCTGACATCACCAAGGCATTTTCTTCCACACAACTACCGCTCACTGGATATTTTCTCATTTTCTGACCATTCTCTGTAAAACCTAGAGATGGTTGTGTGTGAAAATCCCAGTAGATCAGCAGTTTTTTAAATACTCAGACCAGCCTGTCTGGCACTAACAACCATTCCACGTTCAAAGTCACTTAAATCCCCTTTCTTACCCATTCTGATGCTCGGTTTGAACTTCAGCAAGTCGTCTTCACAACATCTAGATGCTTAAATGTGTTACTGCCATGTGATTGGCTGATTAGCAATTTGTGTTACCAAGCAATTGAACAGGTGTACCTAATAAAGTGGCTGGTGAGTATGTGTATGTGTGTATATATATATATATATATATATATATATATATATAGTGCTGTCAATTGAAAATTAACTAATTAATTGCTAATTTTTGTGAAATTAAACGCGATAAATCCCACCTAACATTAAAGTTTTTAAATATACTTTTATATTGCAATAATGTCACATTCAATCTTTAAATTAATGTACAAACAACATAAAATTATCAAACAACAAAACATCACCTATGTAAACAAATTATCGATCTCAGCTGAAAACCACCGTTCGAACATCAACATCACATCAGTGCTTCAATGTTGCGTGGGAGAAACATATATACGATTGAAAAAGAAATAACAAAAACTAGATCCTAAATAAAGTCAAATTAACATCAATTTCCTACATCAGAAATGTTATAAAAATAAACAAATTTCTCTATTTATTTAAGTCTGTTGTTATCACCTTCTTTATCGGACTCATATTAAGTCAGTTTGAAGTCACATTCACCTGTATGGTAAACATACACCCTTGTAAATGTTTTTATTTTCTAAAACTTTACCTAACTTTTAAATTCAACATAAACTAGGTTCAATAGATAGTCTTCCACGCTTTCCTACAAAACTCACAGGTGCGTGTCATAAATAAATGCAACAGGAGGCGCTTTGATCGCTGAAGTAAAAACCAGTCTAAATGCCAGACCCTCTCAAAATCTCATTAAATTGCAAATGAGCGGTTCCGTCAGAGATAGTCTGTTGAATGTCGACCGTGTTCAAACTTTCAGTCGCATTGTCACGCTGCATGAAACATGATATTTACAGCTCGTCTAATGTTGTAAAAGGTCGCACATCTGTTTCAAACCGATAACGAATCTCACATCTGAAAATCCAGAGAGCCCCCAAAACATTCACTTTCATTCCTATTTAATATTTGTACGCATATACATATCTATACATTTTAACGGTTATAAAGTTTTGTGAGATTGACAAAAAGCAAAGAGTAAATAAAGGAATAGGTGAATTAAGTGTGAATAAACTACAAACCCGATTTTCAAAAAAGTTGGGACAATGTACAAATTGTGAATAAAAACAGAATGCAATGATGTGGAAGTTTCAAATTTCAATATTTTATTCAGAATACAACATAGATGACATATCAAATGTTTAAACTGAGAAAATGTATAATTTTAAGGGAAAAATAAGTTGATTTTAAATGTCATGGCATCAACACATCTCAAAAAAGTTGGGACAAGGCCATGTTTACCACTGTGTGGCATCCCCTCTTCTTTTTATAACAGTCTGCAAACGTCTGAGGACTGAGGAGACAAGTTGCTCAAGTTTAGGAATAGGAAAGTTTGTCCCATTCTTGTCTAATACAGGCTTCTAGTTGCTCAACTGTCTTAGGTCTTCTTTGTCGCATCTTCCTCTTTATGATGCGCAAAATGTTTTCTATGGGTGAAAGATCTGGACTGCAGGCTGGCCATTTCAGTACCCGGATCCTCCTTCTACTCAGCCTTGATGTTGTAATTGATGCAGTATGTGGTCTGGCATTGTCATGTTGGAAAATGCAAGGTCTTCCCTGAAATAGACGACATCTGGATGGGAGCATATGTTGTTCTAGAACTTGGATATACCTTTCAGCATTGATGGTGCCTTTCCAGATGTGTAAGCTGCCCATGCCACACGCACTCATGCAACCCCATACCATCAGAGATGCAGGCTTCTGAACTGAGCGCTGATAACAACTTGGGTTGTCCTTGTCCTCTTTAGTCCGGATGACATGGCGTCCCAGTTTTCCAAAAAGAACTTCAAATTTTGATTAGTCTGACCACAGAACAGTTTTTCCACTTTGCCACAGTCCATTTTAAATGAGCCTTGGCCCAGAGAAAACGCCTGCGTTTCTGGATCATGTTTAGATATGGCTTCTTTTTTGACCTATAGAGTTTTAGCCCGCAACGGCGAATGGCACGGTGGATTGTGTTCACCGACAATGTTTTCTGGAAGTATTCCTGAGCCCATGTTGTGATTTCCATTACAGTAGCATTCCTGTATGTGATGCAGTGCCGTCTAAGGGCCCGAAGATCAGGGCATCCAGTATGGTTTTCCGGCCTTGACCCTTACGCACAGAGATTGTTCCAGATTCTCTGAATCTTTGGATAATATTATGCACTGTAGATGATGATAACTTCAAATTCTTTGCAATTTTTATCTGAGAAACTCCTTTCTGATATTGCTCCAACTATTTTTTGGCGCAGCATTGGGGGAATTGGTGATCCTCTTCCCATCTTGACTTCTGAGAGACACTGCCACTCTGAGAGGCTCTTTTTATACCCAATCATGTTGCCAATTGACCTAATAAGTTGCAAATGGTCCTCCAGCTGTCCTTATATGCAGTGTTTGGAAGGTTACTTTGGAAATGTAATAGGTTACAGATTACAAGTTACCCTACTTAAAATGTAATAAGTAGTGTAACTTTTCAATTACTTTATACAAGTAAAGTAACTGATTACATTTGATTACTTTTCTAAATTTCTAATGTTTTCAACTGTCAATCATTTTTAAACATGTAAACCAGGCAGGGTTACCTTACAGTAGTGCTCAACACTGACTACTGTCAGACTTTCCAAATCCTTCATCACTTGAATTAAGATGATAATATTATAATTTAAAGGAGACAGTGGATGCAAAATATCTTCATTTGCATATAAATATGTATTTGCAGTGTGGACACAATCACCCTACAATGGTAAAATTGAACTCCTTTTTCAATCCCCCAAAAGCCTAAACAGTCTCAATTATCAAGCCATTTTGATTTTGTAGTGAACAACCAGCGCTCTCTCCATTTCTCAATACCACGACTGAGGTGAGACCCTTGAGCAAGGCACCGAATCCCCAACTGCTCCCCGGGCGCCGCAGCATAAAAGGCTGCCCACTGCTCGGGTGTGTGTTCACGGTGTGTGTGTGTTAACGGTGTGTGTTTGTGCACTTGGATGGGTTAAATGCAGAGCACAAATTCTGAGTATGGGTCACCATACTTGGCCACACACCACTTCACTTTCACTAAATTAGTTTATTTCTGGCTGCGTAAATCATTTTACTCCAGACTGCTTTCTGAATGAGGGACAATTCAAGGCAAGTTTGTTTAAAAAGTTAAAACTAAAGGATGGATCAGCAACCATTGTTCATGATCCAGCTACACATCCAGAAGAAGTAAGTTTTGACACTTTATATGTTTTTTATGATTATCTGCAAATCGCCTTTGCTCTTCCACAGAAGAGAGTGGCGGGGTGAGCAGAGCTCATTGGCATGTAAAGAGATATGCACCGAAACGAGTCGCTGTGTTCTTTTACACGCCCACCGAGACCATTTCAAGATTACCCTAAAGAATCATACCAACTTGTGGAAAATGGACATCTGATGTCCTCTTTGAGCACAGCCACCTCAAAATCAGACTTACTTCAAAATCATTATGAGGTTAAATACAGATTTAAAATCATAACAATAAATATTTTAATAGCTATGAGACTGATTTTGAAATCAAATCTTTGCATAACTATGACAGGAAACACTGGAATCTAATGATGCCTTAGAATAAAACTGTTTATCTTAATAAAAAAAACATATACATAAACCCATATAGGAAATTTAAGACTTATTGGATCAGCATGTTATAGACTTCTGAAACATTGGTATTTCATATTTTAGAGCAGTCACTGCAATTTATGAAATAAATAAATTAAATCTGTATGTGGGAGTGTGTGTGAAAAATCAGAAGTAACCCTCTTTGTAATCCTTAACATTTTCATAAGTAACTGTAATTTAATTACACATCTTTTCTTAGTAACTGTAACTAATTACAATTACTTTAATTTTGTAATTAAATTACGTAATTCCGTTACATGTAACTAGTTACTCCCCAACACTGCTTATATGTACATTTAACTTTCCGGCCTCTTATTGCTACCTGTCCCAACTTTTTGGAATGTGTAGCTCTCATGAAATCCAAAATGAGCCAATATTTGGCATGACATTTCAAAATGTCTCACTTTCAACATTTGATATGTTATCTATATTCTATTGTGAATAAAATATAAGTTTATGAGATTTGTAAATTATTGAGATCGACAGGTTAGTAAGCGCATCATAAATTCATAATTGTAAGTTTTATTCACAACTTTTTTGCGTGTTTTAAAGGCTTTCCGCTTAAATGTTTCATTCAACAGTGGTCAGACGTGCACTTTTTCTGAGCCCGTACACCTGAAGAGCGCGCACGGAAAAGCCTGCCTAACAGCACCTGATAGGGCTGGAACGATTCGCTTTGTCCATTTACTTGGGATGCACTGAATTTTCAGCAGCCGAAAATATATTGCCACGCCGCCCAGCAATGTTCATGTTTCCTCTCCCTCAGCCGTCATCACTGCGCCGCGTGACGCTCGTTCTATCATTCTGCTCAGTTACCGCTCATGCTCACTGGACAAAGCAGAGTCCGCTCAAATAAGAAAGACAAGAAAAGGTCTATGTAAGTTAACGTTAGTAACTTGTTCCTGTTTGCAGTAGAGCTGCTGTGCTGTGAGTGACATCCATTACAGCTGATCTGTGCAATGCAGGTAAAATCTTCCGATGATCTGCACACATTCGCTGATAATACATGTTTACTTGAGTTTCTTTACACCGATCATTCATTTCTATTCATTTCCACTGATTTACGCGATCTGATATTACGCGGGAATGGAGACAAGATGCGCGTTTTCCTTTAGCACACACACACACACCACACACACACACACACTCACACACACACACAACACACCCACACATTTACACACACACACACACACACACACACACACACCACACACACCACACACACACAACCCACACTGAAGCACGCGTGACGTATCAATGAGGATAGAAACACATGAACAACATCTCCAGAACTGCTGTCACTTGTGTGTGTGTGTGTGTGTGTGTGTGTGTGTGTGTGTGTGTGTGTGTGTGTGTGTGTGTGTGTGTGTGTGTGTGTGTGTGTGTTCTGTTGCAGCTTTACAGCTCATTCAAGTGCTCCAGACTGGATTTTGATTCTACTTTATCCTTCGATGTTCTGCTTCATCTTTAAAAGTAAATAGAGTTTTGAACTTGATTTAGCCAACTATTTTGTCAAATACTGACAATGATCCACACTACAGCTTTTGCATGGAATAAATGGGCAATGTCAAAAGATTAATATCAATAGAGAATAGGAATGTGTTGTCACAATGGCAATGCATTCTGGGAATTTAGGACACAGGAGCTACAGCAGAGACTGGATAGTATTGAATGTAGATGTTTTATGTTATTTTATGTTTATATTATTTTAATTAAGATCGCATTGGAGTTGTTAAGGCTTACTGTTTCATCAATTGCCATAGCCCTTCTCACAGCCGGAGTGAAAAAAATAAGCTTTTTTCGTGATAGAAAGCTGTAAGAGCAGAGGTATTTCATGCAGACATTGTCAAGGGCCAAGGCAATTAATGATACAGTAAGAGTTAATCATTCCAACGCGATCTGTTGAGTCATATAATCATAAAATATTAAAAAATGTCTACATTCATTACGGAACTCGGATGAAAATTAAACTGAAAATCAGTATGGTAAACAACTAAAATAAAATGTTGCTGTATAATTGATATCTGTAGATTTATTATATTATAGATACAGTGATTTGCATTAAACTGTGAGCGCTCATACCACAAATAAAGAAAAAATCATATATGGAAATGCTATATTAAAAGCAGCTTGTTGATACCTGGCCACTTGTTTGTACGTATTAAGCTTATTAATTTATTTGTTCTCTTGCATCCTTGTCCTGCATCTCTAATATAAAGGAATATTCGACTTGAATCATTCAAGTCAAGTTATTTATTTGTATAGCATTCACAATACATCGTTTCAAAGCAGCTTTATAGTAAGTTATTCTGTTACCTCTATAATGGCTTAATTCTTAACACTGAGCAGTTTTACTGGTCTATATGACGATATAACAACGATAAATTATCTACTGTTTGAGATCTAGCTATAGTGTATTCTCCCCTTACAAAATTAGCCATGGTTTTGCTACTCTAACCATAGTTCAACCATGGTATTTCTAATAAAATTGTGGTTATACGAATGGTAATAAATATGCCAAAAACATGGTTGCTACATGTTTACTATAATAAAACCATGGTTAATTTTCGTAAGTGTTTTAGCAGTTATATTAGTACCACTTTAGTTAAGGAGACTGAATACTATGTAATGAATATCTGCAGCCTCTCAAGACACACAACAGCGCAATTTCTTTTAATTGAAAGTGATTTGAATATTAGTCTGCTTTATTCTAAGCGTGTGTAAGATGTTTTTCAAAAAATATTAATGTAAAACGGTTGGCTTTTTCTGTGGTGATTAGCGTTTGTTTACACCAGGGGTGCCTAACCCTGTTCCTGCAGATCTACCTTCCTGCAGACTTCAGCTCCAACCCTGAACAAACACAACTGAACCAACTAATTAGGATCTGAAGGAGCACTTGATAATTACAGACAGGTGAGTTTGATCAGGTTGGAACTAAACTCTGCAGGAAGGTAGATCTCCAGGAACAGGGTTAGGCACCCCTGGTTTACACTGTGTGCTCCAGAGCATGTCCTAAAACATGGCGATGTGACATAGATTCCCATTCTCTATATTTAAGGTTAAATGTTTACAAACCTATTTTTACAAACTACATTTTACAGTAATCTTTGGTTGTGGTATACTAGTTTGTGTCTATTTTTCTTAACAAATATATTCTTCACCTCTTGTAATGTTGTTTCAGATAACTTATATGAAATTGAAACATACTAAGATACTGTGTGTGTGTGTGTGTGTGTGTGTGTGTGTGTGTGTGTGTGTGTGTGTGTGTGTGTGTGTGTGTGTGTGTGTGTGTGTGTGTGTGTGTGTGTGTGTGTGTGTGTGTGTGTGTGTGTGTGTGTGTGTGTGTGTGTGTTCTGTTACAGCTTTACAGCTCATTCAAGTGCTCCAGTCTGGTTTTTGATTCTACATCATCCTTCGATATTCTACTTTATCTTTAAAAGTAAGATTAAATAGTTTTAAACTTGATTTAACCAACTTTGTCAAATACTGACAATGAGCCACACTTCAGCTTTTAACGTGTAATAATTATGCAGTGTCAAAAGATTCATATCAATATTTTCAAACCTACTTTTACATTCTACATTTAACAGTAATCTTTACTATGAGATGTCATGAAATTTGTATGAAAATGTGTTTGTGTGATTACAGGTGCTGTGAGAAATTCAACACCGATACTTGTTACTTATTTCAATGTTTCTGTCTCACTCTTATCCTATCATACTCTGCACCCGGAGACGACCACAATGCAGCCCTGAATGTCAGCGAAGACCAGGACAAGTGAACATCACGACTGGACAGACATCAGCACAGATCCTCAGCAAAGACCACGAGAAACAGACAAGTCCTCTTCACAGACCCCTACGGCCAGCAATGAACGTGTCAGGCCAGGAGCTGCTAGGACCACAGTGCAGTTTGATCATGCTTACAGTCACTGTTAAACCAGTCGTCCACTACTGGCTAAACGGCAGCCCTGCTGGACAGACTACAACTTCTCCTCCGACCAAATGACAGCGTGACATATCCTGATCTTCCAGCAGCAGGAGCTGGATGAAATAATCTGAATGACATCAGTCCACAATCTCACTAGTGATGCAGCCTGAAATCATAATCACACCACCTTGGTTCATTTAGCCAGAGGAGAGCTGAGCTGACTGCTCCTAGTTTCTCCCAAGGTGTTTTTTCTTTGTTTCAGTCACCTGGGTTGGGTTCCACTGTCACCTCTGACATGCTTAGCTGGGGTTTAAAAGACACTGAATATCCAGGAATAATACTGATTTCATTGTATTGCATAATGACAAAACTTGAACTGAATTGTTGGATTATGATATCACTGTTTTCTTCAGAGCTGCTTTATTGCTGAATCGACTTTGTTTCATAATTGAAACTTTTGTATGCTATAAAATTCATTATAGCTGAATTGAGCTAATTCATTCGTAAAGATGAACTTTACCAAGTTATGGAACTGAATTTTCTTTTAGAGGTAAAGTTTTTCATTAAATAAAACAATGTTTTTGTACAATTTGGGGTTGCATTTTTATTTTTTATTCATCTTCATGTAATACCTACATTTATAGAGCGTTTCATTGTTATTGGCCAAGGAAAGTTTAGATTTTTTTCAAGTTTTGAACGATTTTCTGGTTTATTAATATTAATAAAGGGAGACAAATGGAATATTTAAGCTTTTATAGAGCATTCTAGTCTACATAATGTTTGTCAGCTCTATTTTAGGTATTTCCATAGCTAGTTTTGGCCAGATTACTCATTTTAAAAAAGGTAAACCCACTTAATGAACGGATCCATTTCGGATCCGGGCCGGATGAGCTACTTTATGAACGGGTCCGGATCGGATCCGGGCCGGATGAGCTACTTCATTAACGGGTCCGGATCCGGTCCGGATGAACCGCATTATTAGCGGATACGGATAGGGTCTGGACCGGATCCGCTCCGGATCCGTAATCCTTATCTGTTCCGGATCCGCTGCGGTGTGCAAGTGGACGCCGTTACGGACCCGTTTTGCGGATCCGTTCCGGATCTTGTGGTACCTCCGGGGCGGATCCGTTCCGGAGTCATTTTGCTATCTGGGCAGTGTCTCCAAAAATCTACAGCATGACGCAATGCCTCCGTGTGTTGTTGTTGACATGCAATAATATTTTTTAAAATCTCTTCAACTTGACTGTAAGATAAAGGTTGTCCCGCAAGATCAAAAACTCTCTCAAAATACAGATTAACCTGGTTCAAAACATCGTCATCAAGCCTTCTGTTTAAATCATGGTCACGGAACAGTGGCTGGGTTATTTCGTGCGGCAATTCCTCGTGCTCGCTCTCCGTATCACTGAAGGAAACCTGGTCCCATGCGTGAAGCATGGAATCAGAACAGACGTTCAGAGCTCGTTCGTCATAATCTTGTTCTGTAAAAAGAATAACAATAAACATTTTATTAAATAAAAGTCAAACATAAAACGTAATAGATAGGTTTTCTATTATAACTCTTACAATTATTCTCTGAAGTCCTTAAACGACTGGCGGACGGCTCCTCATCTGCATCCTGCCCGGATATTCTAATGCGTTTTACACTTTTTCAGAGCCCGTACTGAGGAATCGACATACGTTCACTTGCACAGCCTGCGTTTGTGTGAACTCTTTCCGCTGTACACGGAGTGCGGGAGGGGACGGTTCCTGTGACATTGTCCGGTTCCTGTGACATTGTCCGGTTCATGACACGTTTCCGCTCTGACTAACGGCTCTTGCAACACATCCTCTGTAGGTGGAATTATCACACGGCTGCCATCATCATTGTGTGTGTCTGTTAAATTTAGTAAAAATACATTTTATGAGTTACTAAAACTTTTAACGCTGCTGTAGAAGATCAAAGTGTCTTTATATATTACCGTCAAGAACTTCAACGTCATCCCCACATACACTCAGATGGGTTTCATCAACTGCATAAATGATAGAGAACATTGTTATTATTGTTTTTAGACATTAAAGCAGACGACATAAAAAGTGTAAAGACTTACATATCCCTTCAAGGATTTGTTCCAATCCTTCGTCAAACTTGAGACTCTCAAAATCATCTGTAGATATTAATAAAGACATGTAAAACAAATATTCACATTCAAATATTTAAAGAAAAAAACCTATGAATAAAATACTTACCATTGTAATTGTTAGCCATTGTTCCGATGGTTGTTGAGGTATAACGGCGGCATACAATAAGAAGTTAGAGGTTACATGTAATGAATAATGTTAGAATTTGCTTTTTTTAACAGATCGGTGCGTGGTGGGGGCGTCTCTAGAAGTAAGTCGTAAAACACCCAACAGGGTACCATACCATAAATATACAGCAATTTATATGTTGTGAGCTTAATTGTGAAATAACACAATCTAACCAGGGTTGAGCCTGGTCAGTACCTGGATGGGAGACCTCCTGGGAAAAACTAGGTTGCTGCTGGAAGAGGTGTTAGTGAGACCAGCAGGGGGTGCTCACCCTGTGGTCTGTGTGGGTCCTAATGCCCCAGTATAGTGAAGGGGACACTATACTGGAAAAAGCACCGTCCTTCGGATGAGACGTTAAACCGAGGTCCTGACTCTTTGTGGTCATTAAAAATCCCAGGATGTCTTTCGAAAAAGAGTAGGGGTGTTACCCCGGCATCCTGGCCAAACTAGCCCACTGGCCTCTGACCATCATGGCCTCCTAATCATCCCCATAAACTGATTGGCTTCATTACTCTGTCTCCTCTCCACCAGTAAGCTGGTGTGTGGTGGGCGTTCTGGCGCACTATGGCTGCCGTCGCATCATCCAAGTGGATGCTGCACATTGGTGGTGGATGAGGAGATAGTCCCTTACTATGTAAAGTGCTTTGAGTGTCTTGTAAAGCGCTATATAAATGTAACTAATTATTATTATTTATTATTATTAACCGCTAAAAATCAGAGCTATGGTTATCTGTTTATCGATCTCGCGTGATGTAAACCAACCGTTCGGATGTGACATCTGAACATTTGTGTCTGTGTGTGTGTGTGTGTTTACATTTACAGCTTATGTTTGCGTGTGGAGGATACATATATACGATTGAAAAAAGAAATAACAAAAACTAGATACTAAATTAAGTCAAATTTAACATCAATTTCCTACATCAGAAAATTTTATTAAAATAAACAAATTTCTCTATTTATTTAAGTCTGTTGTTATCACCTTCTTTATCGGACTCATATTACGTCAGTTTGAAGTCACATTCACCTGTATGGTAAACATGACACCCTTGGTAAATGTATTTTATTTTCTAAAACTTTACCTAACTTTTAAATTCAACATAAACTAGGTTCAATAGATTAGTCTTCCACGCTTTCCCTACAAAACTCACAGGTGCGTGTCATAAATAAATGCAACAGGAGGCGCTTTGATCGCTGAAGTAAAAACCAGTCCCTAAAATGCCAGACCCTCTCAAAATCTCATTAAATTGCAAATGAGCGGTTCCGTCAGAGATAGTCTGTTGAATGTCGACCGTGTTCAAACTTTCAGTCGCATTGTCACGCTGCATGAAACATGATATTTACAGCTCGTCTAATGTTGTAAAAGGTCGCACATCTGTTTCAACCGATAACGAATCTCACATCTGAAAATCCAGAGAGCCCCCAAAACATTCACTTTCATTCCTATTTAATATTTGTACGCATATACATATCTATACATTTTAACGGTTATAAAGTTTCGTGAGATTGACAAAAAGCAAAGAGTAAATAAAGGAATAGGTGAATTAAGTGTGAATAAACTACAAACCCGATTTCAAAAAAGTTGGGACAATGTACAAATTGTGAATAAAAACAGAATGCAATGATGTGGAAGTTTCAAATTTCAATATTTTATTCAGAATACAACATAGATGACATATCAAATGTTTAAACTGAGAAAATGTATAATTTTAAGGGAAAAATAAGTTGATTTTAAATGTCATGGCATCAACACATCTCAAAAAAGTTGGGACAAGGCCATGTTTACCACTGTGTGGCATCCCCTCTTCTTTTTATAACAGTCTGCAAACGTCTGAGGACTGAGGAGACAAGTTGCTCAAGTTTAGGAATAGGAAAGTTGTCCCATTCTTGTCTAATACAGGCTTCTAGTTGCTCAACTGTCTTAGGTCTTCTTTGTCGCATCTTCCTCTTTATGATGCGCAAAATGTTTTCTATGGGTGAAAGATCTGGACTGCAGGCTGGCCATTTCAGTACCCGGATCCTCCTTCTACTCAGCCATGATGTTGTAATTGATGCAGTATGTGGTCTGGCATTGTCATGTTGGAAAATGCAAGGTCTTCCCTGAAATAGACGACATCTGGATGGGAGCATATGTTGTTCTAGAACTTGGATATACCTTTCAGCATTGATGGTGCCTTTCCAGATGTGTAAGCTGCCCATGCCACACGCACTCATGCAACCCCATACCATCAGAGATGCAGGCTTCTGAACTGAGCGCTGATAACAACTTGGGTTGTCCTTGTCCTCTTTAGTCCGGATGACATGGCGTCCCAGTTTTCCAAAAAGAACTTCAAATTTTGATTAGTCTGACCACAGAACAGTTTTCCACTTTGCCACAGTCCATTTTAAATGAGCCTTGGCCCAGAGAAAACGCCTGCGTTTCTGGATCATGTTTAGATATGGCTTCTTTTTTGACCTATAGAGTTTTAGCCGGCAACGGCGAATGGCACGGTGGATTGTGTTCACCGACAATGTTTTCTGGAAGTATTCCTGAGCCCATGTTGTGATTTCCATTACAGTAGCATTCCTGTATGTGATGCAGTGCCGTCTAAGGGCCCGAAGATCACGGGCATCCAGTATGGTTTTCCGGCCTTGACCCTTACGCACAGAGATTGTTCCAGATTCTCTGAATCTTTGGATAATATTATGCACTGTAGATGATGATAACTTCAAATTCTTTGCAATTTTTATCTGAGAAACTCCTTTCTGATATTGCTCCACTATTTTTTGGCGCAGCATTGGGGGAATTGGTGATCCTCTTCCCATCTTGACTTCTGAGAGACACTGCCACTCTGAGAGGCTCTTTTTATACCCAATCATGTTGCCAATTGACCTAATAAGTTGCAAATTGGTCCTCCAGCTGTTCCTTATATGCAGTGTTTGGAAGGTTACTTTGGAAATGTAATAGGTTACAGATTACAAGTTACCCTACTTAAAATGTAATAAGTAGTGTAACTTTTCAATTACTTTATACAAGTAAAGTAACTGATTACATTTGATTACTTTTCTAAATTTCTAATGTTTTCAACTGTCAATCATTTTTAAACATGTAAACCAGGCAGGGTTACCTTACAGTAGTGCTCAACACTGACTACTGTCAGACTTTCCAAATCCTTCATCACTTGAATTAAGATGATAATATTATAATTTTAAAGGAGACAGTGGATGCAAAATATCTTCATTTGCATATAAATATGTCTTTGCAGTGTGGACACAATCACCCTACAATGGTAAAATTGAACTCCTTTTTCAATCCCCCCAAAAGCCTAAACAGTCTCAATTATCAAGCCATTTTGATTTTGTAGTGAACAACCAGCGCTCTCTCCATTCTCAATACCACGACTGAGGTGAGACCCTTGAGCAAGGCACCGAATCCCCAACTGCTCCCCGGGCGCCGCAGCATAAAAGGCTGCCCACTGCTCCGGGTGTGTGTTCACGGTGTGTGTGTGTTAACGGTGTGTGTTTGTGCACTTGGATGGGTTAAATGCAGAGCACAAATTCTGAGTATGGGTCACCATACTTGGCCACACATCACTTCACTTTCACTAAATTAGTTTATTTCTGGCTGCGTAAATCATTTTACTCCAGACTGCTTTCTGAATGAGGGACAATTCAAGGCAAGTTTTGTTAAAAAGTTAAAACTAAAGGATGGATCAGCAACCATTGTTCATGATCCAGCTACACATCCAGAAGAAGTAAGTTTGACACTTTATATGTTTTTATGATTATCTGCAAATCGCCTTTGCTCTTCCACAGAAGAGAGTGGCGGGGTGAGCAGAGCTCATTGGCATGTAAAGAGATATGCACCGAAACGAGTCGCTGTGTTCTTTTACACGCCCACCGAGACCATTTCAAGATTACCCTAAAGAATCATACCAACTTGTGGAAAATGGACATCTGATGTCCTCTTTGAAGCACAGCCACCTCAAAATCAGACTTACTTCAAAATCATTATGAGGTTAAATACAGATTTAAAATCATAACAATAAATATTTTAATAGCTATGAGACTGATTTTGAAATCAAATCTTTGCATAACTATGACAGGAAACACTGGAATCTAATGATGCCTTAGAATAAAACTGTTTATCTTAATAAAAAAAACATATACATAAACCCATATAGGAAATTTAAGACTTATTGGATCAGCATGTTATAGACTTCTGAAACATTGGTATTTCATATTTTAGAGCAGTCACTGCAATTTATGAAATAAATAAATTAAATCTGTATGTGGGAGTGTGTGTGAAAAAATCAGAAGTAACCCTCTTTGTAATCCTTAACATTTTCATAAGTAACTGTAATTTAATTACACATCTTTTCTTAGTAACTGTAACTAATTACAATTACTTTAATTTTGTAATTAAATTACGTAATTCCGTTACATGTAACTAGTTACTCCCCAACACTGCTTATATGTACATTTAACTTTTCCGGCCTCTTATTGCTACCTGTCCCAACTTTTTTGGAATGTGTAGCTCTCATGAAATCCAAAATGAGCCAATATTTGGCATGACATTTCAAAATGTCTCACTTTCAACATTTGATATGTTATCTATATTCTATTGTGAATAAAATATAAGTTTATGAGATTTGTAAATTATTGAGATCGACAGGTTAGTAAGCGCATCATAAATTCATAATTGTAAGTTTTATTCACAACTTTTTTGCGTGTTTTAAAGGCTTTCCGCTTAAATGTTTCATTCAACAGTGGTCAGACGTGCACTTTTTCTGAGCCCGTACACCTGAAGAGCGCGCACGGAAAAGCCTGCCTAACAGCACCTGATAGGGCTGGAACGATTCGCTTTGTCCATTTACTTGGGATGCACTGAATTTTCAGCAGCCGAAAATATATGCCACGCCGCCCAGCAATGTTCATGTTTCCCCTCTCCCTCAGCCGTCATCACTGCGCCGCGTGACGCTCCGTTCTATCATTCTGCTCAGTTACCGCTCATGCTCACTGGACAAAGCAGAGTCCGCTCAAATAAGAAAGACAAGAAAGGTCTATGTAAGTTAACGTTAGTATACTTGTTCCTGTTTGCAGTAGAGCTGCTGTGCTGTGAGTGACATCCATTACAGCTGATCTGTGCAATGCAGGTAAAATCTTCCTTCACTGATCTGCACACATTCGCTGATAATACATGTTTACTTGATGTTTCTTTACACCGAATCATCATTTCTATTCATTTCCCACTGATTTACGCGATCTGATATTACGCGGGAATGGAAGACAGAGATGCGCGTTTTCCTTTAGCACACACACACACACACACACACACACACACACACACACACACACACACACACACACACACACACACACACACACACACACACACACACACACACACACACACACACTGAAGCACGCGTGACGTCTCAATGAGGATAGAAACACATGAACAACATCTCCAGAACTGCTCTGAGAGTCACTTCATGAGTGTTTCACCGTTGCATCCGAGTAAAAGCGTTTCATATCCTCATATCATATACACACAGAAATGTAAAGCTATTCACGACAACCCGTCAAAATAAAAGTCAATTTTTTTAGACATGCAGCAATATTTGTTCAGCAGAATGTATATAACACTACTACTAAAATTATGAAACATTAATTTTTTTAAGGAATGATCACAACATTTCCAACATGTTTTTATTTGAATAGTAAATTCCTTTTGTTTGCAAAAATAGTTTAATTTTCAAAAATGTAAAGATAAATGAAATTGATGTGTTATACCTTCATTTGATAACCAGATACACAACACAGAATTTCTGAGGAAAAAGAAAACAATTAATTTGGCTATTTTAAAAAACAAATAACAATACAACATTAGATGAGAAAAAATAAAGCATAACTTAATAATTGTCATTTTCTTCAATCATATCATTATTATAATACCTAAAATACATTGCATGTAAAGTGTTGAAGGGTACATTGTGCCCAGACAAAAAACCCTGTTTGCAGGACTATACAATATTTGGATAATTAGTCAAAAACAACAACAACAGTTATTGCCTGATTGTGTTGCATAGAACTGAATAAAAATAATACATTGTTATTTAATATGAATATATTTTCTGTCCAATTTTCTTTCAATAAAAGTGTGGTTATTTTATTGGCTTGTGTTCTCTATCATAGGTAACTCAACGCTGCGTTGACGCTTTGGGAACACCCTCTGCGTGACCAATGTCTGAAGCCTCTATAGAATCACGCCAATTCATTGGCTGGTGGCGCGACGCCGCCTCTGACACAATGACGTCGTCAGCTCATACTGGCGAACTGATTTCTCTGCCTTCACGAAGCGGTCACACTGCCCTTCGTTGTTGCAATTTTCTGGCCCAAAACTACTATTCGATCGTCCATTTGCACTTCGGCGACTGCCTCAGTGGACCTTTGTTCTCCTCGCGGTGAAGTGCCATGGAGTATCGCCGCTGTCAACCGCCGTGCGCGCGTTTCATCGCTCGCGAAGACCCACACAGTAAGTGTATTAAGTGTCTGGGTTTTTCGCATGCACGTGACGCGGTTTATGGGAATTCTAAATGCAAGATTTGCGAAAATTTCCGTCTCATAACCCTCCGCTCTCGGCTTGTGAGAAGGAATCTTCCATCTTTCCCCATCGAGAGGCCTCTTGTGAGATTGCGGCCTCTCGTGAGGCCGCGGCCTCTCGTGAAGCCGCGACCTGGGGTTCGGATGTTGAGCTCGAGGAGATGGAGAGTGAGCAGACAGGCCTCGCCTTTTCTCTCCCTCTTTCTCCCGAGCACGTGCGCGCGAATTCACCGGTTGAATTCGTGCATGATTATCTGTTTCCTAGCCCGAGAGCACGTGATACCGTTTCTTTCGGATTAGACGATATTCTGCAAACAGCGGCCTCCGACTCCGAGGTTTTCGGGCCTGTTTTAGCAGATGCGCTCCAGCCTAGCGGCCAGGAGGCGCGGCCTTCAGAGGCCTATTCAGAGCTTGTGGACGTGCTTTCGCGCGCCACTGAGAAGCTCGCGCTGGATTGGTCAGATGAGCCCCGCGAATCTCGAGCTTCGAAGCTCGACGAGCGGTTTCTCTGCGGGGCGAATTCCAAGCATGAAAGGAGGAAGCTGCCATTTTTCAGTGATCTGCATCAAGAGATCTCCAGATCCTGGAAGCAGCCTTTTTCCTCTCGCCTCACTAATGCGGCGGCAGCTGACTTCACCAACCTCGTGGGTTCTGTGGAGCAGGGTTACACCGCTATGCCGTTGATTGAGGACACATTGGCCTCCCACCTTTCACCCTCTTTGGCGCCTTCATGGAAGTCCCGCCCCCTCCTTCCTTCCAAGCCGTGTAGGACCACTTCCGCCCTTATACATTGCGGCCGGTCAGGCAGGTATGGCCCTCCACACGATGGCCATCTTTCAGGCCTACCAGGCGGATGTCCTCAAGGAGATGGATGAAGGGACTGGCTTGACTCCAGAAGCTGTGAAGGAGCTGCGCAGGGCCACTGACTTGGCCCTTAGAGCCACCAAGCACACCGCACGTGCTGTGGGGCGCTCCATGGCGGGCTCAGTGGCTGCAGAATGCCATTTGTGGCTCAATCTAACCGAGATCCGTGAGAGGGAGAAGGTGTTTTTGATGGACGCACCCATCTCACAATCTGGGTTGTTCGGGGAGGCTGTTAGCGCTCTAGTGGACAAATTCCGCTCAGCCAAGACGCAATCGGCTGCTCTCAAGCAGTTCATGCCGAGGAGGTCAAGGGACTATTCCACTCCCTCCTCCTCCGTGTCTAGAGAGCAATCGCTCCCCAGAAAGGAGCCTTCTGGCGGCGGTGGAGCCCAGGCCACGCACCCTCCCCCAGCTACGATTTGGGGAGCCCGTGGCCGGTCTTTTCCCCGCCAGCACCCACGTAAACGGGTTAACCTGAAGCGGCCCAACAGGCCTGCCGCTTCGGCTAATCCGGGTCGTTCCTGACCTTCGGGTCGGAATGAGGAGAGCCGCTTCACCGTTACGAGGCGAGGTCAGACGGCGGAAGCGTTTCTGCCCGCCCAGAACGCGCTCTCCTCACTCAAATCTGTCACAACCACCCATCGAGGCTTGGTGTGTAGAACGAGTTCACCCTCATTGTTCATCGGTCTGGCAGTTGGGGGACACATTCGTCTTTCCCCCTCTTCAGTCCGTCCTTTCGCCGCCAGCGGGCCGCCTGTTAGGGGACACAGCCGGTTCTCCCCTACAGTGTACGGACCCCGTGCCGGCCACCCGTCAGTCCAGCACTTCTCTCTCCATCATCCCGAACAAGGACGCCGGGGGCTCTCCTTCGTGGTGGAGGGTGCCGCTGCTTCCAGGCCTTCTCGACACCCCATCTCAGGTATGTCTTCCCTTGCACGACACTCTGCTCCCTCTATCGCATTTCTTTCACGAATGGGAGCGTCTACCGGGGGTATCGCTGTGGGTTCTCCGCACAATTTGGTCCGGCTACACACTTCAGTTTGGGAAGAATCCCCCCCGCTTCGACGGGGTTCATCTGACCGTAGTAAACAGCGCCTCCAAGGCCTCTGTTCTACGCCTGGAACTTCCCTCCCTCCTACAGAAAGGAGCGATAGAGGAAGTACCGCAGTCGGACATCGAACGAGGGTTCTTCAGCCGCTACTTCCTCGTCCCAAAGAGGGACGGCGGTTTGAGGCCCATTCTGGACCTACGCCGTTTGAATTTTTCCCTTTACAAAGGGAAGTTCAAGATGCTGACGATGAAGAGCATCATGTCTCAGGTCGAAGAAGGAGACTGGTTTGTCACTATCAACCTAAAGGATGCGTATTTTCACATCCAGGCCGTTCAGAGAAACAGGAGGTTCCTTCGGTTTGCCTTTGGAGGGAAGGCTTGCCAATACAAGGTCCTGCCCTTCGGCCTGGCCTTGGCACCGAGAACGTTTACGAAATGCATGGATGCTGCACTGGCCCCTTTGAGGCTCCAGGGCATTCGTGTATTGAACTATCTGGACGACTGGCTCATTCTGGCTCACTCCAGGGAGCTAGTAAGTCATCACAGGGATACCGTTCTCCGCCACATCCATTCTCTTGGCCTCAGGATGAACGCCAAGAAGAGTGTGCTCCTCCCATCTCAGCGAATCGTGTTTCTAGGGGTTCGTTTGGATTCCGTTCAGATGCAGGCCCGTTTGGCTCCTGCCCGGATACCCGATTTTACAGCATGTCTGGCCCGCTTCAAGCTAGGCCACCATGTCTCTGTAGGAACCTGCCGCAGGCTTTTAGGCCTCATGGCAGCGGCCTCCCCTGTGTTGCCCCTAGGGTTGCTTCACATGAGGCCGTTCCTCTGGTGGATGAAGGAGCTGAGGTTACACCCCATTGTACCAGCCACTCGCCTTATCAGGGTGTCGCGCAGTTGCCTTTGACCCCTTTTACTATGGAGAGACCCCGCTTTTCTCCGGAGCGGTGCGAGAATGGGTGCGATTCACCGTCGCCATATGATTACGACGGACGCATCTATGACAGGCTGGGGCGCGGTCTTCGAAGGAAGACCGGCGAGCGGGGAATGGACGGAAGAGTTCCTCTCTTGGCATATAAACTGCCTGGAACTCAGGGCTGTCTTCCTGGCTTTGATGTATTTTCTCCCCGTTCTCGGGGGGCATCATATCATAGTCAGAACGGACAATATGGAGGTTGTGTCCCACATAAACCGTCAGGGAGGTTCACGGTCGCGCACCCTAGACAGGATTGCATGCCGTCTTCTCCTTTAGTCCCAGGACAAGTTCCTTTCGTTGAGGGCGGTTCACGTTCCGGAATACTGAACCTTGCGGCCGACTTTCTGTCCAGGCAGAAGCTCAGGCCGGGGGAATGGAGGTTGAACCGTCAGACGGTATCCCAGATCTGGGATCTGTTTGGCAAAGCGGAGGTGGACCTCTTTGCTTCGCAGGAGTCATCCCAGTGCCCGCTCTGGTTCTCCCTGAGTTTCCCGACGTCTCTGGGCATAGATGCGTTCGCCCACCCGTGGCCGAATGTCATGCTGTACGCGTTTCTGCCAATAAAGCTGATTCCGACAGTACTATGCAGAGTAAAGGTGAGCAGTGCCCGTCTCCTTCTCATAGCCCCATTCTGGCCCTCCCAGACGTGTTTCTCGGAGTTAACTCCCCTCTTGTATTGGTCTCCGTGGGAGATTCCGATCAGTCGGGACTTGTTGTCCCAGCTTCAGGGCAAGATCTGGCATCCTCAACCAGAGCTCTGGAAGTTGTGAGTATGGCCCATACAGGGCCAAGGGCTGTGACGAATGATTTGCCTGTTGAAGTCCAGGAAACCATAGCCAGTGCCAGAACCCCTGCTACTAGGAAGCTGTACTCTTCCAAGTGGGGCGTCTTTGAATCCTGGTGTTTGGCTTGTGTGATTGACCCAGTTAACTGCCCTGTTGGTCCAGTGTTGGCAGAGGCTGACAGCGGGGGCAGCTGCTACCACCCTTAGGGTTTACGTAGCGGCCATTGCAGCTCGGAGAGAGCTCAATGAGATCCCCCTGGGGAGACATCGGATGGTCTCCGCCTTTATGCGTGGGGTCAGATGGCTTAGCCCGGTTCGCCCCACGGCAGTTCCTTCTTGGGACTTGTCAGTCGTCCTCGAAGGTTTAGTGATGGCCCCTTTTGAGCCCTTGGAGTCAGCTTCGGATCGGACTCTGACTCTTAAGGTGACTCTTTTGTTGGCGCTTACGTCACTAAAAAGAGTTGGAGATTTGCAGGCCTTCTCTGTTAGTGAGACGTGTATGGACTTTGCCCCGGGTCTAGTTAAAGTGACCCTGCGGCCGAGGCCGGGTTACATTCCCAAGGTCTTGTCCACATCATTTCGATCTCAGGTGGTCACGCTTCACTCTTTCCATCCTCCTCCCTTTGCCTCAAGTGAGGACGAGAGACTCCACATGCTCTGCCCGGTTAGGGCATTGAAGCTGTATGTGGATCGCTCCAAGGATTGGAGGAAATCCCCCCAGTTGTTGGTCTGTTTTGGTGCTGGCCGTCGTGGGCTTGCCACATCGAGACAGAGAATTTCTCACTGGGTGAGAGACGCCATTTCGCTGGCTTATGAGGCGCAGAACCTCCCTTCACCTCTTAGTCTCTGGGCGCATTCTACTAGGGGCGTAGCCTCCTCTCAAGCTCTTTTTAGAGGGGTATCCCTAGAGGATATTTGTGTTGCGGCAGGATGGTCCTCCCCGCACACCTTTGTCAGGTTCTACAACCTTGACGTTGATACGGCTCCAGGTTCTCAGATCTTGTCTGTTTGAACCGACCGTAGGTTGTTGGTTCGTTATTGGACCAGATAGGCAGCGTTTTTAGCTCGGCGTGTTTGGTATATCGTTCCCAAAGCGTCAACGCAGCGTTGAGTTACCTATGATAGAGAACGTCTCGGGTTACTCGCGTAACCCTTGTTCTCTTAATAGGGAACGAGACACTGCGTATGCTGCCAAGCTCCTCACGCTGCCGACAGGGTTCTTTTCGGCAGAGAAATCTGAGGAGTGGATGGCGTGTTCGCCAGTATGAGCTGACGACGTCATTGCGTCAGAGGCGGCGTCGCGCCACCAGCCAATGAATTGGCATGATTCTATAGAGGCTTCAGACATTGGTCACACAGAGGGCGTTCCCAAAGCGTCAACGCAGCGTCTCGTTCGCTATTAAGAGAACAAGGGTTACGCGAGTAACCCGAGACGTTTTTTTAAATTCAGTGTCATTAAAATTGAGTCAAATTAAAAGTCTTACAAAATTACTTTATAGTATTAAATAAAATAAATACTTATTACAAAGTATTTTCCATTTTGGTTTTTGACCAAGCACATCCAGAATTCTCTGTTTCGGCCCAGAATTTTAATTTCTGTGCATCCCTACCATTTACTGTAACTACATACAGAGCACTGTTTGCAACCATATGCTCCTTTAAAGGATCACACACACACACTCACACACACAGTATGCAGAGAGACATTTAAGAGGCTTTATACTCCAAATAACTTTAAATTCATGTTGCTGAAAAATTTGTTAATGTTATGTTTATGGCCTCTTGTTTTGTTCCACATTAGCTTCCTGTTCACTAATTTGTGCCTCAATTCTTCTAAGAAGACAGTTAAGGCTAATGTCATGCTTGAGCTTTAGTTAGGATCAAAGGTGGAAGTTAAGTTGCACAATGTTTAGGTTTATTATAATTTTTTATACTATTTTTTTATTTATGTCTTAGTATTATGTTGTACTATGTTTACCTTATTTGTACCTTACCTTATTTGTATTTGCATTTTTTATTGTAATATGGCAATTAAATGCACTAAATGGGTTTAGTTTTCCGTTATTAATATATGCTATTTCAGTAATAAAACATTTTTTTAAAGGAAACAAATGATTTGTTCATTAAGAGACTTGTCTTATTCTTGTATATTTAGGATTGCTATTTAAAAAGAAAAAGTAGTTCTTAACCCGATTAATCGAAGGATTTTTTTGGTAGAATACTCGATTACTAAAATATTCGATAGCTACAGTCCTAAACTGAACCAAGTTATCTTTTGAGCCAATACTGTCAACTCAAAACACAACAAGGTTTATGTATAGACTCGTTATGTCTAAAAGGAAAGTAAACAGCCGAGACAAACGAATGTGCGCCTGCATATTAGATAAGCGCATGTCTTAAAGGGACAGTACTAAACATACAGCCAACTATAATTAAAGGGATAGTTCACCCTAAAATTGTATTTATGTCATTATATTTACTCACTCACATGTTGTCCCAAACCTGTATTCATTTATTTCTTGTGCTGAACACAAAATAAGTTATTTTGAAGAAGGTGGAAAACCAAACAGTTGCTGGTCCATATTGACTTTGATAGAAAGAAAAAAATACTATGTAAGTCACACTGGACCAGCAACTGTGTGGTTTTCCACCTTCTTTAAAATATAATTTATGTTCAGCAGAAGAAAGAAACTCATTCAGGTTTAAAACTAAACTCGAGTGAGTAAATGATGGTATAATATAAAACACTATGACAGAATTATTATTATTTAATGCTAACACTACAAAACACAAAGAAAAAAATAACTCTCTATTTTGACAGAAAAAAATAATACAGCTGCTTTAATAGGAATCAATCTATAGTGTTTTATTTTTATATTTGTTCATTCAATTTCTTGAACGCTCCTGCTAAATATGCTATACCTGAAAATAAAGCTCTGTTTGTTTTATTTGTATATTATGTGTATTTGTAATGTGTATCTTTTGTTCTTCTTTTTAATAACAAAGATAAAATAATGACAAAGATTTTTATCTTCCCCCACTTTAGTCTAAATATCCACCATACTTTTTATATTTTGTAACCTTGAAAGAATTTGTCTTTATAATAGGGAAATTATTTTGGCTGCACTGATCAGACACAATAGTAAAATCAACATGACAAAGAATCGTGAAATTGTGATATTTCAAAAAAAATAGTGATATGATATTTTTGCCATATCTCCTACCCCTACTTTGACTGTTAGAATAACACTTTAAAGAAACATTTGTTATAATTATTTAACAGCATTGACATTATTATTGCACTTATAAATGTAGGTCAATAATTATTTATACAATTATAAATGAAGTGCTCTTTTCCAAAACGCTATAAATCCATTTTAATAGTTTTCATGAAAATGACATTTTTTTACCTAGACCCATACATTTTGTTAATATTCAATTTATCCTGTTAAAATGGTCTGTTGGCTCAGTCTGAACATATTAAACAATGATTGTTAAATGAAACAACAATATTGTCGATTATAAATGCAAAGTTGTTTTTGTTTTTTTTCAAAACGCTACAAATCCATCCTTTTTTATGTTGGTTTATGTCTTAAAAAAAAAAGAGAACATGCAACATATGACATCAGGGACTCATACTATAAACCGGTCGCACCAGCCTTGTGTTGATGTAACCCCCCCGGGTCCGCACCATCACACCGAGCGGGTCTTGATTCCGGGTTTCCGGTGCGGGAGGCGGGCGCTATAACAAGGAACGCCAAAGGCTACAGCCTCTAGCGTCAATCGGTTAAACACCACCTTTACTGGTATACACATCTGTTACATTGACATCCCACAGTGGGTATTAACGCGCCACCTGAGACACGTTAATAAAACGCTTCAAAGCGTCGTCATGTTGGATTGCATCTAACGAATTCTGATTGATCGAGAGGACATATCGCATTTTGGCTAAAAACAGGTTCGGCGCTTATAGCGGTTTGGAAAAGAACTGCATCTTGCAGTACATTTTAAACAAGGAAATATAGCGATTTGGCATGAAACATTGATGGAGCAGTGAATAGGTTCAGTACACAGCAAAATGGCATGACAAACTCATTTTTTTTTTTTTTGGCGTTTATCGCGTTTTGGAAATGAGCTCTTCAAATGTTGGCTACTAATATGTTTATTATGTTAACATTATGCATTAAACACTTACCTAACATTAACCAAGATTAATAAATACTATATATATGATGATCAATCACTTTAAATTTTTTTCAGTTCACTTATTTTTTTTTGTTATTTGTCACCTATGGTATCGATACCGAGCTACTACATTCTGGTGTCGTACCGAAGCCAAAATGATGGTATCGAGCCATCCCTAGTCCTCTCTGAGTAGCTCCACCAGCTTCAACTCACTCCCTCACCAGTCCCGGTACACTCACTCCCTCACCTGTCCCCTCACTCCCTCACCTGTCCCAGGACATCTGCAATCCTAAGGCAGAGCAAATAAACCATGACTGTTAACAACAACAGCACAAAAATATGTCTATTAACTTGCTTACTTTGTATTTTTGAAGTCCTTCACTAGCAGGCTAATTTTCTCCAGAATAGTCTTAAAACAAGATAAAATAAACACTTATGAAAAAATATAAAGACAGGTTTGCAATCGTAACATTAGAAAATATGACACATCAGGACATGCATACAGTTTGATTAAAACATTTGTAGACATCTTGCATGACAGCACTACAAAAACACAACAATCGGAAATACTATTGCCTTATATACTGGTTGTCTTTTTGTTTGTGGGCTTTGTGTTAAAAAAAACACTGGCTTTTAACACTTTCGCTAGTTTGTTTGAGTAAATGAAAACACAATACTTGTATTTCAATTTGATTTCCCCACAGAACTCTCATCTGCCGTTTTCTTTGAATATAAATTACATCGTCATCTGAGCGCAAGTGATTCTGGGATATGGTAGGATGTGAAGTATCCATCAGACGTGTCACTACTCGATCCGTACCGGAAACACGATTTGTACTGCGCATGCGCAAAATTGCTTCCACTTCCTGTCACCGCCAACGTTTTTACGACAGTCTAGTGAAATTGATTATTTTGCGTTTTATATACAGCTTCAAGAATTTCTCTTAAAAGGAGAAATTCCTGACAATTCTACAAATCGTCGGAAGGTTAGACGGGCGTCGACGAATTTTATCATCAAAGGTAACTATTAGTACCGAAAGATTTTATAATGAAAAAGAGAATTCACTTTCTGTTACAACCTGTAACGTTACTTGTTCAGCTCCCATATCTGAATATGCAATTTGATATGTTTTACATTGAATTGCAGATTCTTCTGACTTGAGTTTTTTCCTATTAAAATAGATGACAGACTCTTCTATGTCGGCCCCAGTAGGCAGTACATGAGGCTAGTTGTCCTGTCAGAGGAAGAGAAGAGGTCTGTTCTCACGGAGTGCCACAATAACCCTGGGACTGGAAATCACAGTGGCGTCAGAGGCACTCAAAACAGGGTTATTGCTGGATACTATTGGCCTACAATTATCCAGTATGTGAAATAATGGGTAATGTACTACAGATGTGGTGCTTTACTTTCACTTCTACTTTTGCCAGTTTTGTTTCTATACAAGTATCTATACTTAAGAATGTGTATAATTTTGCCACCTCTGATTGTTAGATACCTCCTTGATTTAGAATTTATATTTATTGTCATCAACTTGTATCAGGTGGCTGTTTTTCTTGACATTGTATTAAAAAAAAATGTGTTGCTTTTTAGGTCAGATCGTGTCACCGCTGCCAGTTGAATGACCCCATTAAGACTGTTGTGCCAGTCTTGCATTCTATTACAGTACTGCTTACAAGGTTTTAGCAAACTGATGAGACTAACAAGCTAGTCTCAACCTTGTGTACATTTTTACCAGCATTTGGTTGATGCTAATTTTGTGCCATGCAGGTAAAAGAACCTTGGGAGGTGCTTGGTTTGGATTTGATTGGACCACTGCCAGAAACAGCATGCAACAACAAGTATGTCCTTACCATGACTGACCTGTACACCAAGTGGGTGATTGCAGAACCTATGCAATCTAAGACAGCAGCTGAGGTGTCTGCAATAATAACCCCAAAGCTGTACTTGTTCGGCATGGTTAGGAAATCATTACAGACCAATTCAAGTGTGACAAAAGTCATAAAGTCTCATACCATAATGATCAATGCTTGTTTTAAAAATAAACTACAATAATTTTCAGGTTGGAATGATCCTAAAAGGATTAGGATATGTATGTATACATTTTTTAACAAGCCAGCAGTTGTTTTTAAAACTAACTGTGGATGCACATTTCCTTTTCCAGTGTTTTCCTCAACAGTGTACTGGGAATTCCTGTGGCATCTACATGCTGATGGTAAGAATGTTTAATTTGTGAAAGCTGTTAAATAATAAAATCAAAGTCTTAGTGTTATTTGTATTTCACAGTATGCTCTCAGCACATGTACATCATGGCCAGTAACGTTCACAGAGGTAAGCTAGATTTTCACAAAAATATACCAAAATACTTCTATGTGGCTTTTTTATTTTTTATTTTTTTGTGCGTTTTGCACTCTTTTAGGAGGAGGTGCCATTGATTCGCCAGTGGTGGTGCATTCAGTTGATGGAGAGGTTTTGCCTTGAAGGGTATGACAGACTCTATAGATAAAATTTCAGTATCTCGGCTGTATTAAGTCACTGTTGGCGAAGTGATACTAGAAAGATGTTATACAAATAGAGTGCATATACATTTACATATTTGACAAAGGCACGGACAGAGATTTGCACACTAGACAGAAGAAACATCCCAACTCCTTCAGGGAACCCTTGAGCCTGTCTTTAGGGTGTCAAAATCCACCACCACCAAACAGTCACCCAGCAGAAGAGTTGTGGTTGAAGAGGACACTGATAAGGTAAATTATTCTAGTGGTCATATATCAAGCAGTCACATGCAAGCTGGATAAATAGTTTAATTTGTCTGTGCCATTATATATTTGTATATTCAGGTGCAACAACCTACCATTGTGAGAGACCTTCATACAGCTTGGAACTTGGCACACAATCACAGAGACTTATTCCGTGGAGAGGTGACAGAGCCTGCTTTTCTGGAGATGAACAGTGAAGATAAAAAAATGCACTCAGGAAGGCCCTGAGGAGTGAATTCCCTGAAGCAAAGGATGAATTTTGTTTAGATTTCAGTCTCAAGATGACATGGAAACTGTTTTGTCATACTGTGTTGATAAACAAAGCCTGAAGGTCAATGCCATGTTCCTCAATCAGCAATTGTAGTGAAGGGAGGGAATGAATGAATTAATACATTAATGAATAAATTATTTGAAAAAAATATATATATTTTTGTGTTTCTTAGATGCAGACATTTGTTAAAGTATGCTGAAATAAGTAAAACATATCTTTAGAAAATGAAATGTAAATGTAAAACACTTATATACACATCTGTATTACACAAATAAAGTGTAGCAAATGTAAACTTTTTTTAATTTAAATTTTTACTCAATTGATTTACTTTGTGTACATTTAATCGATTACTCAATTTAATCAATATAATTTAATTTATATATTTTATCAAAAAAGTGTATTTATATCAAGAGAATCACTAGTAAATGACTATTTTCGGTACAGATCAGGTAGTGTGTGTCAACAACACATGAAAGCATTACATAATTATTAATATTATAACAGTGTTATAATAGTGTTATAATATTATAACAGTGTTATTATAACTAACTGAAATTGGCGTAAAAATGTTTTTCTTTCGTTTTAATTTTATTATGCCATACATCAGAACAATACAATGAGAAACATTCAAATGTAAAAGAAAAATAGAAAAAGATGAACAACATTAATATAATGAAACAGTGCCAGAGGACAGTAACAAAATATAATAGACAAAAAATTAAATAAATAACAATACAGCTTGAAATCATTTATAAAATGAGAAAAGTTTGGTTCGGAGCCTGATAACTTCATTTTATGAGTATGAAACTTCCCCATTAAAATTAACAATTGTATGAAATATGCTTTAACTTTGTCAAATCCATGATCACTGAAGTATATTATTACATCAAATCCACTCAACTGCAAAGAAATGTCCAATATTTTCTTAATGAAATTGCCGTAAATTGTTTCGTCATACAGACAGGAAGTGGAAGCAATTTCGCGCATGCGCAGTACAAATCGTGTTTCCGGTACGGATCGAGTAGTGACAAGACGTACACTTCATTTTCCTGGGAAACGGAGGACGCATTTGACGTCGCTTTCAAATTACGGCAGCTTTTGTCACGCCGCGGTGACGCAATCGGCCTTGGAATGCGGTCTTTGGAGTGCGCATTCTGAATTTACATTTACATTTATGCATTTAGCAGACGCTTTTATCCAAAGCGACTTACATTGCATTCAAGTTACAGTTTGTACATTTTATCAGCTCTTGGGGGAATTGGGACAGTTTACGTTGTGACGCAATCGCACTTCAAATGCACACTCCGTGTCCGGAGTCTGCACACTCGACATAGAGTGGTGGAACTATGATGTCACTCTGTAGACGGATCGGATGTTAGCATGAAACTGGTTCCCTCGACAAAAAGCCAATATGATTTTTCCAAAGGTTTTTGGGATTTATCGCAAAACATAAGCTCTGCGTTCAATCATAGTTTATTAAATTGACACGTTTTGTCCATCAAGATAATCTTCACAAAATAATTTAACTTTGACGAATTTTGAAGCCTAAATGAAAGCGCCAGAACTGAAAAAGCTAATTTTGTTAGGGTGGGTACACAATATGTTATATTATCTTTACTTATACTATTGGAAATCCTCAATCTATATGCTTTCTAACAGCTTCATGTGGCCGTAAACATTTAATTTTAACGTGTCTTTAAGCACTATGCATCATTAAAGTTTGACTTTCACCACGTAAAGCCGGTAAATGTGGTGTTTACATGTAATAATCGTAATATGAGTTTACCTTATGGTACAAACCCAGAGTCTCCGCATCAGTAAGTGATAAAACGAGCATGTTCCATCCGAAGCCTTGTGTTGCGTTTTGGGACAAAGCAAAAAAAAAAAAACTTGTCATACAACAATATAAAATGGGGGAAACTATTCATTGGTTATTCTAAAATGAATTGTATACATTATATTATGCTACAACTGGAAAAATACTGTAAATTGTAAAACTGTTTGGCGTGATGACGACGTTGAATATCTCCGAAAGTGCCTGTAGTCCCATTTAGCAACCGTCTTTTTTAAGAAACGTAACAGCTTAAAAAAATCACAAGTGTGGTGTAACTGGTGTGTTTTATGTCGTATAATAAAAAGTATATTGAGCTTGTGTGAACCACGGACTTTATTTAAGGGATTTAACCAAAATCCCATAAAAAAAAACATTGACTCTGGGACGATGGAACCGGAAGTGCTAAAATGCTAACTTGCTTCCGGGGTTTCGCCTACAAAGTGACATCATAGTTCCACCACTCTATTGGGATTGCCTTCACACTGAACAAAATTATTAATTGAATTTACAAAAAAAAATAAGGTAAGTGGTTGCAATCAATTTATTTTAGCTATATTTAAATAAACAAATTTAGTTACATTTAATCAATTTTATTTAGTTACCTTAGTATAAAAAAATTACTAATTTCAGCCCTATTTAATTATGTTACTTCCAGTTAAATTATTTATTTATTACTGATGCAAAATGATTAATTGAATTTACTATTTTTTTTAAGGTAAGTGGTTGCAATCAATTTATTTTAGCTACATTTAAATAAACAAATTTAGTTGACTAACTTTCAACATTTTTATTTAAATGTTTGCAACCACTTAACTTCAAAAATCTAATTTTATTTTCTGAAGGAGAGCTCCTTAAATGGCTTTGCAAATACACACAGCAGTAAGTTTGATGTTTTAAGCTTATCTTTAATGTCATCAAATTAAATGCATATTCAATAAAAAAAATTGTGGGTACACTTGTTTAAAACAAGTGTTTACTTAACATTGCACATTCACAAAAAAAAATACAAAAAATAAATTCACAGGTGGAAAGAGGCCACATTGTTTGTGAATCATTAAAACAGTGCTAAAACTGCACAAAGTATGCCCCCTACCACCACCACCACCGCCCACCCGAGGCAGACGTGTTTGCTCGCTCCCCACTTTAATCTTGAATCAAACTTAAAGCAGGAGTGCTGACTTAACATTGCACAATTAATAAAAATATCATGTGGAAACAGGCAACAGTTCAGTTGTGAATCATTACAGTAGTGAATAAAACAATAGTGCTAAAACTGCACAACAAAGTGTTCGCGTCATGTAACAAAATGGCAATTTGTAAGGGAATTTAAAAATGTTTGAACTACTGATATACAGGTCTTAACCAGAAAATAGTGCAATGTAGGCTGTGACATCTGGACATTTCATGCAAAGCCTGCACATACATGCCTGCTGCAAAATTACAGCACTAAACCGTTTTTCAGTCCTTGCATTTTGGGGGAGAGCCTTTCAGAATCCATCTGCATAAGGAATTTCTGAACAAATTCATAATAATATTTTAGTTCTTTTGGGTATGCCAAATTAAGCACATAGATTGTACCCAGCATCAATGCACAGGCTTGTGCCACAGATTTTATCTGCTCAAGAATCATTACTCCATCAACAACAATTCCAATGTCGTCATAGTCTCCAAGAACACCTTCCTTTTTAATGACACATATGCCTATGGTGGTTTTCTCCAGGTCTTTCAAGAAGTCATCTCTTTGACTGTCCTATATTTAAATAAAAAGAAACATTAAACATTAGACATGTTATTAGACATTGTTTTGATTAGTCTTTGACAAGTCTATACAATCAAGGGTAGTTAGGATGAAAACTATGGCACCCCCTTCCCCCATATATATATATATATATATATATTAGGGCTGCACGATATTTAGCATGCAATAGTCATACGCATCTTGTCAGTAAAGACGGTTCTGTGATTAGCCGTAAATCTCCATCACCTGTTTTCAAATGGAGCGGCATTTAATACACCGAGCCGTAGATCACTGGCAAGCTACGCAATATCACCTTCACTATCGCATGCGATTCTGAGCGCGAATTGCGTAGCTTGTCAGCGATCTACGGCTCTGTGTATTAAATGCCGCTCCATTTGAAAACAGGCGATGGAGATTTACGGCTAATCACAGAACCGTCTCATATATATATATATGAGTTATTCCATGGTCTGTCTGAATACTGGATTCTGATTGGCTGGCAGGCATGCAGTAAAATCGTTTAATGCACAGGTAGTTACAAGTCAAACCCTCTACGGTCACCTAGTAAAATTTTTGTTTACTCGCCAGACTGATAATACTAGGCCTATATATATATATATATATATATATATATATATATATATATACACAGGTGCTGGTCATATAATTAGAATATCATCAAAAAGTTGATTTATTTCACTAATTCCATTCAAAAAGTGAAACTTGTATAATGTATACATTCATTCCACACAGACTGATATATTTCAAGTGTTTATTTCTTTTAATTTTGATGATTATAACTGACAACTAATGAAAACCCCAAATTCAGTATCTCAGAAAATTAGAATATTACTTAAGACCAATACAAAGAAAGGATTTTTAGAAATCTTGGCCAACTGAAAAGTATGAACATGAAAAGTATGAGCATGTACAGCACTCAATACTTAGTTGGGGCTCCTTTTGCCTGAATTACTGCAGCAATGCGGCGTGGCATGGAGTCGATCAGTCTGTGGCACTGCTCAGGTGTTATGAGAGCTCAGGTTGCTCTGATAGTGGCCTTCAGCTCTTCTGCATTGTTGGGTCTGGCATATCGCATCTTCCTCTTCACAATACCCCATAGATTTTCTATGGGGTTAAGGTCAGGCGAGTTTGCTGGCCAATTAAGAACAGGGATACCATGGTCCTTAAACCAGGTACTGGTAGCTTTGGCATTGTGTGCAGGTGCCAAGTCCTGCTGGAAAATGAAAAAGAATCATCTGTTCACGAATCGAATCATGAACTCGCATCACCGTGCCAAAGATGATCTGTTCTTGAACATTATGGAATTGAAGTCTTTATTCGTTCGAAAAGCACACAAAGCTATCGTTTGACTTTATAAACTTTTATTTCATGCAGGATTCATATGGATCTGTTTACTGAATTTGGTGTCATTTTTCAATTGCGCTGCTTTAATTGATGCACACTAACCAACATGCATCACTCGCTCGCACACACACACACACACACACACACAGAGAGAGAGAGATCACAGATTGTCCAACGCTTCCCCGCAATTTTTATTAATAAAATAAAAGATAGATACTAGATCGCTACATTATATTCCCCAGCAACTAGGTGATAAAATCGCTTTTTTTTTGTCGAGAGACAGCCTTGTATTTTATGAATACAATTATTAATTTATCTTTTTAAATCTTTTTAAAATGTTTGAGTGATATCAGTTTCTACAAAAATGTTAAGCAGCAAAAACTGTCATATCAGCCTATTAGAATGATTTCTGAAGGATAATTTGACAGTGCAGAAAAACCAACCAATTATGAAGGTCTCCCATACTTTTTCTTGCCACTATATGTCTATTAAACTTTTTGATGAAGTATTACTTTATGACTCAACCACTCACCACGTATTCTTTCACCAGGGATCTCTCATCCTCACCAAGGTAGATACAAAGAGCTCTGAGGATGGCCTCTCTCTTTATATGGACATCACTTGTCTGTAAATATTACAGATTTGATTATTAGTTCAATCTATAAACAGCTGGCAGGAAAAAAAATAATTGAAGAACTCACTACAAATGAACTACCTTAATATATTACCCGGTCAAGTCACTGTTTGGATTTAAATACTTTAAAGGTGAGGTAAGCGATTTAATAAATAGAACGCAGCAGCAGTTTTGCTTTGTTTTCACAGAACTCTGAAATTGTTGGGTTGCGTACGTATGTGTGGGGCGGAGCTATCAAAATAGGGGCTAGAAGCTTTAGGGGCAGGGGTGTGTTTGTTAGGTGATTTCAAATGTCAACATTGGCCTAAAATTTCAAAATAAAAATGTCTAAGCTAAAAGTTTCTATTTGATCTAAAATAAAACAGTAAAAATAAGCTTTATAAAAAAATATGCTCCATGAAAGAGGAGTCCTTGAGCTTGTGGCCAGTGGCATTCGGACCAGAGTTTGAAACTCTTAGCAATGTAAGTGGGAATACCCCACAGTGCAGCACGTGGGAATATTGTTTTATATTACTTTTGTTTAAAGCAACGAGTGCACAGAGTAGGAGGAGGCATTGACACTGCGTGCAACTAAAAATTTCCCACTCTCTGATGAGTTCCAGTTGGGGAGTTAAGGCGATCTCATATCATATACTCAGGAGATAATTACTTATCTCCTGAACTGACATTTTCTTTATATGGCAGTTCAGCTGAGATGCAGATGCACTTCACACTTGTAAACAGTGTTGGGGAAAGTTACTTTTAAAAGTAATGCATTACAATATTGCGTTACTCCCCAAAAAACTAATTACGTTACTTATTTACTTTTTATGGAAAGTAATGTTACATTACTTTTCCATTACTTTTTTAATCTGGGCAGGGCTTGCTTGTTTGTTTTTAATATAAAAAAGTTCAGTTTCTTTGGCAAACGTAAAAGTCCTTTCACACCAAATGTGAAATGAATAAGCCTCAGGCTGAAGGGAAAGTAAATTCACGTCTGTACAATAGAATGTAGAAGTAGTAAGTTCACACTTCAGCAAAAAAAAAAAAGCACAAATGTTTATCTAGAGTAATAATTGCTTATTTGTATGGTTGAATTGGATCATTGAAAGTCAGCAGCAAAGACATTGGTTAATAAAATGGGATTAAATACATAAATTAAATTTGTGTTATTTAATGTTTAATTATTTCAGGTTTGCGTCATATTCAGAGTTGCATTTCACTGTTTTTATTCATTTTGAGGAATGCTGAATCTTTTTTTTTTTTTTTTTGCAAGTGAGATTAATTAATGCGTGTTCTCATTTATTATTCTAGAACTACAGTAACATCTTACTCCCGATTTCTCTCAACATGGGGACAGGGGAGCTGTCAATCAATCAGTAAATGGGAAAAAAGTAACTGGCGTTACTTATTTGAAAAAGTAACTCGGATATTTTCTTGTAAATTAAAAAGTACTTTAGTGCGCATTAGGGATGGCATGGTTCGCGCAAAAAAACCCGAACCGCACGGTTCTCCACACACGGTTCGGCACGCGCTAGGACCGCGGTTCAACTTAAATCTGATGCATGTGTAATATGGTTTGTTATAAATAACACGAAACAACTAAATTTAAGACTTTTTAAGACCCCGCGGACACCCTGCTCTCTGAACTATTATGTTTGAATGGACAAATTCACACAAAAATTCTGTCAAAATGCCCGTCTTGGTAAGTATCCTATAGCAGACATAGCCGGCTGAGCGTACAATATCAGAGCACTGGATCAGTGCATTCTCTTAAAGTGACAGCACTTTCTAAATATTAATCAAACTACAACAACAAAGAAATCACTCACTGCTCTTGGTTGAATCGCTTTTGTAACTTTAATAAATATCAATCTTTAATTTATACAGTCAAATATGCAATGCTGTTTTACATTTGATTACTTTATTAAATTTCTGTACCTAAAAACTAATGCTATAGACCTACCTAAAAAAAAACTGAAAATCACTGATTATTTTATGTATCTTTACTCTATTGTATTTTTATTTATGCTGTTTCTTGTAGTTAGATAGATTATTCTTATTTTCTTTATTGTTATTTGACAGTATAGTCTTTCCCTAAACATACTGAACCGTACTGAAACGGTGACTCTAAAGCCATGATACAAACCAAACCCCTAGTGCGCATACTATCAACAAACTCCATCTATTCACTTCAGAGGAAAACAGAAGCTGTATCTGAAGTGACATTAGATGTATTTACACAGACTATTTGATGAAGCTGAGGTGCCATAAATGCATTTACATCTCAAAATTTAAACTGCATAAATAATTGCATAAGATTGATGTTTAAAATATTTTTAAACATTAAAAATTACATTATGTAAAGAAATCTAGTAGGTTACACTAGTGCGCTCTTTCATTGCATGACTCAGTATTAAAATGCATGAAGAATGATCAGAAAATTCAAGATATGGGGGCAGAAAATGTATTTAAATCATTTCATATAGTTAAACAAAAACACTTAATTTGTGTTCTGAAGATGAACGAAGGTATTATGGGTTTGGGAAGACATGAGGGTGAGTAATTATTAAATATTTGCCTATTTAAATTCAAACATAGACATTTTTTGGCTGGACAGGGTATTTGACACCACTAATACCTGTAGGAAAGAAAAGGCACTTAATACATGTATACATACCTCCTGTAAAATCCTCAAATATTTGGCCATTTTCTGCCCAGAAAGACCTCCTTTTTGCTGGAGAACTGCAGTGAGTTGTGGAAAATATTTGTCCAACTGTGCCATAAAGGTGTTTTGAAGAGGGATGGTTGTAATGTGTCGGAATTCAGCACCAATCTATTGTACTCAGAAGAATAAACAGACAGAGATATCACATTGTGGTCTGCCATGGGTGTCATTTCTCTCTCTTCTCTTCTTATCTACCTTTTTCCTGAGTAACCGATAAACTCTGCTATGATGGATTTTAACTTTCATTTGGATCCTGTCGTGTTACAGTCTCCACTGAAATCCATATTAAAATGGGGTGAAAAGATCGACTGAATTAAACCTTTTCAGTATGACTAAATATAAAACTATGTGCAGGGTAAAGCGGTGCTGTTGTTGGCTGTCACAGTAACACAACAAACTTATGCAATTCATGTAAAGTAATTGTTTTGCGCCCCAGCAAATCTGTCCAACCCTGTATGCCTTCCATAAACAATGACAAGTGAAGCTGTATCTAGGATGTGCACTCATGTGTTTTCAGTGCAGCTAACTTGCATTGCTTCATGTCATCTTCCCACTCATTTTACTATAACAGGCGAGTTACTGCAAAAAGGTCATTGTGACACTGTAAATTATACAACTATGGTGCCATTTAATCCATCGCGTTGTTCTGTTGTCACATTTTACCGGTTGCACAGCAATTTGGGAAGCACTACCACCTACAGGTGTATTTCAGCAATACATTTTTTACATTTATAATGCGTTTACAAACAATTCTCAGAATTGACTTTATACTGACTTTAATTGGAATTTGCCATTGTGTTTGTTTTGTGTAGTTTTCGAGTGTCAAACCTGGAGGTCCCATCCTCTTTCATTCTATGGACTCACAGGGATCAATTATTTATTTAAACTCTTTGTGTTCATCTAAAGTAAGAATTTAATTTACCTATGGATGACATGAGTAAGTAAATGAAAGAATTTTCATTTTTGGGTGGAGTATGAATACTTGAGGAGATCAACAACTGTAGCACAAATGAAGATTAAATGACAACAGAGTAAATATGACCTTACCTCTTCAGTCTGAAAGAGTGCAGGCCACTGGAGTTTTAAGTCCTGAATCGTTGGACTGTTCTGTACGACATTCCTCCTCCTGTAGGCGAATGTTTTGGACATCTTTTCTTTTACCGCTGATGTTCTCTTCCTTTGTCCAAAATCAACCAGTATCTCGCATCTCAGTTTTTCCAGGGTTTCATCAGTTTCTCCAGTTGGATTAGCAGGGCAAAAGTTAACCTCTGCTCTCTTTGGTTTCTTCACATTTTTTTGCTGGACAGTATTCATCTCTGGATTTGTTCTTCAGTGAATTCAGACTGACTTCGGGGCAACCAATGTTGCGCATTTTTGTCCTATAATTTGCCATTTTGTGCTTGAGGCTAAATATCCACCCGCTATACCCCTTCACCGAGCCTTTTTCTTTTAAACATGGACAGTTTTCCACAAGTGACTTTGCAACGTCATCTATCTGGGAATCACGTGGGTATGCAGTATAGTGAAAAATATCCTCGGCCAACTTTTCCAAGATTCCGGACTTGAGCCCTGGACTGATTTTCAGAGAGCTTCCAGTTTCAACAAAAATGTCATTGCCACGTTGAAGCTGCACTTCCACATCATATGGAAAACGAGGAATCTGAATTTTTTTTGGCCATACCTGTACTCGTAGTGATTGAATTTCTGCATCAGATGTTGGGATAGTCACAGTGCCACCTGAATCTCCTCCAGATGGCAACAAAGAAGAAGAAAGGATTGAGCATTCACTTGAAGTGCTAAACGGTCCAGAAGCACTTGAAGATTGCTCAGCTGGATGGTCGGGGCTTGGATGAGTGTCATGTGCCACGTAGATCAACTTGATAGTAGACTTGTCTTTTATGTCATGAACTGATGACAGATTCATGAATTCATTAAAGTCCACATCCATGTGCTGAAGCCGGAAGTGTCTTTCAATACCAAATGCTTGACGAACAGTATCATGTAAATTCGCAACACTGTCTGGTATCCCAGCTGAGAGGTCCAGTCTTCTGAAATCATTGTTGTCCATGATGAGTCTGAGCTTCACACTCATACTTAATCTAATTAAGAGACAGAGAACTCAAATTAGTTGACTGATAATGATAATGGGCATGATATTTCTCCATTCCGGAAAAAATAAACGGTCATGTACAAATTTTGCTCTTGTGTTCATAAGGCAGGGCTCCAGACTGAGACTAAAACGGTCCCAGTGTTTCCCATTCACTAGCTAGTCTGTGGCAGCCCACCACAGTCTAATCTGTCCCGCCACAGTTTCAGAATAAACAAAAAAAGGATTTATACTCATTATAACAAAAGGTCTCTAACGTTGTTTCATGTCATTGATTTTGCAAAGTGTCAAACGGACTAAGCGTAATATGGCTTTCTCTTCATCAAGCCTTTTTGCTCTGCGTGTTTCAAAGCTAAGCCAATCAGCTCGTGTTCGTGATCCGGTGTTTTCCGTGTCTCAGAGCGGCTCCGTTCACAGTGAAGTCTGTTTTTGAATGTGCTGTGAGTTTAGCTGTGCATATTCTCCAAAATGGTGCTACGTTGACATCACGGTGCCAAATTGTTGAATAAAGTCGTGTTTTTTTTTCTTTCCGTACAAAAAATATTCTCGTCGCTTCATAACATTACGGTTGAACCACTGATGGCAGATGGAGTATTCTGACGATGTCTTTCATACTTTTCTGGACCTTGACAGTGTTATTTGCATGCCAGTCAATGGTACAGTCAAAAGCCTCCTGGTTGTCATCCAAAATATCTTAAATTGTGTTCAGAGGACGAACAAAGCTTTTATGGGTGTGGATTGTATGGGGGAAAGCTTGCACAACATGGAGTTAAGTGATTAATGACAACATTTTCATTTTGGGGTGGAGTATCCCTTTAAAGGTGGGATATGCATTTTTTCAAAAATACTTTAAAAAACTGAGTTGGGCCAAGTACCAAAACAGTAGTAAGGGATGTGTCTACTCATGATGTGGAGGAGAGAGCGCTTAGTGCACAGGACAGACATTAGCCGAGCCGAGTGACAGAAAGATACATTTTTGCTGCTTAAGCAGTTGTGGTGTTCATTCACATTGTTTCTAGATTATTGTGCAGAGTGATTAGATGCATTTTAATTAATTTCTAAGAGCTTCATTGGACAAATGTCACTGTTTTTTGATCCTGACACAAAATCACCAGCTAACATCAATTGACTAATCATATCAGCAGCACATGTGAATTTGTGAATGACTACTAGTCAGGGGAAATCACTGGCATACTAATTGGATTGTAAGAGCAGACTGATTGCTATAAAAAGGAGGGAAAATAACTATAAAGAGGAGCATTTTGAAATATTCATTTGCTATTGCATATTAATATTTTTACTAAACCTTTTGTCTACATAAAGAATGTAAGCTAAAGATAAAATTCGACACCTATACTGTAAAATTGCATTTTACTAATGAAGAAAAACAGACTGGATGTGTGAAAGTCATGACCACATTTATAGGAGTCCAATCGAGCCGCGAGTTCTTCGGTCAAATCTTCATTAACCGACAGCATCTTTTAAATTTGGGTGGAGAGTGGAGCATTTGAATCGCGCAGACGCGCGCAGAACACAATACTGACAGGAGCAGCTTCGGTGGAAAACTGACGGGATCCAAAACGTTCAGATTACACGCAGGTCATTTCTCCGTCACTGTAAGTTACCGAAAACACACATTAAAACACGTAACACATGGTAGACACATGTGAACGTAACCGTATTAAGGACTCTAATACAGGATTGACAACTGTATTCTGCTGCTGTGTGAACGTGGCCTTATAGTCCATGATATTGGCACACATTCTGTGTAATAAACAATTCTTTGTGACTGTTTATTTTAAAGGCGTTTAGTTCCCACTTTAAGTGAACCTTAGTTCCCAGGACATCTACAAGATGAATTAAGATGCTGATAAATAAAAAAAAAATTGACAAACACATGACAGTATTATTGAAATATATTAAAAAAATTAAGAAATAAAACATTTATTCTGTGCCAACTAAAAAAAAGAATTGAATGCCTAAGCTTGCTTCTTATAGGAGCCAATGGCTCCTTACTCAATTTTTTTTTGTCTGGAGCCCTGTAAAGGGTTAGTTCACCCCAATATGAAACTTCAGTCATGCAACGCATGTTCTTGCTTCCGGTTCATGTAAACAACGTTTGCTGCTTACATTGAACACATATGCGTTAGCATGCACATGCGTTGTTTACATGAACCGGAAGCAAGAACATGCGTCGTAGTACTCTCCACAATGGCAACACGCCGCTACAGACTGGATGAGGAGGAGAATTGGTGAATAAAGTCATTATTTTTGTTTTCTTTACATACAAAAAGTATTCTCGTAACCCTATTTCACCAATGTCCTTGCTACGTTTCCGGACCTGGGAACATTTCAGTTGCGTTGCTGTCCATGCAGGGTCACAGTGCTCTCAGATTTCATCAAAAATATCTTAATTTGTGGTCCGAAGATTAATGAAGGTCTTACAGACCTTGGAACAACATGTGAGTGAGTAATTAATGGCTGAATTTTCATTTTTGGGTAAACTAACCCTTTAAATAGTTTATTAAAAAAACTAAACCTAACCTCTTGTGTTTATGAATCTTTTAAGTGTCACCATTCGTCTGCCTCCAAGATGGTAATCTGCCAATGGGTAGTAGTCAGCAAGGCCATTGTGATGAATGAGAGAATCTTGCAATGTGGGGCACAATTCGAAAGCCCTGAAATGCTCCCAATACCAAGCACTCATTTCTTTCACAATGAAGCTCACACATCTTTCCACTACAACCATCTGGATGATCTCAGCAAAAACTGGCAAGCTACCAGAAAGGCCACGAACAACAATCATGCCATTCCTATAGTTTACTCCATCAACAGACACATTCTTTGCAAGATGAACGCAGGTGACTTCAGGATGTGTTTGCTTAAGACTATTAACTACATCCTGATTCAAGATACCCACAGGTACAGTTGAGACCTCTGACACACTCATGCTACTATTTTCAATGTTAGCACACTCCAAGTGATAAGCCATCATGAACTGATGTTTCACTGCCAGAGTCAAGAGGATGTTTTTAAAGCAATGTGTGTAACGAGCGACCTGCTTGAAAAATCGATGCTTTGCCTTGAATCTGAGTGTCCACATCCCCACTAAAGGTCCAAAGTACTTGATCAGTCGTGGATAATGTTCCACATAATGATGTTTTGGCAGAAGTTTCAGTTCAGGAAAAACTTCCTGCAACTTGCGCCTGTGATCACAAATTTTGCTTTCAAGGTAGGCAATTGATTCTGCTGTTTGAACTGGTGCCACAACCAACTCAACAATATCCTTAAGCTCCATAAGGACCTGCCAAGCTGATTCATCCTGAGGTACCAGATGTCCAATCAAGAATGGAAGAAATCGTAAAAGGCTCCAATTTTCATGAGAATTGCCACCAATGCTTCCGTTGGACATGAAAGCACGTGGAACAGTGTGTGGCCGATTGGTTTTGTCTGTCCATTTGTACGGAAATGTCACAATTAGTTAATTGAGATTGTCAAGAGTGAAAAATATTTTAGAAATTAACAAATGTAGACAGTGTGCCAGCTCTACTGGTATTATGCCTTCAAATATGTCATGGGCAATATCAGGTGGGTACCCAGTACTGATGTTGAAATGGGAAAGACATGCAGACAAAACACACTGTCTTTTTACACCACAACAAGACTTTTCAGTTTCTACCGCTGACCTGACATGCAGTTCATGCATCTCTTTAGTTCTGAGCGTGAAACCATCTGAACTCACCTCTTTCTCCTGAATTTCAGACTTTTTTGCAGTACAGAACCTGCACACATATCCACTAGAGAAACTCTCCACAAAGCCAGCAATTCCATGTGCTCCCAGATTGTCTGCTATGACAGTCTGCACTGTGCCTTTGATGAAAGAACCAAGCTGTGCAATGAAAATCCCCTGGCTTTCCAATGTGGAAAGATCTTCCAGCAAGGGCTCAAGGATTTTTTCATATCCATAGTTCTTAACATCATCTGATCTGCAAAGTAGTGCCAAATATATGGAAGATAGTGAAGAACTTTCACCTGGTGGCAAGTTACCCAGATTCCAATACACAGCACAAATTTTATGCTTTTTTTCTAGAAGTGCCAAGTGGGTTGCATATTTCAAAATCATCTACATACAAATTCAGCCAAATTCGTAGCTCATCACATGACAAAAAGTCATTGTTTTTGAAATGCATACCATCACGATAGGATGCATATGTTTCTTGTCCAACTTCTGACAAGGTTGGAGTATCTAAAGTATCAATAATGTTCTTGTTACTCAAAAGCAGCTGCAACAACTTCAAGATCGGGACATACTGCATTGTTCTTTTCCGTTTGTCATCCAAAAAGTACTCTTCTGGTTCAACAACTTTTAAATTCTGTCTGTAGTAGGACTTCCGTTTAAATGATGTGCCAAGTGGACTACCTTTACCAATTGCATCACAAACTGGATTGTTGACACAGACAGCGGATGCAAGTTCTTCAGTGACTGACTGGTCAATCTGTAAGTGATGTCTAATCATTATTTCGGCTATCACACTTCTTGCATTACAAAGGGAAGCAGTGCTCAACAAATAATGTAGCTCTTCCAGCAATTCACTAACTGCAGCACTTGGAGCATGACAAATATTTTCTAGTTTTAGTAATACAGCAGCGAGTTTGTGTTCTATTAAATGAGCCTGATTATCAGGAATACCTGCATCTGTGCATGTAGTGTCAGAAGCACATGCAGGCTCAGAGTCCAGTGCGTTATCTGTATCAGATCCATCTGCATCAGATCCATCTGCACTTTCAAGTTCAACAGACTCATTTGAAGTCCTTTGAACTACACCATCTTTAAAATCTTCCAAATTGTGTATCTTATATTTACGACTTTTGTGGGACTTGAAAGTACCGTACACATTGGCTTTATATTCACAGCCTTTGAACATGCATGTGACAGTCTCATTATTTCTGAGATGACGACCAATGTGAAGAAAGTAGTCATGCTCATTCCCAAGTTCACAAAAAGAACATAAATCTCAAGAAAATGAAATTGAAGTCTCAGGTTTCTGAGAGGTTTTCGTGTGATTCCTGGACAAATGTGTCAAAAGTGAATTCCATGTTTTGAAAACACAAGGGCAGCCAGGATGAATACATTTTAAGCGATGACCATGCCCAAAGTTGCCATGCTTAAGTTTGTAGTGTTTAAGGATTTCTGACTGCTTTATCACTTCAATGCCACAATATTTACACTGAAACATTAAACTGACAAACACATAACAGAAGAAAAACACAATGACGCAAATAAACAGATATTGCATTGTCATATATGAGCATTCAGATCTTACAGAGCAACTGACTGTTTACTGTAATGAGTGGTGAAGCATAATATAAAAATACTTACTGTGCAAAAAGTTGGAATAATTACACTTCAGACAAATTACTTCAATACACACCACGAGAACCTGGAAACTTCCTTTGGCATCAAGGAAACCGTATGTGTCCTAGTCACACGCGTCTGCAGAGAGTACCTCAAATGAAAGCAAGCACACAATAATTACTGTTAGATTAAGACACATTTTACATAATGTACCATTAAAGATAGCAAAAAGGGGTATGTTTTAGTAGTATAGATATTTACGCTAAAATATTAAACTGACAAACAAATAAAATAAAAACTTCCTTAAAGTCAGCATGAAATGGAAGTTGTGACTGTCTTTTTTTCTCTACTGTGACGTATATCCGAGTGAAACGGCATCTGAAATGAGAGGGCGGGACTTGATTTAGTCCTTCAAGAATTGATTGGATTGTTGGAAGTTGGGGCGTTACTAACAAAATGAAGGCAGATCTGAAATGCCAGTTTGCAGTTAGTGGTGGGGGATTTTTCGCCACTGGATTCACTGCCGACACCCAAGCATGAATAAATTATGTATTTATTAGGGACGATGACGATTACAGCACAAAACATGCCTAAACAGCGCGTGCGAGAGAGAGAGAGAGAGAGAGAGAGAGCACCTGAATGACTGAGCTCGTCCTCCATCAGGTTAAGTCATATTCATGAAACAAATTAGTTTGCGATGTCCTAAGAGCAGTGCTTCCCCTGCCATTATCTCTGAGGTCTTAAAATATTTTGAGAAGGCCTTTAAAAAGTCTTAAAAAGCAGTGTTTCCCCTGCCATTATCTTAGGATGGTGGCCCGCCCTCCCAACGGCATCCCCCGCCCCCCTTGAAGGTCAAGTTCATTTTATTTTCTCTATAGCGCCAGATCACAGATTACTCATTTAAAGTTACCTTTCCAATAGGACAGGTCTATACCTTGTTCTTTTATTAAACAAACTTAAATAGCCTTATGTTATTTGTCTTATTTACACGCATGTTATTTCTGTACATTCGCACGTTCTGTATGCGCACAGCGCTTGCAGCAAACATTGCATTCGAATTGTAGGTGTGCGTCAGGCAGCTTATCAGTGGCGCATGATATGCAATGAAGATGTAGGTAGGTGTCATTGCATTTTCATGCTTTTTCTTAACTTATCCAGTTGAACCCACTGGATACATTGTTCATTCAAAGATGATGTTGTTTACGTCAAAACTGAAGCCAAGCCGTTCACACAGAACGCAAATTTATCGCATTTTCTAGAGGGACATCTATCACCGTTGCACTCGCGTCTCGCAAAAGTGAGTCGGATATTTAGAAAGCGATTTAAAATTATTGTAAGTTCAACTTTGAAAAAACATTTTATGGCGGGACGGGTCTCTCCCCATTCCACTGCATCTCATGTTTTTAAATAAAAAAAGTAGCGTTACTTTTTGTGATTGGTTTTCCGTGCTTTGAATTAAACTGTTTATAAACATGATGCTTTTTTGTTTCTAATTGTTTAAGCAATTTAATTAATAATTATATATGGTTAAACATTATTTTAAACATTATGCACATTTTTCAAAGATAGTCGTGTTATTTTATGCTTTGAATAACAGTGAATTAGTAATATTTTGCTCGATGCGCCCTCTTGTGGCCTCAGGGAAGAAGCTAAAAGCTTTTTTTCCTCTAACTGAAATGATGCCTTTTAAATTCGAATATAATTCGAATTTTGATAATATTTAGGTAAAAAAATCGAATTTAGTTTTTCAGCCATTTTGACAGCCCTATAGCCTACTAAATTGATTAAAACCTTAATTTTAAGGAATACTCATAAAATATGTCTTCAATGTTTTAATTGTAATATTAAATCCCCTTTATTTAAACAAAATAAATAAATTTGTACCTTAAGACCTCTTTTAAGATGCTTTCTGAATTACTTTTTTCTTTACTATAATCTTTTCTTTAAATTTAAGAGGAAACACCCACATTTCTAAGAATTTTCTTAGAATATTGTTACTAGGAGCACCTCTTAGCACTACGATTTTTCATGAATACGGGCCCTGATGTGTAACTTTATGTGATTCGTGCATTACAGTAGGCCGTCTGTCTCAATAAAAAAGGGAATCACTTGTAGCACTTCATTGAACTGCTTTTGTAGTTTTAATAATCAATTTATTTGTAATGAACACACTGAAGTGATTTTTACATTTGATAATTTGTTTTTCGTAGGCTATATGAATGCTTTTGTTTAGATGTAAAATGACAAAAGTAATGCATTGTTTCTTTGTAGACTATTTGTTCCTATAGGCCTTTTTTTTGCATCTGTTCTTATTTATAATAGGAAAGATAAAATAAAAAACAGCTATATTGTGAATATTAAAATAGTAGCCTAATTATTAATAAGAAGAGAACTGGAGGAAAACTTTAATCTTTCTCATAATCAAGCTTGCTGACTCTATATCGACTTTAAATGGTTGTAGCAGTCATTTTTTTGTCAGATTCCAAAAAAAAATCATACATAATTTTGAAGGTCTTTTAATGGAGAATGTAAAAAAAAAAAAAAAAAACTAATTAATTTTTCAAATTTGGTCGACTCGTTTTGTCAGCACAGGTCGCATTATTCTCGGGAGGAAGCATGTGTGAAGGCGCTAAATGACAACACGCATGCTCGATGTTTCACATGGTATGGTAAGTGTAAACACATGAATTAGATATGGGTCACAATTGAAAGAATGTGTAAACGGACAGACAAAAAAATCGGATATAGGCAACAAATCGGATCAAGACCTGCAGTGTAAACGCAGCCTTAGTGGTAAGATAAAATGTTTTGTGAATACGGGCCCAGGACCTTTTCAAAAATCCCGGTAAATGCGCTCAATGCACATCACAATTCCGGATTGGCTTATACCAATTTGATTTCACAGATACTAATTAAACTAAACTGAGCGAGACAATGACATCTCTGAATTCAATAATGAAATGCCTTTAACTGAAAATTGAATGTGTAATCTTATTATTATACTTTAATGACACTCTATCCTCCAATATGATACTGTTAAGTGCTTTGACACAATCTGTATTGTTAAAAGCGCTATATAAATAAAGGTGACTTGACTTGACCGATTGACAAACTTCCGGTTACACTGACCGCAAAATTCTAGCTCACTTGACCGACAAACATGGCTCTCTTACACTCGCTGTCTTCAAGACCTACCGCGTCTGTCGCAAAATATGTGACATCACCCATACGTGCACCGAACCGATCTCGCGGGCCGAGCACGCAGTTGTTTTTAATAGTCACGGGGAGTAAAATAAATATTCATGCATACTTTTTGGATTAAAACTCTTTGGACAAAAGATTAAGACTTTTTAATACATTTTAAGGGCCTTAATTTTCCCAAAGTTGATTTATCAACTTTTAATACTTTTTAAGACTCTGCGGACACCCTGTATATATGCCTGACGGGCAAGCCATTACGCTAATGCATTAGCTTGAAGCTTAAAATATAGAATTTTCATGTTTTGGGTAGGGATGTGCGGGTCTAGTCGACTAGTCGACTAAACGGTACAGCTCCTACTAGTCGACACTGAAAACAATAGTCGACTACACGAGAGAAAAAAAAACATGATGATTTTATCATTCAAATTACCATCATTTTAACGTTACATTTAAAACATTTTAAAGAACAGTTAAAATAAAACTTTTGAAAAAGTATACATATCAAAATATATAAATATTTTTTAAAGCGTATCTGGGCGGAAACTATATTTTTACCTCACATGCGTTATCTTCATGTCAGTTGCGGCGAGCTCAAAATGACCACACGAAAGACCAGCAAGGTGTGGGATTATTTTGAATTAGATGGAAATGGAAACGTTTTTTGTAAACTGTGTAATGTCAAATTATAGCCAAAATATAGCCAACATGAAGTACATTTTTAAAAGCCATTTTAATGCTATTCCTTGATAAACTTTCCTATTGTTTTTTACTTTTGTTTTAATATGTTGGCTAACGTTATATGAAAATGAAGAATTCTGTCAGTCTATTGATTGATTTTCCATTTCTGCATTGCTCCAGCCGATCTGAATAAATAAGCTACGCACTGGTTTATGAAGAGTGTATGCTCTTCCTTATTTTCTGTTTAAAAAGAGAGACTGACAATGGCAGTCAGAAGAGAGAACGATGTCAAATTTACTGTCCCTCCCATAGACTGGGCATTAGAAACACCCTCACATTAGCGTTAACTAACGTTAGCTTTTTTGTGTGTGTGTGTGTGTGTGTGTGTGTGTGTGTGTGTGTGTGTGTGTGTGTAATTTTATGCAACGGTAATATAATACAAAGAATATTGTTATAAATATACATCTTTAAAAAAAAATACAAATATGAAAAATGGTGACATAACGTACTGACAATGTTCAAAGAAGCACTATCTCCCCCTCATTGCTTTAAATGAATAGTCGCATCAGAAGTTAATTATTTTTTAGGTAACACGCAAATCGTTTTCCATTCCATTGTTTTTCATTAAATTGTTTTGTATTTTATTTTTTTTTACCAATGGAGGCACAAGAGTTCAACTCTCCCTCGGCCTCTCCCTCCTCTTCTCTATCACTTAACGTTAGCTGTTGTAATTACATCAGCAGATTCGGCACATTCGCGATAAAAAGCGGCGCTTTCCAACTTCAGTAACATATTATGGTATTACAGCTGTGAAAATACAACAATTACATTCTGAGACATGAACCGAAACTGAAATTAATTGTGAATTTTATTAACATTAACGTAAATCCTCCTTCCATTTTCACCTCAAAATTTTGGAGAAGCTGTGCCTGCCTCCCCTGACGAGCCGCCACTGCTAGCACTAATGTTACTTTACCCACCGCCAAAACAAACTGCTCTAGAACAAATAATTAAGAAGATTAAAAATACCCGTCCAAAAAGATTTATATCTCATGTTTAAGCGGGAACAGAGGATAGGAGGGATTTTCAGACAATCTTTTAAATAGATGCTATCTTTATAAATAAACAGCGTTTTTAAGCTTATAAAACTACATTTGCATCCAAAAATATCTTAAAAGTACATTTCATCACATAAAAAAGTAATTTTACATTATTTGTGTGTGCGCGCGCGCACGTAGTAGGATGTGACCGTTGGTCGCTGTGAAATTTATCCCAAAATGTATCGTTCGGAACTAGAGCATATGATACTCTTTATACAGCGAACAAACTATTTACTGTAATATATGGTGCTGTATTACATGAAATATTACTTACTGTGCAAATAGACTGAATGATGAAAACTCCGGGGCTGAAACGAAAATGTCTTCACCTCCCACGGTGAACCTGACTGGAAACTCCTTTTGGCGCCAGGGAAAATGTGCATTTGCGCATGCGCATAGAACCAATTTAATATTTTTAACTGAATTTAATTAATTCACATGACTTGGATTTAAAACACATGTAATTCGCATAATACCAATTAATAATTATTAATTAAAATCAAAAAACTAAATTTAAATGGTTTAAACTAGCTACATTTAATTATGCTTAATTTAATTGGGGCCATAATATTTTTTTTCAGTGCAGGTGCGTTCACACCAGACGCGAATGATTTACATGCTAAGTCAATGCAAAGACTATGGCAAGCCCTTTTAACATTTAAAAGTTTTTTTTGACTATCCATAAATATAATTTTGGATAGTCACAATTGTAATTCCAGATATCTATATTACAATTATGACTAGTCGTAATTGGAATCAAGATATCTACAATGTGTTTATGACTAGTCACAATGACAATTAGATATATCTCCAATTATAATTGCACTAGTAAGAAAACGAATTAGAGATATCTCTAAATACTTTACGACTAGTCATAATCTTCCATTGACTTCCATTGAAAAATATTTGCAGATATCTTCAAATGAGTTTTGACTAGTCGTAATTCCAATTCAAGATATCTTTAAATATGATTTGCCTAGTCAAAATTCTAATTAGAGATATCTCCAATTACAATTTGACTAGTGGTAATTCAATTAAAGATATTGTTACGTCTCTGATGTAAATTTAGTCTAGGATTTTAAAGAAGTAACATTAAATTGATATATTAAAGAAATACGCCGGGGAAATCAGTGGCAATGGAACACATGACACAAATTAGACCTCAAAAATAAGGTTTATTGTTCCCAATAAATAAGTAGTTAAACCAACAAGACAAAGGAAAAGAAGGGAAGTTAAAGTGGCGCTTAAATCAGAAAATAAATATAATGAAAGAATCCCACATACTAACTAATTCCCAAATCCCCTACACTATTAAAGTAAAGATATGGAAATAAAAGTCTTCAACGCAAAGTGTCATAAACTACACTACATATACAAAGCAAAACATACAGAAGCGCACACTCATAAACTAATGTGTCTAATACATCAAAGATCTCTACGTGCGGGTATGTAGGTCACGTGACTTACTAAGCTCTTCCACTCCTTCCTTGTCTTCCAAACCAGCGACAAGCAGACAAACACAAGCCGTTAACAACATAAGTTGTGAATAAACAGTTAACAAGGTCAACCGTTCAAAACCGTTAAAGAGCTCTGAAACTCCGCCAACTTGTCTAACCAAGAGCGCAACACACACACACATTCCGCAGGTGCACACAGTCACAATCCAAAGTGTCACACCCCCTTCTTCTCGCTGACATTCTCCTTTTAAACCTCTCGGACAGGAGCGTGATTGGCAAGGGAAACATGTCGTCATAGTTGATTGATGATGATGATGATGATGATGATGATTGACAGCAACGATAGCCAACAGAATCCAAGAAAGGCGGTACCTAAGAGGATGAGCATAAGAACAGAGAAAAAAGCAAAAAGGAAATAACATACAGCACAAAAGATCGCAGAACGTAACAATATCTACAACTCTAATTTGACTAGTCATAAATTAATTGCAGATATCTACAAATGTATTCGGGATATCTTAAAAAAAATTAAATTAGAGATATCTCTAATTGTATTTTGACTAGTCAAATCATATTTAAAGATATCTTCAATTGGGATTACGACTAGTCAAAACTCATTTGAAGATATCTCTAATTGAATTACCACTAGTCGAATTGTAATTGGAGATAGCTCTAATTAGAATTTCGACTAGGCAAATCGTATTTAAAGATATCTTGAATTGGAATTACGACTAGTCAAAACTCATTTGAAGATATCTGCAAATATTTTTCAATGGAAGTCAATGGAAGATTATGACTAGTCGTAAAGTATTTAGAGATATCTCTAATTTGATTTCTTACTAGTGCAATTACAATTGGAGATATCTCTAATTGCCATTGTGACTAGTCATAAACACATTGTAGATATCTTGATTCCAATTACGTCTAGTCATAATTGTAATATAGATATCTGGAATTACAATTGTGACTATCCGAAATATATTTATGGATAGTCAAAAAAAAGTTTTAAATGTTAAAGGGGCTTGCCATACAAAGACACGATAGACAATCCTGCGGCGCTATTCGCGCGAATGAGTTAACCAATCAGGAGCTTGCTCTAGCAGTGACGTGATTACTAGTGGAGGCAGAAAATCCGAAACAACAATGGCGGACAAAATCATCGTCGCTTTATGTGGATAACCGGAGCTGTATATACATATTCGTACTTTTATAGAAACAGGGATTAAAAGGATCTTGCTTGGAAGAAAGTGAGTGAGGAGGTCGGACAATCTGGTAAGTTGTAAAAACTCTTTACTCACTTTGAGCTATAAATATACATATTGAGACTACAAGCTAGCTAAAGCCGGTGTACCGACGAAACATGCTAAGTTACCTATCACATTGTGCTACCAATCATATATTTGCATTGTTTTAAGAGTAAGGGTAGGTGTGGACGGGTAGGTTTAGGGTAACGTTAGGGTAGGTATGGACATACAAAAGTCTCAAACCACATGATTAAGATGCTGGTAGCACAATCTGATATGTAGCATTTTCGCTATCGATTTGAGCTAACGTTACCTATCTAATGTAGCTTTAGGCAGCACAATCTGAAGCACAAATCGTCAGAACACCGGCAAATTAAGCTTATTCACCGTATTTTACAACTACTTTCCCGCTGACGAGTTAATGTGTTTATTCAGAGGAAGTGTGCAGAAAGAAGTGGAAGAGTCTGAGGGACACATATTTAAAGGAGAAGAGGAGTGGATCAGACCAGGGCAAGACAGCAGCAGCAGGGCAGTCAGAGACAGGTGTGTTGACAAGTGAAGCAACACAACAGGGCATATATGTTGTTGTTTTTTTATGATGAAAAGTCTAAATTAATGTCTCTGACTGGTGTAATGTGTAATGTTGTATTAATATTTAATATTGTCATGACAGAGCTGACTGGTTATTTTGATGGTAGTGAGCTTGGGACCCCTCTGCCAGAACCTTCTTCTGCTTCCCTGCCGGCCCTTCAAAATCTGCTGCTGTACCCACAGATGTTTACAGGCAATAATGACCATGTTAACATATTATGTTTACAGTAAGTGTGACCGGTGTAATCTGTGTTGTGTTTCTTCTCATAGTAACCAGACGGACATCAGTTGACGGTTTGACTCTTAATTTACTGAATGAAACAGTCTTTACAGTGTGTTTTCGCCCTTCTTGACTTTTCTCTCCCATGCACAGACAGTGCAGAAAGGGGAAGACAAAATAGAATAAAACTTTCAAACAATCAAATCAATTTAACAATGAGTGACAAAACCGCATACCTGAATAAAACATGAAACAGTTTTACAGTGTTTTCGCACTTGTCTTTTCCGTTAAATTAATGTAAAGTGCAACGCAATTAGCGCGTGCATCGATGAAGCATAAAACTGCTCAAACTTAGTGAAAATACAGAAATAATCAAATATACACTAAATAATATCACAGATATGATTTAAACAGAGTATAAAAGTATAAAAACAATTTTTAAAGCAAAGATGCAATTAGATTAATGAGAGCTCATTAGAAATCCACCTCTCCCATGCACAGACAGTGCAGAAAGGGAAGAGGAGGTGCAAAGACAGGAAATTAAGATTTACGCTGCTATCAGAAATTTAACGGGGAAGATGCACACACAGACAGGCATATCAGATATACATCGTTAACATTTTTGTGTAATTCTACATATGAAATGAACATTACTTTCCACACCTGTTACATAAGCACTCATAGCCTCACACAACACTGACAGTTTGTGAAGGAGTTTAATCCTTTTCTGCCTTCTCATTGTACAAAATGTGTTATTTGATACAGCGCCACCAAGATGAAGAGCTCAGTTAAGGCCTAGGGAGCAGCCATCGGAGGTGGAGCGGCAGCTCCTAGAAACACTCTGGACCCGTCCTGTAGCTCCAGTGCCGCCTCCACGCTCAGAGGATGAGCTCTTCCTCTTGAGTCTGGTCTCTTCCCTGCAGAGGTTGCTGCCTCAGACGAAAGAATTTGTCAAATTTCAAATACTCAAATTAATTTATGAAAGCAGCACAGTTCTGCTTAATTTGGAAAAATTGGAGTCTAAAGAGTAGTTTTAACAAAGAGGCAGCAATCGCTGCAGGGAATGAACCAGACTTTATCTCCTTTCTCCTCTCCTTCACTTTGGACTTCCCTCTTCCAAGCAATACACTTTTTATTCCTGTACATAGTTGTAAATGTTCTTTGCATATAGTTTGTATATATTTGTATTTGATTGGATTTATTTTGTATAAATAAATGTTCTATACAATGACCAGATATCTTGGTGTGTTACTTTGTGCACAACATTGTAAACCATAATTTATATTTGTTACATAAAAATATAATTTCTATGTTAAGACTATAATACTTATGGCTAACATTTGTACATTCATTCTAATTAAATCCTATTGCAAATACACTCACAATAGTATAGTAAACCAGTTATTTGTGATTGGACCAGTGTTGAGGTATAGTGTAATTAGAATGCAGCAACGAGACAGGGATTCCTTTTGGGGGCTGTCTCCATTTATCATTTGAAAACAAGAAAACTATAACGATCTAAACTTGATTGAAAAATTATTAAAAGATTTACAAGAGTTAAGGATGAAAAAGATAGCAATATTTACAAGAGAGGTTGGAAATGTGTGATTATTTACAATATATAAACAGTGTAAATCAAAAGGATGGGGATACTTACAAGAGCCAAACAAAGGACATTAACAGCACAGGATACAATAAAAACTATTCAGTCGGTTGCCACTGGACTCCTCCACTAAACAGTCCCAGATTGCAGTCACCACGTCAGGGACAACCTTGCTGACTGGAGACACCAATACGGAAGCTGCTGCAGAAGCCCCTCCCATGACGCGAATTCGCGTCTGTTGTGAAGTGATTTCCACGCGTGAATGAAGCGAGTAAACAAAAAATGCTCAAGCGTACAACTACGTGCGAATTGCGCAGTTTATTGAGACAGGGGTAACTGCAGCCTGGACAAATGGGCGTGCCGAAAGGTGGGGGCGTGCCAAAAGGTAGGGGGCGTGCCAAAAGGTTTCTCATTGGTGAACGGCGTTTTACTGTGTTGGCCAATCAGCGGTAAACATACATTTACGTAATTTCCTTTAGACAAGAGAAGATGGCGGTGGTAAGACATGGTGTAATTCGTCATACGGTTATCTATGCTTAATATACTACAAATATGTATATTACGATAGCTTGTTACAATACGATCATAATTTATTTCCTTTGCGTTATATCTTGCAGCTTTAGTAATTAGTTTATTGTTGTTGACAGATACATGTTACAGTGAGACAAAACGATGACCGCATATGCATCGACGCCTTCAGAGTTGGTAGTTTGTATCGGTGTCCTTTTTGTGCAACCAGTGTTTTTAAACCATGTGAAAGATACAAGGTACTTACTCATTTGCAAAGCCACAGACTTCGAGTGATTCATCATGAACGTAAGTACAAGTTTAGTTGTGCTATGCTTGTTACATGACATAATTTGGGTCATTCCGTGTCAAATCAACAAAACGCTCCGGTTACTATCGTAACCTCGGTTCCCTGAAAGCAGGAACGAGACATCACAGAGAATTTCTCCGTTATGGGAAGCTCCTTCCCTCCAACCTTTCCTGAATACCTATTGGCTCACGCCAGTCCAATGACTGGCCAATTGTCGCGAAGCATGCAAATACGCGCTCGAGAGGAAGTATAAATGCGGCGCCCGCGACAATTACGTCAGAATCTGATACTGAACGCCGCTTGGCTGGACGAGCAGATATCACGGCGATCACCGTGATGTCTCGTTCCCGCTTTCAGGGAACCGAGGTTACGATAGTAACCGGAGCGTTCCCTTTCAAGCTGTCACGAGACATCACGGAGAATTTCTCCGTTATGGGAACGCTATTCAATCCCGCCGTGAGAGAGGCTACGGGCAGCCTGCACCGCGAGGAAGCATTCCCACCAATAACGGCGCTCGTAGGACGGCTCACAGCTGATAGGTGGAGATAAGCCAATGAGCGCCCACACCCCAGGCATACTAAATTTGCATATCTGGCAACTGATAACATGGGCTGCGCTGAGAGCAGGGCAGAACACATTCAGCAATAACAGTATACGGGGCTGTACAGAGTTAACACTGTGTCGAGCAGCATAACATAACATGACATGTACGCGGCACTGAACTCAGGGCCGACCAAGATAACCTCATAGAGGGCTGCGTAATGTACTGTACAAGCAACATCTCCCACAAAGGTAGTACATAAACAGTTACTCACCGACAGCACTTGGAAGGCTAAGGACTAAACGTCCAGCTTGTAAAACCTGGCGAAGGTATTCTGCGAAGACCAGCCAGCTGCCAAGCAATATCTGGGATAGACATACCTCTTGACCACGCTCAGGTGGAGCGATAGCCCTCGTTGAACGGCCCCTAATGTGCAGAGGGCATTTTCCAAACCTTGGCTTGTATATGCCTCCGTGATAGCGTCCACAACCCAGTGTGACAGACTTTGTTTCGACACGGCTCGGCCCTCTGTAGCACCACCATAGCACACAAAAAGCTGGTCCGACTGCCGAAACTGGCTGAACGGTCAATGTAATCCTCAGAGCCCTGACGGGGCACACTGCAGTCTGGGCATTCGCACTCTGTGGGGGCGATGACTCCGCAGCAAGGGCCGGTAGTGAAACCGTCTGTGGCCTGAATGGGGTAGACAGCGATTTAGGCACGTGACCCAATCTCGGCCGGAGAGTGACACTGCAGTCCCGGGGTCCGAAACGAATACAGTTGTTGCTCACAGAAAAAGGCTTGTAAATCCCCAATGCACTTAGCCGAAGCGAGGACAAGGAGTATAGTTTTAAGCGATAGCTCCTTCAAACCTACTGAAGTTAGGGGCTCAAATGGTGGCTGCGACAGAGCTCTCAATACCACTTCCAGGTCCCAGGGCGGAACCGAAGGTGGACGTGGGGGATGTAGTCTCTTGCTCCTCTAAGAAAACTCACCACCAGCGTGTCTCTACCGAACGATTGCCCGCTGTGCGGGGAACGAAAACGCGGTAATGGCCGCCACATAGACTTTCAGTGTTGATGGTAACCACTATCCAATCTGTGCTGCAAAAAGCTCAGAACATCCGACACCGTGCAAGTATCCGGGTCGATATGAGCATGACCGCACCATTTCACAAACACTCCCCATTTTGAAGCGTATAACGTCTCGTAGAAGGTGTTCGCGCTTCCGTGAGCGTGCTGAGCATGCGAGACTGTGAGGCCATCTCCTCTGATATCCCTGAAGCGATCGCACATGAAGGCTCCATAGTTCCAGGTCGGAGTGCCACACCGAGCCATCCATCTGGGATAGCATATGTTCCCTGCTGGGGATCGGGGAAGTCTGGGAACCAAGGCTGGTTCGGGGCGATGAATATCACCGATGCTCGCATAACACCAGTGGCAACATTCTTGATCGGAGGAATGCATACGGCCTGGCTGCTGGCCAGCGTGATGTCAGCGGAAAGTGCGCGTTCTCGCTCGTAGCGAACAGCTCCACCTCCGCTCTCCCGTAACGTTAGCGGTTCCAAATCATCCGAACCGACTCGGGGTGCAATCTCCACTCTCCTTGAGCAATCCCCTTCCTCGAAAACATGTCCGCCCCATCAAGAGACCGGGGATGTGGCTGCTCTGACTGAAGAGGACGACAGTCCATTGCCTGCTTGCACAGCGCCCTTGAGCGAAAACCCCCTGGTGATTTATATACGAAAGCACGGACGTGTTGTCGGTGCGAATCAGTACATGCTGCTGTTCCAGCTGTGGCTGAAAACCCTTTAGAGCTAAGAAGACTGCTTCCAGCTCCAGGCGGTTCATGTGCCACCGGCTCTGAGATTACAACCACAGACCATAAGCTGCATTTCCTCGCACACTGCTCCCCAGCCGTGAGTCGATGCATCCGTCGTGACCACCACGCGCGACGCTTTCGAGCACAGGGGAACTCCCCGGCTGACGAGATCTGGGTTGCGCCAGAGCTTCAATGCCGTCACGGGTGGCCGCGATGCACAAACATCCCGAAGTCCACGCCGTCCACGGGACTCAAGATTCCAGCCATAGCTGCAGCGGGCGCATGTGTGATAATCCCAGATGACATATCGCTGAATCCGAGCAGTCTCTGAAAAACCTTCAACTGAACAGAGCTGCATTGCCTGAATGGAGCAGGGAAGACAAAATGGCCGCCGCGAGAGGCGGGCTCTCAGCGCCACGCGATCTCGCGAGAGGCAGGGTCTCATCTCCACGCGATCTCGCGAGAGGCAGGGTCTAAACATATCCCCAGCTATGTAAATAGACTGACTTGGGGCGAGAATGCCCTTCTGCATGTAACACATAGCCTTGGATTCCAAGTGAATAAGCAGCGAGTCTATGTGTCTGATAAGCGTATCCAGGGACTGAGATAAAATCAGCCAATCGTCCAGATAGTTCAAGGTTCTTTATTATTCGTCACATAGTTGAGGATGCACCTTCCACTCTAATTGAGTGGGGAAGTGCTGCATCGATGCACTTTGAAAAGTGCATGGGGCCAGCCAGCCCGTTAACAGGAGAACAGAGTAACTTAATGGTACGCTGTGCTTTTCCTTGACAGCATACCTCAGAAAACCGTCTGATGCGGTGCTATCTGAATGTGAAAGTACGCGTCCTTAAAATCCACAGACGCAAAGCAGTCCCCGGGGCGAATTTGCGCCAGGATCTGCCTTAGCGTTGATATCCTGAACGGACGCTTGCCAAGCGCTCTGTTGATGGGTCTGAGATCTAGAATCGGGCAGAGTCCACCATCTCTTAGGCACCCCAAATAGCGGCTGGACAAAACAGCAGTCCCGCCTGCTCGCTGAGACTTGTTCTATAGCTCCTCCTCCGAGCAGTTTGCATAGCTCTTGTTTAGTATAAGGGCATTTCGAGTCAGTGTTAGAGACTACGCCACGCCATTGAAACGGGGTGGTCTGAGTCTGAACTGAAGGGAGTTAACGTTACCCTCGCGCTTATGCAGAGCAACCCGCGTGAGATTCTTGGAATAGTTTCTCACGCGCTCAGGAGCTGACACAGCGGCTTTAGCGGCTTGGTCGTTGGGGTCGCCGGCAAGTACTGCACGGCTATAACCCGTGTGGGCAGTGGCTCCGGTCGCTCAGGGGAGGGGCGAGCGGCGTTGTGTTGACTGAGTGAGGAGGAAGAGTTTATCCTTGTGCAAATGTATGTATTTGATGAACATACGCTATCACACACATTCTACAAATTTGAGACAGCTTGAGGGCTAGCCCACTGGTCGTGGTGCCTCTTTCCGGGTCTCTTACACTTGTCCAAGCAGACCTCGGTCCCACGGTCAGCTATATTATAACCGCGCGGGAGGCGGCTGTATCTACAGGCTGACTATGCTATACGACCTAGTTGAACACCACTTGTAGGGGCGTAAACAACTGGCGTAATAGACCGGCGAAATCTGGAAGGCTGATAGGATACGCCCTACAGGGCATCAGGCGACTCCTCGCCTTCACGCGCAGGGGCGTCAGGTGACTCCTCGCCTTCGCACGCTTTTCCGCGCAGGGGTGTCATGTGACTCCTCACCTTTGCGGGCTTTTCCGCACAGGGGTGTCATGTGACTCCTGACTTTCGCGCGCTTCTCCGCGCAGGGGTGTCATGTGACTCCTCACCTTCGCGGGCTTTCCCGCCCAGGGGTGTCATGTGACTCCTGACTTTCGCGCGCTTCCCTCGTAGGGGTGTCAGGTGACTCCTCGCTTTCGCGCGCTCTCTGCGTTATCATGTAATGAGAGGTTGTTCCGTACACACACGACAGCCGCTGATTAGGGGCTATTATCATGTAATGAGAGGCTGTCCCGTACACACGACAGCCGCTAATTAGGGGCTATTATCATGTGAATCAGAGTGTTCTCCACACACACACGACAGCCGCTGATTAGGGGCTATTATCATGTAAATGAGAGGTTGTCCCGTACACACGACAGCCGCTAATTAGGGGCTATTATCATGTGAATCAGAGAGTGTTCTCCACACACACACACACACACACACACACGACAGCCGCTGATTAGGGGCTATTATCATGTAAATGAGAGGTTGTCCCGTACACACGACAGCCGCTAATTAGGGGCTATTATCATGTGAATCGGAGAGTGTTTTCCACACACACGACATCCGCTGATTAGGGGCTGTATCATGTTAATGAGTGAGGAGCTAAGAGATTGTGTTTTGCAAAGCAGAACGCCGCTCTGAGGCGGGGTCTACATGCTTAGACAGTGGCTCTTCCCGTGCGGCATCCGCGGCGACGTGAGATCCCTTTGCTCCCGCATCTGCCTTCGGCTCTCCGCACCGCCATGGAAGGGGGGCGTGAGAAGCCGGGCTGATGTCCTGTCCTGCAGGTTTGATGGTGAGAGGAGTGCGGACATTCAGTCGGCCTCAGCTCATCACCTGAGTCCCGAAGGTCCACCGCTGATTTTCAGACGGCAGACGGACTACCTTTACGAAAATGTCATACTCACCTGAACGCTGCAGAGAAGCAGCCATGAGGCCTGCCCTCGAATGAGCGAATCTTAACCGTGAGCTGTAATAGTTTTAAGCCATAACCTAGGTTCAGCAAAGTGAAGAAAAAGATTCTGACGTAATTGTCGCGGGCGCCGCATTTATACTTCCTCTCGAGCGCGTATTTGCATGCTTCGCGACAATTGGCCAGTCATTGGACTGGCGTGAGCCAATAGGTATTCAGGAAAGGTTGGAGGGAAGGAGCTTCCCATAACGGAGAAATTCTCCGTGATGTCTCGTGACAGCTTGAAAGGGAACTGCTCAATTTCAAATAAATGTAATTGATGCATATTTACTGAGTAATCCACTATTTTGTAGAGTGTGCTAAAATGACAGTTTTCACCTGAAATTTGGACCAATTAAGGGGGGGGGGTGAGTTTAGAAAGATGACAGCATAATTTAATTTTTGCAAGCAAACTTGGGGCAAAAAACAAGAGTTTTTTTTCTCCCATTTTTGAACTGTCACCATTGGCATATAATGCAACAAAGATTGCTAAAGTAAATGGATTTAACAAATAGACCTGTCAATCTCTGTGTTAAAATAAAATAATGATGCTGTCATCTTTCTACAATAATTTTTACCCCCCTGTAATATGGCTACAAATCTCACATTGAATATTTTGGCTTTCTTCATTTATGTATTTCTTTCACCCAAAAAAATAAATATCAAAATCAAAATGTTTAGCCAGGGACCTCTGGTTGAGTTGAGCCAGAATGACCCAATTGTTAAGGTGACCCAAGGTGATAAATGATAATGACAACGGTGATGTTACGAATCATGTTAACATTTGAAATGTACATCAAACATATTTAGCTTTGTATACTTATTTTACTATTTGAAATTTTGTCTGTTAATGATTCTTACAGAATTTCTAATCTTCGACTGTCACTTGGAGTGCAGAAAATACAAGCATTATCACTGCTGCCACTGCCCCACAACAATAATAAATAAGGCAGATTTCATCAAGCACATAAATGTGTGCAAACATTCAGCTCTGCAGGTGAACCATACAGTGCCTTCTGCTTCTCAGTGCGTCGAGATGACTCCGCAGGTGAACCATACAGTGCCTTCTGCTTCTCAGTGCGTCGAGATGACTCCGCAGGTGAACCATACAGTGCCTTCTGCTTCTCAGTGCGTCGAGATGACTCCGCAGGTGAACCATACAGTGCCTTCTGCTTCTCAATGCATCGAGATGACTCCGCAGGTGAACCATACAGTACCTTCTGCTACTCAGTGCGTCGAGATGACTCCGCAGGTGAACCATGCAGTGCCTTCTGCTACTCGGTGCATCGAGATGACTCCACAGGTGAACCATAGAGTGCCTTCTGCTTTTCAGTGCGTCGAGATGACTCCGCAGGTGAACCATACAGTGCCTTCTGCTTCTCAGTGCGTCGAGATGACTCTGCAGGTGAACAATACAGTGCCTTCTGCTTTTCAGTGCGTCGAGATGACTCCGCAGGTGAACCATACAGTGCCTTCTGCTTCTCAGTGCGTCGAGATGACTCCGCAGGTGAACAATACAGTGCCTTCTGCTTCTCAATGCGTCAAGATGACTCCACAGGTGAACCATACAGTGCCTTCTGCTTCTCAATGCGTCGAGATGACTCCACAGGTGAACCATACAGTACCTTCTGCTACTCGGTGCGTCGAGATGACTCCACAGGTGAACCATACAGTGCCTTCTGCTTCTCAGTGCGTCAAGACATCTAAAAACGGCTTGAAAAGCGTTCGTAGAAAGCAAGAGCAAAGGTTAAATTGTCCCCACTGTCATCAGTGTGTTTTAAAGGAAAATCTGATAAAACACATACAAAGGGCACATACAGATATTGAGCACGACATCACTGCACAGTCCCACTTACAAAGTCAGTGCATTGACCCAAAGAACGGAGTTTTTGCTGTTGCAAAATCTTCTAAAGGCGCTTGTATTCCCATTCATGTTATCAAAAAAAATGGGGCAGTTCACACAACGTGACTTGTGAACTAGATGTCTGCAGTTCTGTTGTGAATTTTAAAAGAAGTGGCATGCGATCTTGTCAGTGTGCACATTTACAGTCTGTTGATTACTGCAGATCCGATGCTAGAAATGTTGTCCTGGATGAAGATGTTTTAAAAGAAATGGTGCAGCACAAATGGTTTTCAGAGGAATGCAAAAGACAGTGTTTAAATTCTCAGAAAAAAGCTGAAGAACAAGATATGTGTTTTGCATCCTACGTGAATCTTGGAGGTCCATCTTATATGCACTATGTCAGTTTTTGAGCCAAATGTTTCATTTTATAACCGATTGGGAAGGATCATGGTTGTTTATAATGCCAAACTCAACACATGGCATTGCCCTTGTACCAGGCCAAGGCACTCCTGCATACACAAGGCAGTGTGCAAATGGCACCTTTTCCAAACAAACAGAAAACTCTTCCAAAGAGTGAAGAGCACTGAGGAGGATTTGACCTGCAAGACTTCATTGCAAGTGGACACTTGTCTTTCTTTAGAAAAAGATGATGCTGAGAACACTGTGTACTCTCCAACAAATGAGGACCTCAAGAAAATGGTGCAATATATCTTTACAAATAAAACAATACCATCTTCCCTACCAATCTCAACAACTGATTTAAATGAAAAGGAATTCCCAAAAGTTCTGGTTCCAAATGAGATGCACTGCTCATCATGTTTGGAACATGCACCTCTTAGTGATCCTTTGCTCATCTCTTATAAAGCTAAAATTGTCACAACAGTTGGAATAATTGAAGGTCGGTATTTGTTAGTAGTAAATTCTTATTTTAATAAAGTGTTTAGGATTAACTGCATATTTTTTGTTCATTTGTATTTAGGTGTTGAAACCTATTGCAAGACATGTCCAGTGTGTGGAATTGCATATCGCTATCAAGAATGGAGCACTGGTGTGCATAACTATGATGACCACATCATACTCAGTTTGAAATTTTGTCTTCTTTAGCACTTTGTAAATCTCTTGTACATTTTTAATTTTTTAAGGTCTCCTTCAGAATGGAAAAGGTGCAGAAAAGATGTAGGCTCGGCTCAGTTGAAGGCACATATAGGTATGGTTGAAGGCTTGTGTGTGTGTGTGTGTGTTAGGGCTGTAGTCAAGTCCACCTTTGTCGAGTCCAAGACAAGTCCAAAGAGGTCCGAGTCAAGTCCAAATGAGACGATCAAAACAGAGAAAGAAAAAAATAATCTTCTTCAAAACCACATACTTAATTATTGATAATTGATGTTGTAGGATCAAATTAGGCTATTGTATTTTTCCTCCTGAGACCCAGCTGTGGAGTTTTTGCCTCTGTAGTGGACATTATATTTTAGTGAATTTCTCTGAGACCTCACATGTCACAGTTATAAGCCTGGATGTCCTGTAGAGAGCACATTCAGGGCTTTATAGAGATACTAAATGTTTTTTAAACCCTCTCATACGTCTTTAAAGATGGCTATATTTAATTTAGTGAAAAATTGTACATCCTTATGGAAATATGATTATATTCTGTGATGTCTTTTAAATCTGAATCATTTTCAGATTGTTTGTCATAAAGCAACATCTAAGGAAAATGTTATGGGTTCTCAAATTCAAATATGACTTCCTGTTATGAAACCGGACATAATTTCATACATGTTCAATGTAGAGGACACCAGGACTAAAAGCATGTTTATTATGCATTTTGGGAGACAACAATTAAATTATATATCAGTTTGCTTATGAAATAGTATATATTATTATGAAAATCTGGCCATGTATTACTCCCATTATGAAAATGATTTTTTCAATATTCTGTCTCAACAGCAACACATTAATAAGCAAATTAGATACAGTGTATAGGTACACTGTGTTTAATGGGAAACCAGTTTATGGAATTTTTACACACATATTGCATAAAACAAAATGGTATATCAAATATTTTTGTTATACATTTTAAAACATAGTTGAGAATCATCCTTAAACAAAGTTTAGAATAAAAAAATCCTGAAACCTAAAAAAAAATATTTGGTGATTTAAAAAAACTCCCATTGATTTTGGTGTTTTGATGTCTATTCATGCCATTTAATTTTAGTCCTTGTGTCCTCTACAGAGGACATATACTCAAATATTAATAAAATAGAGAGTTTTTCAAAAATGACATTTTTTTTGGGGGGGGGGGGGGGGGGGCGGGGTCTCAGGAGGATATTTTAGGTTTAGCAATTTCACTAATATTTGACCAATTCTCGATTTTGTGTGATTTTAACTAGTCAACTTGAAAATGTAACTACAACATGATTCAAGCAACTTTTTCTTTATTAACCCTCTAGTTAAAGAAAAGTATATTCTAAGTGCACCACACATGACGTTGTCTTCATGATGTAAATGTTAAACAAATCACTAAATATCTTTGCAGAAAAGATGAACTACAACTACATCTTGTACAAACTTATATTAGGCTATATGTTCTGAAATAATACAAGACAAATGCTCCAAAAAACTCAAGTAATTCCAATTCAAAATGACTGAAGGTATAACACCTAGAGTGCTATTATTAACTATAAAGGATCTGTAAAACAATGAACAGCGGTTTTCAGCCTGTCACCGGGATGCAAACCTGAAATATCAGATATAGCCTACAGTAGTAGTTCTTTGCAGGTTTTGTATTTGATTACGCTGCTGTTCCGTTGTTTTTTCTATGTAAGCATGGACGAGTTTGACTGTTGCGCTCGCGTCTCTTGCAGCGTCTCGTGCATGAAACAGTATTCTAAAACCGCGGCACTCTAGTTATTAAAAGATGTTTAACTCACATCTTCTTGTATTTTTTCTATTCCACTGCCCGCGTCAACACAAAAACACATCCTGTGTGAATGGCACCTAGAAAGCATCACACGTGAGCGGTTAATCGTGTGCACCGACATGCGGTTGGATCGTTCTTTTCTCTTTACTGTTATTATCAAAGTGTCTAATTCTAGCGTTTGGTAATATTTCTATTCAAAATCGCGATTCCTCGATTTATAAAAAATCTAAAAATCAAATTAATCGAAACAATCTGATAAATCGCCCAGCCATTGCCACAGTGTTTGCTTATTTTTTACTTTATTTACATTTTTGTGTAATTTATTTTATTTTACATCCAGTTGTATGCCGTGCCTCCGGGCTTTATTCGTTTTGCTCTTATTCGTTCTTTTTCTTATTCATTTGGTGCCACAGCGTTTGATGATTGTCATTTTTTTTTTTTTACATTTAAACATTTTGTAATTTTATATTAGGCTTATAGCATGGTAATGGTGTTTTTTTATTCGTTTTGTTAATTAAAGTCCCATGTTTATTGCAGAAAATGTGTCGTTGTAAGTTATAGATAAGCAATTGACCTGAAATGAAAGTGAAAGCAAAATGCGCACGGGCATTAATAAGGTATTTAAAAGCGAAGGAAAATGAGAGGGAAAACTCCAACGAACTTTGTAAAACCAAACTGTATTATGCAACTTGCCGACAGCGTGTCTGTGGCCAAAATAAAGATTATTTATGCCTCCACGCAGCACGCACACTCAGAGCCAAGTGCACACTCATATGATGCAGCTGTGCATTTAACAGGCGACCAATGACAATGCCCGTTCTAGATGGAGTTAAACCAATGGCAATTACATTACCCATTTGCGGAACAAGCGAGCCAGATTAGTGGTTTTGTTTTGAAAGAGAAAAAAAAGCATATATTCCTGGACTCGGTCGAGACTAACTTCAACATTTGGCGAGTCCGAGACAAGTCAGAGTCCAAATACCAACGAGTCCAAGACAAGTCCGAGATGATAGAAAAACGTCTCGAGTCCGGACTCGAGTCCAAGACCGGACTCGAGTACTACAGCCCTAGTGTGTGTGTGTGTGTGTGTGTGTATTAATATAATATAATATAACAAGGCCAGTGCAAAGAATAATGAAAAAAATAATTCATATAGGGCTGCAACAACTAACCCAAAAAGTAATTGAAAAGAAATTAAATCAAATCTATATATTTTTTTTTTATCGGAAAGTGACCTAAAAATGTCACATTGTTCAGATGTACAAATGTATTTTTTTGCAATATTGCCAATATGCATACATTTTACATTTTTTATGCAATTATTATTATTTTTTTGGCTGTTAATGCACATCTAAATATGTTGGCCTGAATGTGTAATTTGTAGTTGTAATTTCATAGATATAAATATATCTTTATAACATTTTAAATGACAATTTAAATTTATTTTTCAACCATGGACCCAACAGGAGGCCTTGCTGATGTAAGATTGAATATTATGTAGTATTTTATGTAACTATTTTTTTTGGAATTTCATATTTTAAATGGTTTTGTATATATATTTTTTTTATTCAGCTACCATCAGAGCTGCTCAGACATATTCTTCTAGATGTTGTCTATGAAGAAGGAGATGGAGCCTTTCTCACTCTGTCACTAGTGTGCAGAAAGTTTTATGACATTATCAACCGTCAGAGTTTTCGAAGAAAAGCTCAATTTGCCTGGCTGGACAGTGTGTATATTTAGTACTTTTATTAACTGAACAAGGTTTTTAAAAATATTTAGAGAGTTTATTGCATCAATTCAGATTTTTTTTTTGTTGTGTAGGTATCGTTGACTGGAAGTCTTTCAGTCCAGATGTGAGGAAATCATACAGAGTAGAGTTTGAGCTCACCAGATGTGATGGCTGTAGATGCATCTACAAAAACACCACTGGATACTGTGGCCATGGAAAGAAGGGGGTCTTCACAGCGTTCTATTCAGACAATGACTTTGCTGGCTTCTGTTCTATGGACTGCTACTACTGAATGAATGAATGGTTTATTTTTTTTACTTGAATTGGCAATTGAAACTGAAAGCTAAATAAATGTTTTAGTGGATAAAGCTGTCTGTTTGCTAAATTGGTTAATGTTACTTAACAGAAGGTTACCAAAGAAGGTTTAATTTTTTTAATTTTATAATTTGGTGGTTTTATCAACTATATATTTTTCTCTATCAGGCAAAACATTGTTTTTAGGGTAACACTTTACAATAAGGTTTCATTTGTTAACATTGATGTATTAACTAATATTAACTATGAACAATACATTTGTTACAGTATTTATTAAGCTTTGTTAGTATTAGTTAATAAAAATACAGCTGTTCATTGTTCTTGTTATTCACTTCAGTGCTTTAACTAATGTTAACAAATGCAACTTTTGACTTACTTTAACTTAAGAACAGCTAGTGCGACTAACCGTGGTAAGAGACGTTTGTATCCTCAAGTAAATAATTGTAATTTGTTTTTGATTATTGATGAACTAAGACCTAAACTTGCAGTGGTGATGACGTCAGTGACCCGCGCCATGCAGAAGTTCCGAAGGTACTTTCGAAAGTAATTTCAAGTAATTATATTCTTAATATCAATAACGCTGTTTTTACTTTGGAAGATTTTAATTTGGTTTTATAGGATTATGTTGAATTTATTGTCTTTATGCGGAACAGCCAGCTTTCGCGAAACCTTTTGGAACGCCCCCAATCTTTCGTTTCACGAAACCTTTTGGCACGCCCCCTAACTTTCGTTTCACCAATGAGAAACATTTTGGCACGCCCCCTACCTTTTGGCACGCCCCCACCTTTTGGCACGCCCATTGCTCCAGGCTGCAGCTACCCCTACTAGGATTTATTCGCGCAAGTCGCGTCTGGTGTAAACGCACAGTTCGTCGCGCCGTTGTGACGAAATCGCATTTCAAATACGCACTCCGAAGTGCGTACACTTAGCTTTGGGACGCAGCTTATGTGTGGTCGACTTTGTACCGATCAGAGTGAGAGAGCGAGGGACAGAGTAAGGTAAAGGGAGTTGAGCGTTCGCGCTTTGGGTCAGCCAACTGAACGTGTTGCTTAAAATGTAAGAGAACACGAAACGTCTGCATGACAGCAAAGTCAAGTGAATTAAGTGAATAAACACAAGCGGCATTGCACAACTGATAGCAAGAGAGGCAGATATATATTCGAGAAGAGAAGAGGAAAAAGAGATATCCCAATTTGGACTAACTTGGGTTGCCCCGAAAGCGTGGACAAGGCTGTAACGTTAAACCAGGTAAATAGCGTTAGCTCCTTAAACCATTCAAACAGCGGGCGTCATCCCACGTATCAACAACCTCCTGCCTCGAGATCGCCCTTTATCAATTTCACGCTTTTTGTCACCTTAACAAAGCAAACCGTAAGAATAAGATGCAGCATCTTTTGTAAATTGCGATGTATCCGCAGGACATTTGCACTTATTTGTTTTTCCGCGAGTAAGTTAGAATGACGACAACATATTTTCTTTGGGCGTTGTGTGCAAAAACTAAACACAATTTAAATGCGCGTCAAAGTTGCTACGCGGCACGAAGACTATAAAAAAAAGAACTTGATCATAACTCAAGACGGCGTGAGTCCACGCTGCTTAGCTCAGCTTTGCATCATAGGAAACCTCATTTTAGCCGCAAAGGGGTTCATTCTGCATTATAGTTAGATTGTGGGTCTGGTTCATGCGCTGTAATGTGCAGTTCAACGGTGACGTATTTGCACCTGCTTGGCTGCGATTAGCGCGCTGCTCGGCGGGCCTTCGGATTCGAATCCAGGGCTCTAGAGTGCGACCAATTTGGTCGCACGTGCGACCTAATTTCTCACGGGTGCGACTAACAAAAATCCCAGGGCGCACTGGTGCGTCCAGCCATTCGAGAAAAGAAAAAAAAGTATCTGAGACTCAGAAACTCTATGTGGTTCAACAAAAGACACTCCCGTTAGGCTTATATCGTGGTCTAAACCAATCAGAGATAGTGAAGGGCGGACCCCCCCTCTGATTGGCCATGGTCCAGATATTCCTGTATGTGTGTGTGCGCGTTGACAAATGCGTCACGTGTGCTGCTGCAGTCAGACAGAGAGAAAGAGGTGAATAGTAGAGATGCGCGCAGTGTTGCCAACTTAGCGAGATTTAGCGCCTTTGTAGACCCCCATAACAACTTTTTGTTTTCCAAGAAAAGCAACTTTGACAAATCGAGTCTCTCAGAGTGTCTCTGTGATCGCCGCAACGGCGCGAGATCAGCGCGCTTTCTCTGCATCTGCTCTGTTCAGCGAGCGTCTGAGAGGAGCCCGTTCAGTTAAAACAGATATTATTGCTTCTCTAAATGTACATGCAAATATAGAAGAAATCACAGCACTGGAATTGTCTTGTCTTATATTGTGCATTATTTGATTTCATCAGACAACGGCTCAATACAATTATAAATTAGTATTTTTTGTGCAGACTAGCTTCTTGGAAGGGAGAGCTGGTTATGTATTCTTAAAGGGACGTGTTTCAGTCATTATTTCATATTTATCCTGTTGACTGACAACATAAACAGTAAAATATATAAAGTAAAACAGTTTTATTGAGAATTTGGCTGCATTAAAATACAGTATGAGTACAGAGAGACGATTAGACAGAACAGAACAGTTATTTTTTACTTTACTTTTAGTCATTTAGCAGACGCTTTTATCCAAAGCGACTTACAAATAAGAAAAAGTAACTAAAATTAAAAGTTAAAACTATACATATTATATACACACATTTAAGAAGATAAAGACATGAAATAAAATGACAAATGCATACAACATTTCAAAACTAAACATTTAAATGAAAATAAAGCTAAAACCAATTCAAAATATTAAATCAAGAAAAGGTATGAGTATAAAAATGCTTCTAACATAACACTAAAGGCCTAAGTATACTTCTTTCTGGCATAGTAAGAATTGGTTATAAAAACTGTAAATACTTTTTTTTTCATTATGTTCAGTGCAATTATTTGGTAGTCTGTGGTGGGATGGGGGCGCAGGATTGTTTTATGGGTTTAAGGGGGGGGGGGGGGGGGGGGGGGTTGAGAAGCACTGCACTAGAGCATCCCTTCGTTCAGACACAGTGGAAGATCTGATAAGACTCAGTGTAGAGGGGTCAAGTCTGGAAGATGTTTAATGCTAGAGAGTGTGGTCAGCTGGTTTAGCCAAGGCCAAATATCAAGAAGGCCGAACTACAGGAGTTGGCCATTCGAGGGGCATGTAACTGCAATGGAGGATAGTCCATAATACATTGAGCCACGAGTTTGACGCCCTTAAAACACTTAATTTAGATTTTATTTATCTTGAGATGTTTTAAGTTTAAATCTCTGCTCAGTGAAGCACTTTAAGCACCAACACTTTTTCAGTAAGTTACCTTTCCTGTAGAATTGTGCTTCAAATAAGAACTTTATGTTGACCAGATTGTTAGTTAGTCGTTTACTAGTCAATATTGCCTATATAAAAATTTGGGTGCACCTAACTTTTGTGCTGGTGCACCTAAGAAAAAAAGTTAGGCGCACCAGTGCACCCAGTGCAAAAAGTTAGTCTAGAGCCCTGGAATCAGTGCGTAGTGGCGAATCCAACAGGCCTCAAATATAGCAGCCAGTTCACTGAGGCTGGAGGACATGCGTGTCCTTATGAAAGGTGCCCAGACTCTCGTTGCTCAAACATACATGGTTCTTTTTCCAGTAAAATGTGTCATTGAACTGTAAGATAGCGGCGAGTTGTGTGTGTTATTTCAGCTACATGTTCAACTCACTAGACCCTGCAAAGCGCAGTGATTATTCATATGAAGCTATCTATTTCAAGTGAAATTCGGATGCTTTAGCATTTTGAATGTGGATTTAAATTGCTTCAAGTATCGATATATGCATGATCATATTTCACTTGACTTGACGTTTGGGCCCTTCCCACATTAATAATTGCAGACCACAATTGCGCACAATTCACTGAATAATGTAAAGCTACTCAAATGTTGTGTTCTCTAGCCATTTAATTACAATTATGTTATTGTCGACAATTATTATTTCGGGGTAATTACATATTTACAACAGCTAAGTATGTCAGAAGTTCAGTTCACAGGTGCCATGCTCTTGTTGCCTTTGTATAGCTTCTGCAAACCCAGGGAGGCATGAGACTACAATTTAGGGCTGCACAATTATAACAACAATCATAATTGTCGATTATTCCCTTGAGATTGTTGTAACTGTGATTATTAATAACGATTATTTTGAACAGATGTATGCCATTTATTTAAGCTGCATGCCATATAAAAATATATATATATTTAAAAAAGGCTGAAAATGCTCTTCCTGATTTTGTCTTGCTTTTCTATAGCTTTGAGCCTCAAATGTCAAATATACATTGGTTTGGTTTCTTCTTTAAACAATAAAAAGGTACAATTATGCATGGTATAAAATAATGTTATACTAAAACTAAAGGAAATAAATACGAAAAAAAAATGTTTACTAAAGATATATATTTAATTTAGAATTAAACAGACGGTATATCAAATTATAGCAATATTTTAGTCCAAGTTATATTATCAGGGCTCCAGACTAACATTCGAGAGCAGTGGCATAAGCACCTGAACATGTAATATAATAAGTTTTGTCTCTTAGAAATGCACATTAGAACAGGCGCTTGAGTTCAGACAGAGTTGCAGGAGGTTGAGATGGGATGCATATGTACATTTGACAGTACCATTGTGAAAACTGTAACAGCCTCATCTTTTATACATGACCAAAAGCACAGCACTTCATTAACCTGGTTAAAAAAAAATATCCTAACTATATGGTTTCTATGGTGTTTGCATTGAAAAACAGTAGCCTAAAGACATTCAATTACAAATCCACATCAACTGATAAAATAATTAAAGGTCCCATGGCATGACAATTTCACTTTATGAGTATTTTAACATTAATATGAGTTCCCCTAGCCTGCCTATGGTCCCCCAGTGGCTAGAAATGGCGATATGTGTAAGCCGAACCCTGGGTATCCTGCTTTGCCTTTGAGAAAATGAAAGCTAAAATGGCCCAATCTGGAATCTTTCCTGTATGTCGTCATACGGGGACAGGTTACCGCCCCTTTCACTGCCTTGCCCGCCCAGAGTATTTGGCCCGCCCATGAGAAAATGAGCTGCAGTATTGTTTTCCTCGAGAGACATCATGGCTTGCAAACGAGCGAAGCATGGCAGTTGCTCAGTGTTTGGATGTACAAATGAACACCAAAGTATTTTTTTTAGTTCCTTCATCCGAGCCTATGAAGAAACTGGGTTCATTTTATTTTCCCTGGTAATGCGCCGACACAACTTCCCAAAGTTTTGTATGTCTGCGCCAAACATTTCACCGACGACTGTTTCCCCAACTTGGGCCAATACTGAGCTGGCCTTGCTGAACGTCTGAAAATAAAGTCTGGATCAGTACCAACTCTCCTTCGCTCAGCTACAAACCTCGGACAAGTAAGTCAACTAACGCTATATAATTTTGTTGTAACATTAGCTTTGCAGCTAACGGCCCAGTTACTGTCGCTAAAGAAAAGGTAGATAGCATCAAGTATGTGTGTGAATACACACACTGTAACGTGAGTGTTGTACTTTGCTTTTGTTGTTTGGATAACCGTTCTGCTGTTGGTGTAATGGCGCATATCCACATTTCCAGATTGCAGAGCTTGATGTAATTGTAATAATAAAGATTGTACAAACTAATATGAAATATAAAATATGTAAACAAAATAATTATGTAATATAATTTCATATCTATAATTTTAAGTATTAATGTTATTCAGTAAACATGCTTATCTTCTATCTTATTACAACTTGCACCTGGAATATATACAAAGTAATAAATTGAGTACTCATTTGACATTGTTGTCTCTACACAGGCCAGCACATCAAGTGCTTGCATTCAGCTGCCTCTCTCAAGGGATGTTGCCTGCCAGACAGACCACTTGGAAACACATACTGTTGGCACACAGCTATCCTTAAACACTCTGCGGCCCCACTTTAGAAGTGAAGGTATTTACCTGCCACCTTCAGTACATTTACTTTTGATGTAGTTAGTAAGTTTTCTGGCATTTATCTTTGCTTTCATTATGTGTTGTTTCATTAGACTTTCCTTAGTAAAGTTCATTTTGTCCACAGGTGTCCAGGCAAATGTCTCCTGCAAAGATTTTGGTGTTGGTACATCCAATGCAGACCCTTTGTGCCTGTCATCGACACCTTTAAAGAGACCACCCAAAAGACCTCGTCTAGACCTCGAAGAACAGCTGGAGGACAATAGATTGGAGGACAGCTCTTTAGTACAAGCTTCAAAGGGACATGATTCCATTTATGATCCTGCTGACTCCATCACAGCATCGTTAGACTCTACACTTAAGTCCTAAGTTACTGAGTGTGAAGATATATGTTTGGCTTGTGGCTCGCAATCTAACATAAAGGTTTAGTCTCAGTGAGACTGTTGTTGTTTATAGCATTACTTTTAGGATTGTTTATGTGCATAAATATAATTAAACCAGCTGCAAACAGGGTCATGGTTTAAATTACAGTCCAGATGAAAGCTCAATCTCTTTTACTCAAAATTAGTTTTCCTTTCTTTGTGGTTTGATATAGAGAAGATTCATCCACTCCCACCCACAACAGCAAAAAGTACATAGTGTACGAGAACTGCATCATGGAGTTGTTTAATGTATGTCCAGTCTGCACGCGGGCATGTGATGTGAGGACCCAAAGGCTGGGGACATTCCTGTCTGTGAAGCAGCGGTGCCCCCATTGCACATTTAGAAGACACTGGAATAGCCAGCCTATCCTTGGGAGCGTGCCATCTGGTAATCTGCAACTTTCTGCCGCCATGTACCTGAGTGGTGCATCTTTCATACAAATCGAAAAGGTAAATTATGTGCAACTATTGTTCCTGTGGCTCAGTGGTAGCTCAGTGCGCTAACAGCGCAAAAGGTTGTGGGTTCATTTCCCAGGGAACACATATACTGACAATACATGTATAACCTTAATGCACTGTAAGTCGCTTTGGATAAAAGTGTCTGCTAAATGCATAAATGTAAATGTAACTGTACTTACTTTGACTGTGAATTACTTAAATTTAGATCAAATTACATGTATTTTTTATCCCCCTCACCAACAGGTCTTCAAGGCAATGAAGCTACAGTTGTTTAGGTATGAAACATTTCGACGCCATGCCAGAGCTTTCATTGAACCGGCAGTTATTCACCACTGGAAAGTCACACAGGATGTGAATCTGCAGGAGGAAAAAGTGATACTTGGTGGTGACATGAGAGCTGACTCTCCAGGTATTGATACTTTACTAAAATAGTGTAGTTTATACAGGGGTTAGATATTGTTTGAAGTTAAAAGGAGTGACCTAAATAAAATGGTAGACATAATACCAAAGTATTTAATATTGATTATTAATGTAACTATTTGAACAAAAACAGGCCACTCTGCAAAGTATGGCAGTTATACAAAGATGGATCTCCATACTAACACCGTTGTGGACATTCAGTTGGTTCAGGTGAGTTGTCAAAATTGATTTTGTAAAGGGGTTATTGGTTATAATTTTAAAAGCAAAGTCTATAATGCGTTTTCTGTAAATATATAGTTTTTTCTGTGTTAACAGAGCAACGAGGTTGGTGGTAGCTGCCACATGGAAAAAGAGGGCCTGACAAGGAGTCTAGCATTACTGGAGTTGCGTGGCGTTAACCTTGATTGCATCGTCACTGATCGTCATCCACAAGTACAGAAGTTCCTCAGGGAGAGAAACATAACCCATTACTACGATGTCTGGCACATGGCAAAAGGTATATAGTCAGTGCCAATATGGAGCTGATTGATGTCCATAGTCCATTGTAACATACAAAATCTATCAGTTTTGCTCCAGCCTTTTCCTTTCTTTGAGTTGTTCGTGATATCCTTTTGGTGAGAAGGACCTGATTTAAGATTTTTTTTGTAGCTTACATAAATTTCCCATTTGTTGAAAAGACTTGCCCTTACTTTGAAATTGTTACAATATTAGTAAATGGTAACAAATGCTTTGAAATTGATTATGAAATGCTACAATTGAGTAATCACTCAGTTTATGAGTATCTTAACTAAGTGGAATGTATTTTGCTTTCGTTGTAAGGAATTTCAAAGAAACTGGAAGCAACCAGTAAGCAGAAAGACTGTGAGAAACTCAAGAAGTGGATGAAAAGCATCAACAACCACATATACTGGACTGCAGCTGGCTCAACCTCCGAGCCAGAGAGAATTGCAAAGTGGGCCGCTATCCTGAACCATGTTCGAGATGTCCATACACATGAGGATCCTCTTTACCCCAAGTGCGAGCATGCGACCCGCAAGACAACTGACAAGAGTAAATCGCTCCAAGCAGGTATTTAATCAATATACAGGCTAAATGTCAAAACAGTAAAAAGACAACTACACAGTTATTTAGTCACTTTCAGAAATTGAACAGAGATCATCGTTGTAATATTCTGTACTTTATTGTTTTCTAATATGATATTTTCTTATTGGCTGCAGATACTCTAGCTTTCAACAAGTTGGAGAAGTTGCTGACAAACAAAAGAACGCTGAAGGATGTTTCAAAACTGAGCCCCCACCACCAAACTTTATCGTTGGAGGCTTTCCATGCCGCCATCCTTCGTTTTGCCCCAAAGAATGTTGTCTTTCCCTTTATTGGAATTCTGTGCAGGTAAAATAAAGTTTGTTTACTCAATACTTTTGCGAATTGTAGTCTAAAATATATGTCAATATTAACACGTTTTGTCTTGTACTTACAGACTCTACCTGGCTGCTATGCATTACAATGAAAATGGGGACCGACCGCAGGCCGAAACGGAGGAAGGTGTACCTCTCTTCAAAATCTAATTTCCAAAGGCTAGGAAGGGAGAGTGCAGGGTTAAACCTCAAAAGACACAGCAGACCTTTGGTAAGGGTTCAAATCAAACAATACATATTAATATAGTCTGGAGGTACACTTATTCGATCAGATTGTTTTTAATTTAAGCAAAACACAGTTACAAATGTAAAAATATAAACAGAAAACATACTCTAAAAATATACAAAGTGCAAAAGTATATACAGAAGACTTTTTAATTCCGTGTCACCCCATCAAGCTCTCGATGGATCCACTCCTCGGCTATCAATGAGAGGAACATCTGTACTTCCTCAACAGACAACGAAACAGCTATTTTTTTGTTGATACAAAAAGGTGTGTTTCTTCAAACAAAAGTTGCGTCCGATCCATTGCTGGTGGTGCTGATTTAAAACTAGCGGGTATATGTTGGGTCTCGTGTTGCAAGTTCAGTGACGCAGTAATGACGATTTTCTCGTGAGTTTACACGTCACGTTTTGGTAACGGGTACGGATCGCTTGGAACCCCGGCCGAGGTGGTACTAAAAAGCACCAGGTACCAGGTACAGCACCCAGTGGAAAACCCCCCAAAAGTGAACCCTACCGTGCCGTACCATGCAGTGGAAAAGCGCCATTAGTGATTGCAAAGATCACAGCAGGTACACGACATGCAATTCAGTACCACAGGAAACTCTTGAGCACGAAATGTAACCTGATAATAAAGATACATAAAAAAGTTGCTGCACAACAATTTTACGTTTCACTGGAGTAGTGGAACACACTTAGGCTTTACAGTAAGTGTAACAGTTTAAAAAACTTTATCACACAGAATATTTATCAGTCTTTATTGTCCTCAAACAATACTCTTCTGCTGTAAAATAATATGTACAAAATTTTTATTTTGCACCATAAAATCATTGACATCAGACTGAGAAACACACTGAACCACAATGGAACTTTGTGGGATACTGCAAAGTCTGCAACCGCAGCGGAACACATCCTAAAATTAAAGTACTTATGTTTGTGTGGTGTAGAGCATATGGTTGTCGGTCTGTGTCAGTGGGTATGATATTCCCCCTTTTCCTGTCAGCTGGAGCCCTGGTGCCTCTTTATCTGGTTTCGATGGACCCATCGAAGGACTGGCTTGCTGTAGGGATGGGCGATATATTGCATGCGATATGCATGTGCATCTCGTCAGTAAAGCCGGTTCCTTGATTAGCGCTAAATCTCCATCACCTGTTTTCAAATGGAGCGGTATTTAATACACGGAGCCGTAGTTCACAGACAAGCTACGCATATATCGACTGATATATCACCTTCGATATGAACGCGATATTGCGTAGCTTGTCAGTGATTTACGGCTCCGTGTATTGAATACCGCTCCATTTGAAAACAGGTGATGGAGATTTAGCGCTAATCAAGGAACCGGCTTTACTGACGAGATGCGCATGCATATCGCATGAGATATATCGCCCATCCCTAGCTTGCTGTGTACCAGGATGTGATTTATGTTTCAGTACATAAACGGAGCCGTAAGTGTATTTCACACTTCAAAATCAACAAGCACTGTGTAGATAATTATCTTTTTATAGCACTGACACTCTCGCTCGTTTAGGGCGAGATAAATTAATCTACGGATTAATTATTATACATTCTTGAGGCCTCAGCGGACCTTATGCTGATATTTGCCTGTTTAGACAACCAGCACACATGAAAACTATCTGATCGATCACATACTCCCCACAGACCAGGGTGGCCACTCCTTTCTTTGAGCGCTGCGGGTCTTGATTTCACTCATGCAGTGAATCAAAAGTGGCCGAGAATCATTAATTAGCTACGTTGATGTTCTCCAGCCGGGAGATTTGAATTTCGTATATGAGTTTGTAAGTGGGACACGCACATAACAAATCACACTATGGAGGCCTTTTAAAAGAGGGAAAGGAGGTTATTCGCTCATTGACTCTCCTGCTCTTTTCGAGCGACTTCTTGTCTTAATAGACAAATATTAATTTACTGCAGTTCATTTCTTCTTAACAATAACTCGCGTTGCACTGTCTTTCATTCAACACACACCGTAAACAAGAATACAGTATCACAAACAAACGTTGTTTCTCTGTATGTAATCATTTTTTTCTGGATAAAACAGATTAATACACAAATTGTCTCTTATTAATGTGTTTATGGATTTTCAAGTTAATCTTTTTGCCTGCGCATCCTCCACCATTTTCTGTAATGAATCTATGAAGCTATTATTTCCGTTTTGGGGAATCATTCATTACAGATACAATATTGCTTTGATTAAAGTGATATTAATCTTTAACTTATGATTTATAATTTATTAACGACTCGTCCAGCGACCATTAACATCAGTATATCTTTAACAATTTAGTTTATCTTGCATTCGTGGCCGACAATACTACAAAATAAATGGTTTTATACCATTTGAGCTAGGTAACGTAATCTTGGCAAATAGTTTAAACTAGAGAATCACACATCCCAAGACATCATTCTTTATAAATGAAACAAGGTTTATTTGCTAAAATTAATAAAACGCATAAACAACACATAGCATACACACACACACATTCTGAGTTTGCGGGTAACGTTAGAAGAAAGTTTAAAGCGAGCACTCTTTTCTATCTTGTAACTTTGCGAGAGGAATACCACGGCAGATACCTTGCTGTCTCTTGCATACAGATCAATTCACCAGTTCAGTAAGAATAGAGATTTTGTTTGATACTCGCTTCACGTTGGGCTGGCCGAAGATCTTTCCTTCCGTCCCACGTGTTTCCTTCGTGTTTCCTGGAAATCTCCGATGGCTTATGTCGCTACTGCGTGACGTCACTGGGGAAGCCCTCTTGCGATTGGCGGTCTTGCTTTCTTTGTTGGAACGGAAGATGCTGTTGATCTGCTTGTTTCGAGTTGTTATTACTTTGACGAAGTGTTGAATTCTTTTAGATGGTGTCTTCAGCCTGATGGTAAGGCGGTGGTCCAGTGCGACCAGCTTCCGGATCGTCAGTGAGCGAGCAAGTAAAAGCAGACTAAAACTAAAAGCTGTAGTGTTCAATTTTAACCAGCTAGATTTGGATCCGACCACGCCGGCTGTCCCGATCAGATTGTTCTTGTGGGGCGTAGCCCCGCCTATGTCTTTTGGGGCATACCACGTTGAATCTTCCATGTGATGAAAAATAACACTTTACATAAGTATTTAAACTCTTATCACATGTTTACCCATTTATAGTATCACCAAATCTGTTGCCCCACTGATTCATAATTTTCACGGTCGTCTATATGAATCTAAACATGTTATAACCTTACCAGGAACCGTAATCCGTTATAGGTTAAGACCAATGGCATTGGTTCCACTATACAGATTAAGGCACAGATTAAAACAAGAAAAATCTTTCTTCTTCGTGCGTCCTTGCCTGAGATAAGCAAAGAGGTGGTCCTTATCAGGTTATTTTAATGTGAGAGATTCCTTGGTAACATGGGCCTGTTCACATAAGTATCACACTGTCAAAACACAACAAGGTTTATGTATAGACTCAGTTGGTTATGTCTAAAAGGAAAGTAAACAGCCGAGACAAACGGATGCGCGCCTGCATATTAGATACGTGCATGTCTTAAAGGGACAGTACTAAACATGCAGCCGAGTGTAATTAAAGGGATAGTTCACCCTAAAATTGTATTTATGTAATTTTATTTATTCACTCACATGTTGTCCCAAACCTGTATTCATTTATTTATTGTGCTGAACACAAAATAAGGTATTTTGAAGAAGGTGGCAAACCAAACAGTTGCTGGTCCACATTGACTTTGATAGAAAGAAAAAAAATACAATGTAAGTCACAGTGGACCAGCAACTGTTTGGTTTTCCACGTTCTTTAAAATAGCATTTATGTTCAGCAGACGAAAGAAACTCATCCAGGTTTAAAACTAAACTCGAGTAAATGATGGTATAATATAAAACACTATGACATAATTATTATTATTTAATGCTAACACTACAAAACACAAAGAGAAAAATAACTCGCTACTTTTGACAGAAAAAATAATACAGCTGCTTTAATAGGAATCAATCTATAGTGTTTTATTTTTATATTTGTTCATTCAATTTCTTGAACGCTCCTGCTAAATATGCTATACCTGAAAATAAAGCTCTGTTTGTTTTATTTGTATATTATGTGTATTTGTGATGCGTATCTTTGTTCTTATTTTTAATAACAAATATAAAATAATGACAAAGATTTTATCTTCCCCCACTTTGGTTTAAATATCCACCATACTTTTTTATATTTTTTAACCTTGAAAGGATTTGTCTTTATAATAGGGAAATTATTTTGGCTGCACTGATCAGACACAATAGTAAAATCAACATGACAAAGAATCGTGAAATAATTTCCCTATTATAAATAAATTCCTTATTATCACCTACATTTATAAGTGCAATAATAATGTCAATGCTGTTATTCTTTAACAGCATTGACATTATTATTGCACTTATAAATGTAGGTCAATAATTAGTTTTAAATTATAAATGTTGGCTACTAATATGTTTAGTATGTTAACATTATGCATTAAACACCTATCTAACATTAAACAAGATTAATAAATACTATATATATGATGATCAATCACTTGTAATTTTTTTTACTTTTTTTTTTTTGTCACCTATGGTATTGATTTAGTATCGATACCGAGGTACTACATTCTGATATCGTACCAAAGCCAAAATTATGGTATCGAGCCATCCTTATGCGAGTCATACTATTAGTGAATCTATTATATTTTAGTTTTAACTCTCGCCTCCCTGGTTGAAATCCACTGGCATAAAGCGTGATCTACCCGCATTGCCTTCGCAATCGACCGATTGGGCATCCCTGATCTAAGTGAAAATGTTTTTTTTTTTATAAACATTCGTTTTTAATTTATTTGTTTCCACAGTATTTGCTGATTTTAATTGTATTCAAACATTGTCATTTTTTTCCCCCATTTTTTTACATCAAGGTGTAAGGTCCATGCCTTAAAACTTTCTTATTCATTTTCGCTAATAAACATTCATCATTTCATAATTGTTTGTTCCTCGTTCTTAACTGATTTTTTGTTTTGTATAGCCTATATTTAAACTTTGTGTAAGTTATTTGTAATTTTCTGTTAGGCATATAGCATGGTGTATATTTATTTGTTTAGTTAATAAAAGTTATATGTTCTACGTTGTATTTAAAAGCAAGGAAAAGAGGGAAAACTCAAACGACACCCCCCACACCACGTGGATACCGGTATAACCGGTGCTGTCACATGTCGATTAACCGGTGGGAAAATTTCCTCGCCGTCACAACCCTACTGTGCTGTAAATACACTTATAATATATAAATATTAATCACATGTTTGCCACGAGTTAACTCGCGATTAATCACAATTAATTGCACATTTTTATTTGTTCTAAATGTACCTTAAATTACTCCAACTCTAATCAACATGGGCATGGACAAATATGGATGCTTTATGCAAATGTATGTTTATTATTATTGAAACTCAACATAGAGCATGAAGACTAGACATATTTCAAAGGTCATATATGTTTTTCAAAGAACTTGTTCATGTCTATTAGACACTTGAAAAAATAAACACCAGGTTCCCATTAAGTCAAGTCACCTTTATTTATATAGCGCCTTTAACAATACAAATTGTAACAAAGCACTGCACAGTATCAAAATAGGCAAGTTGTGTCAATAATGTAAAATGATAGGATTTAACACTCAATTTTCAGCTGAATGCATTTCATTATAGAATTTAGTGATGGCATTGTCCAGCTCAGTTCAGTTTAAATAATATTTGTGCAATCAAGTCGATGATATTGTTGGAAATGATGATTCCCCAACTAAGCAAGCCAGAGGCGACAGCGGCAAGGAACGAAAACTCCATCGGTGACAGAATGGAGAAAAAACCTTGGGAGAAACCAGGCTTAGTCGGGGGGCCAGTTCCCCTCCGGCCAGACAAACCAGTAGTTTGTTCCAACTGCAGCAAAGTCAGAGTGTAAGCAGTCCACTGGTTCCAGTGGTCTTTACCCGATGGATGTCTAGATGACGAGTTCCTCACTGGAGATCTGTCTCTGGGGCTCATCTATGTGTCCTAGACTCCGCTGACGTTCAGGGCTGTAGAGGTTGTCTTTAGGTGCTGATCCTCCATTTATGGCAGACTTTTGTTAAGTCAGTATAATCGCTGATGGATGGCTTCCTCTGAGGTCCTCCGAGGGGTTGTCATCATCTCTTCTCAGGTGTTCAGTCATCTCAGATCGTTTAAGGGTTGGATCCAGACTGAAGCTTGTGTAATTCCTAGCTACCACGGGATGTTAATCCCGTGGCAGAAACATAGAAACAATAAGACAATTAGCGTAGCAGTTGTTCCATCCAGGAATAACCCTGGATGAAATTATCAGTATAACCCAAGCTAAAGCATAATAAAGTGCATTTGTTCAGAAAGACTAGCAGTACAAGATTGTGAGATGCATTATATGAATGCTTGGCTAAAGAGATGTGTCTTTAATCTAGATTTAAACAGAGAGAGTGTGTCTGAACCCCGAACGTTATCAGGAAGGCTATTCCAGAGTTTAGGAGCCATATATGAAAAAGTTCTACCTCCTTTAGTGGACTTTGCTATTCTAGGTACTACCAAGAGTCCGGAGTTTTGCGACCTTAGGGAACGGGTTGGATTGTAGCGTGATAGAAGATTAGTTAGGTACGCAGGAGCTAAATCATTTAGGGCCTTATAGGCTAGTAATAATATTTTGTAACTAATACGGAACTTAATAGGTAGCCAGTGCAGAGACTGTAAAATTGGAGTAATATGATCGTATTTTCTTGACCTGGTAAGGACTCTAGCCGCAGCATTTTGTACTATCTGTAGCTTGTTTATTGAAGATGCAGGACAACCACCTAGCAGTGCATTACAATAATCCAGTCTAGAGGTCATGAATGCATGAACTAGCTTTTCAGCATCAGAAACACTTAACATGTTCCGTAGCTTGGCAATGTTTCTAAGATGGAAGAATGCTGTTTTTGTAACATTTGAAATATGATTTTCAAAAGATAGGTTGCTGTCTATATAACACCCATATTTTTAACTGTAGAGGAAGTAACATTACATCCGTCTAGTTGCAAATTGTAATCCAAGAGATTATGTGTACTGTTTTTAGGTCCAATAATTAATATCTCTGTCTTATCTGAATTTAATAGGAGAAAATTACTAGTCATCCAATCTTTTATATTTTTAACACACTCCGTTAGCTTAGATAGTTTAGAGGTTTCATCTGGTTTTGTTGAGATATATAGTTGAGTGTCATTAGCATAACAATGGAAACTAATCCCGTATTTTCTAATAATATTACCAAGGGGCAACATATATAATGAAAATAACAGAGGACCTAGGACAGATCCTTGTGGTACTCCATACTTTACTGGTGTTAATTGAGATGACTCCCCGTTTAAATAAACAAAGTGGTAGCGATCGGACAGGTAGGATCTAAACCATCTTAGAGCCTGCCCTTGAATACCTGTATAGTTTTGTAATCGATCTATCAGTATGTCATGATCTATAGTGTCGAACGCAGCACTAAGATCAAGTAAAACTAGCAGCAAGATGCAGCCTTGGTCTGACGCAAGAAGTAAGTCATTTGTAATTTTAACAAGTGCAGTTTCTGTGCTATGGCGGGGCCTAAAACCTGACTGAAATTCTTCATAGATATCATTTTTGAGCAAAAAGGAGCACAATTGAGCAGACACTACTTTTTCTAATATTTTTGACATAAACGGAAGATTTGAGATGGGCCTGTAATTTGCCAGTTCACAAGGATCTAATTTTGGTTTCTTAATAAGAGGCTTAATAACTGCCAGCTTAAATGGTTTTGGGACGTGACCTAAAGATAACGAGGAGTTAATAATATTGAGAAGCGGTTGTTCTGTAACAGGTAACAACTCTTTCAATAGTTTAGTGGGTACAGGATCTAATAAACATGTTGTTGGTTTAGATGCAGTGATAAGTTTATTTAGCTCATCCTGTCCTATAGTTGTAAAGCAATACAGTTTTTCTTTGGGTGCGATGAATGAAGCTAAAGTACTAGACGCTGTAGAATCTACATTTGTTATTGTATTTCTGATATTATCTATTTTTTCAGTAAAGAAATTCATAAAGTCATTACTATTAAACTGTGAGGGAATATTTAGATCGGGTGACATCTGTTTATTTGTTAATCTAGCCACTGTGCTAAATAAAAACCTTGGATTGTTTTGGTGATTATCTATGAGTTTGCGGATATACTCGGTTCTTGCAGTTTTTAGAGCCTGTCTATAGCTGAACATACTGTTTTTCCACGCAATTCTAAAGACTTCCAAGTTAGTTTTTCTCCATTTGCGCTCAACAATACGAGTTTCTTTCTTGAGAGAATGGGTATAACTGTTGTACCATGGCGCAGCACTTTTTTCTCTAACCTTTTTTAATTTGATGGGGGCAACAGTTTCTAACGTATTAGAGAAGATAGTTCCCATGTTGCTAGTAATTGTGTCTAGTTCATCTGTATTTATGGGTACACAGAGCAGTTGAGATAAATCCGGCAGGTTATTGGTGAATCTGTCTTTAGTGGCTGGAACAATAATTCTGCCTGGACGATAACGCGGAGCCATATAGTTAATATCAGTAATATGCAGCATGCACGATACAAGGAAATGGTCAGTAACATCATCACTTTGAGGTACGATATCTATATCAGTAATATCAATTCCATGCGATATTATTAAATCTAGCGTATGATTAAAACGATGTGTCGGCCCGGTGACATTTTGCTTGACACCAAAAGAGTTTATTAGGTCAGTAAACGCAAGTCCTAACGCATCATTTGTATTATCAACGTGAATGTTAAAATCTCCAACAATTAGTGCTTTATCAACAGTAACCAATAGGTCTGAGAGGAAATCTGCAAATTCTTTTAGAAAATCTGTATATGGCCCTGGCGGTCTATACACAGTAGCCAGAGCAAGAGATAGGACAGATTTATTTTGCTTATCTGACAGTTTAGCATTGAGCATAAGTATTTCGAATGAGTCAAACCTGTATCCTGTTTTCTGAGTAACATTGAGAATATCACTATATATTGTTGCGACACCGCCGCCATGACCAGTCTGACGAGGCTCGTGCTTATAACAGTAGCTTGGTGGAGTAGATTCATTTAGACCAAAATAATCATTTGTTTTAAGCCAGGTTTCAGTCAGACAGAGTACATCAAAACTATTATCTGTGATTATTTCATTTACAATAACTGCTTTCGGTGTGAGTGATCGGATATTTAGGAGCCCAAGTTTTAAATATTGTTTTTGTTCATTTATTTAGCATTTTTCTGGTTTAATCACGATCAGATTTGTTCTAGATCCTGCATTAAATTTATATTTTGAACTCATTATTCGGGGAACAGACACAGTCTGTATAGATTGGACACTGCAAGTACCTTTATCATTTAAGTGGGTAGAACAAAAGTCATCATAGCTGTTATTGGAGAATTGGCTTACTAGTCAGATAGAGCGTAGCGTCTCTTTCTTTGCACTGAGCAATTTACTTACACAAACCTGTTTACATTTTTGCAAGACAGGGCAGCTCTTCTTCTGAACATGCAAAATGCAGGCTACATTTATTATATATTAATATTTTTTTTCCCTCTCTGTGCCCCATACTGTATTTTGCAGCTAAATTCTCAATAAAACAGTTTTCATTGATATATGTAACTGTTTCTGTTGTCAGACAACGGAATTAATATGAAATAGTGACTGAAATGCGACCCAGTAAGACTAGGCTCAGAGACCAGCTCTCTCTTCCAAGATGTTAATCTGCACAACAATCCTGATAATCGAGCCGTCGTCTGATTAAATCAAATACACATAAAATAAAGACAATAGCTGTGCTGTGATTTTGGCTATACTTGCATGTAAAATTTGAGAAGCAAGCAACATTATATCTGTGTTTAATGGAATTAAAGCACTGTACTTTAAGAAACTGAGCTGACGCACAGCGAGAGAGAGAGAGGTGTGTGTGCGTGCTGGGAAAGCAAGACCTCTCCCTCACACGTCAGTACCAGCGATTCTCAGAGACTAAATAAGGTTTGGGTGCTTTTTTGAAGGAAAAAAGTCACTAAAGGGGTCTGCAATGTTGCCAACACTGTGCATCTCCATTTCTCCAACTACGGGCCAGGCCACGGGTCAAACAGAAAACATGTGCTGCGTCAATAAAATGAGTGCCGTTAAAATGAATTTGCGTTAACGCGTTAATTTTGACAGCACTAATAAATACATTAATTAGCACTAACTCTTAGGTTTATGTTTAGTTACAAAAAAAGAAAAGTGTTTATTAATAAAGTACCAGATTTGTTGTATAATTGCATTGCTGAATAGTGCTACAATCGCTTTACACAAAATTGTAGTGGATTTGTATATATACTATCACTAAGCTTTATTTGGATTTTCATGAAAAACATTGTAGAAATGTATTAAGTAAAACCCTATAGTTCTCTATCATAGGTAACTCAACGCTGCGTTGACGCTTTGGGAACGCCCTCTGCGTGACCAATGTCTGAAGCCTCTATAGAATCACGCCAATTCATTGGCTGGTGGCGCGACGCCGCCTCTGACGCAATGACGTCGTCAGCTCATACTGGCGAACGCGCCATCCACTCCTCAGATTTCTCTGCCTTCACAAAGCGGTCACACTGCCCTTCGTTGTTGCAATTTTCTGGCCCAATAACTGCATATTTCGGACGCAATTCATCCATTTGCACTTCGGCGACTGCCTACAGTGGAACTTTGTTCTCCTCGCGGTGAGAGTGCCATGGAATATCGCCGTTGCCAACCGCCGTGCACGCGATTCATCGCTCGCTATGACCCACACAGATAAGTGAAAATTATATGTTTTGGGTTTACGCATGCGGTTTATGTGATTTGAATGTTATTTTGTTAGAATCTCCGTCTCATAACCCTCTGCTCTCGGCTTGAGGTGTGTGAAAAGGAGTCATCCATTTCCCCCGTCGCGCTCCGGAGGCTCCGCGGCTCCTCGTGAATCCGCGACCCGGGGTTCGGATGTTGAGCTCGAGGAGACGGAGAGTGAGCAGACAGGCCTCGCCTTTTCTCTCCCTCCCTCACCGGAGCATGTGCGCGCAAATTCACCGGTTGAATTCGCGCAGGATTATCTGTTTCCTAGCCAGAGGGCGCGTGACCGTTTTTCTTCGGGCTAGATGATATATTGCTAACTGCAGCCCCCGACTCCGAGGATTTCGGGCCTACTTTAGCAGATGCGCTACCGCTTAGCGGTCAGGAGGCGCGGCCTTCACCGGCCTATTCGGAGCTCGTGGACGTGCTTTTGCACGCCACTGAGAAGCTTGCGCTGGATTGGCCCGACGAGCCCTGCGAGTCTCGCTCTTCGAAACTCGACGAGCGGTTTCTTAGCGGTGCAAATTTCAAGCCTGAGCGGAGGAAGCTGCCGTTTTTCAGTGATCTGCATCATGAGATCTCCAGATCCTGGAAACAGCCGTTTTTCTTCCCGCCTAACTAACGCGGCGGCCACTGACTTTACCGACCCCGTGGGTTCTGTGGAGCAGGGCTATACCACCATGGCGGTGGTAGAGGACACTTTGGCCTCCCATCTTTCGCCCTCTTTGGCGCCTTCGTGGAAGTCCCGCCCCCTCCTTCCGTCTAAACCGTGTAGGACTACTTCCGCTCTTATTGGGAAGTCCTACATTGCGGCCGGTCAGGCAGGTATGGCCCTCCAGGCGGACGTCCTCAAGGAAATGGAGGGGACTGGTCTGACTCCGGAGGCTGTAAAAGAGCTGCGCAGAGCCTCTGACTTAGCTCTCAGAGCCACTAAACAAACCGCACATGCCGTGGGGCGCTCTATGGTGGGTTCGGTGGCCGCAGAGCGCCATTTGTGGCTAAACCTCACGAGATACGTGAGAAGGAGAAGGTGTTCCTGTTGGACACACCCATCTCACAGTCTGGGCTGTTCGGGGAAGCGGTTAGCTCGGTAGTGGAGAATTCTCTCCGCCAAGACGCAATCGGCTGCTCTCAAGCAGTTCATGCCAAGGAGATCAAGGGACTATTCCACTCCCTCCTCCGTGTCTAGAGAGCAATCGCTCCCCAAAAAGGAGCCTTCTGGCGGCGGTGGAGCCCAGGCCACGCACCCTCCCCCAGCTACGGTTTCGGAGCCTGTGGCCGGTCTTTTCCCCACCAACACCCACGCAAACGGGTTAACCTGAAGCGGCCCAACAGGCCTGCCGCTTCGGCTAATCCGGGTCGTTCCTGACCTTCGGGTTGGAATGAGGAGAGCCGCTTCACCGTTACGAGGCGAGGTCAGACCGCAGAAGCGTTTCTGCCCGCCCCGAACGCGCTCTCCTCACTCAAATCTGTCACAACCACCCATCGAGGCTTGGTGTGCAGAACGAGTTCACCCTCATTTTTCATCGGTCTGGCAGTTGGGGGGCACATTCGTCTTTCCCCCTCTTCAGTCCGTCCTTCGCCGCCAGCGGGCCGCGTGTTAGGGGACACAGCCGGTTCTCCCCTGCAGTGTACGGACCCCGTGCCGGCCACCTGTCAGTCCAGCACTTCACTCTCCATCAACCCGGACAAGGACGCTGAGGGCTCTCCTTCTTGGCGGAGGGTGCCGCTGCTCCCAGGCCTTCTCGACACCCCATCTATAGAAACCAGGGGTATAGCTTTGGGTTCTCCGCACGATTCGGTCCGGCTACACACTTCAGTTTGGGAAAATCCCCCCCGCTTCGACGGGGTTCAACTGACGGTAGTAAACAGCGCCTCCAAGGCTTCTGTTCTACAGCTAGAGCTTTTCTCCCTCCTACAGAAAGGAGCGATAGAGGAAGTACCGCAGTCGGACATCAAACGAAGGTTCTTCAGCCGCTACTTCCTCGTCCCAAAGAGGGATGGAGGTCTGAGGCCCATTCTGGACCTACCGCGTTTGAATTTTTTTCTTTACAAAGGGAAGTTCAAGATGCTAACGATGAAGGGCATCATGTCTCAGGTCCAAGAAGGAGACTGGTTTGTCACTATCGACCTAAAGGATGCGTATTTTCACATCCAGGTCGTTCAGAGACACAGGAGGTTCCTTCGGTTTGCCTTTGGAGGGAAGGCTTACCAATACAAGGTCCTGCCCTTCGGCCTGGCCTTGGCACCGAGAACGTTTACAAAATGCATGGATGCTGCACTGGCCCCCTTGAGGCTCCAGGGCATTCGTGTATTGAACTATCTGGACGACTGGCTCATTCTGGCTCACTCCAGGGAGCTAGTAAATCATCACAGGGATACCGTTCTCCGCCACATCCATTCACTTGGCCTCAGGATGAACGCCAAGAAGAGTGTGCTCCTCCCATCTCAGCGAACCATGTTTCTACGGGTTCGTTTGGATTCCGTTCAGATGCAGGCCCATTTGGCTCCTGCCCGGATACCCGATTTTACAGCATGTCTGGCCCGCTTCAAGCTAGGCCACCATGTCTCTGTAGGGACCTGCCGCAGGCTTTTTGGCCTCATGGCAGCGGCCTCCCCGGTGTTGCCCCTAGGGTTGCTTCACATGAGGCCGTTCCTCTGGTGGATGAAGGAGCTGAGGTTACACCCCATTGTACCAGCCACTCGCCTTATCAGGGTGTCGCGCAGTTGCCTTCGACCCCTTTTACTATGGAGAGAATGGGTGCGATTCACCGTCACCATATGATTACGACGGATGCATCTATGACAGGCTGGGGTGCGGTCTTCGAGGGAAGACTGGCGAGAGGGGAATGGACGGAAGAGTTCCTCTCTTGGAATATAAACTGCCTGCAAACTCAGGGCTGTCTTCCTGGCTTTGATGTATTTTCTCCCTGTTCTCGGGGGGCATCATATCATAGTCAGAACGGACAATATGGCGGTTGTGTCCCACATAAACCGTCAGGGAGGTTCACGGTCACGCACCCTAGACAGGCTTGCACGCTGTCTTCTCCTTTGGTCCCAAAACAAGTTCCTTTCGTTGAGGGAGGTTCACGTTCCGGGAATACTGAACCTTGCGGCCGACTTTCTGTCCAGGCAGAAGCTCAGGCCGGGGGAATGGAGGTTGAACCGTCAGACGGTATCCCAGATCTGGGATCTGTTTGGCAAAGCGGAGGTGGACCTCTTTGCTTCTCAGGAGTCATCCCAGTGCCCACTCTGGTTCTCCCTGAGTTTCCCGACGTCTCTGGGCATAGATGCGTTCTCCCACCCGTAGCCGAATGTCATGCTGCACGCGTTTCCGCCAATAAAGCTGATTCCGACAGTACTATGCAGAGTAAAGGTGAGCAGTGCCCGTCTCCTTCTCATAGCCCCATTCTGGCCCTCCCAGACGTGGTTCTCGGAGTTAACTCGCCTCTTGTATCGGTCTCCGTGGGAGATTCCGATCAGACAGGACTTGTTGTCCCAGCTTCAGGGCAAGATCTGGCATCCTCAACCAGAGCTCTGGAAGTTGTGGGTATGGCCCATACAGGGCCAAGGGCTGTGACGAATGATTTGCCTGTTGAAGTCCAGGAAACCATAGCCAGTGCCAGAGCCCCTGCTACTAGGAAGCTGTACTCTTCCAAGTGGGGCGTCTTTGAATCCTGGTGTTTGGCTTGTGCGATTGACCCAGTTAACTGCCCTGTTGGTCCAGTGTTGGAATTTTTGCAAGAGAGGCTGACAGCGGGGGCAGCTGCTACCACCCTTAGGGTTTACGTAGCGGCCATTGCAGCTCAGAGAGAGTAAGAATGAGATCCCCCTGGGGAGACATCGGATGGTCTCCGCCTTTATGCGTGGGGTCAGATGGCTTAGCCCGGTTCGCCCCACGGCAGTTCCTTCTTGGGACTTGTCAGTCGTCCTCGAAGGTTTAGTGATGGCCCCTTTTGAGCCCTTGGAGTCAGCTTCGGATCGGACTCTGACTCTTAAGGTGACTCTTTTGTTGGTGCTTACGTCACTAAAAAGAGTTGGAGATTTGCAGGCCTTCTCTGTTAGTGAGACGTGTATGGACTTTGCCCCGGGTTTAGTTAAAGTGACCCTGCGGCCGAGGCCGGGATACATTCCCAAGGTCTTGTCCACATCGTTTCGATCTCAGGTGGTCACGCTTCACTCTTTCCATCCTCCTCCCTTTGCCTCAAGTGAGGACGAGAGACTCCACATGATCTGCCCGGTTAGGGCATTGAAGCTGTACGTGGATCGCTCCAAGGATTGGAGGAAATCCCCCCAGTTGTTGGTCTGTTTTGGTGCTGGCCGTCGTGGGCTTGCCACATCGAGACAGAGAATTTCTCACTGGGTGACGGACGCCATTTCGCTGGCTTATGAGGCGCGGAACCTCCCTTCACCTCTTAGTCTCCGGGCGCATTCTACTAGGGGCGTAGCCTCCTCTCAAGCTCTTTTTAGAGGGGTACCCCTAGAGGATATTTGTGTTGCGGCAGGATGGTCCTCCCCGCACACCTTTGTCAGGTTCTACAACCTTGACGTTGATACGGCTCCAGGTTCTCAGATCTTGTCTGTTTGAACCGACCGTAGGTTGTTGGTTCGTTATTGGACCAGATAGGCAGCATTTTCAGCTTGGCGTGTTTGGTATATCGTTCCCAAAGCGTCAACGCAGCGTTGAGTTACCTATGATAGAGAACGTCTCGGGTTACTCGCATAACCCTTGTTCTCTTAATAGGGAACGAGACGCTGCGTATGCTGCCAAGCTCCTCACGCTGCCGACAGGGTTCTTTTCGGCAGAGAAATCTGAGGAGTGGATGGCGCGTTCGCCAGTATGAGCTGACGACGTCATTGCGTCAGAGGCGGCGTCGCGCCGCCAGCCAATGAATTGGCGTGATTCTATAGAGGCTTCAGACATTGGTCACACAGAGGGCGTTCCCAAAGCGTCAACGCAGCGTCTCGTTCCCTATTAAGAGAACAAGGATTGCGCGAGTAACCTGAGACAGTTTCTGTGCTTAGGCTACTATGAATGAACTAATATCACATGATTGGATTATTCATTATGTGTTTAGATGTGTACTAAAATCCACATTTTAACAGTAAGCAGGGCAGACAAAAAAAATCGATTAAGGAGCCATTGGCTCCTATAAGAAAAAAAAACGTAGGCATAAAATATATATTTTTAGGTGCCACAGAATAAACACGTTTTATTTATTTATTTTGATATTTTAATCATACGGTCATGTGTTTATGTCATCTTTTCTTGAATTTATCAGCATTTTAATCCTTCTTGTAGACGACCTGGGAACTAATGTTCACTTAAAGTGGGAACTAAACCTCTTTTCCAACTTGAAATATACAGTCACAAAGAATTGTTTATTACACAGAATCTGTACCAATATCATGGACCATAAGCATCACTTGGCCATTGAGTGTACACTTTTAAGTAATTGCAATTTAATACATTTAAGTTAGTCCAACTTAAAATAAAAAGTGAACACAACACAATTTCAAACTATTATTTGTCAATGTAACTCAGAATTTTCACGTTCACTTAATGTATTTCTTTAATTATGCATTAAGTTTATTTACTTAATAATTTTAAGGCAACGGGTTTCAGGACTCGCAAAATTTCTAAACCCCAGGGAGCCCGTCCGACAGGTATGCTTCAGATTTCGGTAACCCAAAAATGTATTTAACTAGCCCAAATAAAAAAATTATATATTTTTTCAATATAGAAAATCAGATAAGTCTAAATGTCGATCAAAAACATTTTCAATACACAAATATCAACAAGTATCAATTAAATATTTTGATGTAACTATTTACAGGGTATCTGCAGAATTAAAAAAAAAATATTTAAGGAAATCGGAAGGAAAGGAAATTAACCTTTTTAAGAGCTGCACAAGTTAAATGAACACTGTATGAGTTGGGTTGGACAATGTCTATGGTAACATTTTAAGCCATACAATGACATGATTTACAGTTTAGATACAAGTTCACACACACACACACACACACACACACACACACACACACACACACACACACACACACACACACACACACACACACACACACACACACACACACACACACACACACACACACACACACACACACACAAAAAAAGCTTTTAAAATGGCATTTCAGCTTTTAAACCATTTTTTATGAAAAGGGACCAGTCAAACATATTATGTAATTTGAAACATAAATATTACTGTCTTAATTATATTTTTAGAAGGCCTATTTACAACTATATATGCTGCATACAAACCTGGACAAAAAATAGGCACACTGGAAATGAAAATTTACTCTCTGCCACGAGGGGGCTCTTTAGGAGCAAATATAGCAGCTTCGCAGCACTGCGCTCATATACACTGCTTTATCCAATAGTATCCAGCTGCAGACCTGCAGCCAGCAGTTAAACCGCTGCCACAGAACCGAAAATGAGGGTTGGACTTATTGACAACGAGATAAGCATGGACGAGAGCATGGTGAGTTGTCTGTAATGTTTTTGCTATCATATGTTGAATAATTAGCGTATATATTACCTTAAGAGTTCATCTGCTAAATGCAATTAATTTGTGATGGGTTGTCACATGTAAGATCTGTTTTAGTTTAGATTTCTGTGTTTCCGTCATCCTGCCTAGTTAGTTGCCCTGATTAGATTATTAGCTCCACATCTGTTTCTGTTTCTCCCTGATTGCCTGCTCAGTATTTAAAGCCAGTGTTCTCCCCTGTTCCTTTGTCTGCTGTTGTTTGGATTTGTATTTGCTTGTACCCATCTTCTCCTTTGGATTATTAAAAATAACTATTTTGAATTACACTCCTGTGTTGTGCGCTTTGCTTGACACACTAGACCATGCAAGAATAGAAGACCCTCAAAGTGAGTAAAATTAGCGGCGTTTTTCTTTCTTTTTTGTTTTGTTTCTCCCCTCTCCCGGAATGGATATCCCTGCCGTCCAACTCCTGTGCCTGGAGCAACAGGACCGTTCGCTGGAGGACTATACCAGGGACTTTTTAGATCTGGCGTGCCTTACACACTTCCCGGACTGCTTGATCTGCAAATTCTATATCATCACCCTAAGCAAGTGGTGTAAGCCCACTGCAGACGGAGAGCCTGAGCCTGCTGCGACTGAGATCACCACGGAGACTGAGCCTCAAGCATCGTCTGACCAAGTGCGCGAGCCGGCAACATTGTCCGTTCCCGAGGGAGTTTTGGTAGAGATCGGGGGCTTTGAGGGAAGCACCGCCCACACTCCCGCAACTGAGGGTGAGCTGCAGCTGGTTTCTGGGAGCTATATTGAGGATCTTAAGGACATTTTTGTAATGGACCTGATATACTGGTTTGGATAAGTATTACCCTCTGCTCATTAATCTCCTGCATCTCTGCTGGTTCTGTCCAGCCCTGAATCCCCTGCTTCTCCGCTGGTTCTTTCCGCCTCATGTCCTCCTGTGTTCCCTCCCAACCTACCTCTCCCAACCTCCTCTTTAACCAGCCAGTTCCTCAGCTTCATCTCTGCTGGTGCCTGTCAGTCCCTCAGCTCACCCTAATTCAGCACCAGCTTAGCGCTCTGATCCGCCGCCTCTGGACTCCCAGCCTCCAACTCCGCCCAGGCGTGCGGATCCCCTGTCTCCACCTCCAGCCTCCGAGTCCTGGACTACACCTCGGTCCTTCGACACATCAGCTCAGCCTTGGCTCCTAGCTCCCTCATCCACCTTGGTCAGTCGTCGACCATCCGCCACCTCGGGACTCCACTCCTCTGGCTTCGCCTCGTCATTCCGTCCCTCCAGCTCTGTCAGGCTCCACCTTCATCCTCAGTCGCACCGGCTCCACCGCGGTCTTCCAGAACCCTGCCTTGGTCGCCTGAGCCTTCAGCTCCGCCTAGGCCCTCCGGATCCTCAGTTTCGCACTGGCTCTCCGTCTGTCGGTTCCATCCTGGACTCCTCGTCCATCGGCTCAGTCTCCGTCAGTCGGCCCCCTGATGTTTTTGGCCCCTTCTCCACCATGGCTCCTCCCGTCATCAACTTCACCGAGGGCCGCTATCTGGCTGGCCTCTGGATTTCCACCTGGCTCCTCCTGCTCCGGGCTCCTCCCACCCTCTACTCCCCCTCGGACCTATTTTATGGACTCTTTTTGTTTATGCCCCATTACTGTTGCCTGCTCATTACCTGCTCCATGCCCGCCTTCTGAAACCCCACCATCCATCCTCTGTTGGACTTTTGTCGGCACGAGGATGCGCCATTCTGGAAGGGGGCGAAATGTCACGTGTGATCTGTTTTAGTTTAGTTTTATGTGTTTCTATCATCCTGCCTTGTTAATTGCCGTGATTAGTTGATTAGATCCACACCTGTTTCTGTTTCTCCCTGATTGCCTACTCAGTATTTAAAGCCTGAGTTGTTCTCCCCTGTTCCTTTGTCTGCTATGGTTTGGATTTGTGTTTGGTTGTACCCACCTTCTCCTTTGGATTATTAAAAATAAATATTTTGGATAATACTCCTGTGTCGTACACTTTGCTTAACACACCAGACCATGACATGGGCTGTATTATCTTATTAAAGCTTGAATTTGTTGTCATACTTTCAAATAATTTCTGAAAGAGTGTTGTAAATGGGCTTTGCACTATAGTAATTTATATTAAATACTAGTGTTTTTGAACCATACTATATTAAAGTAATTTAATTAATTTGTTGTGGTAATTCTATAGTTGCTGTGGTAATATAACAACTATAGTAATATAAACAATTTACTTTACCCAATACTGTACTAAGTTTTCTACAACTATAGGGTATATCATACTACAATGCACTACAGTTTACTGTAGTCAAGTCAAGTCACCTTTATTTATATAGCGCTTTTAACAATACAAATTGTGTCAAAGCAACTGCACAATGTCAAAATAGGAAATTTTTCAGTTAAAGGCATTTCATTATTGATTTTGTGGTTGAAATCTTGGATGAAGATAGTCGAGTCGAAGGATGTTTTAAGAATAAAAAGGTTTTTATTGAAGAATCGTCTTCAGCCCAAACAATACTGAAAGTTTTCACCCAGATGTTCTTCTGGCTGATCATGTGAAAACAATGCCTTTTTCTCTGCAGCTTTCTGCTTAGATAGACCCCTAGCTCCCCCTGCTGGTGTCACCTCGTACCAGCCTTATCTTGATTTATGTCTGGGAATCTTCCACAAGCAGGCTGGCTGCTAGAGCCAACACCCAACACAGAGCACAAATATTTCATTTTAACATATTCAACATACACATGAGTATTAAATGATTAACAAAATCATACTGTTTTTCAACCACATATCCCCCTTTTGAGGATATCCAATCCTCATTAACGTGTAAACACTACAGTTAGTACAAAAACAGTTTATAATTGTGATTGTTGTCCTATAATATAGACGGACCTAACATTATATTTCCTATATGTGTATGTGTAAAAAAATGCATCTTCGTTGTCTTCAGCTCACTAGCTTTGCGCTAGGTAGAGAGCCTGGCCGTAGGCTAGGTTACTAGCACCCAGTGGTTGTTGCCTGGCCGTGTTATTCCTCCTCGCAGTCTTATTACACTGCACAGCTCTCCTCTTCCCAGTCCTCGGATGAGTCTAATTCTTCCCGCAAGGGGGTCATTTCTTCTACCCTTACTGCCATTACTTTAGTCATTCCAGTTTCAATCACACGTTGTGCCAAACCCCTTATACATGGTAAACAACAACACCCACACAGACCCAGCACTGCTACTGCCACCATAATGGCCGTGAATATTGAGGTCAGCAACCCACTCCATTTTCCAAACCATTTTTCCATAATAGTAGTGAGTGGATTGTCTATTCCTGAGTTCTCAGCCCATTCTTTAGATAGTGATTCTAGCCCTTCTAGTGCCCTGGTGATACTACCGTCTGGGGCAGTGTTATTTGGGATAAAGGTACAACAGGTTGAACCTATGATTCTGCACACCCCTCCTTTCTCAGCAAAAAGCATATCTAACGCTATTCTATTTTGTACTGTCATTAGCGAGGTTTTGTCTAATTGCTCATGAAGCCCTCTTACAGCTTGTGTGGTGTAGTTGACGAACCTTTGTTGGTTGTAATAGAGGTAGTTGATCCAGTCCACATTTTTATTGATAGTTGACCACCAAAAAAGAAGTGATTCAAATCCTGCCGCTATTTGGTCCCTTCCTTTAAACTCATCTGGCACACCTCTAGGTACTCCTATGCTATCAATCCATACTCTATTATCAAATGATCCCCCTGGGGATGTTACTGCACGTTTTGTCCAACTTAACTGTTTAACTCGTTTTAGTTCTTCCTTTATGTCCCCTGCTACGCCTTTTATTATTTTGAACGGCATTATCATATTTAAAGTTGTGCACTGTCCCTTCCAAACACCTTGTAGGTTCCTTCTTATTTCCAGGTCGCCGTATAACCACCACATATCTGCTCGTGTTAGATTGTGATTTACCAGTATTCCTACCTCTGTCTCATTTTCCTTTATTGTTCTACTACACCACCCTGGCCCAAATATTTTCCTATCTATACTTCCTTCGGTTCTTTCATAGCAAGTGTTATTATTTTTATAGGCCACTATGTTAGGAGGCATTGATAGTTTTAGTGTGGGGTATCTGATTTCATCCGCCTCACACCCTGTTACATTTTCCTGACTAAATAAAAGGCATGTTTGACTTTTTCCCATTGCTGGCATTGTGGACAAATTTGGTCGTGCAACTGCACAGAAATAACAACCTTGTGCCTTGGTTGTTCTTGCCGTATATTTTACCAATTCCAGCCACTCATTTCTATCTCCATACCCTGTTTCTATTGCGAATGTAGCTTCTATTGTTACCTGGCCTAGTTCTTTTACTATTACCTTTCTCTCTTCCAACGCTCCTGGTCTTATCAATGGAGTTGCCACGGTGATTCCTGTCTGGCTGACTATTATCCTTATTAGTCCCATTGGGTCTGTCCCAGTCACATCTACTCCTATCGTTACCCATATATCCATCTTATTTAGAGGACTTATTGTTATTATCAGGGGATTTATATTTTCTTTTGTTACTCCATGACCCCTGACTATTTAAATTTTATTGGTTATGATATTTCTATTGTTTATCTTGTAATACGTAATACGAAGGCCATACACACCCATACATATCATACCCCCTCCATGCTATCTTGTTTCCCCTACAGTTAACTATGTCACATAGGTCAATTTGTATCAATTTGATATTTTCCTTGTTTTCTACAGCCGTTATTGTCACAGCCGCTTGTCCCACTATCCCCTTAAGTTCCATCAATCCTATCACTATCAACCACCACATCCTCATTTGGACGAGTATAAACCTTTACACGTATCGTTGATTCTCCCAAAAAATTGTTAACTAATGTCTCTACTTTGGACCACTCAAATCTGTCCAATCCACACCCTATCTTTGGGATAGCTAAAGTGGTTATGTTTTGCTCTAGACAGATCTTTCTGGCGTTTCTTAAGCTCTGTTCCAAATTGTCGTAAGTGGGTCTGTCACTCGCTTTTTCTTTGGTAATTAAGTGTAGTATCCTTCTTCCTTTCTTTTCTACATATGCACACACCCCCACCCCCTTTTGTTGTTCCACTAATTATTCTACCCCATATCTGTTTCTAAATTCTAAGGCTATTCCTGCCCCTAGGCACAGTCTTTACTTATGCAGTGACCCAATGCTTCTTCCTCAGGGCTTTCGAACAGGTTCTTAGCTTCGTGTGTTATTACCTCGCTTTTGTTCGTGTTTATTTTAAGTCAGTGTGAAATGTGGTACCAGAAGTTTGATCCCTACACTTTGATTAATGTGGGAGTGGCAGATGACACATCATACGGTCCTTCGCGTCTGGGTTCGTCCCACTTCCTTCGATACACTTTTATGTAGACCAGATCCCCCACTGTTATCGGTCCACTTCTGTTTGATTCGTCTGGAGTTTCTCTTGGTCGGGATTCAGTCTGAAAAATACTTGCATGAATTTTGGTTAGAGTTGTCACATATTTATCTAATTCAGTTTTAAATTTGTCTGTCTTCCATTTCTATCGTTTATCTGTCTCCTCTTGGCATGCTCCTTCCCGTAACCATTTCATGAGGTGTCAATTTAGTTCCGCGGTTTGTATTTCACCCTTTTCGCCATTAGGGCTATTCGTAGCGCTGTTACCCAATTCAGGCCTGTTTGTGCACAGATTTTGGAAAGCTTTCCTTTTAGTGTTTGATTCATTCGTTCGACTCTGCCTTGAGACTTAGAATGATAGACTGACCCATACTTAATTGTTATGTGTAGTTTCTCACACATTTTTTTTAACTACGTTTGCCACAAATCCTGGTCCATTATCGCACTGTAATATACTTGGCACCCCAAACCGTGGTATTATTTCTTTGGAAAGTGCATGTGCCACCGCTTCTCCACTTTGCTTGCCAACTGGGAATGCTTCTACCCATCTGGAAAATCGATCCACTACCACTAACATGTATCTTTTACCTTTTATTGGTGTTATCATGTCCACAAAATCCACTACCAAGTGTGTGAAGGGTCCCTTAGGGCTGAGGAAGTGTCTAATTGGGTGTGGTGCGCTTTTGATGTTTCGTGTCATGCATTTGCTACATCGTGTTAAAAACTCATTAACTTTCTCTTGCATTCTAGGAATCCACATGTTGTTTTTTTATTATTGTATCTATCATTTCCATCCTATTATTGTGCCCTGCTCCATGTGCTTGTGACAGGACCATCTGTTCCAATTGTTCTGTTACTACTACCTGTCATTGTGGTGTTCTCCATATTTCCCCTACTTCCTTTGCTCCTCTAAGTTTCCATTCTAATTTTTCCTGCTCTCCAGCTTGTTTTTGTTGATCTTTGATTATCTATTCTGGTCCTCTTATTTGTATGCATTCAGTTTTTTAGCTATTTGAGCCCTGGTTAATACTAAAATCCCTTTTCCTGGTTCTGTTTCTCTTTTTGCTGCTGCTTTTGCTGTTTGGTCTGCAAAGTTATTTCCTAACGAGATCTTATCTTCCCCCTTTTGATGTGCATCGCACTTCACTGTACTCTGTTCCGTGGGTCCCAAGCATGATTGTAACAGGTCCCTGATCTCTTTTTCATGCTTAATTGGTTTTCCATTGGTCTTCCTAAAGTTATTTCTAGTCCATATTTTTCCATAATAGTGACACACTCCAAACCCATAGGCTGAATCTGTAAATATGGTTCCTTTCTCACCCTCTAGTATCCTACACGCCTCTGTTAGTGCCATTATTTCTGCTCTTTAGGCTGACATAATCCCATGTTCTATTTTTACTCCTCTTAGCTCTTCTAGCTGTCCATCCATCCATTCTGCTATTCCATACCTTTCCATTAATTTTACACTCTATAATTGGTTCCTCCTCTTCGCTTTTTGATAACACCATGTGCTGGCCTACAGTAGGGTTCTCCGAAAATTCCTATTGTTGATCTGGCCATGGGTTTATATGACATTCGGCTCTTGTGTGTCCTAGCCGATGACACCCATAGCATTCCACTGACTGCCTGTCTTTAATTATTCTCTCTCTTCCTACATCACCTCTTCCTCTTGTCATTGGCTGCCTCGCTCTGATCCTCTTCTATAGCTTCCCTGAGTCTGATGATGGTACCCCTGTGCTAGCTGCACATTTACAACTATAGGTTGGGGGTTTTGCTGACTTTGGCTGTCCCCTGGCTTTGATGTCGGTTCTATTCATTGATTGTGGTCCATCTCATCCAGTCCTGGTATGCCTCTCAGTTTACCCTGTACTGAGATAGGCAACACCTCCTTTATGGCACTTCTAAACAGCTGTGCACACAGGGAAGATTTATCAAAAGTCACATTTTCATTAGTCATATTTTGCCAATGTTGCACCTGCTCATTTATCCATTGATCGAAATTATCCTCAGATGTCAGTGGTTTCGTCAGCTGCCTGTTTTTGGAAAAAAAATTGTGGGAAACCTGTCTCTCAATGTCCCCCATAATTCAGCACGGTACATGTTTAGGGATTGACCATTGTAATCCTCACAGCCCACAGCATCCTTCATGCCAGCGTCCTCCAGTATATCCTCCATCTCTTGCCTGGTTAATACCTTAGACAGCAAAATTTTTATATCCCCTACCGCAATCATATCTCCCACTGTCTCATCCTCAAAAGAGGCAATCCATTTATTCGCACCATCTCTCAGGCTCGGTAGCTTTGATTTTAATGTTTCTACGTCCCTTCCTCCCCATGGCACATATTTCAGCTGTGTTCCTTCCACTAATAGTGGCATCACTTTTGCTCCCTTGTATGTCTCTTTATATTTCCTATCTGACCTGGTACCTGTTGTCTCTGCTGCCTCTCTTTCTCTATATTTTTTAAACGCATCTTTATTTGTGGCTTTTTCCATATTAAACTTTAATTTAGGCTGGTTCCACCCATCTGAATAAGTTTGCTCATCCCAGTTTACCTTTTGTCTTTCTTTCATGTTTTGAAGTTCCATCTTTCTTAATTCTTTAAGGAGGTTTTCCTCCATTAATCTTTCATAAATTTTTTTGGTTAGCGCCTCGTGTTTGAGTGCTATTTCATCAACCAGTTCAGTTGCTTGTTCGCTTATTTCTAATAACCCTTTTCCAGTTTTCTCAAAGGGCGTGCTTTCTGCATTTGGTTCAAAGTTACTCATTTGTCTGCCCCTCTCTCTACTATCTTCCTGCTCTTCCCTTTTTTGGGCCTGTTCTGACTCTCTCTGGCCAGTCATAATGTCAATATCTTCCGCCTGATTTATGCTTTTTAATCTACGCATTCCTGCCACTATTTTCACTGTGGTTTCTTCTCCTTCTGAAATCACTGGATATACCCCTACATGTTTTTCTTCCCTTTTGCAAAATGCTGGAATTTTTGCTTTTCATTGTATGGAGGCGGGGCGCTCTGTATCTTTTGTCCCATGCTAGGCAGAGGGTTAAGGCTAGCCTTCTTTTCAGCTAATTTTTCCCCACCCGTAGCTTCTACTGTTTTCCTCATTAATCTACCAACTTCAATTTTCCACATATTCCTATACTTTCTCCATCTACCCATCATGCTAGCCCTCAGCTGCCTTTTTAGTTTAACCATTCCTTTACCCGCTTCTTGTTTTCATTTTTAACCATTTTTCTGTTTCTTCTATATTTTGACTATCCCAGGTTCCTCCCTCCGGCCACGTAGTCTCAGCTTTTCCTTGTTTTAATTTATCTGATACTGATTTGCTCCATTCCCTTAGCTCCTCCCCATCTTTTAGATTTCCCCCCCTTATATAATCCAAAGGTGATTTAGCTATAGTTATTTCTAATAGCCTTTTTTATCCTCATCCATATATATCTGGGGTGTGGTAAGCATCTCCTAGCCTTGGAAACAGATGGTTACTGTCATGCACTTCTGCCCACAGGAGCAGAGTTTCAGCTTCTACAATACACGGGCCAAATTCAATTATTTGGGTTTTGTGATGTGCGTTTAATCTCTTTTTATTTAATCTATGCAGTTAATCTCTATATCCTAAATAGTGAATAATAGCAGTCAATGTAACATTTTAGGAGTTCCCCAGCTCTTAATTTTTACTGTTCGTTCACAGATGTTACCCAGTCACAAATTAGTCTGTTTATGATCTGTTTATCAGTAAGTTCACTTATATTAGGTTCTTGTTCATTAATTCTTATTAATTAATTATTGAATTAATTCTTCCACACTATATACTAAATAGTATAACCAGTGATCCATTTTTCTATTTTATTATTCTATTTTATTTTGACAACTCGTAACTAAGTTGCATTCAGTCTAGAACTTCTAAATCAGTTCTAATTAATTTTAGTCAACTCGTAACTCAGTTGCATTCAGTCTAGAACTTCTAAATCAGTTCTAATTCATTTTTAGGGTCATCAATCGACTCGCGCCTTGGTCGATTTCACTAAATACAACTCGTGCCTCGGTTGTATTTTTAGAACACGCGCCTCTGTCCTATTTTTGATTCCCTTTAATACAACTCGCACCTCGGTTGTATTTTACAACTCGCACCTCGGTTGTATTTTATTTAATAGAAGACGCGCCTTGGTTCTATTTTATTATTTTATAGGACACGCGCCTCGGTCCTTATTATTATTATGTCCTATTACAACTCGTATCTCAATTCTATTTTATTATTACTATATCATCCTCAGTTCTCTTAGCATTTTAATCTTCATCCACCTTCAATTCGTGTTCTTTTTCTATGATTCTGGGGATTTCTAAAAAAATTTGGCTGAATAATTTTAGCGTTTTCAGTTCTCACCAGAGGACCATAACTCTCACCTACCCGAAAAAAACACACAATCTTCTAACTAGACAAAGTAATTTTATCTTTGTCTTACCTTGTTTATCTGTGCCGGCTAGATCGCAAGCTTTCTTGGACAAAAGAGTGTCTGCCCTCCGGCTGAACTCGCTCTGGTTTTGCCAATTGTCAATCGATGATATCCCTCAAAATCCTGTTCGTGACGCCATTAATGTGGTTGAAGTCTTGGATGAAGATAGTCGAGTTGAAGGATGTTTTAAGAATAAAAAGGTTTTTATTGAAGAATCGTCTTCAGCCCAAACGATTCTGAAAGTTTTCACCCAGATGTTCTTCTGGCTGATCATGTGAAAACAATGTCTTTTTCTCTGCAGCTTTTTGCTTAGATAGACCCATAGCTCCCCCCTGCTGGTGTCACCTCATACCAGCCTTATCTTGATTTATGTCTGGGAATCTTCCACAAGCAGCCTGGCTGCTAGAGCCAACACCCTGCCTCTGGAGCAGAGCACAAATATTTCATTTTAACATATTCAACATAAAAATGAGTATTAAATGATTAAAAAAATCATACTGTTTTTCAACCACAAATTCTGTGATGTCATCATCCAGCTCAGTTCAGTTTAAATAGTATCTGTGCAAACAAGTCGGTGATATCGCTGAAAATGAAGTGTCCCCAACTAAGCAAGCCAGAGGTGACAACGGCAAGGAACCAAAACTCCATCGGTGACAGAACAGAGAAAAAAACCTTGGGAGAAACCAGGCTCAGTCGGGGGGGCAGTTCTCCTCTGGCCAGACAAACCAGTAGTTTGATCCAACTGCTGCAAAGTCAGATTGTAAGGGCTCCACTGGTTCCAGTGGTCTTTTCCCGATGGCTGTCTAGGTGATGAAGTCCTCACTGGAGATCTGTCTCTGGGGCTCATCTAGGTGCCCTGGTCTCCGCTGACATTCAGAGCTGTAGAGGTCGTCTCTAGGTGATAATCCACCATATGATCTGGATACGGACTGGATCTGTTGACTGCAGTGATCATCTGTGCTAGATAAGGACTGGATCGGGTGGCTATGGTGACCTCAGAATAAGAAAGAAAAATACTAATATTAACGTAGATGTCAATCTTCTTACGATGTAACAAGTACATCGTGTTTTATGGGAAGTGTTCCCGGTTTCGGTTGACCTAATTAATGCAGCCTAACAATCCTTTAACGGATTATAATATTAGAAGCGTAATAGTATGTTAAGTGTATGCCAGGTTAAAGAGATGGGTCTTTAATCTAGATTTAAACTGACAGAGTGTGTCTGTCTCCAAAACAGTGTTAGGTAGATTGTTCCAGAGTTTGGGCACTAAATAGAAAAAGGATCTGCCGCCGGCAGTTTGTTTTGATATTCTAGGTATTATCAAATGGCCAGAGTTTTGAGATCTTAGAGGACGTGGAGGACTATAATGCTATAAGAGTTCGCTCAAGTACTGAGGAGCTAAGCCATTCAGGGCTTTATAAGTAATTAACAAGATTTTAAAATCTATTCAATGTTTAATAGCAAGCCAGTGCAGTGTTGACATAACCGTTCTGATGTGGTCATACTTCCTGGTTCTAGTAAAAATTAGAGCGGCTGCATTTTGGTCCATCTGTAGCTTGTTTATTAAGCGTGCAGAACAACCACCTAATAAAGCATTACAATAATCTAACCTTGAGGTCATAAACGCATGAATTAACATTTCTGCATTTGACATAGGTCTCAGTTTAGATATAATTTTAGGATGAAAATATTCAGTTTTACAAATGCTAGAATGCTAGGCTGTCAAAGGAGAGATTGCTATCAAATAACACACCTAGGTTCCTGACTGATGAAGAAGAATCAATAAAGCAGCCATAAAGTGTTAAGGTGCGTTCACACCAGACGCGAATGAAGCGAATAAATCATGCTATTTGCGCGTAGTTGGATGCTTGAACATTTTGAGTTTACTCGCTTCATTCACACCATTCGCGCGTGAAATTCACTACACATACGCGTCATGGGAGGGGCTTCTGCCAGGCAGCTCCAGTCTCATTGCAAAATGTATTCCTGTTTTTGTAAAAGTACGAAGATGTATATACAGCTCCGGGTACCCACATACAACCACAATTACTTTGTCCTCCATTGTTGTTTGGATTTTCTGCCTCCGCTCGTAATGACGTCACTGCTAGAGCAAGCTCTTGTCTGGTGGACAGCCCATCAGGTTGGCAGGAGGATTGGAGGAGGCGACTGGTGGAGAAGTCCACTGAATTGGGCTGGAGATGATTTCAGCTGGGATGATCCCCTCAGGTTCCTCCTTGCTCTCTTCAGGCGCATGGATGCGAGACAGTGCATCAGCCTTTATATTTCTTGGACCGGGCCGGTAGGAGATCTTTAACTGGAAACGGGTGAAAAACAGTGCCCACCTGGCCTGACGAGGATTGAGCCGTTTAGCATCACGGAGCTATTGCAGGTTTTTGTGGTCAGTGAGAACGAGGAAAGGCTGTGCAGCTCCATTCAACCAGTGCCTCCATTCTTCGAGGGCCAACTTGATTGCAAGAAGTTCTCGATTGCCGATGTCGTAATGTTTCTCTGCCGGGCTGAGTTTCCTGGAGAAGAAAACACATGGATGGAGTCTGGGAGGTGTCCCCTGCTGCTGCGAGAGCACCGCTCCTACCCCGGTGGTCGAGGCGTCGATTTCTACGATGAAGGGCAGTTCGGGAATAGGATGGACAAGGAGCGGTGCGCTGGTGAAAGCCTTCTTGAGGGTGTTAAATGCTTCGGTGGCAACGGGGTTCCAGGACAGGGACTTGGCCTTGCCTTTGATCAGGTCGGTGAGGGGACTGGTGATGGTGCTGTAGTTAGCAATGAACAGGCAGTAGAAATTGTAACTCTTTGATGGTAGTAGGAAGGGGCCAGGATGAGATGGCCTCCACCTTCCCCTCGTCCATGTGAATGCCACCACTGTTGATGATGTATCCGAGGAAATGAACGGTGGGTTGGTGGAAAGTGCATTTATCTGCTTTGAGGTACAGATGAAACTTCCTTAACTATTGTAGGACCTCCGCAACGTGTCGACGATGTTCGGCCAGGCTCTGGGAGTAGATGAGGATGTTGTCTATGTAAACTATGACAAACCGGTGAAGGAACTCCCGGAGCACCTCATGCATAAAGCCTTGGAAGATTGAGGGAGCATTGACTAGTCCATACGGCATAACCCTGTACTCATAGTGACTGGTAGGGGTCACGAATGCTGTTTTCCATTCGTCCCCCTTTCGGATGTGAATGAGGTTGTACGCGCTGCGGAGGTCCAATTTAGTGAAGATGGTGGCACCGCGTATTTGTTCCAGGGCGGCTGGAACAAGGGGAAGAGGATACCGGAACTTAACTGTGATTTAAAACGTAAATGTAATATGAAGTTTACACATTAAAGGGGTCACAGATGCAAAATTCACTTTACTTGTTGTTTGAACATAAATGTGTGTTGGAAGTGTGTGTACACATCCACTCTATATTGATAAAAATCCAGTGTTTTTTTTTTTTTTTAAATCCCTATTTTAAAATCCCCTTTCTCAAATCAGGCTGTTCTGAGATTCCTGTCTGAATGACATAGTTCTGCACACGATTGTTGATTGACAAGGCCGTCTTACCTTAGACCCGCCCTGAGTGAGCTGAGAGTTGTCAGCCATTGTGTCGACTCCGGGGCAGGGGAAGAAAATAACGTCTCCGGTCAAACGATTGAGTGCTAGTGCGAATGTGCTAGTTAGCAAGTTTCGTGACTGAAGTTTACAGTCTGCTCATCACCCCACGGAAGAGAGGGGCGGGGTCAGCAGAACACATTAGCATTTAAAGCAACATGAACTAAAATAGTTTTCTGAAAACAGATGATTTTGACAGGGTAAAGAGGGTGTTTTTTAAATTTTAACCAAAGTATGTTATAGACTTTTCCTTATGACCCTAAATAATCATATCAACTTGTGTAAAATGGGCATCCGATGATCCCTTTAACAGAACACATCATATATACTAAGATCTTGATAACAAGAAGCCATATTAGTAATGATTCTAAACGAGAATTGTTACACTGCAAAAAATCAACATACAAAAATAAGAAAATAAAACCTAAATTAAGAAAAAAACACTAAAATCAAGCAAAATTATCTGCCAATGGGGTGAGAAAATTCTACTTGATAAGACATCTTGAAACAAGACAAAAAAACTTGTGATAAAAATGTTCTTAAAATTTTAAAACAAGAAAAAATGAAGTAAATTTAGATATTTTAACTTGATTCAAGCAGTACAAATATCTTGAAACCAATGCAAAAATAGTAAAATCTAGTATTTTTTTCTTGTTTTATTTGTGGTTATTTTTAAATACTCTTGGTAAAAATATCTTGATATAAGAATATATATACACATTTTAAGAGTGTCAGGCTTATTTTGAGGGAAAGGTTTGGTTTTCAATATCTTGATATAAGAATATATATACACATTCTGAGAGTGTCAGGCTTATTTTGAGGGAAAGGTTTGGTTTTAAATATCTTGATATAAGAATATATATACACATTCTGAGAGTGTCAGGCTTATTTTGAGGGAAAGGTTTGGTTTTAAATATCTTGATATAAGAATATATATACACATTCTGAGAGTGTCAGGCTTATTTTGAGGGAAAGGTTTGGTTTTAAATAAGCATTTAAAGTCTTAAAATAAGACTAACTAATGTGGATGTCCCCTCTCAATCTAGACTATTTCTAAAAATAAGCTCTGAAATGGAGATACAATTAATAATCTGGTACAACAAACATGCTCTTAATATTGCTTTATTATCTCCAACTGCAAAAGGAAAGCAAACGATTGTTCAAAAATTACAGCAATGCATCATATCACAGCAATTGGCAAGCCTATTAAAACAAAGCTTGGTAGCTTGGTCAAGGTTACACTGATACATCATTGAGAAAGTGAATATATAAAATAAAAAAGAGACCAAGAAAAACTGAATTTTTATTTTGTTTTAGAATTTAAGCAACTGCTGTCTATAAGAACCTGATGAAAACAACTGCTGTCAACAATTAGTGATCAAAAGACCTACGTCTGACTTTTTCACTACTCCCCAATGAACTTTTTCCACTCCAAAGTGGCTTTTTTGTAGGAAGAAGTTGCATCACGCCCATGTATTGCATCTGAAATTACTTCTGTCTGAAGCACAGACAGTAAAGTTGCAACACACTTTGGGTACACAAGATGAAGTGCATAATAGTATGCCATTAGGTAGAGCACACCTTCGTGGAGGTCTTCTTGTGGAAAGGTAGTCACAGGTGTAGTCCCAATGGCCAACATGCAGTTGTCCTCTGACACAAGCAGGACAGGACTGAAGAGTGGTCTCCCCTTAAGGAAGGAATCTGGGTTTTCTGTTGGCTAGAAATACAAACACAAAATGACTGAGCAGTACATCTTGATATAAATGACACCTCTATTTCTCTTGGTCTTGTAGAAATATAAACAAGGTTGTATGTCTTACCTCAAGGATGTGCAGCATTGCTTCACTTGCATGTCCCATCTTTTTTGGTGGGGCTACAGGTGATGGGAACATCTCTGGAAGAGCCTTCATCAAGGCTATGGAGCGTTTCACTATTGAGGAGAGCAAATAGTCTTTTATGATTTACTGAAATTAGTGAGTTGAGCATGCATTAAAGGGATAGTTCACCCAAAAAACATTCTTCAAAGTATCTTCTTTTGTGTTCATCAGAAGAAAGAAACTAATACGGGTTTGGAACAACTAGAGGGAGAGTAAATTATGTAGAATTTTTATTTTTGGGTGAACTATGGCTTTACGAATTTCCTTTAACCTCCTGATCTTGATATAGTCTTATAACAATTGTGCATTAAAAAGGGATAAAAACTTAATCAAAAGTAGTCGAAAGGATTATTAAACTTTAACTTATTTAATGAAGTTAAACTTTTAATAACAATCTGTTAATGATTTCAAAAACACTACCGTTTAAATGTTTTAGAAATGTGAGATTTTTTAAAATGTTATCTGTTATAAGTATCTTCGTCTCACCAAGCCTTCATTTATGTGTTCCAAACTACAGCAAAAAAGTGATATTGTGAAATATTATACTACGTGAATAGATAATAATAATCATAAATGTTTGTTGATCATCATAATAGAATGATTTCTAAAGGATCATGTGACACTGAAGACTAGAGTAATGATGATAAATTCAGCTTTGATCACAGGAATAAATTACACTTTACTATATATTCACTTATAAAACGGCTGTAGTTTGGATTAAATAAATGCAGCCTTGGTGAGCAGAAAGAGACATATTTTAAAATGTAAACGTTCTAAAACATTTGAATGGTAGTGTATGACACATGACAAGCAAGTTAAACAACTATTGTTAGATTTTTCACATTTTAATTCAAGTAGTAAAGGCAGGTAGTTTACCTCCATCTAGAGTCATTGGTGGCTTCAAAACCTTTTTGTAAACCCCATAGAATTGAGCTTTGCTGCAGAAGCTCTCCCAACGGGCCTTTAATTTTGGAATGAATCTGGGATTTCCTTTGTCAAGAATACGGCCTAGTTCATCCATTACCTGGAATAATCCCACACATACACATTTGTAAAAACAATTGAAGTCACTAGGAACTCAAATATATTTTCAGATATATTACTTACATGATGTAGTTCTCTGAAACAGGGGTACGCTTGCAGTATCTTTGAAGGTCTGTCCTGATCCTTGAAACAGTCTGAGTTGATGAAGGCTCTCCGAGCATCAAACTCAAGGTCAAGTAGTTGAGCAACTGCCTCCTTATTAGGCTTTGGTCTTTTATAGATCTCTTGGAGAGTATGGTAATGTCTGGCCTGGCTTTGTTGACTATCAGTGTCAGAATGGTCTTCATCTCTTCTATGGTCAGTCTGACTGAATGGTAAATCTTGTTCAGCTGTTCCTCCTTATTAAAAAAAAAAGAAAAAAGAAACCTGTATAAACCCAGCAAGCAATTTTGCATTTAAAAGACATCTAATAGCCGTCCAAACACAACCCAGACGTCTAGGCTAAAACAAGGCAAAATTTGGGCTGTCAGTGAAAATGTAATAGACATCTACCCTAACCATAGCCCAAGAATAGAACAGTCATCAAGAACATGAACATGTCAAAGAAATGAAACCAAACACCTTGCAAGCACTTGTTGACTTTGCTTACATGATGGAATATCATACATCTCACAAGTTATTTTGGCTAAAATTACATGTAACCAAATTCAAGGTTGTTTTGTCTAGAAGTGTTTTACTCACAGCCGGACTATATCGGGTCTATAGTTAACAGTGACGATGAAATGATGGCAATTTTTTGCTGGGAACCTTTTGGTCCACACATTTTTTTAAAGTATATTATGAATATGTGGTACACTTACCAGCAAGTGGTTTTGTGCTCACTGATGGTGGTGTGCTGCTCTCTCCTGTGTCCAACATTACAGCTGAAGCACTGCTGCTTTCTGCTGAATCTAATGTGCAAGAGCTTGAATCACCATCGTAGTCAAAATCCAAGCGCCTTTTCTTTTTTCTTTGTGGTGTTGGACCCTGTTTCTTTTTTGGGGTTCTTATGTTTTGGAGTCTCTTCATTAATTGCTTGAAGATGGAATCCTGTTTGACGATGTTAAAGGTTGTACACCCAGACAAATATAAAATGTTTTATTTCTCAATGCTTGTATTATCAGTTCTTAAGTACCTCCTAAATGTACACACAATATATGATGTATAAAGTGCCCTCAAATGTAATTTTTGAATCCCAAGCCCTTAAACACTTACCGAAATATGTTTGCAGTTCACAGTCATCTCGAAGCATGGGATAGTATTCAACCAGTCGCTTTGCCATTGCAAGCACATCATTTTTTGATGGGTACATGAAGTCAGTGCTTGATGCTCTCATGATAGACACCATGTTGGTCACTGTGTTCCTCACAAGACGACAACAAAGTTCTTTTGAAAGGCTGCAACCTCTTTCTTGTCCAACTCGCTGCAGATCAAAATACTCTTTTCTAACATGTTCTAGCTCACTGTCTGTGTAAACAACATATTCAGGGTTGGGCAACTGCAAGGTTCTTGGAGGATGACCACTTGGCTCTTCAAAGATACTGTGCCTTGTAGTCACTGGGATTTCAGACAGAGTTTGAGCAGAAGTCAGACCAGTGTCATCCTGCTCCTTGTTTTGATTGATGTATCCTGCCTCCTGTCCCTGCTGAATTCAGATGAAAGCTATTACAATTTATATAAACAAACCTGTTAATAGAACACCCATGAATAATAATACTAAAAGAAACTCTTCTTGATCATAGCACTGCATTACAGGTCACACGGCCCTTCAGCCGTGACTTATTCACAAAACAGCACAGCCTCTCGTACCTTATTGCTTACTTAAGATATTTAGTGTGATTGTTTGTGAATGACCTAAACATTGCTGTATGTAACCTTTATTTTTTCTGACACTAATATTTAATTACAATTAATACTGTTGTTTGGAAAAATGGAGTAAAGGTCTACCTCTTTGTCTGTATGAAACGTCTCCCATATGGTTTTCCGTCGTAAAAAGTTTTCTGGTCCCGGGAAAAGATCACGAATGTCATCACGTGACAAAGTTGGTAATACTGCTGCGCTGATGTTTGCAGCTAGGATGATTTAAAAACATATTTAACAATGATGCCATAGATCAATTTTGTCCATATGCAGAGTAATGTAAAAAAAAAAAAGTTTTAGTTATTTTAGATTAACAATTGTTTTTGAGACAGTTATTTATATCATGCATCATGCAAAATAAAATAAACTTCACTCACACCTTTAGATAACTTAGCATCTGTAATTCACACATGTTTGGATCGTGAGCGAAACCAGATCTTAAGGATAGACTTTCTGGCTACAGATACTTTGACTATTTATGTCAGAAGTTCTTAATGAAAATTAACAGAGGTTTAGAGGTTCATATTTGTTAACACACCTGTTAATTCTCATTAAAAACTTCTGACATAAAAATTTCCTTAAGATCTGGTTTCTCTCACGATCCAAACATGTGTGAATTACAGATGCTAAGTTATCTAAAGGTGTGAGTGAAGTTTCTTTTATTTTAATGATTTTTGGACAAACGCTGTCTGTTGCTTTGCAATTACAAATTGAAATTAAATTGAAATAAATGTGAGTTTTAATTTAATGCATCCTGAGAGTGTTTATTTGGTCCAGGAACAGTATAAATTAGGCCTATGTCTAAATGAGACCATAAATGACGTTGAAAATATGTCCATAATGACCACATTTGAACTACTGTAGTTTTTAACCTTGTACGGAGGTTCCATGAACGTCTATATCGGACGTGCAGAACACGTCTGACGTCATAATTTTTTTTTCAATCTGGCTCCTCAGTGGACGTCTTTTCAACGTGCGCTTATGTGAAAAGACAATCTTTTGGACATAAATTTGCTTAGTGGGTTACTATTAATAGCAAAATGACAGTTTGAACATATGAACATATTTGTGACTGGCACACTATAAAGTATTTTTAGTGAAGAATCTATAACATGCCTAAGACTTATTACATGTGCACTGAACTAAGCGAATATAGCAGAGTCTGAAACAACATTAAAACGTAACATAACGTTAACTTACCTTGTAAAGTGGACCGTGTCACTGAATCAAGCTGCTCCATAAATGTCACCTGAATGAAAATTATAAAGTTCAAACGACTATTTGCTACTTTTAACATTAAATTATTTGGTTATGACATCAATTATGAAAGAGAAGCAAATAAATGTATTTAACCAGTCATTTAACTAAGACTACAATGTTATATTTCAAACTCACTATTTGTACACGCTAATTATCAGAACGTATATCTTTCGTTCTCACATTCATACAAAACTAAATGATTAGATTAACAAATAAAACAATATAAAAAAAATGTTCTTACTTACCTTCAAGCGCTCAAAATTGTGAAAACCGCGAAACTGGTACAGGTGGTAACGGTCGTTCGGTCCAGTGACGTAAATTTAAGGGCGGTTCCATTACGCTCCATCCGTAGGGTTTAAAACCATAGACATATAAAACCTGTTAAATTATACAAATTGTAATATTTAAAAATATTGCATATTTAAATTGGGTGTTTTTTCTTCTTAATATACCTTCCCTGAGTACAACATTTAAAAACTCTAAAGGAATAATGCTTTATGATTTCACCTATTTTATATCCAATGGAATATACCGCTGCCTTGATTGGATTAAAAGTTTGAATCACTTCATTTCTTCTGATTGCTTTCGGCGGGACAGGCACATATGGGAATGGAGTAAAAATATGATTTATTAAACTAAATGTTCAGATTTATCCACTGAAAATGATTTGGCGTTGTGTTATTTGCTGCCTCTTTGTGGCATTGCCATTAAGAGCTCTGCTGAGTCACATAAACACCGTGCATAGTTCCAGCCCGGATTTCCATGTGATCTGTGGGATTGATGGTTGCGCTCAGGAATATCGAGTCTACAACTCATTTTACTATCATGTCAAACGGAGGCATTCTTCGCATTTTATCAGTCACAAATCTAGGTCAAGTGGAAGCCAAAATTCAGCTCAAGCTAAAGGGAACAATTGCCGTTCGTGCGCATCTGCAGATATTGGAATCCAAGTGGAAGAGAGACTTTTCGAGAATTTCTCTATCCCACTTCAGCCAGAATTTCTGCCAAATGAACATGTGTCAAGCATACCAGGAAATGCCAACGACGAGGACGATTTTAACTCTAGCGGTGGCCAAGCACCAGACATCGCCGATTCCGCCAGCTCTGCGGATGGCGCTGCGTTTACACCGTTGACTGAACCAGAACAAGAGGCAATGCACGTAAGTTGACAATTTTACAAATAAAACCTGACTTTCATGGGTAATGTGTATCAGCATTAGGGGTGTGCGTGTGCAATATCACGATTTTTGATTGCGGACGATTAAAATGTCTCCACGATCTGCTTATGAAAAAATATCGTACTATCAGTTGCAGTTCTGGCGCCTCCGTCTCACAACGCGACGTAGTGACATTCACAGCACATTTTAACGAAGAGATAGTTACGTTACACTCACGGGACACTGCACTTCACAAAAGTTGTGTTTTGCCGGTTAAACATTTAATTTGCGTGCTGATGCGCTGTTCTAACATGCGCTTTTGTCTGTCAAAGCCTGTCAAAAAGTTATCTTTTAAGTCTTATTGTGTTATACAGTTGGTTGTCTAAAATGAAAGCTAACATTTGAGAGAAAATAGAATGCGTGTCAGGCTTGTATAGCCTATTAGTTGCGATCAGGTCTTAAAGCGACAGTAGCCTAATAGTAAACTTGCTGCCGCTTGTCCTTAAAGTGATAGTTCACACAAAAATGAAAATGCTGTCCTTATTAACGTACTCTAATGTTGTTCCAAACCTGTTTTAATTTATCTCTTGTGCTGAACACACAAAAAAAGATAATTTAAAGAAAGTGGCTAACCAAACATTTGATGGTCCCCAATGACTTTCATTGCAGGAAAAAAATACACTATGGAAGTCACTGGGGCCAGCAACTGTTTAGATGGCCACTTTCTTCGAAATAACTTATTTTCAACAGAAGAAAGAAACTTATTTGGGTTTAAAACAACTTGGAGAGTAAATTATGGCAATTTTCATTTTGGGATGAACTGTCCATTTAATGTTAAGACAAAACAAAGAGAAAATCACTCGCTGCTCTTGACTGAGAACTTTAATAGTTCTATGTAGGCTTTTATGTTTGTTTGTTTGTTTGTTCATGTAATTTCTTTCTTGAATGCTACTGTTAAATACACCTACTTATACAAATTAAATAAATGGTGCTTTATTTCTTCAGCTAATTATATTATGTATATGTGTATTGTTCTTATTTTTTTATAACAAAGGAAATAAGTGTTTTTTATCTTCGCCACTTTGGCCTAAATGTCTGCCATTTTTTTATATATATATGTTACATTGTAAGGCTTTGTTTTTTAAAATAGGGACATTAGTTTAGCTGCAATGATCAGTCACTTGAAAAAAAGTAAAACCAACATGAAAAAGAATCGTGATAAAATCATGAATCGTTACTTTTCTCAAAAAAAAAAATTGTGATATTATATTTTTGCCCTACCGCCCACCCATAATCATCATAAACACATATAGCCAGCAATTGGACAGAAGGCTAATATAGTACAACTGTCTTGGTCCCGGGAGAAAAATACAATTTATTTTATCCATATTAACAACGACTCATTGCTTTATTTTTTTATTTTTTGTTGTTTACATTAGTTGCATATATCTAAGGTTTGTTTATACGACACCGTTTTCTATTGAAATCAGAAAACTTTGTTTGCGTTATTGGCGTTCATTTACACGATAATGGCAAGCATTTGAAAATGGCTTTTTAAATTTATGAGTAAAATAAAGCCTGTTGATAAACTTGTCGATAATTTGACCTTTTTGTTCTACAACATAAACATCCCAAAACTTTATTATCAAGTTATTTTTTTTAAACGTATTAACATGACTGCTTTAAAATGTGTTTGTTTTGGTATGGGTGCATGTAATAAAAATAAAAAATAAACATGTACATCAAAACGTCAAGGTCCTCAAGTCATGTTTACCACAGGCTTATTTTACTCATATTAAAAACTCCATAGGAAAATCTCGAGGGAACAAGGGGAGGGGGTTTTGACACCATACTTGCACCCCTCTATTCTGCATTAATCAAAGAATCCAGGAATCACACACAAATACAAGCATATCTTGTTTAACTTAATTGTCATTGGAATTGAAGTCCATTCCTGTTAAATATGTTAAAGTTCTGTGCTGTTGTCTTTTTATCTGATTTTCAAATACCTTTTTTGCTTTGTCAATTTGTAATGCTGTCTCTTTTTAATGATCTCCTCCTGGCTCATTCATGGTATATAATTAGTAAACAAAGAAATTGTCGTCCAAATTGAAAACTGAATAGGAATAAAATGCTTCCAGAACCAAGGTTGATGGGAAAAAATTAAATGGGCACCGTTGTACTTTATATTGCGTTATTTTAGGTTATTTATAAATGCATATTAAATTATAAAGTCTTAAAATGTTTTTCATTTCCAGCAGGAAGAAAGTGATGAGCCTGAAGTTGATAAACTGAGAAAGCATGCTTCTGCATTTGTACTGACTTCAAGAGTGAAACACTGCCTTTCCCAGGTAGGACACTGAAGTGAATTATGTGAAATTACAGCAATAAACATGAATTCTTACATTCTGTTATCATCCTTAATTGTGCATGAATTTGTTTAATTCTAAATGATTGCTTTTTTTTCAGCGAGCTGTCAGTGACATAATTTCCGGGGTGCAGCAGTATCAAGCCTCACTGTTGGACTGCCTTCGGAGCCAAATTACAGATGTTATTCAGAGACAATCAGGAGTCACAGATCAACTGATGAGTGAAGTTCTGGACATTTTTAATAATTTTGAAGACCCTTTTGACACAGTTTCCACCACATATATGCAAGATTCAAATCTAAAAAAGCAGTTCAAGGTAGTTGAAGCCGAAGAAATTGAAATTTCCCAGACTGCATCCTTTAGGAGAAGAGGAGCCTCACAAGCTCTAACAATAAGAAAATTATGCTTTTATTATATTCCTTTGGTCCGAAGTTTGGAACAACTACTTTCACATCCAATGATTCTAGCAATGTTTGACAAAGGACCAAGCCAAAGCAAGGCTGGATTTGTCAATGACATTATTGATGGGGATATTTTGAAGTCACATCCACTGTTCTCTGTGAGACCCAATGCTCTGCAGCTTATCCTGTATACTGATGAGATAGAACTGTGCAATCCTCTGGGGTCTTATGCCTCAAAAAACAAACTGCTAATGGTGTACTACACTTTGGGCAATATAAATCCTAAACAGAGGTCTAAGTTAGCTGCCATCCGTCTACTTGCCATTGTAAAATCAAGTGACATCTCTCAGTGTGGTGTAGATGTGATTTTGCAGAGAATACAAGAGGATTTGAATTTGTTGTATAACGGCGTGAACATCAAAACTGCCCACGGGGAGCGAACACTGTATGGTGCAGTAGTTTCTCTCTGTGGCGATACCCTGGCTCAGCATGAGCTAACGGGCTTTAAAGAGGGAGTTGGATTTGCATTCCGCAAATGCCGGCACTGTGAGTGTAGTTTTGAGGATATGCAAGTTCATTTTGATGCAGAAAACTTTGTCAAACGGTCTTTAGATAGACATGTCAGACAGTGTAATGAAATTGAGAGGGCAGCCACAGACTTTCTGAGAAGCAGTTTGAAAACCACTTATGGAATTAATAGGAAAAGCAAACTGATTGATTTTCCAGCCTTTGATCTCATCAGGCAAACACCTCAGGATATTATGCATGTGATATTAGAAGGTGTGGCACCACTGGAAGTTAAAACTGTACTTAAACATCTAGTGCTATCAGGGCAGCTGGAACAGGACACATTTAACAGTGCTATTCTAGGATACCCATACTCAACTGATGTCCGAGATAAACCTTGCCCTATTACTGTCACCACGTTATCATCAAATGACAACAGACTAAAGCAATCAGCTGGGCAAATGCTTGTCCTATTGAAGATCCTGCCATTCGTGTTGGACAGCTGTGAAAGAAATGAGTACTTTCAAGTGATTATTGAGTTGATAGAGATTGTTCATATCTTATTTGCACCAGTTATTGCGTTGGCCACTGCAGCAAAGCTTAAGTTGCTTATTAAGCAACATTTGAGCAATGTGAAACGGTTATTTCCTGAGAACAATATAACACCAAAGCAACATTATTTGATACATATTCCTGAACAGATTAAAGATTTAGGTCCAATGGTCAGACACATGTGTATGCGATTTGAATCTAAACACTGTTTTTTCAAACAGTGGTCTTCCAAGTTAAATTTTAAGAATGTTTGCAAGTCCTTGGTTAAACACAATCAGATGTTTGAGAGTTGTCAAAATGTCAGTCGTGAGAATCACCCAATTTTTTCAAAAGACATTCTATTGGGTCCTGTATCTGAAGTGGAAAATATGAAGTATGTGCAGGATAAAATGAGAGCTTTTTTGGGTGTAGAAAACGTGCATCATGTGGTGTCTGCAAAATGGCTTGAGCTAAGTGGCAACAAGTACGTGCGCCAGAAATCAGTGATTGTAATCAATGTAAATTAAGGCGTTCCTGTATTTGGGCTCATAAAGGCCATGTACATTGTAAATTCTTCCTTGTATTGCTTTGAATGTCAAGTTTATAATACAGTCGCTTTCAGTCGTGAGTTTGCTTCTTATGAAATTGAGGTCCCAAACCTTGCTCGAGCCACTGAGATGGTGGATTCAGATAAAATTTTAGATTATACATCATATTATGCACTTAGTTTTAAGAACCGTACTTACATTCCTCTCAAGTATTATCTCGGAGATGTGTGTGAGATTTACAAGTGCACCACTGACTGCTAAATTACTGGAAAACAAAGAAAAGTAAAGGGAAAGCACAGTCAGTTTCCTCTCTCCTCGTGTTTTTTTTGTTTGTTTTTTACATACTGACTGTACTGATCTAAAAGAGAACACATTTTGCAAAAAAATAAATGTTCAGCACCTTGTGTGTACTTGGTTATTGTTAAAGGATTAGTTCACAGTAAATCATCTGGAAATTTTCATTTTGGGGGGAACTAATCCTTTAAAATGAAGTTACTGGATGCTGTTTGGTGTACAAGATGTTGTCTCTATAAATTGACAGTTGTCAGCACCGAATAGAATAAAATGTTATGTTTCTCTGATTTGCAACTTCTTGTTTCTCATTTGGTTCAAACTATATAATGTTTAATTCACTGAATTGGCTCTATCACTCTCTCTCCTCTCCACTTGTGTGTGTGTGGGTGTGGTGAGCGCACTGGCGCCGTTGTACTGTGGCTGCCGTCGCATCATCCCAGTGCATGCTACACACTGGTGGTGGTCGAGGAGCGATCCTCTGATATGATTGTAAAGTGCTTTGGGTGTACAGTAGTACATATGAAAGCACTATATAAATACCTCATGCATTCATTCAATGTAAAGTAGGAAACAATAAAAAAAAAAAATCTGTCTGAATGTGCTAACATTGTTTTCAAAAAATAAGAAAATATGGCTTGAAATTTCTGATTCTAGGATCGACTGTGTCAAAATATACCATACACTTTAAAAAGATACTTAATTCATTTAAAGAAATCACCAGAATTGGCATTTTTTTCTAAGTAAGAAAATTCAAGTTATATTTTCTCAAAACAAGCAAAATAATCTTTTGCTTTTAGTTCTAGGCTAGTTAATTTATCTTAAAAAAAAAACAAGAATTCTTGTCTTATTGTAAGATTTTTTGACTCAGCAAGATTTCATTTTTTGCAGTGTAGCGATATTGCCAATATCCACATAGCTGACAGCTTTACCTGTTGAAGTTTGTTCAAGTTGTGAACGAAATAGAGACTGCTTTTCTGCACTTTCACTTTGCACGTCTCCGTCATTTTGATCTCTCTCGTTCTGCACAACTGAGCTGCGTTTACCAGACATTTCAGCAGAGATGAGGACTGTTTGAAACTCTTTTTTTTCATTAAAACTTTGATGTGCATCGTCTCAGTTTAATACGTGAACATAACATAAAAGAAGTGATCGCAAAACAATCAGGATTTTTTTTTAAAGTCATAACATGTAAACATACACAGTTGCACAATTCACTTGCAAATTAATATTTTTGGTCGCAAATGTGACCGTTTTAGTCACAGTCTGGAACCCTGGTAAGTATACTTTTAGTAGTGCTATATCTTCAATGCGGAAAAAAAAGTGCTACTAATGACAGTAATAGTGTACCTGATTGTACTTTTTAAAAACACCATAAACATGTAGGTAAGTATATCATATAAAGGGAATGTTAACAAAATTGACCATTCGCAAAGAGCTTGGTTGACAGGCGATCTGACCAATCAATATTGGGCCGCCACTGCTATCCACCATCTTGTTCGACCGCTACGGCTGGTTTCCATAGAAACCCATGTTAAAATGGGGTAAAAAAGATAGACTGAATTGAAACTTTTTCAATATAACTAAATATAAAAATGTGGGGGTTAAGCTGTGCTGTTGTTGGCTGCCACAGTAACTGTAATAAGCTAAGGAATTGCTTTAAAGTACTTGTTTTGCGTACCAGAAAATTTGTCCATGTCCAATGCTGTATGCATGACTAGCAGCACGCAAGTTAAAATACTGAGTGTGAAATAATAAAATAATGTGTGCTCTTATCATTCTGTTAACAAAATCCCGTGAACTTCGCCCCGATCAGGAGGTGTGTATGGACATGTGCACTCATCTGTTTCAATGCAGCTAAACTAGCGTCGCTTGCATTAAACTATGACTGGTCATTAACTGCAAAAAGACGGTCACTGGGACACTTTAAAGGTGCAGTGTGTAAATTTTAGCGGCATCTAGCGGTTGAGGTTGCGAATTGCAATCAACGGCTCAGTCCCCCGCTCACCTCTCCCTTCTACAGTGGCTACGATGGCTGACAGTCTGAGACAGGAGAGTAGCCAGCAATAAGGTTTCTTTACAGTTATTCAATAAATCGATATGTTATTGCAAATATTATTGTTACTTGTTCATCCTGTCAGTGTTTTATTCACAAGAACAACATAGAGGCGAAATGCGCTCTGTTTGTCCTTTAAGGTCTACTGTACAAACATGGTGGCGACTTCCATGTAAAGGGACCCGCGGTGTATGTATATATAAATTGCTCATTCTAAGTTAATAAAAACATAACAGTGCATTATGTAAGGTCTTTATACACCTCTGAAAACATAGTTATTAGGGACCGACCACAGATGGTGCGAGGACCCTATTGAATCTGCTCTGTTTATTATTATTATAATTAGGGACCGAACACCGATGGTGCGAGGACCCTATTGAATCTGCTCCGTTTGTTAGGGCCCACGCCAGAAAGGTGCAGGGCCCTATTGATTTCGTTAGGATTCTTTTTTTCTGTAGTGATTTGACAGCTCTGTTTTTGATTTATTCATCAATCCATCAAACCGAGCGTTTTATGTGACATCCGCATTGTAAATTCATTGTCATGACTGGATTCTGGGATTCACTCTACATCACGGAAATCAAAAGGCTTTAACCTTAAGTTATAAATAGGACATAACTGTATCTGCATAGGTTCTGAAATATAGTTAAACATATTCGATGTGTTTCCTCTTTTTGCAGCCGCTTTGTGACCAGTTTTTGTGAACTGTGTCTATCATTGAGGACAAATAAGCGTTCGTCTTTTCTATATCCAAAGTATTCTCATACTACCAATTTTTATTTATATTTCAACTTGGGATAGAGATTAGAGATAACGGCCTCTGTCTCTAATGTTTTCTCCACTCAGCTGTACATGTACGTGGAGCAAGAGAACATTTAAGTGGAAAGTTGTTGCCTAGGCGCAGGTGAGATAATGCATCTTTTATTTTCTCCAAATACCATAGATAAGCAAATGTACACGGTATGCTAATCGTACGAGTTTATATTGTGGTATACCGTCATACCGGTATATTGTTACAACCCTATAGAGAACTCAGAAATATTTATTTCAAGATGCAAAAAAAATGAAACTGTACAATTTAATGTATTTATTTTCAATGAAATGTTCAAGGTTTATTTTTTCATTTTTTATCAAGTGAACGGTTTCATTTTTTTGCATCTTGAAAAAAATATTTTGGAGTCCTGTAGCCCTATGTGTTGTGTTTGTTTAACTTCTCTGTTTGAGAGATAAATTATCCTTTAAATCTGCTTTATTAATGCTTTATAATGTATAAATAGTCCTCACTTTAGATGAGCTCACACAAATAGATGGCTGGCAACTGCTATGTGTTTTATAACTACATGACTTAATCATGAATTACATTACAGAATGTGTTAATAAAGCATTTATTAAAACTGATAAATTATTATCATGTGTCTAAATAATATTTATACATTTACATTTAAATAGTTTATTAATAATTTACTTACACTTCATAAATGATCTTATGAACCACTGACAACTCATAAATTACTGGTTTGTAAACAACATAATAATTTAGAAATGATAAATTGATCATTAATAAAGTATGAAAATACAATTATCAAACATTATATATATGCTCAAGAACAAAACATGTATAGCTGTATTTGTAAACTGCTTACCAATGATTATTAATGTTGGGACAATGCTTTATAGAGGATGAACTAACTATTTACTAATTCTTACCTAATAAATCATAGTACAGTTATTAAAATGTAGGCTATCACTGATAATAGGTAAAAGGTGAAGTTTGTAATACTAAGGATGTACACCAGATGGAGGCATAACCTTAATCCTGATGAGCTGCATGATCTGACTCTCTGTGTAGCTGAGTTAAATATAATACATAGAATATGTTGAAATGTTCTGTACTGTCAGTATACTTTTACATAATTAGTGTTGAAGTGCCTATAGAGCATTAAAATAATTTTTACAAATATTTAAAGGAAAAATCATTGCAACTTTTATGTTTCCTAAAATGTCTCACTGATGGTATATGAAATAATTTAAGTCTGACCCTTTACTGCTCAGTTCAATTAAACATAATAAGAAACATATACATAAAATGAGTTCATATGTATTTTATTGGTAATATAGTTTTATATAATTGTTTCACAAATGCTTATAGACAATTACATTTTTTAATGATTATGTATCATAAAATTGTTGGCAACAATTTACAATAAGGCCATTCAAATATTTGCAAAAAATTGTTATAGATCATAAAAAGTGTTAACAGCAATTTACATGAAGTTCTCTCTGGTTAACATTAATTAATGCATTAACTAACATGAACTAAAAAGGAACATTATATTTTTAAATCATTTATTAATATTTTTAATGTTGGGTAATACTAACATTACAAATATTAATTAATGCACATGTTAAAGAAATTCCTTAGCTTATTGCAGTTACTGTGGCAGCCAACAACAGCACAGCTTAACCCCCACATTTTTATATTTAGTTATATTGAAAAAGTTTCAATTCAGTCTATCTTTTTTACCCCATTTTAACATGGGTTTCTATGGAGACCAGCCGTAGCGGTCAAACAAGATGGTGGATAGCAGTGGCGGCCCAATATCCGCGTTCTGATTGGTCAGATCGCCTGTCAACCAAGCTCTTTGCGAACGGTCAATTTTGTTAACATTCCCTTTATATGATATACTTACCTACATGTTTATGGTGTCTTTAAAAAGTACAATCAGGTACACTATTACTGTCATTAGTAGCACTTTTTTCCGCATTAAAGATATAGCACTACTAAAAGTATACTTACCAGGGTTCCAGACTGCGACTAAAACGGTCACATTTGCGACCAAAAATATTAATTTGCAAGTGAATTGTGCAACTGTGTATGTTTACATGTTATGACTTTAAAAAAAAATCCTGATTGTTTTGCGATCACTTCTTTTATGTTATGTTCACGTATTAAACTGAGACGATGCACATCAAAGTTTTAATGAAAAAAAAAGAGTTTCAAACAGTCCTCATCTCTGCTGAAATGTCTGGTAAACGCAGCTCAGTTGTGCAGCACGAGAGAGATCAAAATGACGGAGACGTGCAAAGTGAAAGTGCAGAAAAGCAGTGTCTATTTCGTTCACAACTTGAACAAACTTCAACAGGTAAAGCTGTCAGCTATGTGGATATTGGCAATTTCGCTAACAATTCTCGTTTAGAATCATTACTAATATGGCTTCTTGTTATCAAGATCTTAGTATATATGCTCTGTTCTGTTAAAGGGATCATCGGATGCCCATTTTACACAAGTTGATATGATTATTTAGGGTCATAAGGAAAAGTCTATAACATACTTTGGTTAAAATTTAAAAAAAACACCCTCTTTACCCTGTCAAAATCATCTGTTTTCAGAAAACTATTTTAGTTCATGTTGCTTTAAATGCTAATGTGTTCTGCTGACCCCGCCCCTCTCTTCCGTGGGGTGATGAGCAGACTGTAAACTTCAGTCACGAAACTTGCTAACTAGCACATATTAGGAAAAGCATTTTGCAAAGATTCAAAACCCTTATACTAACTTCTTCTGTAGATAAATCTGGATCATGAATGATTTGCACGGACATAGATGCATTTAGGCAGATTGGGGATTGGCGCATTCCCTTCAAAAACGAAAGTAAAATTAATCCTCTGCATCTTCAGCAGCTCAGATTTCAGGAGTAAATGACGACTGCTATATTCATTATTACATCCAACAACAAAACACCTCAATCGTTTGACCGGAGACGTTATTTTCTTCCCCTGCCCCGGAGTCGACACAATGGCTGACAACTCTCAGCTCACTCAGGGCGGGTCTAAGGTAAGACGGCCTTGTCAATCAACAATCGTGTGCAGAACTATGTCATTCAGACAGGAATCTCAGAACAGCCTGATTTGAGAAAGGGGATTTTAAAATAGGGATTTAAAAAAAATAATAACTGGATTTGTATCAATATAGAGTGGATGTGTACACACACTTCCAACACACATTTATGTTCAAACAACAAGTAAAGTGAATTTTGCATCTGTGACCCCTTTAATGTGTAAACTTCATATTACATTTACGTTTTAAATCACAGTTAAGTTCCGGTATCCTCTTCCCCTTGTCCCAGCCGCCCTGGAACAAATACGCGGTGCCACCATCTTCACTAAATTGGATCTGATAAAAAATAAACATGTACATCAAAACGTCAAGGTCCTCAAGTCATGTTTACCACAGGCTTATTTTACTCATATTAAAAACCCCATAGGAAAATCTCGAGGGAACAAGGGGAGGGGGTTTTGACACCATACTTGCACCCCTCTGTTCTGCATTAATCAAAGAATCCAGGAATCACACACAAATACAAGCATATCTTGTTTAACTTAATTGTCATTGGAATTGAAGTCCATTCCTGTTAAATACGTTAAAGTTCTGTGCTGTTGTCTTTTTATCTGATTTTCAAATACCTTTTTTGTTTTGTCAATTTGTAATGCTGTCTCTTTTTAATGATCTCCTCCTGGCTCATTCATGGTATATAATTAGTAAACAAAGAAATTGTCGTCCAAATTGAAAACTGAATAGGAATAAAATGCTTCCAGAACCAAGGTTGATGGGAAAAAATTAAATGGGCACCGTTGTACTTTATATTGCGTTATTTTAGGTTATTTATAAATGCATATTAAATTATAAAGTCTTAAAATGTTTTTCATTTCCAGCAGGAAGAAAGTGATGAGCCTGAAGTTGATAAACTGAGAAAGCATGCTTCTGCATTTGAACTGACTTCAAGAGTGAAACACTGCCTTTCCCAGGTAGGACACTGAAGTGAATTATGTGAAATTACAGCAATAAACATGAATTCTTACATTCTGTTATCATCCTTAATTGTGCATGAATTTGTTTAATTCTAAATGATTGCTTTTTTTTCAGCGAGCTGTCAGTGACATAATTTCCGGGGTGCAGCAGTATCAAGCCTCACTGTTGGACTGCCTTCGGAGCCAAATTACAGATGTTATTCAGAGACAATCAGGAGTCACAGATCAACTGATGAGTGAAGTTCTGGACATTTTTAATAATTTTGAAGACCCTTTTGACACAGTTTCCACCACATATATGCAAGATTCAAATCTAAAAAAGCAGTTCAAGGTAGTTGAAGCCGAAGAAATTGAAATTTCCCAGACTGCATCCTTTAGGAGAAGAGGAGCCTCACAAGCTCTAACAATAAGAAAATTATGCTTTTATTATATTCCTTTGGTCCGAAGTTTGGAACAACTACTTTCACATCTAATGATTCTAGCAATGTTTGACAAAGGACCAAGCCAAAGCAAGGCTGGATTTGTCAATGACATTATTGATGGGGATATTTTGAAGTCACATCCACTGTTCTCTGTGAGACCCAATGCTCTGCAGCTTATCCTGTATACTGATGAGATAGAACTGTGCAATCCTCTGGGGTCTTATGCCTCAAAAAACAAACTGCTAATGGTGTACTACACTTTGGGCAATATAAATCCTAAACAGAGGTCTAAGTTAGCTGCCATCCGTCTACTTGCCATTGCAAAATCAAGTGACATCTCTCAGTGTGGTGTAGATGTGATTTTGCAGAGAATACAAGAGGATTTGAATTTGTTGTATAACGGTGTGAACATCAAAACTGCCCACGGGGAGCGAACACTGTATGGTGCAGTAGTTTCTCTCTGTGGCGATACCCTGGCTCAGCATGAGCTAACGGGCTTTAAAGAGGGAGTTGGATTTGCATTCCGCAAATGCCGGCACTGTGAGTGTAGTTTTGAGGATATGCAAGTTCATTTTGATGCAGAAAACTTTGTCAAACGGTCTTTAGATAGACATGTCAGACAGTGTAATGAAATTGAGAGGGCAGCCACAGACTTTCTGAGAAGCAGTTTGAAAACCACTTATGGAATTAATAGGAAAAGCAAACTGATTGATTTTCCAGCCTTTGATCTCATCAGGCAAACACCTCAGGATATTATGCATGTGATATTAGAAGGTGTGGCACCACTGGAAGTTAAAACTGTACTTAAACATCTAGTGCTATCAGGGCAGCTGGAACAGGACACATTTAACAGTGCTATTCTAGGATACCCATACTCAACTGATGTCCGAGATAAACCTTGCCCTATTACTGTCACCACGTTATCATCAAATGACAACAGACTAAAGCAATCAGCTGGGCAAATGCTTGTCCTATTGAAGATCCTGCCATTCGTGTTGGACAGCTGTGAAAGAAATGAGTACTTTCAAGTGATTATTGAGTTGATAGAGATTGTTCATATCTTATTTGCACCAGTTATTGCGTTGGCCACTGCAGCAAAGCTTAAGTTGCTTATTAAGCAACATTTGAGCAATGTGAACGGTTATTTCCTGAGAACAATATAACACCAAAGCAACATTATTTGATACATATTCCTGAACAGATTAAAGATTTAGGTCCAATGGTCAGACACATGTGTATGCGATTTGAATCTAAACACTGTTTTTTCAAACAGTGGTCTTCCAAGTTAAATTTTAAGAATGTTTGCAAGTCCTTGGTTAAACACAATCAGATGTTTGAGAGTTGTCAAAATGTCAGTCGTGAGAATCACCCAATTTTTTCAAAAGACATTCTATTGGGACCTGTATCTGAAGTGGAAAATATGAAGTATGTGCAGGATAAAATGAGAGCTTTTTTGGGTGTAGAAAACGTGCATCATGTGGTGTCTGCAAAATGGCTTGAGCTAAGTGGCAACAAGTACGTGCGCCAGAAATCAGTGATTGTAATCAATGTAAATGAAGGCGTTCCTGTATTTGGGCTCATAAAGGCCATGTACATTGTAAATTCTTCCTTGTATTGCTTTGAATGTCAAGTTTATAATACAGTCGCTTTCAGTCGTGAGTTTGCTTCTTATGAAATTGAGGTCCCAAACCTTGCTCGAGCCACTGAGATGGTGGATTCAGATACAATTTTAGATTATACATCATATTATGCACTTAGTTTTAAGAACCGTACTTACATTCCTCTCAAGTATTATCTCGGAGATGTGTGTGAGATTTACAAGTGCACCACTGACTGCTAAATTACTGGAAAACAAAGAAAAGTAAAGGGAAAGCACAGTCAGTTTCCTCTCTCCTCGTGTTTTTTTTGTTTGTTTTTTACATACTGACTGTACTGATCTAAAAGAGAACACATTTTGCAAAAAAATAAATGTTCAGCACCTTGTGTGTACTTGGTTATTGTTAAAGGATTAGTTCACAGTAAATCATCTGGAAATTTTCATTTTGGGGGGAACTAATCCTTTAAAATGAAGTTACTGGATGCTGTTTGGTGTACAAGATGTTGTCTCTATAAATTGACAGTTGTCAGCACCGAATAGAATAAAATGTTATGTTTCTCTGATTTGCAACTTCTTGTTTCTCATTTGGTTCAAACTATATAATGTTTAATTCACTGAATTGGCTCTATCACTCTCTCTCCTCTCCACTTGTGTGTGTGGGTGGGTGTGTGTGTGGGTGTGGTGAGCACACTGGCACCGTTGTACTGTGGCTGCCGTCGCATCATCCCAGTGGATGCTACACACTGGTGGTGGTCGAGGAGCGATCCTCTGATATGATTGTAAAGTGCTTTGGGTGTACAGTAGTACATATGAAAGCACTATATAAATACCTCATGCATTCATTCAATGTAAAGTAGGAAACAATAAAAAAAAAAAATCTGTCTGAATGTGCTAACATTGTTTTCAAAAAATAAGAAAATATGGCTTGAAATTTCTGATTCTAGGATCGACTGTGTCAAAATATACCATACACTTTAAAAATATACTTAATTCATTTAAAGAAATCACCAGAATTGGCATTTTTTTCTAAGTAAGAAAATTCAAGTTATATTTTCTCAAAACAAGCAAAATAATCTTTTGCTTTTAGTTCTAGGCTAGTTAATTTATCTTAATAAAAAAAACAAGAATTCTTGTCTTATTGTAAGATTTCATTTTTTGCAGTGTAGCGATATTGCCAATATCCACATAGCTGACAGCTTGACCTGTTGAAGTTTGTTCAAGTTGTGAACGAAATAGAGACTGCTTTTCTGCACTTTCACTTTGCACGTCTCCGTCATTTTGATCTCTCTCGTGCTGCACAACTGAGCTGCGTTTACCAGACATTTCAGCAGAGATGAGGACTGTTTGAAACTCTTTTTTTTCATTAAAACTTTGATGTGCATCGTCTCAGTTTAATACGTGAACATAACATAAAAGAAGTGATCGCAAAACAATCAGGATTTTTTTTAAAGTCATAACATGTAAACATACACAGTTGCACAATTCACTTGCAAATTAATATTTTTGGTCGCAAATGTGACCGTTTTAGTCGCAGTCTGGAACCCTGGTAAGTATACTTTTAGTAGTGCTATATCTTTAATGCGGAAAAAAAGTGCTACTAATGACAGTAATAGTGTACCTGATTGTACTTTTTAAAAACACCATTAACATGTAGGTAAGTATATCATATAAAGGGAATGTTAACAAAATTGACCATTCGCAAAGGGCTTGGTTGACAGGCGATCTGACCAATCAATATTGGGCCGCAACTGCTATCCACCATCTTGTTCGACCGCTACGGCTGGTTTCCATAGAAACCCATGTTAAAATGGGGTAAAAAAGATAGACTGAATTGAAACTTTTTCAATATGACTAAATATAAAAATGTGGGGGTTAAGCTGTGCTGTTGTTGGCTGCCACAGTAACTGCAATAAGCTAAGGAATTGCTTTAAAGTACTTGTTTTGCGTACCAGAAAATTTGTCCATGTCCAACGCTGTATGCATGACTAGCAGCACGCAAGTTAAAATACTGAGTGTGAAATAATAAAATAATGTGTGCTCTTATCATTCTGTTAACAAAATCCTGTGAACTGCGCCCCGATCAGGAGGTGTGTATGGACATGTGCACTCATCTGTTTCAATGCAGCTAAACTAGCGTCGCTTGCATTAAACTATGACTGGTCATTAACTGCAAAAAGACGGTCACTGGGACACTTTAAAGGTGCAGTGTGTAAATTTTAGCGGCATCTAGCGGTTGAGGTTGCGAATTGCAATCAACGGCTCAGTCCCCCGCTCACCCCTCCCTTCTACAGTGGCTACGATGGCTGACAGTCTGAGACAGGAGAGTAGCCAGCAATAAGGTTTCTTTACAGTTATTCAATAAATCGATATGTTATTGCAAATATTATTGTTACTTGTTCATCCTGTCAGTGTTTTATTCACAAGAACAACATAGAGGCGAAATGCTCTCTGTTTGTCCTTTAAGGTCTACTGTACAAACATGGTGGCGACTTCCATGTAAAGGGACCCGCGGTGTATGTATATATAAATTGCTCATTCTAAGTTAATAAAAACATAACAGTGCATTATGTAAGGTCTTTATACACCTCTGAAAACATAGTTATTAGGGACCGACCACAGATGGTGCGAGGACCCTATTGAATCTGCTCTGTTTATTATTATTATAATTAGGGACCGAACACCGATGGTGCGAGGACCCTATTGAATCTGCTCCGTTTATTAGGGCCCACGCCAGAAAGGCGCAGGGCCCTATTGATTTCGTTAGGATTCTTTTTTTCTGTAGTGATTTGACAGCTCTGTTTTTGATTTATTCATCAATCCATCAAACCGAGCGTTTTATGTGACATCCGCATTGTAAATTCATTGTCATGACTGGATTCTGGGATTCACTCCACATCACAAAAACCTGCAATAGCTCCGTGATGCTAAACGGCTCAATCCTCGTCAGGCCAGGTGGGCACTGTTTTTCACCCGTTTCCAGTTAAAGATCTCCTACCGGCCCGGTCCAAGAAATATAATCTTATATATATATATAATATATAAGAAATATAGTCTCGCATCCATGCGCCTGAAGAGAGCAAGGAGGAACCTGAGGGGACCATCCCTGCTGAAATCATCTCCAGACCAATTCAGTGGACTTCTCCACCAGTCGCCTCCTCCAATCCTCCTGCCAACCTGACGGGCTGTCCACCAGACCATCAGTACGTTCCAAGGACTCAGCGCACGCCTCTCATTCACTCCACTCACATTTAACTTGGTACTGGCCTCCCAGGGGTCAACACCACTCTCTCGCTGCTACGAGACCGCTTCTGGTAGCCCAACATGGCCAGGGATGTGAGAAGGTTCGTGCTAAACTTCATCCATTACCCATACCCAACCGCCCCTGGTCACACCTAGGGGTTGGTTTTATCACAGATCTCCCTGTCTCTAATGGTCATACCTGCATTCTTGTCATCATTGATCGGTTCCTGTTTAATCGAGTCTTCAGATATTGCAGCATTCCAGAAGACATTGTGTCTGACAGAGGGCCTCAATTCTCGAGGGTATGGAAGGCATTCTTCTCTCTCCTAGGTGTGCCCGTGAGCCTCACCTCAGGCTATCACCCGCAGTCTAATGAGCAGACCGAACGTAAGATCCAGGAAGTAGGACGCTTCCTGAGGACCTTCTGCCACGGCCACCAGAACTCTTGGAACCAGTTCCTAGGCTGGGCCGAGTATGCCCAAAACTCCCTGCGCCAGATCTCCACTGGACTCACTCCCTTCCAGTGCATACTCGGTTTTCAGCCTCCTCTGTTACCTTGGTCTGGGGAACCTTCAGACGTCCCTTCAGTCGACTACTGGGTCCGAGAGAGCGAGAGAGTCTGGGACGCAGCCCACCATCAGCTGCAGCAGGCAGTACACGGGCAAAGAATCACGGCCGACGCCTGTCGATCAGCCACACCCGTATACCAGCCTGGGCAAAAGGTGTGGCTATCTAATCGGGACATCAGACTGCGCCTGCCTTGCCGGAAACTCAGTCCCAGATTTGTTGGCCCCTTCACCATCCTGGAACAAATCAATCCAGTCACCTACAGACTCCAACTGCCTCCTCAGTACAAGATTCACCCCACATTCCATGTGTCACTACTTAAACCCTTCTCTCCTTCTGTTTCCCTAGAGCCTGGCCGGACCGAGGAACCCCCTCTCCCTCTAATCGCAGAAGAAGGAGTTATCTACAGGGTAAAGGAGATCCTGGAATCCCGACGCCGTGGTGGTAGGTTGGAATACTTGGACGACTGGGAGGGTTGTGGCCCTGAAGAACGCTCATGGGTTCCCAGAGAGAACATCCTAGATCCCACACTCCTTGAGGAATTCCATGCGGCGCACCCTGATCGCCCAGCACCCCGGGGACGGGGTAGACCACCACGACGCCGGGGTCGGCCCTCAGGAGCGGGCCGTGGAGAGGGGGGTACTGTTACAGATCGGTCTGGCTCTCAGCTCAGTCAATCACATCGATCTCTCTTACCTGAGTTCTAATCACATGCACCTGCACCTCATCACAAGTCTCATCTAGCCCTGCATATAAGCACACACCACAGCCTCAGTATTCGTCCGATCTCGTAAACACGAAGTGGACTCTGCTCCTGGTATCTCCAAAATGAGTATTCTCTGTTTGTTACTTACCTGGTATTACTCACCTGCTACTTCTCCTTCCAGTTGTGTTCTCCACCGTCAGCTATCCTCCCGCTGTGGTGTGTGCTCCTGGCAATCCTGTTCTCCTGGCTCTATCTCCCTTCGTTCCTGTAGAATGCAAAGACTCTGATTACCCTCTAACCAATCCACGTAAACCCTCCGAAGTTGTTCTACTCACCTCCTGTCTCCAATCTCAGCTCCAATTTCCTCAGACTGTCAAATAAACTCACTGTGTTTTCACTTACCTCCATGTCCGACCCAGTATCTGTTACACATAGAGACCCTATCACACTATAGAGATGGTGTCTGTTACCCGAACTAGAAAATACAAAAAACGTCCAAACCAGTCTATGAGTAACACCTTAATCGGTGTTCAACAAACAAAAAAATTATATAACACAGAGAAACATATGATGAAGCTTGGCTTATTGAATATCAGGTCCCTTTCTACGAAAGCGCTTTTTGTAAATGATATGATCACTGATCATAAACTAGATGTGCTCTGTTTGACAGAAACCTGGCTAAAACCAGATGAATAAATTATTTTAAACGAGTCTGCCCCCCAAGATTACTGTTACAAAAATGAGCCATGTCCAAAAGGCAAAGGGGGAGGTGTTGCTACAATGTATAGCAATACTCTCAGTATTTCTCAGAAGGCAGGCTTTAAGTATAACTCCTTTGAAGTAATGGTGCTTCATATAACATTATCTAGAGAAAAAAAATATTAATGATAAATCCCTTGTGATGCTTGTACTGGCTACTGTATACAGGCCACAAGGGCACCATACAGACTTTATTAAATAATTTGGTGATTTTACATCAGAGTTAGTGCTGGCTGCAGATAAAGTCTTAATTGTTGGTGATTTTAATATCCACATTGATAATGAAAAAGATGCTTTAGGATCAGCATTCTTAGACATTCTGAACTCTATCGGGGTTAGACAACACGTGTCAGGACCTACTCGTTGTCGAAATCATACTTTAGATTGAATACTGTCACATGGAATTGATGTAAATGGGGTTGAAGTTCTGCAGCAAAGCGATTATATATCAGATCACTATCTAGTCTTGCGTAGATTCCATATAGCTAAAGCTGTAAATTCAACTCCTTCTTACAAATATGGTAGAACCATCACTTCTACCACAAAAGAATGCTTTGTAAGTAATCTTCCTGATTTATCTCAATTCCTCAGAAATCCAACAGCGCAGAAAAACTTGATGATGTAACAGAAACTATGGATTCTCTCTTTTCTAGCACTTTAGATACAGTTGCTCCTTTACACTTAAGGAAGATTAAGGAAAAGAGTCCAACACTTTGGTATAATGAGCAAACTTGTGCCCTAAAGAGAGCAGCCCGGAAAATTGAGCGCAGCTGGAGGAAAACAAAACTAGAGGTATTTCGTATGGCTTGGCAGGAAAGTACCCTATCCTACAGAAAAACATTAAAAACTGCTAGATCTGATTACTTTTTGTCTCTTTTAGAAGAAAACAAACATAACCCCATGTATTTATTCAATACAGTGGCAAAATTAACAAAAAATAAAACATCAACTGGTGTCAACATTTCCCAACAGCACAGCAGTAATGACTTTATGAACTATTTTACTTCCAAAATCAATACTATTAGAGATCAAACTGTAACCATGCAGCTGCCAGCTGCTGTTTCACATCAAATTGTGCACTATAGATCCCCTCAGGAACAATTCCACTCATTCTCTACTATAGGAGAGGAAGAATTGTATAAACTTGTTAAATCAGCTAAACCAACAACATGTATGTTAGACCCTATTCCATCTAAACTACTAAAAGAGGTGCTTTCAGAAGTCATAGATCCTCTTTTGGCAATTATTAATTCATCCTTGCCATTAGGGTATGTCCCCAAAACCTTTAAATTGGCTGTTATTAAGCCTCTCATTAAAAAACACAACTTGACCCCAAATATCTAGTTAATTACAGACCGAACTCAAATCTCCCTTTTCTGTCAAAAATACTAGAAAAGGTAGCATCCTCACAATTATATTCCTTCTTAGATAAAAATTATATCTGTGAGGATGTCCAGTAAGGATTTAGACCATCTCATAGTACTGAGACTGCTCTCATTAGAGTGACAAATGACCTGCATTTGTCATCTGATCGTGGTTGCTCGTGGTCTCCTGGATCTTAGCGCTGCATTCGACACTGTCGATCACAATATTCTTTTGAATAGACTTGAAAACTCTGTTGGCATTAGTGGAAGTGCATTAGCATGGTTCAAATCGTACTTATCTGACCGCCATCAGTTCGTAGCAGTGAATGAAGAGGTATCATATTGATCACAAGTGCAGTATGGAGTACCTCAAGGCTCAGTACTAGGGCCGTTACTTTTCACGCTTTACATGTTACCCTTGGGAAATATCATCAGGAAACATGGGGTTAGCTTTCACTGTTATGCTGATGATACTCAGCTCTATATTTCTTCATGGCCCGGTGAAACACACCAAATTGAGAAACTTATGGAATGCATAGTCGATATAAAAACTGGATGACGAATAATTTCTTACTACTAAGTTCTGAAAAAACAGAGGTATTAATTATCGGACCTAAAAACCACACAAGTAATAATCTAGAACACTGTCTAAAGGTGTGTTCACACCAGACGCGAATGAAGCGTTACGCGCAAACTATTTGCATGTTAACTCAATGCAAAGACGCGATAGGCAATCCTGCGGCGTTATTCGCGCAAATGAGGCGGTGCGAATTACGCGGCGAAAAATCTGAACTTTGGCGTATATTCGCGCCGCGTTAACCAATCAGGAGCTTGCTCTAGCAGTGACGTCATTACGAGCGGAGGCAGAAAATCTGAAACAACAATGGAGGACAAAGTAATTGTGGTTGTATGTGGCTACCCGGAGCTGTATATACATCTTCGTACTTTTACAAAAACAGGAATACATTTTGCAACGAGACTGGAGCTGCCTGGCAGAAGCCCCTCCCATGACGCGTATGTGTAGTGAATTTCACGCGCGAATGGCGTGAATGAAGCGAGTAAACTCAAAATGTTCAAGCGTCCAACTACGCGCAAATAGCACGATTTATTCGCTTCATTCGCATCTGGTGTGAACGCACCTTAACACTTGATGGCTGCTTTATTGATTCTTCTTCATCAGTCAGGAACCTAGGTGTGTTATTTGATAGCAATCTCTCCTTTGACAGCCTAGCATTCTAGCATTTGTAAAACTTAATATTTTCATCCTAAAATTATATCTAAACTGAGACCTATGTCAAATGCAGAAATGTTAATTCATGGGTTTATGACCTCAAGGTTAGATTATTGTAATGCTTTATTAGGTGGTTGTTCTGCACGCTTAATAAACAAGCTACAGATGGACCAAAATGCAGCCGCTCTAATTTTTACTAGAACCAGGAAGTATGACCACATCAGTCCGGTTATGTCAACACTGCACTGGCTTGCTATTAAACATTGAATAGATTTTAAAATCTTGTTAATTACTTATAAAGCCCTGAATGGCTTAGCTCCTCAGTACTTGAGCGAACTCTTATAGCATTATAGTCCTCCACGTCCGCTAAGATCTCAAAACTCTGGCCATTTGATAATACCTAGAATATCAAAACAAACTGCCGGCGGCAGATCCTTTTTCTATTTAGTGCCCAAACTCTATTTAGACCCATCTCTTTAACCTGGCGTACACTTAACATACTATTACGCTTCTAATATTCTAATCCGTTAAAGGATTGTTAGGCTGCATTAATTAGGTCAACCGAAACCGGGAACACTTCCCATAAAACACGATGTACTTGTTACATCGTAAGAAGATTGACATCTACGTTAATATTAGTCTTTTTCTTTCTTATTCCGAGGTCACCGTAGCCACCCGATCCAGTCCTTATCTAGCACAGATGATCACTGCAGTCAACAGATCCAGTCCGTATCCAGATCATATGGTGGATTATCACCTAGAGACGACCTCTACAGCTCTGAATGTCAGCGGAGACCAGGGCACCTAGATGAGCCCTAGAGACAGATCTCCAGTGAGGACTTCATCACCTAGACAGCCATCGGGAAAAGACCACTGGAACCAGTGGAGCCCTTACAATCTGACTTTGCAGCAGTTGGATCAAACTACTGGTTTGTCTGGCCAGAGGAGAACTGGCCCACCGACTGAGCCTGGTTTCTCCCAAGGTTTTTTTCTCTGTTCTGTCACCGATGGAGTTTTGGTTCCTTGCCGTTGTCACCTCTGGCTTGCTTAGTTGGGGACACTTCATTTTCAGCGATATCACCGACTTGTTTGCACAGATACTATTTAAACTGAACTGAGCTGGATGATGACATCACAGAATTTGTGGTTGAAAAACAGTATGATTTTTTATCATTTAATACTCATTTTTATGTTGAATATGTTAAAATGAAATATTTGTGCTCTGCTCCAGAGGCAGGGTGTTGGCTCTAGCAGCCAGGCTGCTTGTGGAAGATTCGCAGACATAAATCAAGATAAGGCTGGTATGAGGTGACACCAGCAGGGGGGAGCTATGGGTCTATCTAAGCAAAAAGCTGCAGAGAAAAAGGCATTGTTTTCACATGATCAGCCAGAAGAACATCTGGGTGAAAACTTTCAGAATCGTTTGGGCTGAAGATGATTCTTCAATAAAAACCTTTTTATTCTTAAAACATCCTTCAACTCGACTATCTTCATCCAAGACTTCAACCACATTAATGGCGTCACGAACAGGATTTTGAGGGATATCATCGATTGACAATTGGCAAAACCAGAGCGAGTTCAGCCGGAGGGCAGACACTCTTTTGTCCGAGAAAGCTTGCGATGTAGCCGGCACAGATAAACAAGGTAAGACAAAGATAAAATTACTTTGTCTAGTTAGAAGATTGTGTGTTTTTTTTTCGGGTAGGTGAGAGTTATGGTCCTCTGGTGAGAACTGAAAACGCTAAAATTATTCAGCCAAAACATTTTTAGAAATCCCCAGAATCATAGAAAAAGAACACGAATTGAAGTTGGATGAAGATTAAAATGCTAAGAGAACTGAGGATGATATAGTAATAATAAAATAGAATTGAGATACGATTTGTAATAGGAAATAATAATAATAAGGACCGAGGCGCGTGTCCTATAAAATAATAAAATAGAACCAAGGCGCGTCTTCTATTTCTAAAAATACAACCGAGGTGCGAGTTGTAAAATACAACCGAGGTGCGAGTTGTATTAAAGGGAATCAAAAATAGGACCGAGGCGCGTGTTCTAAAAATACAACCGAGGCATGAGTTGTATTTAGTGAAATCGACCAAGGCGCGAGTCGATTGATGACCCTAAAAATTAATTAGAACTGATTTAGAAGTTCTAGACTGAATGCAACTGAGTTACGAGTTGACTAAAATTAATTAGAACTGATTTAGAAGTTCTAGACTGAATGCAACTGAGTTACGAGTTGACTGAAATTAATTAGAACTGATTTAGAAGTTCTAGACTGAATGCAACTGAGTTACGAGTTGTCAAAATAAAATAGAATAATAAAATAGAAAAATGGATCACTGGTTATACTATTTAGTATATAGTGTGGAATAATTAATTCAAGAATTAATTAATAAGAATTAATGAACAAGAACCTAATATAAGTGAACTTACTGATAAACAGATCATAAACAGACTAATTTGTGACTGGGTAACATCTGTGAACGAACAGTAAAAATTAAGAGCTGGGGAACTCCTAAAATGTTATATTGACTGCTATTATTCACTATTTAGGATATAGAGATTAACTGCATAGATTAAATAAAAAGAGATTAAACGCACATCACAAAACCCAAATAATTGAATTTGGCCCGTGTATTGTAGAAGCTGAAACTCTGCTCCTGTGGGCAGAAGTGCATGACAGTAACCATCTGTTTCCAAGGCTAGGAGATGCTTACCACACCCCAGATATACATGGATGAGGATAAAAAAGGCTATTAGAAATAACTATAGCTAAATCACCTTTGGATTATATAAGGGGGAAAAATCTAAAAGATGGGGAGGAGCTAAGGGAATGGAGCAAATCAGTATCAGATAAATTAAAACAAGGAAAAGCTGAGACTACGTGGCCGGAGGGAGGAACATGGGATAGTCAAAATATAGAAGAAACAGAAAAATGGTTAAAAATGAAAAAAGAAGAGGGTAAAGGAATGGTTAAACTAAAAAGGCAGCTGAGGGCTAGCATGATGGGTAGATGGAGAAAGTATAGGAATATGTGGAAAATTGAAGTTGGTAGATTAATGAGGGAAACATTAGAAGCTACGGGTGGGGAAAAATTAGCTGGAAAGAAGGCTAGCCTTAACCCTCTGCCTAGCATGGGACAAAAGATACCGAGCGCCCCGCCTCCATACAATGAAAAGCAAAAATTCCAGCATTTTGCAAAAGGGAAGAAAAACATGTAGGGGTATATCCAGTGATTTCAGAAGGAGAAGAAACCACAGTGAAAATAGTGGCAGGAATGCGTAGATTAAAAAGCATAAATCAGGCGGAAGATATTGACAGTATGACTGGCCAGAGAGAGTCAGAACAGGCCCAAAAAAGGGAAGAGCAGGAAGATAGTAGAGAGAGGGGCAGACAAATTAGTAACTTTGAACCAAATACAGAAAACACGCCTTTTGAGAAAACTGGAAAAGGGTTATTAGAAATAAGCGAACAAGCAACTGAACTGGTTGATGAAATAGCACTCAAACACGAGGCGCTAACCAAAAAAATTAATGAAAGATTAATGGAGGAAAACCTCCTTAAAGTATTAAGAAAGATGGAACTTCAAAATTTGAAAGAAAGACAAAAGGTAAACTGGGATGAGCAAACTTATTCAGATGGGTGGAACCACCCTAAATTAAAGTTTAATATGGAAAAAGCCACAAATAAAGATGCGTTTAAAAAATATAGAGAAAGAGAGGCAGCAGAGACAACAGGTACCAGGTCAGGTAGGAAATATAAAGAGACATACAAGGGAGCAAAAGTGATGCCACTATTAGTGGAAGGAACACAGCTGAAATATGTGCCATGGGGAGGAAGGGACGTAGAAACATTAAAATCAAAGCTACCGAGCCTGAGAGATGGTGCGAATACATGGATTGCCTCTTTTGAGGATGAGACAGTGGGAGATATGATTGTGGTAGGGGATATTAAAGTTTTGCTGTCTAAGGTATTAACCAGGCAAGAGATGGAGGATATACTGGAGGACGCTGGCATGAAGGATGCTGTGGGCTGTGAGGATTACAATGGTCAATCCCTAAACATGTACCGTGCTGAATTATGGGGGACATTGAGAGACAGGTTTCCCACAAAAAATGTCCAAAAACAGGCAGCTGACAAAACCACTGACATCTGAGGATAATTTCGATCAATGGATAAATGAGCAGGTGCAACATTGGCAAAATATGACTAATGAAAATGTGACTTTTGATAAATCTTCCCTGTGTGCACAGCTGTTTAGAAGTGCCATAAAGGAGGTGTTGCCTATCTCAGTACAGGGTAAACTGAGAGACATACCAGGACTGGATGAGATGGACCACAATCAATGAATAGAACCGACATCAAAGCCAGGGGACAGCCAAAGTCAGCAAAACCCCCAACCTATAGTTGTAAATGTGCAGCTACCACAGGGGTACCATCATCAGGCTCAGGGAAGCTATAGAAGAGGATCAGAGCGAGGCAGCCAATGACAAGAGGAAGAGGTGATGTAGGAAGAGAGAGAATAATTAAAGACAGGCAGTCAGTGGAATCAGGGCTCTAGACTAACTTTTTGCACTGGGTGCACTGGTGCGCCTAACTTTTTTTCTTAGGTGCACCGGCACAAAAGTTAGGTGCACCCAAATTTTTATATAGGCAATATTGACTAGTAAAATGACTAACTAACAATCTGGTCAACATAAAGTTCTTTATTTGAAGCACAATTCTACAAGAAAGGTAACTTACTGAAAAAGTGTTGGTGCTTAAAGTGCTTCACTGAGCAGAGATTTAAACTTAAAACATCTCAAGATAAATAAAATCTAAATTAAGTGTTTTAAGGGCGTCAAACTGAACATCTCATGGCTCAATGTATTATGGACTATCCTCCATTGCAGTCACATGCCCCTCGGATGGCCAACTCCTGTAGTTTAGCCTTCTTGATCTTTGGCCTCGGCTAAACCAGCTGACCACACTCTCTCTAGCATCAACATCTTCCAGACTTGGCCCTTCTACACTGAGTCTTATCAGATCTTCCACTGTGTCTGAATGAAGGGATGCTCTAGTGCCCCCCCCCCCCCTACACTGAGTCTTATCAGATCTTCCACTGTGTCTGAACGAAGGGATGCTCTAGTGCAGTGCTTCTCAAACCCCCCCTTAAACCCATAAAACAATCCTGCGCCCCATCCCACCACAGACTACCAAATAATTGCACTAAACATAATGAAAAAAAAAAGTATTTACAGTTTTTATAACCAATTCTTACTATGCAAAAAAGAAGTATACTTAGTGTTATGTTAGAAGCATTTTTATACTCATACCTTTTCTTGATTTAATATTTTTTTTAGCTTTATTTTCATTTAAATGTTAAGTTTTGAAATGTTGTATGCATTTGTCATGTTTATTTCATGTCTTTATCTTCTTAAATGTGTGTATATAATATGTATAGTTTTAACTTTTAATTTTAGTTACTTTTTCTTATTTGTAAGCCGCTTTGGATAAAAGCATCTGCTAAATGACTAAAAGTAAAGAAAAAAATAACTGTTCTGTTCTGTCTAATCGTCTCTCTGTGCTCATACTGTATTTTAATTAGGGATGGGTATCGTTAAGGTTTTAACGGTATTACTACTCTTATCGATACTGCTTATCGGTCCGGTACTTTAACGGTATTCTTATCTGTACTTTTTGTTATTTATATATATACACATACATATATACATACATACATACACATATATGTATGAAATATATATTTATATGATAGATTAGCAGCTTAATTAACATGGCTTTATATTCTGAAATGTTAAATAAATATTTCATTAAATAAATATAAAACATCAATTTGTAAATGCACCAGTGTGCAGGCATTTTTAGTGTTTTATATACATAAGATAAGATAGAGTAAGAACATGAACAAAGAAACAAAGTTAAATAAACTGACAAATATACCATTTGTCATACTATAAAACAAATGTAAAAAAAAAAACAGTGCTTTCAGTAGCTTTTTTATCTATGATGGTCTACTAACATTAATGTTCAGGTAAGTAATAGCTACAAAATAAATCTAAAAGTGATCAAATATAAATGAACACTGCATAGTTTTCACTGTATATATTGATAGATTAATGCTTATTAAAGCTATTACTTTATTCAGATTAAGAGCTGTGAGTGATTTTGTCTTTGTATTTTGTTCTTTGATTAACATTGAAGAAGCTCCAATCTGTCACTGAGACAAAATATTGACACACAATTTTCTCCCAACTGTTCTCGTTCACTTTAAGATATAAACTGTGTTTTAAGTGAATACTCTCCAAGCCGTCCGTTTTTACATGCTTTGTGTGTATTTGATCGTTTGGACGCGCCCGAAGCTCAAAGTGTACTTTGCTTGTCTGTTTTGGAGCGCGCCGCGCACGCGCGCACACACACACACACACACGCGCGCAAACACACACACACACGCACACACACTTCAGCCTGAGGAACAGCGTCTCTCGTGTGGATTGTACTTTCAACGTTTTATTATCAAACATGTCCAGCAATTTAGTAACTGTAAAGATGGCATTTTACAACAATCGACAGACGATTGATCTGATTCTGACGTTAAGTTTTGGTCAGGGAGGAACGAATGCGCGCCGCTGTGAAGAGAAGGAAGTTGTGCTAGAAAAAACACGGCTATAATCTTTAGAAGCTAAAAAAAACATTAAATAAACTCAGTTTAATATAAAAGCCACAGGCCTAAAGTGTAAGCATGTTTTAATCGTTAGTTCTCTCTTCTATCATAAACAGGGCTTTCATGTTGCGTGTGCTGAAACTCATCCACGTGAGCGCGATCTGAATTGCGAATAGCAAAAATGCATCATAGACAAGAGTTTGAATATTATTGCATATAAAAACAGCTGGTGACTCTGGCGGGATAGAATTTGCAAGATAATGTGTATATATATATATAGCAATAATAAATGTATGTGTGTTTTCTTAATTTCTCCAGTACCGATAGCAGAACCGTTAACATCAGAGCTTATCGATACTCCGGTCTTTTATAATTTAGCCCCGAGACCGATTAAATACCGGGTTTCGGTACCCATCCCTAATTTTAATGCAGCCAAATTCTCAATAAAACTGTTTTACTTTATATATTTGACTGTTTATGTTGTCAGTCAACAGGATAAATATGAAATAATGACTGAAACACGTCCCTTTAAGAATTCATAACCAGCTCTCCCTTCCAAGAAGCTAGTCTGCACAAAAATACTAATTTATAATTGTATTGAGCCGTTGTCTGATGAAATCAAATAAGACACAATATAAGACAAGACAATTCAAGTGCTGTGATTTCTTCTATATTTGCATGTACATTTAGAGAAGCAATAATATCTGTTTTAACTGAACGGGTTCCTCTCAGACGCTTGCTGAACAGAGCAGATGCAGAGAAAGCGCGCTGATCTCGCGCCGTTGCGGCGATCACAGAGACACTCTGAGAGACTCGATTTGTCACTAGTTGCTTTTTTTGGAAAACAAAATGTTGCTATGGGGGTCTACAAAGGCGCTAAATGTCGCTAAGTTGGCAACACTGCACGCATCTCTACTACTCACCTCTTTCTCTCTGTATGACTGCAGCAGCACACGTGACGCATTTGTCAACGCGCACACACACATACAGGAATATCTGGACTGCGGCCAATCAGAGGGGGGGTCCGCCCTTCACTATCTCTGATTGGTTTAGACCACGATATAAGCCTAACAGGGGTGTCTTTTGTTGAACCACAGAGTTTCTGAGTCGCGGATACTTTTTTTTCTTTTCTCAAATGGCTGGACGCACCAGTGCGCCCTGGGATTTTTGTTAGTCGCACCCGAGAGAAATTAGGTCGCACGTGCGACCAAATTGGTCGCACTCTAGAGCCCTGGAATGCTATGGGTGTCATCGGCTAGGACACACAAGAGCCGAATGTCATATAAACCCATGGCCAGATCAACAATAGGAATTTTCAGAGAACCCTACTGTAGGCCAGTACGTGTTGTTATCAAAAAGCGAAGAGGAGGAACCAATTATAGAGTGTAAAATTTACCCTTTAAGAATCCAGCGTACCGCCGGCGGGACACCTAGTGGTGTCGGGGTAAAGTCGTCAGACACAAAAACTCAAAAAAACAAAAAGCTGAACATGTTATATATCCGTAGAAAGCTGAGATTCTTGTGATTCGAACGATGTAAACCATTTTAAGATACAATAAACACAGCAGGTACAATCAGTGTCTTTGTCAGACCACCAACAACTAAATAACAACAACAAAACTGAAGGAGCTCACCTATAAAGCTTCTTTTTAGTCCATTGATCCATAAAAGTTCGACAAACATGGTGTTGTTTCACTGTAAAGGGTCCAGGCTATCCAATTCCGTGCAATATTTAGTCCATAACACATGCATTTGTTGATAATCATCCACGGAGTGTAGTTGTATCATTTCAAATTAGCTGACGGAGCTATCAATTCTTCTGAGTTTTCTATAATGTAACTTGGAAAAACATGTAAACAATCGGAGTTTCTGGTCTTAAAATGGCCGCTGATCTCTGCCCTTTTGATTGACACATCGTTTGAGCCAATAAGTGCATCTTAGAGGGGTCTACAGAGATCGACAGCCAACGAGCATCCTGCATTGGAGATAGGACCACCTCACTCCGAATGACGGTAAATCGAGCCAATTGCATTATAGTCTGCAAATGACTGTCGTTTCTGATAGCCAATGAGCTTCTGAACAGAGGGGTATGACGTATTAGGAGGTCGTTTCGAGCTAGCGTGCTCTAATGTGTGTACGCACAGATCAGATTCACCCATGCGTCCCGGGTGCGTAATATGCGCTCCATTGGAGCAGAGGTGGAAGGAGGATCCATGCGACTTTACTATCAAAAAGTAAGTGATTTATTACATTATATAATTATATTTATATATATTATATTTATATTTATGTATCTTATACATATTTTACAGTATATGTTGAGGTATCTGTATGATTTGAGATCGCTTTGCTTACTTCCGGTTTACTTTCTTTGTTCACGAAATCGCCTATTTTGTTGTTTATGAGGTAACAAATTAGTAAAATGACATGGATAGGTGATTTATGAGGACATTTTCAGTGTCACCACAATTCAAAACGTTTATAAATCATACAGAGTCAGTTTTCTGTGGGGAAAGTAGAAATGCACCGTCTCCTGTGAGGGCTAGGTTTACGTGTAGGACAATAACACAGTTTGTACAGTATAAAAACCATTTCACATATGGAGAGTCCCTGTAAACCATAAAAAACAACGTGTTTGTGAGAGAGAGAGTGTTTGTGTGTGCTTGTTTCTGTGCTTGTGTGAGTGTCTGTCTCTCTGTGTGTGTGTTTATGAGGTAACAAATATGTATAATGACATGGGTATGAAAGTTATTACGAGGAGAAGGTGATTTATGAGGACATTTTCAGTGTCCCCATAAATCAAAATGCTTATAAATCATACAGAGTGTGTTTTCTGTGGGGAAAGTAGAAATAACACGTACAGTATAAAAACCATTACGCTTATGGAGAGTTCCTGTAAACCATAAAAAACATGTGTATGTTTGTGATTTATACATGTTTGTGTTTTGGTGTATTCCTGCTAACTTCTAATTATTTTATATCACAGACAATCATCTGACATTGATTCGAATGAAGTCTGGGAACCAGGCAGTAAAAAGCCATATACTGAGGGACATGACTGCAAAAAATCATAAAAAAACACTACAAGCAGAATCAGAAGAGCATTATTACACGTATGTTTACACACAGATAATTTGTCCTGATGACAGGAGCTTTCAGTGCTGAAGAAAGTACAGACATAATGCAGACATGCATGATAGTGCATACATACATAGGAATAACACAGAAGGAATGGAATATAACACCAATATAAGAAAAGAAAAAAAATAATTAAATAATGTACTATGTACAGAAATAGAAATATAGGAAAAAAAATAATTAAATTATAAATATGTGTCATTTTAAAAGTGTACACATTTTGGATTCTATGTATAAATGTCACTATAATGTGTTTATGCTTCAGTTACTATGTGTCAGCAATTATTGACAGTGAATCTGGATGAGAAATTGAATAGCTCTAAGTGTAACCTTTCATTAGAGCCCAAAATTATGACTGTACATTAAAGCATTCAAGAATTACAGCATTGTATGTGTCGTTGGTTACAAAGGGTCATTTGGAGTCTCCAATTGTACTTTTTTAGAAAGCGCCTAGACATACAATTAGATAAACATGTGTAAAACACTAATTTTTTAATATATTGTTTATCAAATGGTAGATTTGGCTTGGTAAGGCCAGAATTATTTTTTTCTTTTTTAGTGTATTCAAAGTGCTATTACTCAATATCAGTAAGACTTACAGTGATTCTGACTGTTGAGAAACAAACCTCAGTGTCACCTTTCAAAGGAGACCAACACCATGCATATCATCCAAATGGCCCAAGAACAGCATGCAATTTACTTTGGGTATGCCTTTTTTAGGCGTTTTAGGCAAATTTTACAGGAATCGTAAAGGGTTAATGGAAAGGTATGGAATAGCAGAATGGATGGATGGACAGCTAGAAGAGCTAAGAGGAGTAAAAATAGAACATGGGATTATGTCAGCCTAAAGAGCAGAAATAATGGCACTAACAGAGGCGTGTATGATACTAGAGGGTGAGAAAGGAACCATATTTACAGATTCAGCCTATGGGTTTGGAGTTTGTCACTATTATGGAAAAATACGGACTAGAAATAACTTTAGGAAGACCAATGGAAAACCAATTAAGCATGAAAAAGAGATCAGGGACCTGTTACAATCATGCTTGGGACCCACAGAACAGAGTATAGTGAAGTGCGATGCACATCAAAAGGGGGAAGATAAGATCTCGTTAGGAAATAACTTTGCAGACCAAACAGCAAAAGCAGCAGCAAAAAGAGAAACAGAACCAGGAAAATGGATTTTAGTATTAACCAGGGCTCAAATAGCTAAAAAACTGAATGCATACAAATAAGAGGACCAGAAGAGATAATCAAAGATCAACAAAAACAAGCTGGAGAGCAGGAAAAATTAGAATGGAAACTTAGAGGAGCAAACGAAGTAGGGGAAATATGGAGAACACCACAAGGACAGGTAGTAGTGACAGAACAATTGGAACAGATGGTCCTGTCACAAGCACATGGAGCAGGGCACATTAATAGGACGGAAATGATAGATACAATAATCAAACAAAATAACATGTGGATTCCTAGAATGCAAGAGAAAGTTAATGAGTTTTTAACACGATGTAGCGAATGCATGACACGAAACATCAAAAGCGCACCACACCCAATTAGACACTTCCCCAGCCCTAAGGGACCCTTCACACACTTGGTAGTGGATTTTGTGGACATGATAACACCAATAAAAGGTAAAAGATACATGTCAGTGGTAGTGGATAGATTTTCCAGATGGGTAGAAGCATTCCCAGTTGGCAAGCAAAGTGGAGAAGCGGTGGCACATGCATTTTCCAAAGAAATACTACCACGGTTTGGGGTGCCAAGTATATTACAGTGCGATAATGGACCAGGATTTGTGGCAAACGTAGTTAAGAAAATATGTGAGAAACTACACATAACAATTAAGTATGGGTCAGTCTATCATTCTCAGTCTCAAGGCAGAGTCGAACGAATGAATCAAACACTAAAAGGAAAGCTTTCCAAAATCTGTGCACAAACAGCCTGAATTGGGTAACAGCGCTACGAATAGCCCTAATGGCGATAAGGGGAAGTACAAACCGCGGAACTAAATTGACACCTCATGAAATGGTTACGGGAAGGAGAATGCCAAGAGGAGACAGATAAACGATAGAAATGGAAGACAGACAAATTGAAAACTGAATTAGATAAATATGTGACAACTCTAACCAAAATTCATGCAAGTATTTTTCAGACTGAATCCCGACCAAGAGAAACTCCAGACGAATCAAACAGAAGTGGACCGATAGCAGTGGGGGATCTGGTCTACATAAAAGTGTATTGAAGGAAGTGGGACGAACCCAGACGCGAAGGACCGTATGATGTGACATCTGCCACTCCCACATTAATCAAAGTGTAGGGATCAAACTTCTGGTACCACATTTCACACTGACTTAAAATAAACACGAACAAAAGCGAGGTAATAACACACGAAGCTAAGAACCTGTTTGAAAGCCCTGAGGAAGAAGCATTGGGTCACTGCATAAGTAAAGACTGTGCCCTAGGGGCAGGAATAGCCTTAGAATTTAGAAACAGATATGGGGTAGAATAATTAGTGGAACAACAAAAGGGGGTGGGAGTGTGTGCATATGTAGAAAAGAAAGGAAGAAGGATACTACACTTAATTACCAAAGAAAAAGCGAGTGACAGACCCACTTACGACAATTTGGAACAGAGCTTAAGAAACGCCAGAAAGATCTGTCTAGAGCAAAACATAACCACTTTAGCTATCCCAAAGATAGGGTGTGGATTGGACAAATTTGAGTGGTCCAAAGTAGAGATATTAGTTAACACATTTTTTGGAGAATCAACGATACGTGTAAAGGTTTATACTCGTCCAAATGAGGATGTGGTGGTTGATAGTGATAGGATTGATGGAACTTAAGGGGATAGTGGGACAAGTGGCTGTGACAATAACGGCTGTAGAAAACAAGGAAAAGATCAAATTGATACAAATTGACCTATGTGACATAGTTAACTGTAGGGGAAACAAGATAGCATGGAGGGGGTATGATATGTATGGGTGTGTATGGCCTTCGTATTACGTATTACAAGATAAACAATAGAAATATCATAACCAATAAAATTTAAATAGTCAGGGGTCATGGAGTAACAAAAGAAAATATAAATCCCCTGCTAATAACAATAAGTCCTCTAAATAAGATGGATATATGGGTAACGATAGGAGTAGATGTGACTGGGACAGACCCAATGGGACTAATAAGGATAATAGTCAGCCAGACAGGAATCACCGTGGCAACTCCATTGATAAGACCAGGAGCGTTGGAAGAGAGAAAGGTAATAGTAAAAGAACTAGGCCAGGTAACAATAGAAGCTACATTCGCAATAGAAACAGGGTATGGAGATAGAAATGAGTGGCTGGAATTGGTAAAATATACGGCAAGAACAACCAAGGCACAAGCTTGTTATTTCTGTGCAGTTGCACGACCAAATTTGGCCACAATGCCAGCAATGGGAAAAAGTCAAACATGCCTTTTATTTAGTCAGGAAAATGTAACAGGGTGTGAGGCGGATGAAATCAGATACCCCGCACTAAAACTATCAATGCCTCCTAACAACACTGCCCCAGACGGTAGTATCACCAGGGCACTAGAAGGGCTAGAATCACTGTCTAAATAATGGGCTGAGAACTCAGGAATAGACAATCCACTCACTACTATTATGGAAAAATGGTTTGGAAAATGGAGTGGGTTGCTGACCTCAATATTCACGGCCATTATGGTGGCAGTAGCAGTGCTGGGTCTGTGTGGGTGTTGTTGTTTACCATGTATAAGGGGTTTGGCACAACGTGTGATTGAAACTGGAATGACTAAAGTAATGGCAGTAAGGGTAGAAGAAATGACCCCCTTGCGGGAAGAATTAGACTCATCCGAGGACTGGGAAGAGGAGAGCTGTGCAGTGTAATAAGACTGCGAGGAGGAATAACACGGCCAGGCAACAACCACTGGGTGCTAGTAACCTAGCCTACGGCCAGGCTCTCTACCTAGCGCAAAGCTAGTGAGCTGAAGACAACGAAGATGCATTTTTTACACATACACATATAGGAAACATAATGTTAGGTCCGTCTATATTATAGGACAACAATCACAATTATAAACTGTTTTTGTACTAACTGCAGTGTTTACACGTTAATGAGGATTGGAAATCCTCAAAAGGGGGATATGTGGTTGAAAAACAGTATGATTTTGTTAATCATTTAATACTCATGTGTATGTTGAATATGTTAAAATGAAATATTTGTGCTCTGTGTTGGGTGTTGGCTCTAGCAGCCAGCCTGCTTGTGGAAGATTCCCAGACATAAATAAAGATAAGGCTGGTACGAGGTGACACCAGCAGGGGGAGCTAGGGGTCTATCTAAGCAGAAAGCTTCAGAGAAAAAGGCATTGTTTTCACATGATCAGCCAGAAGAACATCTGGGTGAAAACTTTCAGTATTGTTTGGGCTGAAGACGATTCTTCAATAAAAACCTTTTTATTCTTAAAACATCCTTCGACTCGACTATCTTCATCCAAGATTTCAACCACAAAATCAATAATGAAATGCCTTTAACTGAAAATTTTCCTATTTTGACATTGTGCAGTTGCTTTGACACAATTTGTATTGTTAAAAGCGCTATATAAATAAAGGTGACTTGACTTGACTACAGTAAACTGTAGTGCATTGTAGTATGATATACCCTATAGTTGTAGAAAACTTAGTACAGTATTGGGTAAATTAAATTGTTTATATTACTATAGTTGTTATATTACCACAGCAACTATATAATTACCACAACAAATTAATTAAATTACTTTAGTATAGTATGGTTCAAAAACACTAGTATTTAATATAAATTACTATAGTGCAAAGCCCATTTACAACACTCTTTCAGAAATTATTTGAAATTATGACAACAAATTCAAGCTTTAATAAGATAATACAGCCCATGTCATGGTCTGGTGTGTTAAGCAAAGTGTACGACACAGGAGTATTATCCAAAATATTTATTTTTAATAATCCAAAGGAGAAGGTGGGTACAACCAAACACAAATCCAAACCATAGCAGACAAAGGAACAGGGGAGAACAACTCAGGCTTTAAATACTGAGTAGGCAATCAGGGAGAAACAGGTGTGGAGCTAATCAACTAATCACGGCAATTAACAAGGCAGGATGATAGAAACACAGAAAACTAAACTAAAACAGATCACACATGTGACATTTCGCCCCCTTCCTGAATGGCGCATCCTCGTGCCGACAAAACAGTCCAACAGAGGATGGATGGTGGGGGTTCAGAAGGGAGGCATGGAGCAGATAATGAGCAGGCAACAGTAATGGGGCATAAACAAAAAGAGTCCATAAAATAGGTCCGAGGGGGAGTAGAGGGTGGGAGGAGCCCGGAGCAGGAGGAGCCAGGTGGAAATCCAGAGGCCAGCCAGATAGCGGCCCTCGGTGAAGTTGATGACGGGAGGAGCCATGGTGGAGAAGGGGCCAAAAACATCAGGGGGGCGACTGACGGAGACTGAGCCGATGGACGAGGAGTCCAGGATGGAACCGACAGACGGAGAGCCAGTGCAAAACTGAGGATCCGGAGGGCCTAGGTGGAGCTGAAGGCTCAGGCGACCAAGGCAGGGTTCTGGAAGACCGCGGTGGAGCCGGTGCGACTGAGGATGAAGGTGGAGCCTGACAGAGCCGGAGGGACTGAGTGACGAGGCGAAGCCAGAGGAGTGGAGTCCCGAGGTGGCGGATGGTCGACGACTGACCAAGGTGGATGAGGGAGCTAGGAGCCAAGGCGGAGCCGATGTGTCGAAGGACCGAGGTGTAGTCCAGGACTCGGAGGCTGGAGGTGGAGACAGGGGATCCGCACGCCTGGGCGGAGTTGGAGGCTGGGAGTCCAGAGGCGGCGGATCAGAGCACTAAGCTGGCGCTGAATGAGGGTGAGCTGAGGGACTGACAGGCACCAGCAGAGATGAAGCTGAGGAACTGGCTGGTTAAAGAGGAGGTTGGGAGAGGTAGGTTGGGAGGGAACACAGGAGGACATGAGGTGGAAAGAACCAGCGGAGACGCAGGAGATTCAGGGCTGGACAGAACCAGCAGAGATGCAGGAGATTCATGAGCACAGGGTAATACTTCTCCAAACCAGTCTATCAGGTCCATTACAAAAATGTCCTTAAGATCCTCAATATAGCTCCCAGAAACCAGCTGCAGCTCACCCTCAGTTGCGGGAGTGTGGGCGGTGCTTCCCTCAAAGCCCCCGATCTCTACCAAATCTCCCTCGGGAACGGACGATGTTGCCGGCTCGCGCACTTGGTCAGACGATGCTTGAGGCTCAGTCTCCGTGGTGATCTCAGTCGCAGCAGGCTCAGGCTCTCCGTCTGCAGTGGGCTTACACCACTCGCTTAGGGTGATGATATAGAATTTGCAGATCAAGCAGTCCGGGAGGTGTGTAAGGCACGCCAGATCTAAAAAGTCCCTGGTATAGTCCTCCAGCGAACGGTCCTGTTGCTCCAGGCACAGGAGTTGGACGGCAGGGATATCCATTCCGGGAGAGGGGAGAAACAAAACAAAAAAGAAAGAAAAACGCAGCTAATTTTGCTCACTTTGAGGGTCTTCTATTCTTGCATGGTCTAGTGTGTCAAGCAAAGCGCACAACACAGGAGTGTAATTCAAAATATTTATTTTTAATAATCCAAAGGAGAAGATGGGTGCAAGCAAATACAAATCCAAACAACAGCAGACAAAGTAACAGGGGAGAACACTGGCTTTAAATACTGAGCAGGCAATCAGGGAGAAACAGAAACAGATGTGGAGCTAATAATCTAATCAGGGCAACTAACTAGGCAGGATGACGGAAACACAGAAATCTAAACTAAAACAGATCTTACATGTGACAACCCATCACAAATTAATTGCATTTAGCAGATGAACTCTTAAGGTAATATATACGCTAATTATTCAACATATGATATCAAAAACATTACAGACAACTCACCATGCTCTCGTCCATGCTTATCTCGTTGTCAATAAGTCCAACCCTCATTTTCGGTTCTGTGGCAGCGGTTTAACTGCTGGCTGCAGGTCTGCAGCTGGATACTATTGGATAAAGCAGTGTATATGAGCGCAGTGCTGCGAAGCTGCTATATTTGCTCCTAAAGAGCCCCCTCGTGGCAGAGAGTAAATTTTAATTTCCAGTGTGCCTATTTTTTGTCCAGGTTTTTATGCAGCATATAGATTAAATCCAATATTTGGAAATATTGGTGATCGTTCCAGCCACCTTCTCGTTCCAGATCGTCCTCGGCGACCCGCCCACCCCAGAGAAGGGAGGAAAGGCCCGCAGCAGCAACCACGGCCGAGGCCCCAAGGTGGGAGCCGGACGTGAGGAGGAAGGTGTGGCCAGGTCCGGTAAAAAGGTGCCAAGGGCAGCGGAGGAGCCCTCGTCGAGACACCGGGCTGCCAGCAGCCTCCAAGCCATTTTTCTTAGGGTGTCGTGAGGAGGGAGGAGTGCACCGGAGGCCCAGCTCCCAAGCGATTCAGAATGTTGCGCGAGGTTCTTGAGAGTGACATGCACAAGCTATTAAAGACGTTATATCAGTCCCTGAAATTCATTGCAGATGAATTGTCCCTTACAAAACAATCTAAACTTGACAAAGGATACAAATTCTTCATTGAGCAGTACCTGTTTGATTATGAAGGTAAGTGTTTTTGTATTGTCCACGTTAACAAAGGAGTTAGGATAACGGTAGTTGCTAGCTTTGTCTTCTGCAATTAGAAAGTGTTCAAGTCTTTAAAATACTGTAATACAGACAACAAACAACATGTTTCTATGAATGGGATGTTAGCTATGCATATTTTTGTTAGATAAAAGCCAGTAACGTATTCATGGTTAATGATGTGCCCTTTATCCAAAACGTTGTATTGGAGCAGTTTCGAATGTAGTTGTCAATGAGGTGACAGTGAGAGGGCGTTGTCATAGGTCCATGAGGAAAAATGAGGATGCTCATCACCTACAGGTTTTTCTGATTGAAAACATGTAGCAACCATGCTTAGACACAACCCGTACTCTCTCCTCCGCTGCACTGCTAAAAGACTATATTAAATATGTATTATTGTATGAGCATGTAATGAACCTCTTGAAAAATACAAATGCCACGATGATACAGACCAACACATAAATAAAAAAACAAAGGATACATTGAACATTTTGAAATATTATTCAAAAGTTTATTGATAATTCACAGAAGATTCTACATGAATTGTTAACTATTCAAGTAACGCATCACACCTCCACGAACACCCCTGCACTCCTCCTCTACAGTCTCTGCTGCTGGGGGTAAATCTCAAGCATTTTCATAGGCTTGTCCGTTGTTATTAAAAACATCCACATGTCAGGAATGAAGAACAGAATTCCGTCGATATGCTCCTTTGTTGTACGTTTATTTGTGGCACGTTTACGATGATGTCACGGCAGTAGAGGCGGCACACTATAACGACACGTGAATAATCCCCCCACTCTAAAGCTGTACTAAACTGCAGTGGAAACGCAAACCGACCCGAACTGAGCCGTGCCGTGACGAGCCGTGCCGTACCATGCAGTGGAAAAGCGCCATTAGTGGCATTACTCTTTCAAAGTGCTCACTACAGTACCATGGAATTCAAGACTGTACCTTTGCCACTATCATGCACCAGCTCATTGTAGACCTGGCACCGGCCTAGGACACAAGTAAGACTTTATTATTCGTCAATACATTTAGTGATGTTGGACTAGCAGTCAATTAATCATTTATCATCATCATCATTATTATATTACAGGGAATTGCACCGGAGGCGACTAATGACATGGCAGTGTGTAAACCAGCAAAAACCAAGAATCGCACCAGAACTGGTGTAAAATGTACACACTACAGAGCATATGGTGGTATGTCAGAATAAACCCACCCACACCTGTCATTTTAATTTGACATAATTAATATAATCTTTTTTCATTTGTTTATTTTTCATAGAAGCATTTGGTTGATATTGTTTTGCAAATGATAAATTCTTAAAGATAGGTATACAAACAGAGATAGATAGGTAGACAAACAGATACAGATACACACAAACACAGACAGTAAGGGAGTCATACAAAATGTGCAGAGTGGGGGGTCCCTAGGAGCAGGATTAAGGATCACTGTGATTAAGGATCACTTCCTGGTGCACAAGACGAAAAGGCCCGATCACCCATAGTTCCTTAAGCATAGGCTTAAGGAACTTAATTTTGTGGACTCCAAGTTTGGCCCTATGCCTTTTGGGTCTGTGCTCTCGTGCCAGTGCCCTCCTGAGATAGGAAGAGACATTACAAAATACCCTGGTGCCCCAGAATATCCTCAGTAGCCTGTTGAAGGTTACAATTTTAAATTTCAATTTAACTTTCAGTCCAACTACAAGCAACAGTGCCACTTAGAGAACCTTAAGGTGTCAAGGCACATCTCTGGTGCTATTGAGGCAGAAACACAACTTCAGTCAGAATGCCAGCTGTGGACCCAAGTACGGAAACCCCGACTTACAGCTAGCAGATTTGCTGAAATATGCCATGTTCGCGGAGAGTCTTCTGCCAAAGCCTTAGCAGCTCGCATTCTCAGAGGAACTCCCCAGACAGCTGCAATGAAAAGAGGGCTGGATCTGGAACCAGACATTTTAAAGCAGTATTCTGATTTTTGTGATGTCTCTGTGATGCAGTGTGCGATCATCAGCCACCCTGATGCACCTCACCTCGCAGCAAGCCCTGATGCTAAAGTATTCAACCCAAGAGAAGCACCACCATTTGGTTTGGCAGAGGTAAAGACTTGCGATGTTGATGATGTATGTGCTTCCAAAAAGGCACATTAACCAACTGAACACTTTGGACAGCTCTGGGAATCATGGAGGTAATTCTTCAGTCACTTCAAACTGTTCATTAATACCTCTGATAAAAATAGCTAGCTGAGTAGTGTCAGTTTTGTCTGTACTTTCGTCAAGCGCCACAGAGTATGCAGTGAAAACTCTAGCTTTCCCGCGTAGCTGATCATAAATGTCACTCGATAACTCGGTAATCCGCTCTGCCACTGTATTTGCTGATAGAGAGAGATTGTTGAACATGTTCTTCTTTTCTGGACATAGAATATCAGCAACCTTCAACATACAATCCTTTATAAACTGCCCTTCAGTGAATGGCTTTCCTGCTTTAGCGATCATCTCACTCACAATATAACTGGCTTCAACGGCAGCATCAGCATCCTTTTTGGCTTTGTGGAAAAGGCTTTGCAGGGACGTTAGCTCTCTGTGCAACTGCGTGGCTCGTTTTTTTCTCTCGTCTTCCTGGTACTTTTCATATTGGTCTCCGTGTTTAGTCGAATAATGACGCTTGAGATTGTATTCCTTCAGAACGGCAACTTTTTCTTTGCATATTAGACAGGTGGCGTTTCCATTAAACTCCATCTTTGGTGTCCATCTTTCCTGAAACTGTCTGTGTTCATCATCCACTTTCCTTTTCGGTTTGGAATAAGACATATTTTCGTTCACAGCCAAACATAAAATAAACTGTTAAAGCCCAGAAACCAGCTAACGTCTTTTCAAGTTTTCCGGCAAGCGCAAGTTTTTTACGTTATCACAATTTTTTGAATTTTTTTTATTGAACTGTTTTTGTTTTTAGTACATATTGAATGGGTAGTTTAACTTGCTATAAAACAACTACAAATAATAATTGTAATTATAATAATTGTAAAAATAATAATATTTTTGCGGGCCGGATTGCGTTATATTTTTGATGTCAGTTGTGGGCCGGAGAGAGGGTGAGGGAGGGCCGTAAATGGCCCGCGGGCCGGCAGTTTGAGACCCCTGATTTAACCAGTCAATTAAGATAATACACATTTAGGCTGCTCCCAAACAAATGAAACCAGTATCATCAAAATTAATCTCTGCAGAAGTTGCAGAAGTGTTTAGATGTATTCACACGCTGTTTAATGCAGCTCATAGGGACATGGAGTGCTTTAACCAGTTACAAATGCATAATTTTTTTGACATTTTAAACATAAAACATTGAATACTGATATTTAAAATTATTAAAAAAATATATATAATATACTTTAAATGTGAAATTAAACCACCAGCAGGTGGCAGCACGTCACTGTTAATAAGTGAGTCGTTGCGACTGAACCGAATCATTTAAACGATTGAATCATTCATGAACGAATCACTGAGACTCAAAACATCGCTGTAGCTGTTTGGAATTATTTTTTGTCGGTGAAATGCAGCAAAAACAGGCAATATGGCGTCTAAAACGTAAGTCTCTTAATATTAACTTATTGTTTATTGAACAGTTGTATAAAATAGATATCACATTTGTAATCATGCTTAGTTTTGAAGAAAAAACGGCACCCTTCCTGTGATTTTAACTATATGAAACGTAAATATTATACATTTTCTGCCCCCATATCTTGAATTTTGCCATCATTCTTAATGCATTTTAATCGACTGAATCATGTAGTGAAAGAACACACTCTAATTGCGCGTGTGCACTGTTTAACTCCTTCATCACCACGCAGGCTAATGTATGCGTGCACTATGTAGGTGTTAGTTGGGTTTTAGCAAAATACTCGATATTGTCAAATTGCACATCGTTAAAACAACAATTACGATAAAATCGCAGACGATATATATCGCACACCCCTATATACAACGCATGCCTGGGGTGCTGCTGATGTAAAACGCCTTGTTAACGTTCAGAGGAGAGGACGCGTATGCACAGTGATGCTCACCATAATGGTGGTAGGGTGACATGGAGGAGAAGAATTGTTGAATAAAGTCATATTTTTGTTTTCTACATGCACCAACATATTCTTGTAGCTTCATAAAATTACGGTTTGAACCACTAACGTTATTTGGACTGTTTTACCAAACTCTTTTTTGTTTCTGTGCCTTGATCGTGGTAGTACCCTTGCTGTCTATGGAGGGTCAGAAAGCTCTCGGATTTCATCAAAAATATCTTAATTTACATTTACATTTATGCATTTAGCAGACGCTTATATCCAAAGCTACTTATAGTGCATTCAGGCTATACATTTTTGGTCAGTATGTGTTCCGTGGGAATTGAACCCACAACCTTTTGTGCTGCTAACGCAATGCTCTACCACTGAGGCACAGGAACAATTTGTTACAAATATGAACGAAGGTCTTGAGGGTGAGTAATGAAAGACAGAATTTTAAATTTTTGGGCGAACTTTCTCTTTAAGACTTTAAAACAGTTCATTTAGTTTTATTAGTGCACACAGCTTGTCAGTGAGCAGTTTTTTGTCTCTGCTCTAGGGAGAAGCAGGAGAGAAGAACAAGGAAGTTGATAGAGCAGGACTGAATGCTTTTGTTTGTATCTGCTTTAAATTATGGTGTTCCAGTTTAAATTGTGAGGCTGCTGTGTTTTTATTTATTTTTATAATTTTCTTGCGTGAGGCTGCTGTTGCGATAGCTATGAAGATTGTTAGTTATATTATTGCTACATTAGTTCGCTACCCTTTGCAAAAATGCTCAGTCTCGACCTTAACATTTGTCTTCCATATCAGTAAGCTATTATTCTGACATGTGACAAGTCGGTTTGAGAACTGTTTGACCTACAAGTAAAGCATAGCGTTTAATGTGTACAGTAATATTAGTATCACTCATCTCAAGTGGAGGCAGCGCTAGGCGCTAAGCCAAAGCTAAGTGCAAAGTGTCAGCCTCTAACAGTCTGTTTCAAGACGGAGAAACGCTTCATGTTCAGCCCATCAGCTGCTGCAAAAATTGGAGAGCTGAAATTAAGATTTACAGTGGTTTATTTGCCCTGACTAAGTTCATGTAACGTCTTGTTTCTAGTCCAAATATCAAAAAATTCTTAAATCAAGAAGCATTTTCTAGACAAGTAAAACTATTGTCTTGTTTTCAGAAAAAAGTCAAAATTAAGTGAGTTTTTTTTCCTTAAAGCAAGCAAAATAATCTCCCATGGGGTAAGCAAAATAATCTTCTTTCAAACCGAAAACAAGATTATTTTGACATTTTCTGAAAAAAAAGATTTGATTTAAGAATTATTAGATATTTGGACTGGAATCAAGACCAAAAAAGTAAGAAAAGCATTTTTTTGCAGTGTAATATTTTCGCCCTATAAAGCAGTTTGACTTGCCATTGTCACCTCCTTGTGTGAAGACCGAAGAGTGTAAAGACCATCGACTCTACCGTGCGACTCCTCCGGGCAGGGACACCGGCAAGGGATATAAGTATCGCTTTTTATTTATCCTCTTTCTTACTGCTTGTTTCACTTCTGTTTTAGTTTTTATAACTAATTCTTACTATGCGTAAGTTGTTGTTTGTTAACATGTGTTTTTGACAGTGTTCTTTTTTTAGGATTACTGATAACTACTGCCGTTTGATTTATCTATTTTAATTTTACATAAATTATGTATGAATTTCATATGTCTTTATAGGTATTTACTTTAGTTTTAGTTGTAATACATTGTATTTATTTTAGTAACGTTACTTCAACATACTGCATGGAAATGAAATACCATATATATATATATATATATATATATATATATGGGTGTTTGGCTTAGTGTCATGTTAGAATCATTTTTATACTCATACCTTTGGTTGTTTTAATATTTTGAAATGTTTTTAGCTTTATTTTTTGTTTTCATTTAAATGTTAAGTTTTGAAATGTTGTTGTATGCATTTGTCATTTTATTTAATTTCTCAATTTTCTTAAATGTGTGTGTATATATGGTATTTATAGACTTGTAACTTATAGTTTTAGTTACTTTTTCTTATTTGTAAGTCGCTTTGGATAAAAGCGTCTGCTAAATGACTAAAAAGTAAGTAAAAGTAAAAGTAAAGTAAAGTAAATGTGCTATGTGAATTAACTTGCCTTTACCTACATTGGCATTTAACTAGTTCAGGTAGCCAAATTTACCACTCACCCACTTCAATATTTTTTCAGACTGAGGGAATGAGAGTTTGCGGAGGAAGATGCCCTAACTGTGGCTCAACTAGAGGCTGGAGTCAGGTGAAAATGGAGCTGGTTCTGGTTGAAGTTAGAATCAAAGTGTGATGTGAAGGGAAAGGAATGTTTCAATTGTGACAGTTAAAAAAAAAAAAGAGAACCCAGGCCATGCCAGATGCAGCATCTGCTGCAAAGAGATCAATTATGCTACCAAGGGCTTCATGCCCTTTTGCGCATTGTAAAAGTTGTCTGTAGTTCCGTTTACCAGATACAATTTTTTGTGGGCGGGGGGTGGGGGTCATTTTTTGTCACCTTTTTCACCCCTGAAGAGTTTGCACCCCTGGTTCTCTGAGGTCCACTTATGTTATCAAGATTTTTACATCAAAAAACCTAATTGGACTATTTTCGTAATAGGCTATTCTTGGTCCTGTTTTGCCCCCCCTCATCAGAACTCTCCGTTTGAATGGGTGTGGTAGATTGTAGACTTGGAAGTCTTCCCACTGAAATGATTGGCTTACAGTTGTGTATGTTTGACAGCCTACATCCTTCAAAGATGGACACTGATGTGATTTAGGTTAAAAATATATAAGCGTTGTTGACGTGACATGGCATTTTCACTGTTCCACAAGATAAATTATTATAATTAATATTGCCGTTATTTAAAGGGGTCATATTATGCCATATTGCATCTACTTTCGGAATGCCAAATAAAGTGCTGTATTTGTATTAGCATTAATTGTATTAGTATATTAAAAATTCAGTTTCTCAACTGGTTTACTCACTCTACCAGACCTCGTTACCCTCCATCCTTCACTAGTCAGTGTAGGCAGTGAGTCATCTGTTCGAACAGTGTGATCCTCATACTTTGTTTCTGAGTGTCCTGTTGGTTCGGCATCAGCGTGGCTCTCAGAGGGACTAAGTTGTAAATAACGGCGGTTTCGCCTTTTCATTCCCCCTTCCGGACTACTGATCACATAGGAGTGATCCGTTGCGCTTTGTCCCACTACCGTCGCTGGAATCCTCCACCGTTTTTCCTCATCCAACTTAACAAGGACTGAATCTCCTGGCCTCAGTGGAGTTAAGTTTCTCACTCCATGCCTCCTGTTAAAATATAATGCATGTTGTTGTTTAGCAGCATCATCTCATTTCCGTATCAGTCTCTGATCCGGCCACTTCGGATTGAGGTTGCGTTCCAGAGTTGGTAATGTATTTCTGAGTCTCCGTCCCATCAAAAGCTCTGCTGGGCTTACTCTAGTTGATGCATGTGGGGTTGTTCTGTAGCTCAGCAATGCTAATACTGGGTCTTTTTGCCGTAGGATGGCTTTTGCTGATTGGACTGCATGTTCTGCATGTCCATTGCTCGAGGGGTGATGTGGGCTTGATGTTACATGAACAAAATCAAACTCATGGCTAAATGACTGGAATGTTTCACTCGTGAATTGTGGGCCATTATCCGAAACGACTACTTCTGGTCTCCGAATGGAGGCGTGGGTTGGAATCCCACCTCTGACACAATGTCAAGAAAGGAGGCAGACGATGACTCTTTATTTAATTTAATTAGTTAAGTATAAATGAATGCTAATACTGGGTCTTTTTGCCGTAGGATGGCTTTTGCTGATTGGACTGCATGTTCTGCATGTCCATTGCTCGAGGGGTGATGTGGGCTTGATGTTACATGAACAAAATCAAACTCATGGCTAAATGACTGGAATGTTTCACTCGTGAATTGAGGGCCATTATCCGAAACGACTACTTCTGGTCTCCGAATGGAGGCGTGGGTTGGAATCCCACTTCTGACACAATGTCAAGAAAGGAGGCAGACGATGACTCTTTCTTTAATTTAATAACGAAAACAATAAGAACAGCGGTCTTGATTCACAAGAGCTTCTTGTTAGCTTCCCCACGTTACGTGCATTCTTCTGTAAAAACTCCTTCCCTTAAAGACACATACACATTATTCTGACATGTATTATCAGCAAATGTGAGCAGGGAATAGCAGGAGCAGATCAGTGAAGGAGATTGCACAGCAGCTCTACTGCAAAACAGCAACAATTATACTAATGTTACATAGACCTTTCTTGTCGGCGTGTTATTTGAGCGGACTCTGCTTTTCTGATGAGCATGAGCGGTAACTGAGCAGAATGATAGAGCGGAGCGTCACGCGGCGCAATGATGACGGTTGAGGGAGAGTAACCTGGACACTGCTGGGTGGTGCAGCGCGGCATAATTCCGTGCATACCTAATAAATGGACAAAACTATTCTTCGAGGCACATCATTTGCCTCAATGATTTTTTTGTATTCGAGTTACTCGAGTAACTTGAGGAATCGTTTCAGCCCTAGAATATAGTTTGAATATCAATCATTTTTAGTAGGGCTGTGCAATTAATTGCATTGAGATGTGCATGACAATCGCATGCGATTTTATAAATTGCTCAGCCCTAATATTTAGCTGTGCCACACATGCAGCAGGGGCTAGAAGTAATATACTGATTGACTAAGAGACTGAATTTTGTTGATAATTGTTTAAAAAAACATGATGTTTTGTTTATCAAAATTAAACTTTCTTTCTCCTTTGACATGTTCAAAATTGAATAGAAATTATTTAATAACTACCATTTCTGTCCATTAGCGTGACAATGTCCTATGGTGTGATGTAATTTCCTGTGGTGTGACACGCATAAAAGAACCACATATTTGTTTTCATCTCAAAATAGCTCCCCTATTGCAATACTCAACTCTGTGGTTTTTTTGTATGTCACACATTATGTCACATCATACAAATATCACTCCACTTAAAATGGTATAATTTTAAGCAGTTTTGAAAAGATGACAGCGAAGTTTGTCTTTGAAATTGTCCAACAAGTCATGGGGAAATACTGATATGAATTATAATTTCTAAATAAATAGCACTTTATGAAAATAAGTGTCTAACAAAGATAAATCTCTCTCATGCTATATATGTATTAAGGTTTTTTGTTGTCTTAATTTTTGCCTTGTCACACCATAGGACACATTTATGGGACAGTTCTGTACAAAGGTTTAAAAAAAGCAGTGAAAGAATTAACGTTAGTCAATTCTTGACTAGTGAAAAGAAGTTAGTGACCCTTTAGAATTTTCTCAAAGATCAGACTTCACACAACATAAACATGCATTTCTTATTCAAAAAAGGTATTGTACACCAAGCATTTTTTTACTGCCTATTTGTCTAACTACCCGTAAATACTCCACATCAAACGATCTGTAATAACAGACTGATCCACAGTCTGGTCTGGATATGGACTGGATCCGGGTGGCTGCAGTGACCATCTAATCTGGATACAGTCTGCATCTGGTGCTACGGCGACCTCGAAATAATAATGAAACAAACTAATATTAGCGTTGATGCCATTCTTCTAATGATGCAGCAAGTACATTGGGTGTTATCCTGGTTTAGGTTGATCTAATTAATGCAGCCTAACAATCCTCTAATGCAGTGGTCTCAAACTCCATTCCTGGAGGGCCACAGCTCTGTAGAGTTTAGCTCCAAATCACGCCCAACCTTGGAAGTTTCTAGTAATCCTGAAGACCTTGATTTGCTGGATCAGGTGTGTTTGGTTATCGTTGGAGCTAAACTACAGGGATGTGGCCCTCTAGGAATTGAGTTTGAGACCAATACGTTAATGGATTTGAAGGGGTTCTCATAATCTACATTCAAGGGTCCAAATCTTAAGTTTTCTCTGGCCGATGCCAATATTTAGAAATCATGGCAGCCGATATTAGATGCAGATTTTTTTTGCCTGATACGTTTGGCCGATTTTCTTTTTTCCCTTTATCTCATAAAATAGAGTTTGAGTAAATGTTTATTGCAGGGTACAATATGGTAATAGTAGTAGTAGCCTAATTCATAGTAATAATACATGGCTCAACTTTAGCACCTTCTCAAAACCTTTCTGAAGCATGCTTTTTGCTTGTTTGCTGACAGACACCAGTGTTATCCACAGACTTTCAAATGCAAATTAATTCAGCATGTTCTGCGCTGTTGTAGTGGGAGATATATTGGTTTCCCGGTAACGGCTGTAATCAAAGTAATGCATTCAAATGCTCCTTTATCAGGCATTACAGGAAAAAAAATGAAAATGACATCAAAGCTTTTCAAAAGATGCTCTTTTTTTCTTTTCTTTTTTTAAACAACTATTTTATAATTGTAGCTTTTTTTTTTACTATAAAATCAGTTAATTGGAGATGCTTTTGATTATTAAAATTGATTAGAACCATTATAATGGAAAACAGAATTTGGTAAAGAGAAAACTGTAAAACTCAATTAATTAGACAGGGTTTTTGATTAATAAAATGTAATGTAACCATTAAAACAGTATGGAAAACTGAATTTGGAAATAAAACTGATTTCATAATCAATTTCTCAGATGTGAAATATTTGAAAAAAAAATAAATAAAAAAACTTATGTAATAGCCTAATAGCTCTGTCCCACAATTGTATAACGAGGTTGTATAAATTCATTTTAAGTAATCTGACTTGTCCATGTTTAGGATAGAGATGAACCTGAAAAACCGGAGTCCCCGGCTCAGGCCTCCAAACCTGCTAACGTCAAATCCTCTTCTGAAGCTTCCCCAAAACAATCCCTTAAACCTGATGTGAGCTATTGATGCATGGAATTTATTTTTTCAAGCTGTATTTTGGCCATATGTTTTTTCTTGGCATTTGTCATATGATGACAACTAACCCATGTGCACTAACAACTGTTTCTCCCTGTGTAGACCCCTCCCCCCACAGCTTCCAATCCTCAGAATGATTTCAGTGATTTGGAAAGAGTCATGTGACCCAGCCCCTGGCGAGAGGTGAGACTTCCTGAGCTAAAGTGGGGATGTTTTGAAGGCAGTAAATAGTTTTGGCCTTAAAACTACAACTGCTGCTGAAATGCATGATATGTTGTCAGCTTAACCACAGACTAAACTAACTTCTGAAAGGCTGAATTTTCGATTTTACACCCAAAACGACCTTTTTTACACGACCTGTTTGCGCTTCTCCCTTCAGGCAGACGCTACAGATCTCTGTGCACTAGAACATCTAGGCATACAAACTGTTTTTTCCCCTATGCCATCTCCAGCCTAAACAACTAACACAGGAATTATTACCTGTGTTCTGTAATTCTCTAACCCTAATTCTTGCCTGTAATTCATCCCCATCTCTAATTATTTACTCTCTCTAGTACTATGTAAATATGTATGCATAATTTTCTATACAGCTGTATATATAGAGTAAATAAGGCACAAATCTGTACATAAATCTTCTGTTCCAGATTCAGACACATTATTATTATTATTATTATTATTATTGTTAAGGCTTATTTAAATGTTCTGTTCTTATGTCAGATATGTATGTTTATATGTATGTATGTATGTATGTATGCGTGTATGTACCAAGAGCTTCTTAAAAACCACAACAAATTCCTCGTGTGTTTGCACACACTTGGCGAATAAAGCTGATTCTGATTCTGATTCTGAAAAATGAAAATTTGCTGTTAATTTTCTCATCTTCACGTCATTCAAGATCTAACTTCCAAGAACATTAAAGATTTTTAACTGAAACTATGGTCATTGGTGATTCATAAAATGCAAGTTAATGGCTACTGTCACTTTGAGAGTAAAAAAAAAGCATGTTGGTTAACAAAAAATGAATACGTGGCTTCTGACAATTATATTGTGGTCTTATAAAGCAAAATCATCGGTCTGTGCAATAAACACTTGTAACATTACCTGTACTACACAGGCTCTGAAAAATGATCTGGAGAGATGTCCCATTTTTGAGCAAATCATTCTTTTGAACCATTTCTTTTGAGCGAACAGGATGAACCAGTTCAGTTAATTAAATTGAACCATACAAAACAGCCAGCACAGATCTAAAAGTTATTCAATCAAAACACCTTTTGGACATGGCAAACAGTCGCTGACTTTAAATGAGCCACTATATCAGCATATATGATCCTGTAATTGTTGCCTACTGATTCAGCGTTCCGGTTACTCCAACAGTACATTGAATTGAGGAAACAGTTTGGACTGACAGAAAAACTGATAAGCTGCTTATAGGTGCATGCATGAACCAAGGACTTGAATGAAGGAGCAAAATTGACGTTATGGTTTCTTAGTTTGTTCAAAAATGAGTTGATTTAAGACTAGTTTATTCACTTTATATTTTCTTGCACAGAACGATAATTTGCATCTTAAGACCTTTCTATATTGTCATGAGCCACGGGTATTATTTTTTTTGTCTGATATGCATTGTTTGTCTCAAATGACTGAAGGAGGAAAGTCACCTACATCTTTGATAGGCTTGGGGTGAGTAAATGAACAGCAAATCTTCATTTTGGGTGAATTATCTCTTTAAGTGATGCCATTTTAAAAAGGAGTTGTAGAAAATAAATTTTTGTTTCAGTTGGCAAAGGCAATTAAGCATGTACTTGACTTTAGTTTTTGAACAGTTTTATATGTAAAATCACCCCATGTCTAAATGCTTAACCATAACTGTTGTCATCTACCACTTTCTTACCTTTTGCCTCTATTTTTGTTTTTCTCTTTCATACCTCATATTTTGCTCTTCCTGTGTTGCTGCATAGGTTCCCGGTTGGGTTAGTTTGGGGGTAGGACCTTTCTTGTCTCGTCAAACCTTCAACCAATGTGCAAACAACTTGCCACTCACTTCTAAATCCTTCTCCCTCCCCCAACTTGATTCACCACTTGAGGTCTGGATCATTTATCTGTCAGGGAGAAAGAAAGAGAAGGAAAGATGGAAAGGAAGGGGCTGGTGGGAAAGGGAGGGTTGGGTTGATGCATCTTTCGCCATTTAAAATTAATAAAACAAAAAGAGGGAATCCTGCTCTGAAAGCCCATTATATTTGCAATTTCCCCCCCTTTGTAGTTTTGTTCTTTAATATGGGCAATGAGCAGTAGAGAGAACTTGACCAGTTCAGCTACTTTAAGTTCATCAGTGAGAAGAAATGCCATCCAGTGTGATGATCCCTGCACATACTCTTTTCTTATTTGTAACTAGATAAAAAGGGAAAAATATGCATCCAATCAAAATAGACTGGTTTAAAATGGTCCCCTTTTCTTTTGTTATTGGTATGTTATTTTCTTTTGTGGCTATTATGTGCAATGCCAGTGAAGTAAATAAAATATTTGCAAAGCTTTCTGACTCTTTGTATTTTTTGGGGGGAGGGTGGGGGAAAGTCATTATTGACAGGAAATTCATACATCTGCGTTCATGATTGACATCTCAAAATGTAAAAGTAGCAACGTTTGTGTCCATTAATACTTGCGCACTTGTACAAGATGTTGTTGAAAAACTGGTCAACATTGACATTGTTTTAACAATTGTACACGCAAAAACAGAACAAAAGCATGTTTTATTAAAGCATATAAATAAGTTACATTTAGGTCAAAAAAAATTACGCTTAGCTCACACCATAAAATGTGGCATATTGCACAACATAATTCAACAAGGAGTATTTTTTTTTATCACACAAACAGCACTTCATTTTTTTTTATTCAGTTGATTTCTGCACCAACATAATTCTAGTGAATAAAAATGTTTATGTTTAAAGGTTTACGTTAAATAATGGAAGAAATTAAAAGCATAGTCTGCGTCTGCCATAGTTGTGTGCAAAAGAATAACTGACTTTGTGGCGTATGGAAACCTATGAGCATTTTAAAGTGTGGGGTTCCTAAAGTCTTGCGCTTTTTTTTCTAAAAACTCTAACTTGTTCTCTCTTCCAAAGTCCTTCATCCTTCAAAATATCCTTCTTCATAATACCTAACATCTAAATGCCTTATTCTCTTCTGAGTAGTAATGTTTTTTTTTGTTATTCATCTCATTTTTCGCTTCAAGAACGGTCAGTTGTGGTCATTCTGGCCCCCCTTTCACCATCTCCCTTGCTCTAAAGCCTCAGTTTTCTGTTCCATCAGAGCCTAGGTAGTCCAGTTCTGTACTGTGCTTCCCCTGATCCATGTCCAGTTCCATGTCCATCATGTTTTGTGGATGACAGTGGAAGGTGGCTGAGATCTGGTCAAAAGTTTTGCCTCGCGTTTCAGGAACTCGGAAGAACGTGAAGATCAGAAAGAAGACGAGGAGAAAAGCAAAGATGAGAAAAACGTATGGACCACACAGGTTCTGCGGTAAGGAGAGATTGAATGTAATGGATTTATAGCACGTTTTAATGACATAAGTAGGTAAGTAAACCATTTCTAGCGGGAAAAATTGTTTCCTGTACACTTACAGCAACATACTGGAAGCCCATGCCAATGAGGAAGTTGGCAGTCCAGTTGGAGCAGCCTGCTACTGCCATGGCTGCTGGTCTGGGACCTTGTGAGAAGAGTTCAGCCACAAAGAACCAAGGAATAGGTCCTGGACCCACTTCAAAGAAGCCAACAAAACCAAAAATGGCCATCATGCTAAGGTAGCTCATTGATGGCACAGTCTCCTGTGAACAAAGACAACACAAGTAAGATTAACTCAGACAGCATTCCCTGACAAGGGACGTGCTAAGTTTACAACCAGCTTCTGCATTATCATTTTTCAAGTCTGTAGTGTAGAAACTGAGTTTCTCTTTTTGTATTAAATGTATATTGTTTTTCAGTAACTATCTATTGATGCACAATATCATGGTGAACCTATAAAGAAAAAAAAACAACTTTAATTATTATGGTACTGACCAGTAATGTGAGGGCAATTGTCATGATGATGGCACAGATACACATTCCAGCAAGTCCAAGCATGTGGAGTGTCCGGCGGCCCATACGCTCGACCAGGAAAAGCTGTTGATTGGACAAGTGAGTGATAGACATATAAAGTTTGATGTAGTTTGGCTTGGTTTACGCTAATAATGTAGTTTAGATGGTTTGATTTTTGTTAATTATATGCAATAATTGAAATTCTTGCAAATATTAAGACCAAAAAGCTTTTTTTGCAATGCTACATTTTAGCCTTTTTTTGCCGTTTACTTTTTATTGAATTTTATTATCTTTTCATGACTGCTCTGCCCACTCTTGTAAAACCGCTGAGATCTGCTCAACAGTATCTGTTCAATTTTGATCTACAAATGTTATGGAAAACTGTTAAGTCTCAATCAAGGCTAATAATTTGCCATCTCATTAAGTTAGTCTTTCTTTAAAGAATAATGAGATCTCTTAATTTATTTATTTTTATTTTTTTACTTACCGAGACTATAGTAAAAGCACAGTTGACCGCTCCAGCACCTATGGTGGCATACACTGGACTTTCCACCCCAGCCTTTTTGAAGATATCAGTTGAATAATAGAAGATCTGAGCAGTGGAAAGCAAGAGCAAGTGTGAGGAAAAAAATTAAATAAATATATATATATATATATATATATATGTGTGTGTGTATATATGTATGTGTGTGTGTGTGTGTGTGTGTGTGTGTGTGTGTGTGTGTGTGTGTGTGTATGTATATGTGTATGGATATATGTATATGTATGTATATATGTACAGTGCTCAGCGTAAATGAGTACACCCCCTTTGAAAAGTAAAATTTTAAACAATATCTCAATGAACACAAAAACATTTTCCAAAATGTTGACAAGACTAAGTTTTATATAACATCTGTTTAACTTATAACATGAAAGTAAGGTTAATAATATAACTTAGAGAACAACATTTTCAGTATTTACTCAGTTTTGAATTTACACAAATTAGGGTGATGCAAAAATGAGTACACCCCACTGAAAGTCTCTGGAGCAAAGCTAAAGTTTAGACTACAAATGTCTAATTTAACAAGAATTCAACCACAGGTGAGTCTAATTATTCATTACACAGGTGACAGTTGACTATAAAAGGGTGTTACATAAAGAAAACCCCTTCCCATTTCATGCTGTCAGCAATGGCACCACATGGAAGAGAAATGTCACAAGACATGAGAAAGAAAATAATTTCTTTACACAAGAAAGGTGCAGGCTACAAGAAGATCAGCAAAGCTTTACTTATCAGTCAGAATACTGTAGCAAAAGTGGTACAAACATTTAAAAAATATGGTACTGCAACCATCTCACAGAGTCGTCCACGGAAGTTAACACGACAGGAGCGTCTTCTGATGAGAAGGGTTGAAGAAAATTGACATGCAAGTTCACTGCAGTTATCTAAAGAAGTAGAAAGCCAAACTGGGGTGACTATTTCCCATGACACAATACGGCGTACACTGCAGAGGAATGGCATGCATGGGTGCCGTCCACGAAATAAGCCTCTCCTAAAGCCCAGGCACAAAAAAGCCTGCCTAGAATTTGTCAGGGCCCATGCTGACAAAGGTGAAGACTACTGGGACTCTATAATCTGGAGTGATGAGACCAAGATAAATGTTTTTGGAACTGATGGCTTCAAAACTGTATGGCTTCGCAAAGGTGAGGAATACAAAGAACAATGCATGGTGCCTACAGTGAAACATGGTGGTGGCAGTGTCCTTATTTGGGGCTGCATGAGTGCTGCGGGTGTCGGGGAGCTGCATTTCATTGATAGCATCATGAATTCACAAATGTACTGCTCTATACTGAAAGAGAAGGTGCTACCATCACTCTGTGACCTTGGTCGTCGTGCACTTTTACAACATGACAATGATCCTAAACGCACATCTAAGGCCACTGTTGGATTTCTGAAGAAGAACAGGGTGAAAGTGATTCAGTGGCCAAGTATGTCTCCTGATCTGAACCCAATCGAACACCTATGGGGAATTCTGAAGACACAAGTTGAGCATCACTCTCCATCCAGCATCCAATCTCTAAAAGAGGTCATTCTTGAAGAATGGAAAAAGATAGATCTGGCAAAATGTCGCCAACTTGTTCATTCCATGCCTAGAAGACTTGGTGCTGTCATTAAAAATCATGGAGGCCATACAAAGTACTATATTTAGTAGTTTTTGTTGTGGGGTGTACTCATTTTTGCATCCCGAAAGTATTTTGGGACCCGCGGGCTCGGGTCGGGAAGCAGACTTCTACTGTGAACAGCCTGAATAACGGGACTTATTATGTGAACATTCATTTTAACGTCTGTCGTCATAACAATAACCTATTTCATATATTAAATGAACATGTTCACATGCTCGGGAAGAAGACGAGAGTGCAATCTGTTCACAATTATTCCAGGGAACTTTTAATTGAACTAGGGAACAAATATAGATCCATGCAGCTTCTCAGAATTCTCCGCCTGAGTCCGACCGGAGCCCGTGTCTTTCTCTCTCTCTATCTCTCCACCCCATTACAAAGCTGCTGCTGCAGCCATTAAAATAGTTCCGTTTTGGTTTTTAATAGCAAAGTGATCATTATTTTGTTTCTTTATTAATTTAATTCAGAAATATGATTGGAACATTTTATGTTAGTTAAATTCAAGTTTTTATTTTTTTAAATACCAAGCGGCCGGCGCAAGTTTGATCAGTTTATCTGTTACGAACCCAGTATAAGTCATATTGGTTGGGTGCTTGTTTTTCTTTGTTTGTTTTGCAGGATGGAGTTAGGGTGAGTGACGTCATTATGGCTGAGGACTTACACCTGTGTTGGAGCTGATGCCGGCAGATTTAAGCAGCTCCCGTCAGTTGCAATGGGGGCTCGTCTTCCTTCCTCGTGCTGTTTTTGTCTCGTTTTCCTAATTTAATCTTACGTTAATAAATGTAATTTGTTTAGTTCCAACGTGTTGTCTCCTTCTTTGTCGCGGCTTGCGAGCCGGCCGTGACAAATAAATAACTAAATAAATACGATTAATATCATATTTTAAGAATAAAGTCAAAATTACAATAATAAAATCATGTTACATTGTGTGAAGTTAAAGTGAAAATTACACCTGAATACTCAGCCAATAAAAAAAGAAAGTCTGTGGCATCCAACCTGTCATTCTTCACATTTAACACGAAAAACAGCACAAATATTTTTTACATAATTATTTATGGTTATCAACCAGTGGAATATTACATTATTCAATCAACAAATAATTTGAATGCAGCAAGCTCGTCACGACTTAATAAGTGGGAAACAGGACGTTTCCGATAGCACGTGAAAGTGGCAGAGAACGCTCTCGCTCAGCGCAGTGGAGTGCATCGTTTTGATAACTTTATTGTTTATTATTTTGAGTTGTTTGGGACGCTGAAACAAATGGCCCTCTCACTATATATTGCTTAACAGGTCTATTGTTCACGCAATCAGGCTGCACGTATCAGAAGTTCCGTGATCCGGAGCGGTTAGCGCTCACACTACATATGTGCCGCGCCCGAGTCCAACTGAACCACACTCTGGCCCACCTCTTACAACCAAGCCAGGGCCTGCTAAACGAACCACCCCCGTGCGATCAGTCAAACGAACAGGGCTTTGGGGCTCAGACGCGGCTCGGGGATGGTTCAAAACACCCAGTGTGGGTACACCTTTAGAAAATAATCACACAAAATAATTGATATTCTATAATTAAATTGACTAATCGAATATTCTAAAATCGTGACCCATCCCTAGTGTGTATATATATATATATATATATATATATATATATATATATGTGTGTGTGTATATATATAATATATATATATATACACATGCATACACACACACACACACACACACACACACACACACACACACACACACACTACACATACACACATACATACATACACTAGGGATGCGCAGTATACCGGTACTGTAAAATTACCGGTATTTATTATATTTCAAACGGTACGATATCATAATTTTGCACAATTCTGTATTTCATACGCTGCTGTTCCGAAGTTCACCTGTAGGCGCTTCTCAAATTGCTGCACATCCGGTGAATGTGACACCAGAACAAGTGAACAACACGATGGATCAAATTGATTAAACTATTAACGCGCCCGAAACAAACAAATTAAGTGAACAAACAAACAAATTAAGAAGTCAAATATGATTACTTTGCATACAAAACAGATGACAAAGGTGAAAGAACTGACATACAAAACAGGAGGTGAAAGAACAAGGCCACAGGAGGCAAGGCTTCCAATCTGGCTAAGCATTTGTCGCTTGCTTATGAACCTGATCTTTTCCGAGAACTAACGTTAGAGATCGACAGGGTAGTAAGTGCATCATAAATTCATAATTGTATGTTTTATTCACAACTTCGTTACGTGTTTTAAAGTATTATGTGTGTATATATATATATTTATATATATATATGTATATGTGTGTGTGTGCATAAATATAAATGTGTGTGTGTGTGTGTGTGTATATGTATATATATATATATATATATATATGTGTGTGTGTGTGTGTATATATTAGAGGTGGGCATAGATTAATTTTTTTAATCTAGATTAATCTAGATTAAAATGGCTCATTTGAATTCTGCCGAAGGCATTCAGAATATGTGTGCTACCCAAATAATGACTAAAAGTAAGTCTTTGAGAACGGGTTTCTCAAGCCAGGTGGCGCATTAGACCAGGGGCTCATCTCCTGTTTCCAA